>JAHHFK020002165.1:0-599933 GCA_024533555.2 Aedes koreicus
ACGACCCGTAAATGTTACTTTCGATCCAGGACTGCTGTAAATAAGAATGCTTTGCAGCTAGCAGAAGCCGAGTACAATAGTTTGCATGAAGTTCGCTTTCACGAACACATCAATAACCTCCAGACTAACTTCAAAGAAAACCCATCGTCGTTCTGGTCTTTTGTTAAGTTCACTTCCCCTGTTTTTCTGCAAATATTTTCGCTGATTTTTACCAAAACGTTTTTGAGCTCAATCAAACTCCTCCGCAGCAGCAATACATTGATGAGTTGCCGAGCTACAACGTTCGTCTGCCGCAGCTTGACTTTAACCGTGTGGCCATTTACAAAGCACTTTGCTCGATTGATGCATCGAAAGGCCTAGGTCCAGATCATATTCCACCGTATCTCATTAAGAGCTGTGCAGCTTCGGTGGCTACTCCCGTGATGGCTATCTTCCAACGCTCACAAGTGGATGGCGTTTTTTTGGATTCCTGGATGCTCACCTCAATAACGCAGATCTTCAAATCCGGTTGTATCCACAGTGTTGAAAATTATAGACCAACACTGTCATTGGCAACCTCGAAAAACGACTACAAATGGACTCCGTGTCTATAGACTTCTTCAAGGCATTCGACAAGGTCCCTCACGAACATGCTGTCACAAAGCTGAGCTGCATTGGTCTTCCACCGTGGATCGTTTGCTGGATAAAGTCATATTTATCAGATGTGTTCGTTATTCGGTCAGGGCTTCCTCAAGGGAGTTACTTAGGACCGCTAAATTTCATTGTATTAATCTAAGACGTGTGTGACCAGGTATCTTCCTGTGAGCTGCAATATGCAGATGATATGAAATTTTACCTTGTGATCAGGTCTGTTCTAGATTGTTGTGCACTTCAAACCGGTATGCACCGGTTAACATCGTGTTGTCAGATAAACAAAATGCAAGTCAATACTGCCAAATGGTCGTGATCACTCACCGGTCACATTTGTTTACTCGACGAGCCATTCGCCGCTTCTAAGAGTCGGCTCCAGGATTTTGAACTCATCTTGAACAGTGAACTAAGATTTGACGAGCACATATCTGTGACCATTGGAAAAGCAAATTCCATGCTAGGTTTCATGCATCGCAACACTGCGCAATTTTTCTACGTGTATGCTTTGAAAGCACCATGCTCTCTGATTCGTAGTGTTCTTGAACATGGAGTGCAAATCTTGGGGCGTCATATCATGCGGTCCTTGTATCGCGCATGGAAAGCATCCAGAAACGCATTGAGAGATTTGGTTTAGACCAATCCCGTTAACCTGCCACCATATAAACACAGATGTGCAGTTATTGGACTGGAAACTCAATCAATTCGGCGATTCTTTCTGAAAATCTGTTTACTTTTGACATGATAAGTCATCGCGTTGGCTTCAGTACTGTGTTTTGAGATATTAATTTTCATGCTCCAGCCTGCCTTTTCCGTGCCTCGAACGTCCTATAGACTCCTCGACACCGTACTGCTTATGGCTATAACCGCCCACTTGACAGATACTACAGGCTTTCCAATGATGTTTGTGATGTTTTGGATTTTCCTGAGAGCAAACAAGTTCTTAAGAATAGAATTAAGCGTCACTAGTCTATGTGCTCTCGAGGCCAACGGTGTTCTTCTTCTTCTTATTCTTCTTCTTCTTCTTCTTCTTCTTCTTCAGCATTTCAAGCTTATTGCTTTCACAATTAGCTTATTGCTTGCTCACAACTTACTGTTCTAGATGCACGTCCATAGGGATTTATTGAGAGATTTCGATGCCAGGTACCATTTTTTGCATTTGTATGGTAGCGTGGCAAGTACAAGCATAAGCTATGCTCAAGGAGACGAAAAAAATTCCTTTACGAAAAATTCCAAGACCAGACAGAGAATCGAACCCAGCAATCTCCAGCATGGCGTTGCTTTGTAGCTGCACCTTTATAGACTGAGTTAAGGGAAAAGGGGAAAAAGGTTGAATTAGATATTTATGTTCCGCATCAAATTTCACATTCGTCGATACAGAATATCATCACTCATGATTTGAAACTCAATGTGTAAACACTGTTTTGACAGAAAATAAAAAAAAAAAAAAAGTCCTGCAGCGGCACGCTGATGGTAATAATTTCTGTTCCGATGAAACAATGTTTCTCTTGCGACATACTCACAACCGACAGAATGATAGAGTATACGCAGAGAAACTTGCAGATGTTCCCAAAGATAGCTTGGCTGTGTTCCAAAATGTGTCGAGAGTAATGGTATGGGTGAAATTTTAGAAGACGTCAAGCTTTCACTATTTTTCATCGACTCAAGAGTAAATTTCATTACTAAGTACTATATCGAACATGTTTTGAAAAATTACACCATGCCTTTTTTTTCTCTTCGACCTTATGATTGTTCTGGCGAGAATTGGTCTTGCTGAAATGTTTATTAAGGAACATAATGCTAGATAAATAAGCCTGGATACTCATAAGGCACAGCGGACTGCTTATAATCGGGCATGTTTTTCGTTAAAATTACCCCAAACTTTCGAACAATAAAATATACCCTAATACTCAATGGGTCGGTCAATCTGGTCGTTTTAAAATCTTCTCATGCATAATGGGTCTTAGAAATTTCATCTCACGTAGCGATTGCGGTACAAACTTCATCAGTGCCTGTCGTGAGCAAAAGGAAGCAATGGCAGCGATCAACAACGAGAAATTCACTGAGGAGTTCGTTGATCCAGAGAAAGAATGGGTTTTCAACCCTCCTGCTACACTACATATGGGTGGCTGCTGGGAGCGATTGATTTGCACGGTGAAAACGAACTTGACGGCGATTAGTCCAGCACGCAAATCTACGGAAGAGGTGCGTCGGAACGCGCTTACCGATGTCGAGGGCATCGTAAATTCCCGTCCTTTGACGCATGTGCCCATTGACAGGGACTCTGCACCAGCTCTCACCCCGAACCATTTTCTACTTGGGTCGTCTGATGGTTCGAAGCCTCTTACAGTTTCTGACGACAGTAGAGCCGCGTTGCGGCAGAATTGATGAACATTCCAGATTCTCGCAAATCAGTTCTGGAGGCGTTGGGTGACTGTTTATTTTCCAGAGACCACCAGGCAGACAAAGTTTTTCGCAAGCACCAAGCCAATAGCCGTCGGCGACATAGTCGTGATTGTTGGCTCAAAGTTTCCTCGAAGCTGCTAGCCGAAATGTAGAATCATCTGCACCAGGGTTGGCAGCGATGGATGCATTCGGTCCTCAACGGTTCAGACAATGAACGGAATCTACGAACGGCCAGTAACGAAGCTGGCAGTCCTGGACGTTCGGCGCGAAAAACAGTAAACCAACCTGAAGTTGGCGTACTCGGGCGTAGACTGGCAACGCTTCCCAATACAGTCGTAGCAACGAAGCAGCCGTACCTCTATTACCTCTATAACAATCGATGAATATACCTATTGATGATAGTAAGAAGGTAAAATAACAACAGCAAGAAGAGAAAATGATAAAGGGAAATATTTTGTTGTTAGTAAAAGAGTGATAGAATGCAACGTGCAATTGATATTTGATCGTAATTACTTAGTGAATTTATTAGTACCTGCCTAAAGTTATTCCTTATATAATAATTAATATCCTAGTTTGAGTTCAACTTAAATTCATATGCTCCAACGCTTAACCTAAACTTTCCGGTCTGCAGTACGGCAACGACCAAAATCACTAAACAGTTGTCATTTCAAGTTAAACCTACCGTAAGGTTCGCAATTACTGCCAGGCCTATCGGTAAACGATTTTTATAAATTGTTGGCACACCGAAGTAAAACGCAATTTCTCCGTTTCCAATTTCGCTGGGTCGAAATAAATTGATTATAAACGCGGAAATTACGTTTTACTTCGGTGTGCCAACAAGCCCTTTTCGGTTTACTGTGTGATATGCAGCTTTGAAGTCGATCAGAAGACGATGTGTAAGGACTCTATATCCACGAAACTTTTGGAGGTTCTGCCGCAAAGTGAAGATTTGGTCCGTTGTAGATCGGCCTTTGATGAAACCGGCCTGATAACTTCCCACAAATCTATTTGCTAGTGGTGACAGTCGCTGAAAGAGTATTTAGGCTAGCACTTTATAGGCGGCATTAAGGACGGTGATTTTCAAAGTCCAGTTTGTTACCATTCTTGTAGTAAGGGCATATAACTCTATCGTTCCACTCCTCCGAAAGCTGTTCGATATCCCAAACCCTAACTATCAGTCGATGTAGACAATTGAACAATTTGTCCGGACCCATATTGATATGTTCTGCTCCGATACTATCCTTTCCAACCGATTTGATATTCCTTAACTTCTATCCTAAACATAGCATTGTTAAATAACTTCACCCCCAGAAAAGTCTTCGTGGCTTATGAATAGCTCCTTAGCTCGGAGCTATTTTTGTGCTTTAGATTAGGGTGTCCCTTAAAAATCAGTTTTTTCATTGCTATTTGTTTCAAATGTTAAGAAAACATAATTTTCGGACGAAGTGCAGGTAACATTGTGATGTACATTTTTTTATAAGTATTTGGGTATATCTTATTATTCAAAAGTTAGGGGTGATTTAAAAGACAAACATGCCCGATTATAAACAGTTCCGGCCCGTGGGCCCCAAGAGTATCCGGGTTCATTCATATAGCATTCTGTTCCTTGATACGCATTCAAACAAGAAATTTACTGTTTTCTGGCCAAATCTCTGAAAATCATAAGGCCGAAAAGAAAAAAAAAACATGTTTTGGTTATAACTGTCCCTAAATTCTTAAGTTGTATTAAAATACTTTTTTAGGCAATAATATGCGTAATAAAGTTTTATATATTGCGTCTTAAGACAACTTTTTCTAAAAAATGAGAAACAAACAAATAAGGATAGGAGACTCATTTTCTTAGGAACACCCTGATTTTAAGCAGAAAAACAGCTCTCTGATAGTCAAATGAAGAGTTAGATACATGGTGGCTTCGGCAAAGTTGCTTAGAATGAAATTCCTTTTGACCTTTGACATCACTCTTCCATTGTGCTTCGTTAAAAAGTTAGCAACATTGTAATGTTTGGGACAACGAACATCACAAGATGGACAAGTAGTTTTTATATCGCAAGTGCAAATCTCGACAACTTATTCAAACAGGCGTATTTGTAAACGAAGAGGGGAAAAAAGATTCACACGTTAAATTCTTGAAACCCTTAGCATATTCAAGCAAACTAGGCCTACCAACACAAGGAAAAACATTTTCCTTACATGATGGTGATGCTAGTTTCCATGGGGTGCTGAGAGTTTCGAAAAATTTACGTTTGAATATTTGTTCTCCTCTTTGTTTACAAAATCAGATAGGTCAGTTTGAATAAATTGTCTAGAAATGTATACAAATGATTGATGCTTTTCTTTAGAAAAAAAACCGCAACTTTCTGAGACGAATGGTGTAATACACATTTTTAACTAATTTTCCTGCTTCCACGTAACCGATAAGCTTGAATGTGTCCCAGAAAAAAAAAGAACACGGCTTCATAAATGTATGTGCGTTTTCACACATTGAGATGAAATATGCCAGTTCATCAATCACAAACCCAATCGAATATCAGATTTCCGCAATGCCACAAACATCAGAGAGCTAATTGGTAGAAATTTATTACAGATTTCCGTGCTATGTGAGACCACCTCTGAGGATTATTATCGTGCAGGGCCACAAACACCTGACGGCGATTCCATGACCGTTGGAAATCCATCAGTCATCGTTCAAATTAGCTTATTAGAATTCACCAACTTTAAAACCGAGACTGTCAAATGTCATTCAGCTAAACTCGATTGCCAGTTTACGATTTTCGGTTTTATGGTTGGTTGATAATTAAATATGGCCACACATTATGGTAGAATTCCGCCGGCCGCACTTCACGCTTTCGGGATCATAAATTTGGTTTAAGTTAGGCTGCTACCAGGCACTACACACCGACTGAACATGGACGTTTATCCATCCTGGATCAATGTTCTACCATGCCATTGGTTTGTGTAAGGTGCAATGAATATTATATTAGTAGAAATCACGCCGATATTTGACCGGAAAGCGGTATTCAATCACATTTAGACGTAGCTATATGTCAGGTTTGGTTTATGTTATGCTGTGAGTATTAACCGTTCACTGTTCGCATTAATGCTGATGTTTTCAGGTAATTCATTGTCACACAATTTTTATGTTTGAAAGGCCACCACTTTCTCCACATTAAAAAAAAACTCTTGTCACGAGACCCTTGGTAGTGACTTCATCTAAAAAAACAAGACAAAACAAAATAAACATATAACAAAAAAATACAGTTATACTAACACTTGAATGTGTGCGTAGCAGCAAGTGATGACTATTGAAACAAAAAAATATCCAGTGTGGGAGTTCTTAAAAGGATTCCAGGAAACAAAACAAAATGAATTAATTCTACGAATATCTGTAAAATTGTTTTAATCTTGATTGAAATAACGTTTTATTGTTTGCAAACGCTTCAGGCATCGTCTGTAACAAGTCATGAATGCAAATGACATAGTGATTGAACATGTGGCGTAACCTTCTACGTAATCTTATGTTAATTATAAATTTTTACCAAAATTTTCTTCAACTCCAGTTCTGTTTAAATAGTTTTGGGATATTTGCGAAGTACCGTCTTCATAAAGGCCCAGGATTTTTCGATTGGGCGAAATTCCGGTGAGTTTGGTGGGTTCATATATTTTGGCACAAAATTGACTCCGTTGGCTCGGTATCACTCGAACACGTTTCAAGCGTAGTGACAGGAAGCTAGATCAGGCCTAAACAGATTTGATCCATTGTGCTACCTTATGAATGGTAAGAGACGCTTCTCAAGGCTCTCTTCCGTGTAAAATTGCACTGTTCCCAAGTAACATTGCTAACACCATCTTGCATTATTAAGTTTTATTAAAGTTTTATGAAATCCACTCGAAATCAATTTGGTTTTATTATGGCACCAAGAGGTGCCAATAGGTTTCATACTTTAGTCAGGTTTATAAGAACCTACATAGCTTGTTAACAACGATCTTAAAACCTTGTTTCTCAAATTCATTTTACTCCTATCAAAGGTTTTATTTCGACTTTATGAACTCGTAGTATGCTGTATTGAAATGCCGTTTTAGGACTCATTGTTATTAGCTTATTATGGTCAGTTGAAAAAACATTTTAAAACCATTTTGAATCCAGTAAATGCATTAAACGGCAAATTGGCATTGCAGGAAGTCATCACAAGACCAAATAGTTTTATAATAGTCATTGCGAATAAAAATTGGCATTATAGCAAGACTGTGATTTTTTGCCAATCGCCAGATGCAAATATAAGAAAAAATGGAAATGTGGAAAAATAAATGCATCACATTTGCAATGGTATGCAAATAAACTGTAGTTCGGAGACTAATTTCGGCATTCGTTTAGATAATCTCATCCCATCCCAAGCACTTTTCAGGAAATTCATGATTAATTTTTGGAATGTATTTGTTTTAATTTGATTTATGTTGTTGTGAATTCGCATAATTTCCGAGGCGCATTAATGTTCAGCTCTTATCGTGACAAATTCACCATAAAAATAAATGCGCATAAAATTTGGAGCATAATACGCTGTAGAAAACACAATTTGTTTGGGATATTTTGCTATCAAAAAAAATTTCCCGCAACACTACACACTTAGAAATTATGAATTTTACACGAGACGTAATTCATGTCTGTAAAAAATATGGGAACGTAAAGAAATATTTCGAGTAAAATTATGTCTCCTGCAACTGACACGTACGCAATTCGACAAAAGATGTGTTTGATTGAATTTATTTTCTCGTCTCTTTTAACTCGTTCTTATGTGCTAAAGGATTCTCGCATGCGTCGGTCTCAGGGGACAGAAATTTACATGACATTTTGGTAGTGTGTAGACCTTTTTTTTACTGCTAAATGAATCCGAAGAGCAGATAATCGAACGAACCAGAACAACAAAAAACAACCTCAATTTCACAGTGAAGTTGGACAGCTGTGGCCATTTGGCCATATTCTGGTTTTGGCAGCCAATAGGTGTTATGAAGGTTCTGAAGTGGTCATAACATCTTTCACTAGAATATTTTCAAAATCTTTATGTTCTTATAAAGGTTTCAATAAGTTTTTTTTCCCAACCGTCTAAAGAGTGGGCCACTTAGTACAAATTTCGACTTTAAAGAAGCATAGAGGAGGTGTTGGTAGATAAACAGTTTTGAATGTAGTTTTTTCGACAAAGCCGGGAGAAGTGCTATACGGCTGGCATAACACTAAAATTGTTACTTGGGTTGATTCCTCCGGAAGTGATGAAGTGATCGCTTATTTCACCACGTCCGCAAATCATTTGCCGGATCAGAAACTTCTTTGTAAATTTCGATAATTTCTTCTTTCCTCCGGAACATCAAACTTAGCCTAGGCAACGAAATGTTCTTGCTCAGGAAGTTGATGGAAGTCGGTTTTGAAGAAAGTTTCGTCATCCATCGGGATGCAACACGATTTGGTGAGGAACTTCGTGTAAAGTTTCCGGGTGGGGGTTTTCGTAGTGATGTTTTGCTTTTCAATCCGGTTTTGCACGCTTCATGGTTTTCTGCACAAAACCAACTGACACATTGGACTTTTTAGCGCCTTCTCGAATTGACATGTTTGGACGGTTTCATAACTGTTGCACCTCTGTCCTGTTCATTTTATTGTCTATTGGACGACTTTTACCACCACTCTCTTCCTTCTTTCGGGAACTCAGAAGATGTTTTAAGGTTCTTATCACACGAGACACAATTGTATTTGCAATTCCAAACTTTTTAGCGATCCATCGGTGCGACCGGTGATTGTAAGTGCACAAAAATTTGACACTGTCTTGTTTCGACGGCATGACTGGTACTACTCAATGAATAACTATGAAGCCTAACAGATGTAAACAATGTACTTTGAGTAAGATTTGCTAAAATTTTCAGGTTTTTAACTCATACGGTTCAAAAGTTAGATAAGATTTTCGATGTGCCCTTTTTATCGAACACACTCTGTAGGCAAACATACTCTTGAATATATAAAAAAAAACAAGAGAACCATAAAAAACTGAAAATAGTACCATAACAAACGCATTTTTGACCCATAAGTCTCTGGTGAATATCCATAAAAGAATAGTAATGATTCATAAAATTCATCAATGTGATCCATACTTCATAAAAAATGTAGCAGTAAAATGACAAAAATGTACCGTCACATATCTAGGAAATGATCGATAAAATTGTATGGATTACTTATTAACGTATTGCAAATAATCCATAAAAGGATAAAAAACTTTGCTTAAACCTGTAAAATTGATACATACAATGTAACCTTTGTGCAATAAAATATATTCACATGTTCCATAAAATACTGAAAATATTCCAATGATCCCTTAAACGGTGAATAATGAACCACAAGCTTTTAAAATTGACCCATAGTAGCTCCGTTTTGTGCGCTAAGTCATGTATCATAAATTATTGCTGCATTTAACCAGGTTTGAGCACTATTTAAAAAAAAATGATCCATAAGGATTGTAAAATTGACCCCTAACTGCGTTACTGCTCAGATTTAGTGACATACCCTTTCTATTCGGTATCCGGATACAATATTGCTGCCAAAGAAGGATTGCGAAGTTTTTGTGAAATTGTATTGAGGATTGAAGAATTAAAGCGGCAGAAAGCGGTCGATGTTTCCGACATCCGAAGGGCTAACATAGCGTAGATTAGATTCCAGGCAAACGACTGATTCTAGCATTTGCCTGGTACAAGGCAAACGGAGAATGTTTTTTCTTGTAGTAAAGTCTGACGAGCGATAGCGAGTTGGATAAAAAGTGTCTGCCCGGCATAATTTAATTTTCTGAAATAACAGTTTGATCAAGTCTTAAATTTGACCTGCAGATCTTTACGTCCAGGAAAGCCCTTTAACACATTTCTTGGCAAACTTGTGTCACAATTGTGGTCCTTAAAGAACGTGAGATCAGCAAAGACTAAAATATACACTAGCACTAATTAATGAACATTAGTAATGAACAATTTGGCATTGATAATTCACAAAATTGCCACTTAATTATTTAACATTGGGCCAACGAAAAAATAACAATTCGCACTAGAAAACCTTAAAATAGCCATAAAAAATTGATAATTTACTTTCAATTATTCAAAAGTGACCGGTAAAACTTTCAAAAAAAGCAATGGAAATTAGTATAAACGCAATAATAAGCTGATAGTTTTCCGTCATAATAATAAGTTCTAGCACTATACATGTGACAGAAGCCTTAAATTTTTCAAATCTCTCCAATTGAAACCAAATCAATTGCCTTAATTTTTTTTTTTTTTTGTTGTTTGTGGGAAAAATTAAAAAAAAAAAAATTTTTTTGTTATATATATACCGATAAATTTTTTGTTATGGAGGAAAATTTTTTTTTTTTTTTTTTTTTTTTTTTTTTTTTTTTTTTTTTTTTTTTTTTTTTTTGACAATCACAGCAACCCTTGATTAGTCTTTTAGTTACTTGCTTGCCATACGTGTTATATACAACAACACCATAGCAACACCGGTTACTATGGTACAGTAAATAACAACCGCATAGAAACCATAAGCATATAAATACCATCTGTATCATTCGAGTAAGTTCAGTTAATAAACCACCATTAGAACGTTAAAACGTGTTTCTCTTTAGGTTATGGGCCCAGACACGCCATACCCAAGAGCGAAGTGAAAAGGAAACATTCTTGAAGCCGTTCCAGATCCAGGATGTCCAGTGCAAAGAAAGCAGGAATCGTGCAGTTTGCCGGTGAGGGCTATGACACGTGGAAATTTCGAGTAGAGACTCAGCTTTCGGCCCACGGAGTAAAGGAAGCAATCACACAGGACCCACCTGTGGAAGAGGCAGCAAAACCGGCATTCCAGGAGAAGGACGAAAAGGCAAAAGCACTTCTGGTGGCGTACATAGCGGACAGCCATTTGGAGTACATTCGCGACAAGGAAACCGCGAAAGCAATGTGGACATCACTGGCAAATACCTTCGCGAAGAAAGGTTTTGCTGCTCAGACGTACATTCGGCGGTCAATGGCTATGTTACGAATGGAGGAAGGAACATCGCTGGCGAATCATTTTCGTCGATTTGATGAGCTGAGTAGACAGCTTAAGGATGCGGGTGCCACGCTTACGGAGCTGGACACGGTGAGTCAGCTGTTTATTTCGTTACCACCTAGTTACGATGTGGTTACCACGGCGATGGAAAATTTAGACGATCAACAGTTGAAGCTTGAGACCGTCAAAGCACGCCTTCTAGCGGAGGAACAAAAGCGTTCTGGAAGAGAATCCGGTTCGAGTGCTTTGGACGGAATTGTGTTGGCAGCGAAATCTGGCAAGCGGCATGAAAAATCAGATAAATTCTTCGGTAAATGCTATCATTGTGGAGAGTTTGGGCATAAAAAATTTGCTTGTCCCAAGTTAAAAAATCGATCCGATCGGGCTCAGGTGGCGAAAATTCAAATCGACAAGGAGGTGGCGCTTGTTTCCGGTGCTAAGATGTGTAATGACCAGCATGAAATCGAGTGGATTTTGGACTCGGGTGCGAGCAGCCACATGGTCAACAACCAAGAATATTTCCAGGACATCCACGAATTACATGAGCCAATTCACATCGACAGTGCAAAAGATGGGGAGGTATTAGTAGCAACCAAGGAAGGTACCGTGAAAGGCAAGTTGCGTGTAAAAGAAAATCGTTACACATTGGCGTTCGGACACGTGCTATTCGTCAGGAAGTTAAAGTATAACCTACTATCGTTGGCGAGGTTATTGAAAGCAGGAGTGTACGTCGAATTCAAGCCGGATCAAGCAATCTTGACAAAGGACGGTGAAACCATAGGCATTGCGAAAATGAAGGGTAATCTATTCTACCTGCGAATGAACCATTTACCCAATGGATCGGCGTTGGCAGTGGATAACAACGAAAAACTGCAACTTTAGCATAAGCGGTATGGGCACCTCAGCTTCAAAAATGTGCTCAAACTGAAGAATTCCAGGATGGTCGACGGATTGAACGATGTGCATGGCAATGCTCAATTTTGCGATATTTGCGCTGAAGCTAACATGGTAAGACTACCGTTCAATAATACAAGACCGCAGACACGAAGACCACTGGAACGTGTGCACACGGACGTGTGTGGGAAAATCACCCCGGGAACATCTGATGGTTATCGTTATTTTCTATCGTTCGTAGACGATTATACCCACTTCGGAGTCGTTTATCTGTTGAAGAAAAAAGATCAGGTATTCGATTATTTCAAGGTCTACGAGGCAATGGCGACGGCTAAATTTGGAACGAAAATAGCAACCCTACGATGTGATCTCGGCAGTGAGTATTTTTCTAAGGAGCAGCTAGCCTACTACAAAGAAAAAGGAATCCTGGTTGAGTCAACGGTGGGATACACCCCGCAACAAAATGGCGTGGCCGAACGATTCAACCGCACCATAGTTGAAAAAATAAGAGCAATGCTGACGGAATCAGGTGCACCGAAATATCTCTGGGGAGAAGCGGTCCTGAATGCAGTATACGTTACAAACAGAAGTCCGACGGAAGCAATAAAAGGTAACCAAACACCTGCGGAACGTTGGCATGGAGAGAAGCCCGATGTCACCAAGCTGAGAGTGTTCGGGTGCCAAGCATTCTCCTGGGTACCGAAGCAGAAGAGAGGTAAGCTGGATCCAACCGGACGAAAGTGCATTATGCTTGGATACGCACCAACAGGATACCGTCTATGGGATCAGGAATCGCGGAAAATTTTTGTGGCTCGCGATGTCCGATTCAACGAAGCAGCATACCCGTTCAAGTCATCAAGTGAAAGCGTTGATCGTCAATTTGTTATTCCGGAGAACATATCACCGGTTCCCGAGCAAGAGGGGGAAAATAAAGTGCAGCTACCGGAAGACCAAAATGAAGACGTCCAGGATGATGCTCGTGATTCCGATGGGTATTCCACTGCCGGAGAAGAAGAAAACGACGAGGAAGGCGCAACGGCACTCCCACCACAATCAGAAAGGAACACATCTAATGTTGATAATCCGAGGTCTAGTGGTCGGGAGTGCAGGAAACCAGGTTTGTTTTCTGATTTTATTCCATATAGAGCTCTTTCTGCTGGTGTAAATTCCGTACAGGTTCCGGAATGTTACACCGATGAAGTTGGTCATCCGAATGAGCCTGAGTGGAGGCAAGCGATCCAAGACGAACTGAAGACGCTGCAGAAAAACCAAACTTGGACCGTGGTTAAACACCCCGCTGCGGTACGACCCGTACCATGCAAATGGGTATTTAACTTGAAGTCGGATGCTGACGGGCGGCCTATGCGCTACAAGGCGAGGCTGGTAGCCAAGGGCTATGCGCAAAAGAGACATGTGGACTACAAGGAGACGTATGCACCTGTGGCACGATTGACTACGATTCGAACTCTATTGGCACTAGCAACGACGAATGGGATGAAGATTCACCAGCTAGATGTGAAGACCGCCTTCTTGCATGGAAAACTCAACGAGAAGGTGTACATGCAGTGTCCAGAGGGGGTAGCACTAAGTTCTGATGAAGTGTGTTTGCTACATCGCTCACTTTACGGTCTAAAACAGTCACCCAGATGCTGGAACAGCCATTTCAACGAGTTCCTGACCACCTTAGGGTTCGCGCGATCGAAACACGATTATTGCCTGTATGTTCGAGCCTGTAAAAGCGACACGGTATACATTGTGGTATACGTAGATGACCTTCTGATCGCTGCTGAGAATGAGGCCAACATCGAACATGTTAAGATGAAGTTGATGCACGAATTCGAGATGACGGACATGAAGCAGTTACAACACTTCCTTGGAATCAAAATCGAAAGGGATTTGGACAATGGAGTGACAAAGCTATCCCAGACAGCACAAATCGAAAAGGTAATTGTTCGTTTTGGCATGGAAAGCCGAACCGAAACTACAGTTGAAGCGAGAAAATGGAAATTGTACGCACCCCTACCGCGAGCTCATCGGTAACCTAATGTACATCATGATGGGTTCTTGACCGGATCTGTGTTTTGTCGTTGGATACTTGGCAAGGTTCCAGGACGCAGCTGGAGAAGAGCATTGGAAGCATGCCAAACGGGTGCTACGATACCTACAAGCAACAAAAAATATGGCATTAGTTTACAGAAGAAATCCGAAGGAATCAACAGTAGCTGCATACGTAGATGCAGACTTTGCAAGCGATGAATCTGACCGCAAATGTGTTTCCGGATTTCTGCTGAAGGTTCACGGAAACATTGTCGCCTGGTCGTCGAAGAAACAAACAACTGTGGCGATGTCTTCTACCGAAGCCGAGTACGTTGCCATGAGTTCCTGCGTAAGTGAGACGATTTGGTTAACTGGATTGATAAACGATCTTCAGCAAGATGCACTGCAGTTTCCCGTACCAGTATATGAAGACAACCAAGGAGCAATTGCGATGACTGAACGTGAAGAAACGAGGCGAGTTAAACACATTGACGTAAAGTACCATTTCATCCGCGATGCAGTTGCAGATGGTAAGATTAAATTGATTTACATTCCGACCCAGAAGCAACAAGCAGACATCCTCACGAAGTCCCTATCTGCTCCAACATTTGTCGCTTTAAGAAGCAAGTTAGGTTTAGAAGCAAATAACTGAGAGGGGGTGTTGACAATCACAGCAACCCTTGATTAGTCTTTTAGTTACTTGCTTGCCATACGTGTTATATACAACAACACCATAGCAACACCGGTTACTATGGTACAGTAAATAACAACCGCATAGAAACCATAAGCATATAAATACCATCTGTATCATTCGAGTAAGTTCAGTTAATAAACCACCATTAGAACGTTAAAACGTGTTTCTCTTTAGTTTTACCGGTCGCTTTTGAATAATTGAAAGTGAATTATAAATTATTTAATGCTGTTTTCAGTTTTTTTTTTTGGTTTTTTTTTTTTTTTTGGGGCAGTGTTTATAATTATGTGGTGTTCCATATTTTATATTTTTTTTTTTTTTTTTTTTTTTTGGTGTTGTTTTCCTGAAAATTTATTTTGTGGATTGTTGTGTGGAGGTGTTTTTTGGAGTTTTGGTGGTTAAGAAATGGGATTTTGGGGGTTTTCATAGATGGGTAAGAAAAAATGTGTTTTTGTGGGATTTTTTTTTTTTTTGTGGTGTTTGTGGTTGTGGTGGATTGTGGGGGGGGGGTTATGTTTTTGTTTTTTGTGTTTGGTGGGGATCGATCATATCTTCGATACATAACATACATACATTTTTGTCATTTTATCAAAAGTATGGATCAAATTAATGAATTTCATGGATAATTTCAATTATTTTGTGAATTTGCACCAAAGTTTAATGGGTCAAAAATGAATTTTTGATGAAATGATTTACAATTTTTCATGGATCATTTATTCAATTTTAAAGGTGCAAACTTAGGGCTGCTCACGCTTCATCACTAGTAAACGCGAGCAAATTCGTTTAAATCCCACTAGAAAACGCTTATCCTTTGACATATAGGCCAATTTTGTCGGCGACTTACAGACTACTTCAGTGTCGAATGCTCGACTCGACTCATATGGCAAGTGTAGACCTAAACTTCCTTCCTAGCTCAGTCCGTAAAGGCGTAGCTACAAAGCAACAGCTGGAGGTGGCTGGGTTCGATTCCCGGTCTGGTCTAGAAATTTTTCGTTAAGGAAAATTTCTCGACTCCCTGGGCATAGGGTATGATTGTACTTGCCACACAATCATACTAATGCAAAAATGGTACCTGGCATCGAAAGCTCTTAATTTTAAACTGTGGAAGTGCATTTAGAACACTAAGTAAAGAGCAAGCAATAAGCGAATTGAGTAAGCAATAAGCTTGAAACGCTATGAAAGAAGAAAGGAGACCTAAAACTCTGAACCGCAAGAAAGTTGGGAATACCTCTAATATCCAAAGCTATCTTAAAACTATCTTACTAAGTAATTGGATCAACAATAAAATCGACTATTGTTCATCACTATCAAAATCCACTTACAGCTTTCTTTTTCAATGGCTCTCAGCACAAACTAGCGATAAAAATTATTTTATCATTATCGCCTGAAATGGCCGAGACTTCACTGCACTGAACCTCTTTTGAGCTTTCCCTCTTTTATGTTTCAAAATACCAATTTACACTAAAGCAAATTTGTATTTCATTTGCAAATAAAATGCAATTTGCATCATTCAAACACAGTAGCAAAAAAAGCTGTTACATTATGATCCTTCGCACACTAGTTCTTTCGTTTCGTATTCAGGTGCGCTTCAGCGGTGCTAATTTGTAGCAATTAATTATTCAAACCGCTGACGCGGAAAAATGTTCTTCCGCATTCGGTGGCTGTGAACATCGGCCGTGCTTGATGATTCATCTCTCTTTACATGAAAAGGCAGTCCTTTACTACCATATTGCTGAGAAAAAATCCTGCCCCCCATGAATCCTCCCACCAGTCGTTCACCTGTATGATTGCATGAATATTTAATTCATCGCTCGTGGTGGGGGTGCAAAACATCTATTTCTGCCTTGAATGGGGAAATAATCTCCGTCATAAGCATTAGCCTTATCCTATCCTCACCAGAGAATAAATCATGGGTCCTCCCTTAACTCAGTCAATAAAGGCGAAGCTGTGAAGCAACGTCACGCCGAAGATGGCTGGGTTCGATTCCCGGTCTGGAAAATTTCTGGCCTTCTGGCCATAGGATGATTGTACTTTGCGCTCAATCATACTAATGCAAACATAGTTTCAGGCATCAAAATCTCTCAATTGATATCTCTGAAAGTGTATCCAGAATACTAACTCCAGAGCAGACAATAAGCTTGTTATTATTAGGATAGGCCAAGGGAAACATTTTCGCATGGTAGAAATTTGGCGTAATCATGATGAGCTGCATGACTTCATGTAGTTTCTGATTCCCGAGGAAGTCGCCCAGTTATGTCTTAAGTACCCTTTCAATCATAACAAGAAGGATTAATATGCTACTCATAATGGATTCCGCCAAGAGCCAACTAAACTTAATGGGCAAGATAGCAATCGCTTCTGACGAAGCCATAATTGTCATTGTCATCCTACAGTAGTGTTCCAGACAGGGTCATCAATTCTGCGAGATGGTTTTGAACTTTCGACACCATGCCATCAGGGTTTGTGTGAGATGAATTCCGTTGCAGGAGTCCACCGGCTACCGAAGCCTTTGATGTTAGGATGTTAGTCTTAATTCTCATTTCTGACCTCTGACTGCTGATATATCACCATAACTGCACACTTCACTTCTGACTAACGGTGCGTTGATTATTTTACGGTGAGATGCACACTTTGAAGCAACTAAATATAATGGAATTGACGCAGTGTGAGTAAAATCGGATATAATTTTCCATCTTCTCGCTGCTGGTGGTCACGAATGGTTTCCCGTGATTACAACATTGGATGATTGGGGTTCACTGCTGAAAATAATATACAAATCATTCTGATCGAGATCTAATGGAAATATACCGCAGGGACATTTTATTCATTATCTCGTCAAAACGGTTGCAGGGTGGCGGTGATAACTGACTTCTACCTTTCCAGGCCGGTTGTCCCTCAGAGCTGGACCTGAGAGACAATTCGATTCAGGGCTGCTTTTTTCTACGTTCCCGAATACCCAACACTTCAAACGTCCTTCACTAGGTCCTACAACCAACAGTGACGGACAATGCAAAACAAACTAAGCTCGAATAGATTGAGAGAGAGTGGGGGACGACAGATTACACAAAATTGCCATATTTGCAAACTAGGTATTCTTCCATTTTGCTGTGAACCAATTCGACAGAGATTTTTCATAGGGGGGGGAGGAGAATGGTGGTGTGTTGTGAAATGTATGTGTTAGTAGATATTGATGAGGGAGTGTTGTTCGGGTGGTGGGGGATGAGGGGGGGCGGGGGGACAGGCGGGTCTGTGGTTGTAGTGTTTTGTGGGCGGGGGCGCGAGAAGATGAAAAAGGGTGAAAATGTGGTGGAGTAATGAATGGATCTCGTGATGGTCGGTAGTATTTCCACGTTTTTGGTTTTTTGTGCTTCGCCTACTCACCCGGAGAAAGAGTTACGTTGGATTAGTTTTGTTTGCTGATTAAATTAGAGTATTATTCTGCATTGTCGCGAGTGAATTGATGATTATATGTAGTTTTGAAGTTGATATATTATTAGCAGAGTGTGAATAAAAAAGCAGAAAAAGAAAACCAGTGAAATGTAGAAAACGGCCATTTGCATGTAATTTCAGATACGTTCACCACGTGGTGTACAGAGAGTTTTTCTTGCACATGGATTTTGATTTGTCAAGTTAAATTTCTTCTCGAAAGTGTTTTTTAGCTGTGATTATCATTGTATTGCATTTGGGCTTGAAGTAATAATTGTATTCGTGCCATTCCATTCAAAATGGATGATGTGAAAATATTTGCTGAATAGTGAAGTGCTACTTCTGTAGAGACATAAATGCATCGTTTAGCATCACAGGGTAGCCAAATGAAGACTGATTATCAGCAACAATTTTCGGGGAGATCTATCTGATTATAGCTAAATTTCAACGATACTGCTAAATACGTGCCATCCTCAAAAAAATATGATTTGATGCTGGAAGTGTTCGCACAATACTAATGTCCATTTGATGTTTGTACTGTGTCTATGCGAGGCTTGTTGTAAGTGAAAGTGACCTCGGAATGGACGTGAGTAACCAGGCATTCTGAAATGGAGGATTTTACTATTCACATGAGGTTCGTTGTTGCAGCGCAATTTGGGATCATCCTTGCCTTAGATCCACCCTAATAACATGGAAGGACATTACGGGAAATGAGGCAAAATACATTTTTATCTTTTAGTGTTATTATAATATGATAGTTTATTATTGCATATAAATTAGTTACACATTGATTGTTGTTTTTGTATTCTCCCAAGCGCGGAAGTAACGATCTTTGATGAAGTTTATCAGAAGTAGATAATTTATCATCTCCATGGGAAGCGCTAGGAGTGGACGGTAATTTATAAATTAGTTTCAAGTTATCGAAATTTCGGATATACGGTCTTTTGCATGATGTATTTCAGGTCTTCCATGTCATCAGGTATTGTAAAATAATTTAAAATTTAAAATTCATTCTTTTTTCTTATGGCTGTCATACATGGTCTAAATTTTCTGGTTCATAATGCAAGTTTGTCTACAATTGCAACAAAACAGCAGTCGGCACACATGTCTAACATATTATTTTCGTTCATATGATAATATCCCTTAACTGTATATATTATCTTAAACGACATTGCTTATTCATTCCCATTACTATTCATCTTTATCATCATCATTACCATTTTTATCAATATTGTTGTTTTCGTGATTTATATTAACATATAAATAATCTTATAATTTTTACCTAATAGTTTAAATATATTTTCCAATAATAATCATTACTTATATTTCCAATTTTCATGTTGATCCTGTCTTCTCCTTTTTTGATAAAGACATATCTAGTGCCTTGAATACAAGAAGCTGCAACAGAATCTGCGGAAAGCTTTAGCACTAATTATCAAATCTGAGCTGATCTGATTCATGCAGCGCTGTGTGCCATTTTGCTGGTGTCTGATTTTACAGTTCGATCTCTGTCATTACTTTATCGTAACTCACAATATCATTGTTTTTGATAATATTGTTCTATTGATTTTGCTTCATAGATGATGTAATGAAGTAATGTTTAAAACTTTTTTTTTTTTATGTCCATTTGTCTTTAACTCCCTTTCAATTAAATCAAGATTTTGATGAACTGCTGCTATCGCTGAAAACGAACGAAAACGTGATTAAGCGTGGAACCACAGAACTGTACACTTTGACACCTCACATTTCACATTGCTTGCATTTCAGGATCAACCGAATGAAGATCATATATAAAAGATACGAATGCTTGTAGTATTTTTTCATTAACATAAATAAATATAAATATATATATATATATATATATATATATATATATATATATATATATATATATATATATATATATATATATATATATATATATATATATATATATATATATATATATATATATATATATATATATATATATATATATATATATATATATATATATATATATATATATATATATATATATATATATATATATTATTTAAATATTTCATGGGAATGAGAGGCACCATGGCACCCGATTGAAAAACTCTGGATGGGGAGAGTGGGAATGCCAACTCCCCATTGCTGACAGTTTGTAAATAGAGGGCGAGCTTTTTTAACCGCCCATTGCACAGTGGGAAAAAACGGACCCAAATTCCCACAGAGGAGACGCCGGTGATTGGCTGCTTGAAATATATCATTTCTTATGGGAAATTTGCCAAAAAATTGAATGGTGCCATTTTCACAAAGATAGGGCCAAATGGACAGTTTCCCGATTCTGTAACTATCGAAAATAACACCATTCGATTCCTTAGACTTTTTCACGTAAGATAGACTGATTTCAGCCAAAAACCTTGGCAGCGATTGTAGCTGAAAGGGTACGAACAAGAAAATCTCAAATTAATGGGGAAATTGGGTAAAATAATACACTTTCCGAGCTCGGAACTGAATAAAACTTGCACCATTCGATTTGTCAGAGTTTTTAATATGAAATAGGATTCTATGCGGGCAAACCATTCAGCGGCGATTGTAGTAACATTGATGCCAACTCAAAAAGACACATTTTTAGGGGTAAATGGGGTAAAATGGACCATTTCCTGGGCCTGGCGCAAAATGAAACCAGCACCATTCAATTTTTTGGCAAATTTCCCATAAGAAATGATATATTTCAAGCAGCCAATCCAGCGGCGTCTCATCTGTGGGAATTTGGATCCGTGTTTTCCCACTGTGCATTGGGGCATCCTCATGTTAGATAGCTCGCTCTTTTGACCAATTGTTCAATCTTGTTGTTGAAAGGAGATTCTTTATATCCCTGTGGAAACGTATAAGTGATGTTCCATATCGATCCACCAACCCCTCTTTGGCCCTTCATATTATGGCATGATTAGAATAATCAGTGGTTATTAAAGCTTGATTAAGTCTAACAGAGAAGAGAGCCCATTGCTTTCGGTTAAGTTTCCGTGCTACAATTAAGGAGTGTATCGAAAATAAGCTATCCACAAACTTTCTTTCAAATTATGTTGAAAACCGATATTTTATTCATACAAAAAATTGATCCTTTATTGTACGAGGTTAAACTTGAACATAATGAAGACCGGATGAAATTTAAGTTATTCCTTCACGAATTTTCGAACTTTGGATCGAATGCTCTTCATCAAGTTCCGGACAAGTGTTGCATCGCATTTTTTGGACGCTTGAGCCCAAATTTTTTGAACTCCTGCATGTTCCCAGCTGCCTTACCAGTCTTCTTGAAGACCCTCTTCACGATTGCCCAGTAACGTTCGATGGGTCGAAGCTGAGGGCAATTTGGTGGATTGATATTTTTCTCAACGAAATCTATACCCTTTTCCGCAAGCCAATTGAGAGTGGTTTTGGCATAGTGAGCCGACGCTAAATCCGGCCAAAACAGTGGAGGTGTACTATGCTTCTTATATAAAGGCAACAATCTCTTCTGGAGACACTCAGATCGATAGATTTCCGCATTTATAGTTCCGGTAGTGTAAAAAATGGTTGACTTCAAACCACAGGAACATATTGCTTGCCATACCAGTACCTTTCGACCGAATTTCTCCACTTGAATCGACCTGTCCGCATTGCTCACATCCTCCCCAACGACGGCAGTAAAGTATTGTGGACCTGGAAGGGTTTTTGAGTCCTCCTTTACATAGGTCTCATCGTCCATCAAAACGCATGCATCCGGACGCTGCAAAAGACGCGAATACAATTTTCGGGCCCTTGTTGCTGCTCGCTTCTTCTGTTCTGCACTTTGTTTCGAGATTTTCTGCTTCTTGTAGGTCTTCAGGTGGTTTCGCCTCTTGATACGCTGGATCATTCCGACACTCGTTCCTGCTTTTTGGCCAAATCACGTATTGACATTGATTTGTTCTTCATGATTAGAGATACCACTTTCTGCTCCAGTTTCGGGTTGGAAGAACCGGGTTTTCTGCCTCTTCCTGGTAGCTCATCCAAAGAATAGTGTTCCCCAAACTTATTAATGATGGTTTTAACACTCGCATGATGAATTCCAAACCGCTTCGCCAATTTTCGCATAGTAATACCCTTCTCACTTAGCCATGTGTCCAGAACCATAATTTTCACTTCCTTTTCAATACGCGACATTTTGAAAACGCAGAATTTGAACCGCACAAACAAGTAAACAAAAGAAAGCTGACAGTCAAACGCACAGCATGCAGTGTTCAGAGCATAAAAAACCATCACAAATACATGCGTACAACGCAAATGTATGTGGATAGCTTATATTCGATACACTCCTTATTATTTCTGCCAATTTGGAAGGAGCACAATGGAAAACCACTGTGTTGACCGGATTGAGCTTCATTCCTGCCTAGTAAACACAAGATCGCATATAATAACGGATATGATTTATAAAATTGGGCTATATGCGTACAGTTGACATGGAGTTTAATGGACGAATGAACATGTATCGCCTCCACGTTGTATCATATGCGCTATCATATGCGATTCTGTATTGACAGATTTCTGTGACGTGCTGGTGTAGTATGAGACTAATTCAGCAAATTTTGTTCTCAAGGACAGGAATCCACCGAACTGCCTTGAACTGTGTCCGATCGAATCTTATTGGGCCATGATGAGGAAATTGGTAGCACAGAAGATAAAGGAAAAAAGTAAAGGATGCCAATTGCATTCGTAGGAAATGGAAAAAAAAATTAGGAAAATGTGCTGAGAGCGACTGTATAAGCTCTTATGGATACGCGTAAAGCAAAAAAGTGTCCTAGAGTTTAACCGAACATCCTTCAATAATACAAAGTTTGTCAAGTGAGCCTAAAATATTTATAAACTGCCCTGCGAGTTTGGTTTCAATCCGCTAAAAACATGAGTTTTTATAGTAAATTAACTGAGTTGCAATAATTTGGTGTTCACCCTTTATAAAGACTGTTCCGAAAATGATAAATACACTTTCTTTCTCAATTAAAAAAAGAACCCATACTGTGATTTTTAATTACCTAAGTATCAAACTTCTAGAAAATAACAATCTTTTCTTTCCATTTTCATCAAAATTTGCTTGATTTTTCGTAGGGTAGGCGAGTTCTCTAACTTTTCTCTTAATAAAATTCTGCGTAAACTTTCTGCAAGTGCTTTCTCTTACCATTTTCTTCCACTTTTGGCCAATCTTTTCTTAAATTTTTTCAACACTATCCATGGTTTCATATGTTTCCTCAGCTTCGCCTTCGTCAAAGCCCCAAAAAAGTTTCGATAGGGCCAATCTCTGGGCAGTTTGGCGGATTCATCTCCTTTGGTACAAATACGACATTGAAATTCCTTTTGTACCACTCTCGTGCATATTGAGAGTAATGGCAGGATTTAGAATAGGATCAGGCCAAAAGATTGTAGGCTTGTTATGCTGTTTGATCAAGGGTAGCAACCTTTTTTGCAGATAATCCTTCACGTAAATTTGATTCATTGTGTCTGTCGTAATGAATGGACGAGATATTTCTTCACATCCGCATAGGCCTGCCGCCCCATTACCTTCTTGCCGATTTTTTTGTGTAACTGGCTTTCACTGGTCCAGAAACATCCTTTCCATTCGGCGAGGTATAAAACAGTGGTTCCGGCAGAATTCTATGTAGGTTTCATCGTCCATGATAACTCAGTCTGATGTTTTGGTCAGCAGTTTGTCGTACAGCTTGCGATCCCTCGGTTTCACAGATTCAGCCCGTTTTGGTGCTTCGTTTTGGCTGCTTCTGCTTCCGACGAGTCTGCAGGCCCATTCCCTTCTTGGCATGCATAACATTAGTCGCCGAGGTACTTAGCTTTTTCGCAACATCTCGGACTGATGCTAAAGGATGACGTTTGAAATAGTCCTTTACCTTTCTGTCGATTCTAGGGTCAGCGGGACCGGGTATTCTACCCCGTCTCGGAGAATCTACGAAAGAGCAATATTGTTGATACTTCTGTAATGCGGTTTGAATTGCTCCAACGCTCACACCTTCTTACTTAGCCAGTTTTCTGATCGAAAGATCCCCGACGGTGCACCGTTTGTGCACAATCCGTTTTCTTTGCTCGGGAGAAAGACCACGCATTTTCAAACTTCCGTGCGAAAAATTTAAAAAAAATGACAACATCAGTTTAATTTGGATATAAACAACAGGACGCAGCCAAGCGTTGGTTGAGTACTACTCGCATTTTGGATTGACGGTTAATCATTAGTGTATTTATAATCATCGGAACAGTCTATAGTATCCCGTAAAACATTGAATCAGCTCTGATGCAACAGTGTCCGTTTACTGTGCCTATTGACAGTCGCATTAATAGCAAAAATACGAATTGCTTAACCTAAGCTACCAACTTACATATACAGGGCAAAGGAAGAGAATCCCATACAGGTTGGGTGTAATTGGTCTAATGTGTACCAACCATACAACTCCACTACTTTCTGGTCGATAATTCTTACGCAGAAGTATTTGTCGCTTTTCTTAAATCAATCAAAACTACGTTATTTATAACAACCAAAAATATTCATATCAGAATGTTCATTCATTTTCTCATAAAACAAAATCACCCTGCTGAACACATTAAACGGCTCAAATAATTAATCTAATAACTGCCAATCATTAACGTCCCATTAGGCAGGATGGAAAAAGCAAACAGCAGATGATGATGATGACGAGAGTGTGTGCGCTGGAAAAGCGTTTTTTTTTCTAACTCGATATAATACAAATTAGCGAAGAAGAAGCTCGCTCTTGTGCCTTGAAGTTTTTTTCTCCTCTGGAAAATATGCAAGTCTGAATCGCGTTCCGCAAATTAATGCTTGACTGGGTCTGGATACGCGGGTAATAAATATTGCCCCAAGAAACGCCATAAAATATGTCACCGTTTTATGATACGACTTTTATGATTTTTTGGCGCACATCTTAGAAACGGTGGGTCTACACTAATGGGTTGTAGAATGTGTTGAATCTTTTGTAATGGCGTCATGATAATAGGGAATGTGTCTCGTTATAAATACAGCGATGATTGAAACCTGCAAACATGATCTTTTCACGCATCGTGATGATTTAAAATCAACAAGGAAGTGTTCTGAAGTGTAACTGAAGGCAACTATCTGCGCGATATGACAATGTAATGAACATCCCTTGTCAATAAAGCTAAAAACGTAACTCTGGCTACAATGTTTAATTAACCTTTTAATTATACTTTTTAATCTCCCACCCGAATCCATCATCATACATAATACCCATCGGCAACAGGTTCGTAAACATGGAAACCCTTTATTTTACAAAAATGGAAACTCCTGGCCGCGCTGAGTCGCCAAGTGCGCATAAGGTAATAATATGTACTTTTCAATTTTAGCATTGTCCGGCGGCCATTACTGTCTCATTTTGAGTTGAACGACCTACACAAAGCCTCGTCGTAAAAATGGCTCTGTTACGACCTGTCGTCATCAAACACTGAGGTTGTCAGTTTAATCCCCAACGTGATAAGCCTCTTCATTTCCTCGCTCTCAATTTGTATTTTTATTCCACTTTGACCACTGTTTTTAACGTCATCCAAACTGATGGACGTGTCAGAATGCAAGATTCAAAACCATGTTATTTGATTTTATGACTCTCCAGGGCAAGACTGGCCTTAGCTTTCCTGCCACTGCAGAGCAGTTCCATTTTCATTGTTTGGTTTCTCCTACCGAGAGCCTTCTGGGAATTATTTGGTCAAATTGATAATGGAGTTACTGTTGGTCGGAATAGCAGCTGCTCTTATGAATCATGAAATGCGACTTATGAATTTTTGCGCAAGTGTTTGCAGATCATCTCCATAATCTCTTCTACCCACGCGAAAGTTCACCTTTGTTTCCACTGCATCAGCACGAAAATAGATCAGTTTTGTAAATCTACACGTAGCACTATGCATTGCAACAGTCAACAAGATTTTCGCGACCACATAAAAGAACAAATCTCTATCGAGATAAAAAAAAACAAATCTCAATCGTACGCCGAACTGGGATCGAAAAATATAAAATCCAACCATTCCAATCACGATGCTTATTTTATTTTTTTTATCATCATTGCCATCGCGATTGAGCACTCCCGCTGCAGATTTGCGGCAATGTGTTCTACACCCACTACAAAGGATATTCCAATCGACCGATGTTCGTTGCCTACGTAGGTAGGGGCCATTGAATACTGACGCCACGTTGCGGGTATTTTGAGTTTTTTTTTTTGTGTTTTTTTTGCGCAGAAACTTTCCAATTGAGCCAGTCAGTCAATGGCATCTCATTCGAGGGTAAAATAAAAACAAAGCACGTAGAAATTGGCGGGTGTCTGTCGAAAAATTTGAACAAGCAAAAAAAAAAAAAATAATCATACACAAAGAAAAATGCAAACCTGGCAGTGAGCAATTGTGCGTGTGTATTTTTTTTGGATCTGGGATTAAACAGCCAACCTTCGATCCGCCTAATACCAGTTGCAGGGGTATGCTGTGTTGCGTAGTATATAAAAAAAGAAATATTTTGATTCCACATCAAAACAAATCTAGAGAGGCTACTAAAAAAAATAATCAGTGGTACTTTTTCAAACAGACGTTGCTGATTTTGTAAACAAAGAGGGGAAGTAAGATTCAAACGTTAAATTTAGGAAACCCTTAGCACTTTCATGCAAACTATGGCCTCCATCACAAGGAATAACATTTCCCTTATATGCTGATGATGCTACTTTCCGTGAGGGTGCTGCGAGTTTTGAGAAATTTAAATCTTATTTAAATTTTTTTAAACCTTTTGAATCTTACTTCCCCTCTTTGTTTACAATATCAGATACGTCTGTTTGAAAAAGTACTCGAGAAAGAGATACATTTTGTATAGGCGTCAAGCGAATTCTAGAATTTGTTAGACAATGACATATTTTTCAAAATATAATTCTCGAATTAATTAGCTTCTTATGCACGTGTGGTTCAGAATGCAAATTAGGACAAACAGATACACTTCCAGCCTAAGTTTGAAAATGTACAGCAAAGTTCCCATGTAACAAGGAAGCTTCCAAAAATTGCACAGGATCAGCATTGTAACTTGTAAATGCATAGAATATGTATATTTAAAGGATGAAGTAAACCCTAGGGCAGTTGAAGGATTTGTTGACTGGACAAGAGTTTGTGGAGTCGCCAGTCTCTTGTGATGTGAAGACACGCAGTTTAGGCCGTGGTCCTCCGAAGGTCCTGAGCTGAGATCGACATGCCCTGCTACAACAAGCCTTCACGTAGGCTATTCTTTCGGGGCTTGCCGAGGATAGTCCTGCAGAAATAGATAATCCTTGCACTGATGGTGGGTTCTTATCACGTCATATCACATCACATCACATTTACACTCAGCGAAACAAAAAAAGCACCACCACGTTTTTACCACATTTAATGATCAGTGATTAATTTTCATCAAAATCATTTTTAATATCATGTTCTGTGAAGAAAAAGAAATCAAACCAAGGTATAAGTAATTCGAAACCAAGGTATAAGTTTGGGCGGACCCGCAAGCAGATACACTTACGCAAAACCCCCGAATATAGGGAAAGGAATCTCCTTCCAAATGCTATATGACACAGACAGCACTAGAATCGAGCCCTCGTTTGACAGAATAAACCCAATAGATGGGGTCGAAGAGCCCACCCTCGTTCAGCGAAATGTTAACAATAGGGAAGAGGCAGTCCCATGCTCCCTATCCAAATCGTTTTACTTGGGTGCCCTGATGGTCCCTCCCTTTCCCCCGTTATGTGTTATTTAATATTTAGTATATTTTGTACACGAAAAATTAGGATACCAAGAATTAGACAAGAAAGCCAATTTATTCAAATTTTAAACTTAAATGGTACATCCAATAGATTGTTTCTGAAAAATAGATAAAAATTAGTTATGTATTAATATCTTTCTAGTCCTGAAAACAGAATAGATCATTCTAAATATCTGAGATAAAATTTCAATAAAAGATATTATTTTATAAGACATGTTGTAATATTTTTCTTTATACGGTTCTAGTAACATTTCAAAGGTAGCAATTGGAGTGATCGAAGAGTCCGGTTTGATGATTTCTGAAATAATGGCTATGTTACCATAATACCACTAAACACAATATTAAAATATAATCCTACATTGCCAGTCTTTTATGAATATAGTAGTTGAAGTTTAGAAGTGCAATTTTAAATAAAATGTTATGCTGAAATGCTGAAAAACAATTTGAGCCTTTGGTGCCTGTCATGTTGCTCCAGACTCTTACATAGTTTTGAAATGCAAAGATGATTCCAAAGCGTGCTGAAATTATTAATAAATTGAAAATGGAAAATATGCAATATGACATAAGGTACATGATGTTCAGTCGCACCCCCTCTTTTCGCTATTGGCAGATTGACAACATTGCCCAGGCTACGCCAACCAGCGTCTCCATGTTTCAGCTGGCAGTCTTTTGTGATCATATGACTCGTGGAGGCGTGAGGTAGGAACTTGTGAGGACAAGAGGTCGGTCGCACCCTCCTTCGAAGCTTTCAACTCACTATTTAAAGCCCGCGAAATAAAAATAACACCACCTTAGCTTTTAATTAAAATCAGACTTTATTTCTAAAGAAACAACATGAAAACGTGAACTTAGTAATGTGTGTAGGAACCGTTGCTACGAATAACTCCAATCAGACGCAATTTCATGGACAAAACCAGTTTTTCAAGAGTATCTTGCTCAATCTGCTCCCAGCAGTCTCGAGCTCGGATTTTCAGCATATTTATGTTGTTGAATTGCTTCCCATTTTGGTAAACGCGGCGGGCAAGTATCGACCAAAGGTTTTTGATGGGGTTTAGATCCGGAGAGCAAGCTGGCCACTCGAAAACCTCGATATTTTTATCGGAAAACCACGCTTTAGTCTGTTTCGAGTTGTGGATTGCAGCATTATCTTGTTGGAAAACAAAATCTGGACCCATCAATGACTCCAATCAATCGAATGAATCGCCGTGTTCAATCAAACTTATCTCCAGCATTTCTATGTAATCCTCCGATTTCATTTTTGTTGAAATCGACGCCAGGAAGCTTGCCTCGGAAGGAAAATGCTCCCCAAACCATCAGGGTACCACCACCAAAGTTCCTGCTCATTTTCACATCCGAGTCCTTTTCGCAAATCATGCCAGTAGAACTGCCATCCGTCTGGTGGCCATCCAAGTTGAACTTTTTTTTCGTCCGAAAAGAGCTCGTTTTTCCATTCATCGGTCCAGGAAATGTACTTCTTAGCGAAATTGAACCGATTCAACTTGTGCCGTTCTGTAAGGTTGGGTTTTCCGAGTCTCTTACGCCACTCCAAGTTCTCGCTGCTGGGCAAAATGGGGTGTACAGGAGGGGGTACCGGAGCAATGGGGATCGGGTTGGGGGGTTACGCTGTTCTTTTCTGGTTCGGTGGTTTCAATTCTACATATTCTCCGTTTATCCTTAGCTGAAAACTTACTTTTCTTCCCATTTTTCAAGAAGCTTCCGATAACCGTGTGTGATCGAAAGAGTTTTCGACCGATTTTACAATTCGAGAGGCCTGCATCGTAGTAGGCCATGATTTTTACTTTTCCTCGTAGGTCAGATGCTTGGATCGACCCATTGCCGTAAAATAACAGGAAAAAAAAAAAAAAAAAAATCCGATCTCACTACAATTTGAAGAAAACTTAACCACCAATTGGTTTGAATGCAAATCAAAACAATACCTGTCAAATAAGAGCCGAGGTGAATTTTAACCAGGGTTGTGCTATTTCTGTTTCGCAAGGTTTTTTATGAATTTCTCAGCTTATATGTGAATAGTCCCCAAAATTTCCAGAACAACTAGTCAGACAGACGTGTAGTACACGCAAAAAAAACCGCAGTAGAAACTACCATTTCCAGGGCTAAATTAAGCGCAAACACCAACCATTTTCAGCTGACCTATAAATGCGTTTGATTTTACAATGCCTGCGATTAGATCGACCATGGTGCGGTTGATATAAATATGAGGTCTGTCAAATATACCACAAGTGTTGAAGGTTTTACCATAAACTTAGTAAATTTTACTGGGAAATTTCTTGGTAGTTTTAAAGATAGGCATAATCGGGTAGAATGGAAGTTTTCAGTACAAGATTTTTTTCTGTGTAGAATACTGATTCGCCGTAAGGTGAAATTAGCGTTAAACGGAGATAATGTCATCTACTGTTCACAGATACCTTGTGATCAAAAAGTTCCGGTAATTTGAAAAAAAAAACGCATTTATTTCAATTTTTAATTGATATCTTTATTATCGCCTTCAAAGTACTCGCCATTAGAGGCAACACACATATGCCAGCGCTTTATCCAATCATCCATACATTTTTTATAGGCCGATGAATGTATGGCTTTCAGTTCTTCCAGCGAATTCTTTTTTATCGCATCAATCGATTCAAAACGCCTACCTCTGAGCGGAATTTTCAGTTTTGGGAAGAGAAAGAAGTCGCACGGGGCAAGGTCTGGTGAATATGGTGCTTGTTTGATGGTATTGGTGGAGTTCTTGGCCAAAAATTCACAAATAGTGAGCGCGGTGTGTGATGGAGCGTTATCGTGGTGTAAAATCCACGAATTATTGCGCCACAATTCTGGCCTCTTCTTTCGAATTGCCTCACGCAAACGTCTCATAACTTGTAAATAATACTCTTTGTTAACCGTTCGACCTTCTGGAAGGAATTCAGAATGGACGACACCGCGAAAATCAAAGAAAACGGTCAGTAAAACTTTAATTTTGGAGCGACTTTGTCGTGATTTTTTTGGTTTCGGCTCATCTTCGGCGCGCCATTCGGACGATTGTTGACTTGTGAGCATATCAAATTCATATACCCACGTTTCATCACCAGTTATGATGCGTTCCATGAATGTGGGATCGCTATCTGCGTTCGCAATCATCTGTTTAGCGACCTCAACTCGATGCTGTTTTTGCAAAAATTCAGCTCTTTTGGAACAAGTCGTGCTTCAATGCGTTTCATGCCCAGAATTTCCGTCAAAATGTGTTCGGTCGATCCAAATGAGATATCAAGGAGTGCAGCTATCTCCCGAATGCTAATTGAGCGGTTTTCCATAACTAAATTCTTCACGGAAGCGATGTTTTCATCGGTAGTTGAGGTCGATGGTCGTCCAGAACGCGGCATGTCACTCACGCTTTCACGGCCTTCTTTAAAGTCTTTGTGCCAAACAAATGTACGATTTTGTGACATAGAGTCCTCACCAAAGGCTTTTTGCAACATTCTGAGCGTTTCCGCTGCAGAAAATCCGTTTGCAACACAAAATTTCACACAAACGCGTTGTTCCAATTTTTTATCCATGGTAAAAATCGCCGAGCGTCTATTTTTCGACTAACAAAAGCAGTTGTCAAAACAAAACTAATGGATAATTTGCTCTCACACTTTGACAGAATATCAGAACTAGTGTTGCCATCTTACACTAAAAAGATTTTACCGAAAAAATAAAGGCGGCCTTTTTAAATTGAAAATTACCGGAACTTTTTGATCACAAGGTATATAAAATTCTGTGTTCATACTGGTTGTTTTTTTGTTGAGAAATTTAGTTCCTTCTTAAAAAAAAAAAAAAAAAAAAAAAAAAAAAAAGTGATCTTACCACCAACTCGGCTCGGGTATTTTCCCAAAACGTCAAAACGGTGTCAAAAGCATAACACGAGCTTGTACACTCGTCCTTTGCGTTGCGAGTTCGTCTATAAGCACGAAATTAAGTGGTGAATTACAGCCACATGGTAGTGTGTTTGCAGCCAAGTTCGGCTCTCATGCAGAACGGTCTGGTGTGTTTACCAAGGCTGGCTGTACCTCGCCAGCCTCGCTGTCTGCGTAGGGACCCTACGGTCGCCTTCTACTTGATCGATCAACCTTGCTCGTTGCGCGCATCTTCGTCTTGTACTCGTCGGTTCGTTTTCGAAAATCCGACATTCTTACGACATGCCCAGTCCATCATAGTCGACCGATACTAGCGATGTGTACGATAGTAGGTTTTCCCAGCAAGTGATGCAATTCGTGGTTCATTCGCCTCATCCACGTTCCGTCTTCCATCCGCACTCCAGCGTAGATCGCACGCAGCACCTACCGGTCTAATTAATGTCTTGTAGATGGTCAACTTTGTAGTTCGCTATGATGGTTGTGGTCATAAAGGGTATACGGAATCAAATTACCACATACACAAATATTCGGAAAAAATCGCCCGTTCAACCAATCATCTTCAAACTTTCAGGGAGTAAAATAAAACATGTTATGAGTATTTTTACATGTTTGTTGTATTCAATTTCAATTTCATGTTCAAATGCACGAACCTTCTTTTTTACACTACTCATAAGGTCCTGTACAACATTTGGACCAACTTTTTTTTGCGTGGCAATCCATTTTTTCTTCATATCTTCCTCCGATTTCACTACCTGCTTCATGATGGCCCAGTACTTTTCAATTGGGCTCAGTTCCGGTGCGTTCGGGGGGTTGAGATGCTTCGGCACGAAATTGACCTCCTTAGCCTTGTACCACTCCAAAACCTCTTTCGAGTAATGGGACGAGGCTAAATCCAGCCAGAAAATCACAGGACCATCGTGTGACCTCAAAAGAGGAAGTAGACGCCTTTGGAGGCATTCCTTTAGGTACACCTGCCCATTGACCGTTCCAGTTGTCACAAATGGGGTGCTCCGCTTTCCTCACGTGCAAATTGCTTTGCAAATCATATATTGTTTAGCAAACTTTTACATCTTCTGCTTTCTAACGTCCTCAGGGACATCGAATTTATAATGAGCAGAGAAAACCTGGAGCCCCGGAAACTGCCGGAAGTCTACTTTTACATACGTCTCATCATCCATAACGAGGCAATGTGGTTTCGCCAACATCTGGGTGTAGAGCTTCCATGCACGTGTTTCACCTACCGTATTCTGCCGTTCATCGCGATTGGGCGCCTTTTGGACTTCGTACGTGTGTAGTCCTTCACGTTTTTTAGCATCTTGCACGAAAGTTTTGGTTAGATTCCGTTTCTTCGCCACATCTTGAACTGAGCTGTTGGGATTCCTCTTGAAAGCTTGAACTACCCGCTTGTGATCCTTAACACTATACGGAGATCCATATTTGCTACTTTTTTCCTTCCGATCGATGGTCAAACGTTTGTGCTACCGATTTAAAACACGAGACACCGTAGAATGTACCATTCCCAGCTTCCTGCTGATGGCACGATGAGAAAGATCCGGATTTTCGATGTACGTGCGCAAAATGCCTTTGCGCCGCTGCTGTTCTTCCGACTGCATCTTCGCAACGATTGCACATCTGCTATTGAAACTTACACAGCGTAAACAAATACACATTGAACTAATTCCACCCAAAATTTAAATAGAAAATACTCCACGGGTAAACAGTTACAGCCATTTAAAAGCGGTGCAATTTGATTCCGTACAACCTTTATGATCGACCAGCTGGACACAATCATCTTTATCGCATATATTGTTAAGGTTCTTTATGAGAATTAATAAATGAAGAAACTAATTCTTGGCCACCAACTGACGTGCAACGGTGAGAAGGGATGAATAGAAATTCCAAGCGACCGAAAGCTTTAGCTGGGAAAATTGAATAAGGTATTCTGAAAAGGACGTATTTGATATGAAGAGCTGGAATTTTAGCCTTCTTCTTAGTCATCCGTGGAAGTACTTTCGTTAGTTCTGCGTCGTTGCACCTTACTAGCTGTCTTCAGTTTCTAGGCTACATAGTCACCGTAGTTTTTTTTTTTTCAAAATCTCATCGTTGCGCCTTCTCAGTTGGCTATCAAACAAACTCTTTTCCTTGGAAATTCAAATGCACTGAGAGTTTATTTTCGTAAATAAGCTAAACAAGGTTATTGTCTTGACAAATGTCTCGTATATTGTAAGAAACATTCATATTGCTTTTCATCTGGCGAAATGCTATCATAACACCTTTTTTTAAAATGCATGAAATGGATTTCATGAAGACCAGCCAATCGGTGCATCTCTATTATTGTACTCATGGATGTTGTTGTTACTGCTGGGATGGGCGGGAATAATTCATTTATCCCAAAAAAAAAAAAAAAAAAAAAGCGCCGGCGAGAGTTACAACTTCATATTCATTAATCCTCATGTAACTTCGTACTCATTAATCCATTAACACAATGGCCTAGTGAGATCAATCACGGATTCAATAACTGCTCCTTCCAGAAATACAGGATCAAACCCATGTCAGAAACACAGGTAAAAATAAACATTGAATTTTCTGCGTTATCTTACCCACATAAAGGAAATGCTAGATTTGGCAAAAAATGGGATATTTAACGTAAATTTGCAAATGGGATATTTCACGTAAAGATTGCAAACATTGTTGTATGGCGCATGAAAGATTGCTAACAATTTCGTTGTTTACGCCTCCTTTAGTTTGGAATTAAACGAGGGGAAATTTTACACGCCTGCTAAAATTCATTATATATTTCTGTGAACTCTGGGCATCTCCACGTGGTAATGTTTTAATTTTCAGTTAGATTTTGAGACGATATATCATTCATGCAACCACCAGAGAAACGTTTCTTTTTTATTTGCAACAAAATATTCGTTGCTCTTTGTATCGCTTTTGTTCAATGTACGAATGTTTTTTTTTTCGTACAAATGCTTCGTGGTTTTGACAGTTGCGAGTGTAGCATTAATTACAAAGGTAGCTTAATAAAACGAACAAATCAGTTTCGTTGCTGAAAACATCGAATAGATTGGTTAGTCCTACCTTCGATTTTGTAATATAAAATGAAATTAATTTTCAGTGTGGTGAGCATGGTTATTAGCCAGAGATCGAAATTCTCACTCAGCTGGGTGAAAACCATCTTCTCTCTCAAGCAAGTTGTCGATGAGTAGCGAACCGTTCACATTTCAGCTCTCCTTTTTCGCCGATAATTCATTATCCTCTCTCTTGCATATGCGAAAATATCTCTTTCCAAAATTCAACGAAAATGTTTTCTCATATCACATTTTTCACTGAAAACATGCTACCTAGATCGTATACGAGGAGCAAAAACCGAAAACAAGGCCAAGCCGGTGCACACTGGTACCGCCGTGAACCATAAATGAAAAACTGGTGCATGGACCATACATGATAAATGAAGACTGCTGCATTTCAGGTGTCAAAAATTAAGTGAAAAATAATTATCGGCATCTAGGATTCAGCGAAAAAGAAACGATTTATCAGCTACTCATGCTCTCCGAAAATTATAAATCGCCTTTGCTTTTCTCGCGAAAACTGCTGTGAGCGTATAACAAGTTCTCGCTTCTCACATTCTCATCTGTTTCTCCAAGCGGGTGAAAACGAACGTTTCTCTTCTCATGTAGGCGAAAATTTCGGTCTCTGTTATTAGCAGATGATTGAAATCAATTATTTTAGCAGATAATGCCAAAGTGACGCTCAAGGGGTTTCCAACAGCAGAGATTACTTGTCACTTCCCCCAAAGCTACTCGGATTACACAGTGATTACAAAGGTTATTGTGATTACAGATGATTACTTATGATTACTCATGGTTGCTCATGATTACTTGATGATTACTCATGATTACATGCGTGATTCTTTATACTTTCCTTAAATTGGACATTGCTTCCCATAAAAAGGGTTATTCACATGCCTATTTAGGTTATCTTTATTCACGGTGTTGGTCGAAACCAAACGTCAAGCCGTCAAACCAAAACAAAATCGCAAGCAATTTCGCGCCAAATTTCACGTGAATCTGGTTATTCTTAAGTTTAAAAGTAAATGCGCAAACGGATGTACTTAATCTGGTTCATAACTGCATAAAAATTTCTTGGCGAATTCGATTTAAATTTCAAAAGGCGCACAAAGAGCAAGGTGGACTGATCAAGTAGAAGGCGATCTGCGGATCCTTTACAGACTGCGAGGCTGGTGAAGTGCAGCCATGGACCGAATAGAATGGAAACAACTTCTGTATACAGGGTGTCCGCAAATTATCCGTACAGACATTGTCGCGTGCCTCAACACAACCAAGCGGATTAAACTAAGCATACCTACATGATTTATCATCATGACTCATTGTCTTTACACGCAGTATGTTTGGTACAGTTCTGATTTCTAATTCATTCAAAATGATGTCAAATGAGTTGCACGCAGGTGTAATTGAACTTTTTCGATCAGGAAAAACTGTTTCAGTGATTACAAAGACCCTGAATATGGCAAAATCTACAGTGAGTGTCTCAATAAAAATATACCAACAGCTTGGAACGCTAGATGACCGCGTAGGTAGAGAAAAAAGCGCACCGTTGGGACTCCACAAATGCGCGAGACTATCCGGCGACGAATCAAGCGAAATTCTTCGATTTCCATCCGAAAGTTGCGAAATCACTGAAAATTTCAAAATCTTCCGTTGGAGTCGTAGTTCACGCTTATCCGAGGGCCACTATCGGCCAGTGCTGTTCACCGATGAAGAAAGTTTTCACAATCGAGCAGCATCACCTACAGCAAAATGATCGACAGTTGCAGCAGCTGCTGCTTCCAAAAATCGTGGAAGTATTTCAAGGAGTCATAATCCCGCTTCTGCCATGGTTTGAGCTGGAATAACTCATTCAGGCAAAACCCCTTTGATCTTCATCAACAAGAGGGTGAAAGTGAATCAAGCGGCATATCAGAAGCTACTTACTGAAACAGTAGCTTCTTGGGCAGTGCAGCATTTCGGCAAACATGAATGGATTTTTCAACAAGACAGCAATAAAGACTTTTAGTCTTTGCGAACGCATTTTCTCAAGCTTTTTAACGAAAGATGCATGGCCTTATAACTCACCGGATTTGAATCAGATGGACTATTCGGTGTGGTCCATCTTGGAGTCAAGAGCCTGCAGTACACCACATAAATCACTTTAACATAAAAAATCGTCTCTTTTAATGGGTTGGGAACAAATATCTGTTGAAGAACTCGCGGCCATCGTGGATTACTTCCCGAAACGTTTGGAGGCGTGCATCTCAGCACAATGCGGCCATTTCGAAATGAACACAAATAACACTTGTAATTTGCAAACATATTGCTATAACAAACAATACATATTGATTTTTGAATCCATCAATAAAAATCATTTTAAAATTTGGGTTATTGAGACATGAAACTCATATTAAAAGCCATTGTTAACGTTTACGAGCTATTTTATTACGAAAAATCACTATGCTATTTGTCGTGTTTCAGAAAAATAAAAATGTTCCACTACTATAATCCAAAACCGGTGCGATGCTTTTGAGGTTGAAAATCATAGTATCCCCAAATGACAACTATTAAATACGGCAGTTTTGCATTACTACATCTAATTTTGGATGGCAACGATCTTAAAAACCATCGTCATTTTGTGCATTAAATTTGAACATGCGGTATATTTCGGTGAAGTTCATAGGTGTTGTTTGGTTTCGAGCGCGAAATCCTGCCCTGGTAAAGGAAAATAACAAGCTGGTTTCATATTAGTAACAAGTTCTGTTATCCCAGATATCGTGTTGATTTCCCCTGTTATCGCTTAACAAATTTAGAAATCACCGTTGGCAAATTTTGTTATCATATTTTATCATTATTAACTTACGTTTTTTTACGAACGTTATTAGTTAAAGGCAAAAATATGAATATTAACAGCATATTTGAACAAGAAATTATGCTCTTTCTGAAAACATTTTTTTTCATATACAAGCATGATTATATTATATGATTTCAAAATGATAACATAATTTGAAACTATTTCAATAAATTTGCTTACAATGCAGGATTTGTTATCAAGATGTTCGCAGTAATAACAAAATAAGCTATTATTATGATATTCAACAAGTTTTTAACGTAGGACTACGTTTCTCTTTTCTATACCCAACAAACATCGGTGTTGAATTAGAGCTTGTTCAAACAAATTTGGAGAAGCTATTCAGCTATTCTAGAAGGAACAGCTGAATAGCTTCTCCAAATTTGCTTGAACAAGCTCTAATTCAACAGCGATGTTTGTTGGGTACCGGGTGTCATTTCAAAATTATAAAAAATGAGAGCGTTACGCAAAAGTGAAAGGTTTTTGAACGCTAATAACTCTAGTTTAACTGAACAGAATTACTTGATTTATACACCATTTGATCAGGAAAATCTAAAAATGTTTGGATTAAAGTTTTAATGAAGTGCTATTTGTATAAGTAGTTTAACTTTATACTTAAAAATGACCTATTTTTGCTCCCATACAAATCTGCATATTAACCGATTGAAAATATGGTTCTCCCTTTCCGGGTCCTCAAAAACGGGTAGCAAATGGTGCAAATTGTCTTTGGATATTCAAGTTCGATTGAGCCGGATGTGTTTTTTCGCTCTATGGTTACGAAAATTATTTCTCATTTTTTTTTCTATCTCATCCGCTTTCTCGCAATTGTGCGACTGGCTCGCAAATTATCGCCTGCGCTTGCTCATCTATAAGCCAGAAGGAAGCGCTACAAAGTGTTGCCACTTTCCCCGCTCGATCTATTGCCGTGGCAATGGGTTGTAAAAATCGATATTCCGCGTGGGCGTCATCCGCTGCCGAAGCCATAGCCGGGCATCTGCCAGCGAACAACGATGTTTGTGCCAAATAGATTACTAGAATCATCCCAAGTATCTTGCCGTCGGCCATTCATAGTGCAAGAGTTTAATAGACTACTTCCCGAGTTTACTATCAGCCATTCCCAGCGACAAGGAGTTTAATAAACTACAATGCTGTATTGAACACAGCACATGTCCTGCTGGCCAAATAAACCGAATATATGAATTAATTTCTAACGCGTATCATAGCCACTGTCGTTTTCAGGACGACCAATGAAATTTTACAAGAAAAGAGTTTGTGCTTAATATAATCACAAATAAAACATTTTGGATTGCTTAAGGCATTCAGTCGAGAGTGATGAATTTGACAGAGATTTTTCATTAAACCCGAACTGTAAAACGTAAGCAATGGCTCAGTATGTAGAAAATTTCATAAGATGTCACGGGTCAAAGGAAAATAATGAAAACATTTTAATATAAACCAACCATATGTGTTATGATATGTATAAATTAGATGATACCATTATTACTATACACCAACGCGGTCCTGCGTTAACCAACGCGGTCCTACGTTATATTCCTGATATAACCCACCTCTATTTTTTTTACTATTCATTCTGTTATTTTGGCTGTTTATTCAGCCTCAATGCAAACACATTCAGTAATCAAAAAATGATAACCTGGTATTAGAGTTTGTTATCAATTTGGTATAATCCTTTGCTCGGATTATACTTTCGTAGATTCGTCCAATTTATAGTTAGGAGTGACATAATGAGGTCGAATTCAGTATCAACCTAAAAAAACTCCAAATTTGAGTCGGTAATCTTCGAATGAATTAATTTATATCAATTCGATATCCTTCCACACAGACACCCTACGACAGAAATCCTTTAATCTTTGGATCCACTATTCCTACGAAGATTAGTATACACATACATTAATGACGTAGCAGTTGACAGAAACCTCACTTTAACGTGGCAATCTTTAGGAAGAGAAAGAAAAAATAAAACATACTTGAGAGAAGAGGTAATCAATCCCCAAACCTACAACATCATTTAGAGATGCTCCCTTACAGCATTGAAATAAAGAGTACCGAAAACCATACACACGCGCTTTTCAGTTGTTTCGTTTTGCGGCTTTTTCACAATTGACTACATGTCCTCAATGTCACCCTTGCTCTCATTCCTTTTACTCTGCGCCAAAATGCAGAAATACACCGGTATAAAACAGTAGGGCGGCCACTATCCTACGGCTACAGTCATCGTCGGTGTCATGTCATCCGTCCGTGTACCAATCGCATCGCTAAGCTCTCATGTTGCTCTTCGGCATTGGAAAATGGGTGTTTTGCGATCAGATAACTTCGAAAGCTGCTTTGGACGCATCTTTTCCTGGTGTTTTTTTTTGTTTTCTAATCGAATGGTGAAACGATAGCTCTTACAGTTGATGTGGTTTGATCAAAAGCAGGCGATATGCACCGAGTATAAATTGGGTGTTATGTTGTAGATATGACATGACACATTCGATCATTCGTTTTTTCTTTTTCTCTCTCTTGATACAAGGTTTAGGGGATTTACCTATTCTAGGCAAACTATGCAGAGTCCATCCCTTTTGTGAGTATTTTCCCAGCGTCGCGCACACACCTGACGTATTAGTTTCTGCTCCTTAATCCTCTATATATGAAAAAAGACTAATACTATGAGAATTATCCAGATCGGGTTGATAGTGTTTTTATAAAATGTCGAAATTTTCAAGCGACTGTAACTATTGTTGGCAGCCTCTTTGTAATTCGGCTATCGTTCCATTTGAACTGCGTGTGAAAAAAAGTAATAATGTACACAACGAAACCACTGCATCAGAAATCAGATTGTTACTAATTATCCGATTCATCATATGCATATCTTTAGTAAAGTGGTTTGATGGAAGAATATTTAAAAGAAGCGGTTTGCCAAAGTAAGCATTTCTCCTATGGCATTCTTGAGCATTTTAACAATATAGGGAAACTGCCCCCATATTAATCTCATTGTTCCTATATTCATCCTACGATGAATCAAACAATTGGGCAGTTGAAGGATCGGTTTCGTTTTCTAATAATGTTTGCTTACGTTAAATAGCTACAACAACCATTACTAACTAATCCTGTCACGTGTATATTGTTTTATTTCAATTAGAATGAATTGCAAAGTGATGAGATTAATATAGGTACATCTTCCCTAGATCAATTCCTAAAATCGATGGCTTTTTATGTGTGGCGAGGTTCTAGTTTCGAGCAGGAATCCCATTCTTTTTTTGAATAGCTGAATCTGCTGATCTATTTCATTTTCAATTCAGAAAAGTTCTGAATAATGGGAATTGAAGGGAAGGATTTGAATTGCAGCTAGTGCGCTAGATTTGAAACAGTCTGGAGATAAATTGATATTATCCGTAAAAATATTCATTACTGAATAATTCACTCCCAGCATCCACCGTGAAATAAGCAAAGTTTTTTGAATACCTCAATTTTTGTTTCCAGTCGCTCCTAGCCCACTGGTGGGTTTAGTTTTCAGTGAAAGGAGGCAAATTTCAAGTACTTCAGATCAAATGTGCATTCAATCAGTTTTCAAGGCGGAATGTTGATGTGGAAGTGGCTTTATTAATTCCTCTTGATTGAATCCAGGATTCATTGCACAGCTTAAGAGGAGTACCGTTTCGTGCCCTGAACAGACCCGCCACCGTTCTCCCTTAGTTTGAGGCTACGCAGCTGCACTTTCAGTGCATCATGAACCCATCGTAAAAAATCCAATTTTCCTGGAACTTTCCTCGTCACTCATTTTTATTGTACCATGGCATGCATAAAAACGGGCACCAGCTAATGCACCTCTGCTTGCACGGTCCGCAGATTTTTTTTTCGCTTCTAAAAACTCATAAAATAGGATATTTTCCCCTAAGAGTCGTCACTTGTTTCAAAACTTTTCCAATATTATCCGACTAAGCCGAGTGTCGAAATTCATTTCGTAGGTTCATTCAGGAAGGTCCATTCAACAAAACCCTACAGGAGTTAACGGAAGAAAGGATATTCATTTCCCGCTAGCAGGATGGGAATTGCAGATAAAGATGAAATCAAATCGACATTAAAGCATTATCCCCGCTTCGAGCTCCGAACACCAACGTCCGGTTAGAATCGAATCGAGAACAAATGGAATGCAATTAACAGTTGCTGGGATATTTATTTTCACTTTTCCTCTTGCCATCGATAAAGTCTCGCCAATAGTGTGATATAGCGGGAGCTTCAGCATCCCAGGAAAAGGATAGATTTTCCTGCAGGTATGTACTGGTTAAGAGAAGGTGAAAAATAAAGTGGAAAAGCCCAACCCTCTGCAACAGCGGCAGTAGGGATAGTGCACAACTTCTGTCGGACCTGCTCCTGCTCGCTGCTGCTGGAAACGGAAGTCAAGATAGTCAGTTCTCGAAGGCAGCTTACTAACTTGCGATAAATTTTATCGCAAAGTGTCGCTCTCCATTCGAGTGTAGTATAAATTTGAAATTATCGACTCTAAAATGTAATTCACTCTGGTCGATTGCACACTTTCTTTCACACCTCACCATTACCGTTTCAGATCGAAGTGTAAGGAAACACTTCCGGTTTCAGTGGTTTTTTTCTTCTAACAGCTGCTGAATTATGGTGCGAATGCATTCGAATTCACCAACCGAGAAACTAGCAAAAAAGATTTTCGGAAATTCATGAAGCTTACCTTTCGGGAGGATTGAAAATCGAAGTTTTTTGTTGTTAAATAAAATTGATAGAGATTATCAATGTTGTTGTAATAACTCGATGCATTAAAAGGCCATAAATTTTGACGCATCCGAATGTCACAAACCTAGAGAGGAAAAGCTCAAATTAAGAATATAAGTTTAGAAAAACAAACTCAAAACTTTCGTGGAACTTTTTAGCTGATTATCATGTATCTTAAATCATAAAGTTCATTGTCAATCGCTCTACGGATCGGACGTACATTAATTTGACTTGCTATCGTAGACGCGTAAGCAACTATTATAATTAAACTTTTCAATATCCACAAGTAATCGAATCGCTGCGAGCGTTTGAATTTTTAACATAACATAATGAACCTCAATGCATCAGAATTCCGTATATCTAGCTCACAGCATCTTTGGTAGTCCAATGGATCAGGCGGGCGAGGTTTTAACCCGTTATACATCGTCGCTAATTGAAACTAGGAGGACAACTTGCGTGATTGTGTACTTCCACTCTTTCACTTCCACTTCCACTAATCCGTTGGAAGTGGTTAAGGTAAAATAAGAATAAGAAGGCATCAAATTCCTGCGATTTTCATCAGGTATGAATAAAACACCGAGCAAGGTGGATCGATCAAGTTGAAGGCGACCTGTGGATCCTTCGTAGACTACGAGGCTGGTGAAGTGCAGCTCCCGAACAATGGACAAGAAAGTGGTAGCCATTATTGAGAAAAATCCCAATCTTTCAGTGCGAAATGTGACTTCTTGCAAAGTTGGGAAATCAAAAGCATACGTTCAAAAAGTGAAGCAGATGCAAGGACTGAAGGCGTACAGAGTAAAAAAAAGGTGCCCAACCGTGATGACAAGCAAAATTTCACTGCAAAAAGTCGTGCTAAGGAGTTTTACACACATATTTTGCAAACATTTCCTTGTATCATAATGGACGACGAAATGTCTGGCTTTTTACACCGCGATGCAAAGGAACAGCGTTGCCGAGCATTTTTGGAAAAAATAGGGTGTCCAAATTCCCGAAGAAGTATTTGATTTGGCAGGCCATATGTAGATGTAGTTGAAAATCTAAAAGGACTTTTTTTCGGATGGTGATAAAAAAAAGCTAAGACCGATAATTGCTTTTGATAAATTTCCCATGGAAGGTAATTATTTAAGATTACTTGTAAAAAAAATTACTCCCTTGCGAGTGGCCTTCCGGCATTTAACCGGAACATTCACCATGGCGGACGAAAAAATGCGTGTGGGCATGTTTTTGAGTTCTTTCTTCGTTTTATTTATCAATAGGAATTCGCGACAACATTGTTGGAGTAGATCTTACGTTTCAGGTTGGCCCAGAAATTCTCGATGGGACGCAGCTGGGGGACGTTGGACGGGGTCGCCGACTTGGGTACCACGTCAATATTCAGCCGCTCCGTCTCCACCAACGATCGTTTAGAGTAGTGGGCCGACGCCAGATCAGTCCAGAACACCGCGTCTTCGCCCTTATGGTATTTCTTGATGAACGACGCAACTTCCGGCAGGCATATCGTACTATAAATTTCCCCGTTCACGGCCAGTCCGGAGCGAAAGAAGAGCGGTTTTGACATACCCTTTTCGCTGATTGTCAGTCACAGCAGCATTTTCTTGGCGAACTTGATGTGTGAAATGAACTTCATCTCGAAACTCACTTCCTTCGTGGGGGAAGTAAAATACAAAGTGCCCTGCCAGTCGTTGCCATCCAGGGTGAGAAAGGTCTTGTCGTCCATCACCACCGCCACGTCGCGATTCACCGGGAAAATCGAGTTGACCATCTTATTCAGCCGCTGCCACTGCGTCATTTCCTGCAGCTCCGAAACCAGTGGACGAGACTTCCGCTTCTTGACATGTATGTTTATGTTCGCCAGGTACTTTTTTACTGTTTGGCCGGTTGAACCGACCTCCCGGCCAAGCGGACGCAGCGATGTAGCCACTTTCCATCGGTCTTCCTCTTCAGCATCCTTTAGAGCTTCTTGTCGCTCAGGGTCGTCGGCCGTCCGGAACCGAGCTTTTTTTCGATGCTCTGATTGTTGTCTAATAGTGCCAAGATGTTGTAGAGGCTGGAACGAGCGTATCCGGCATCCAAAAAGTGCCGCACGATGTCCGTTTTCGGCGCTGCGGGATGCCGTTCTTTAAACGCGCACACTTCTGAACGGAGTTGCTTCACTGTTTTTGCCATCACGGTTAGAGTTCGACTGATAGAGCTGTCAAATGACTCATGGGTTACTATGATTGATGCTGCATGGGTAGTTTCGTCAGTGCGGGTGAAGGTAAACCCATGACAAATCGGCAATTTTTGTCCATTTTTTTATATGCAAACGTTAGAATGCAGCCAACTTCTAAATACAGCAGAGGCCCCGGGAATTGGTCTGATTGAATGCGCAAATTCAAAAGCGTTCAGTTTCTATGGTGAAAAATTTGTATTCGAACTGTAAAACTTGTATTTGAATAATCTACATAAGAGATACGATCGGTGAGTTTACGTCTGTGGGATCTCATACCCAATCATTAGACATAAGCTTGGAATAAGCCGTGAAAAAAAGAAGACATCGTTGCGAGAAGCTTCTTGAATTCCAGAATGGTGTCAGAAATCGACTTCCAGCCTATAGCCTGACTACGTTAAATTTAGGACACTTTTCTTTCAGCCTAGATTTAGAATTATTTCACGGATCGCTGAAACGTTTCACCTATGTAGTAGCTGAAACTCTCCTCTTTATTTCATAGCAGTACATGTTTATATTCTTGTTACATTCAGTAAAATGGCATCGAATCAAGTGGAAGTGCGTAAACGCCTTTTTTTTACGAAGTGCAGCAAAATCCGAATTCATCGGTATGCGATCTTAACAAGAAACCAAAACTTTTGAAAAATACCGTGTTTTGTGTTTGCATTTCATTTGACCGGCGCTTGACTGTCGATCGGAAGGTTGTAAGTAGAACAAATCGAAAAATATGCTCCCAACAAATGGACAAGAAGGTGGTAGCCATTATTGAGAAAAATCTCAATATTTATGTGCGAAATGTGACTTGCAAAGTTGGTAAATCAAAAACATACATTCAAAAAGTGAAGCAGATGCAAGGACTGAAGGTGTACAAAGTGAAAAAGGTGCCCAACCGTGATGACAAGCAAAATTTCACTGCAAATTGTCCTGCTAATGATCTTTACACACATATTTTGCAAACATTTTCTTGTATCATAATGGACGACGAAATGTCTGGCTTTTTACACCGCGATGCAAAGGAACGCCGTTGCCGAGCATTTTCGGAAAAAATAGGGTGTCCAAATTCCCGAAGAAGTATTTGATTTGGCAGGCCATATGTAGTTGTTGTTGAAAATCTAAAAGTTTCGTCTCTACCGGCACTATCCTTATTATGTACGAGAAAAAATGTCTGAAAATGCGGTTGCAACCGTTTATCAGAAGCCACGACTCTCCAGCTCTGTTTTGGCCTGCGAAATCCATCTTGGAATGGAATAAGATCTGAAATGGTCACAGTCAATCCACCAAACTGTCCAGAACTTCGTCCAATAGAGAACTACTGGGCTCTAATTAAGCGGAAACTCTTCGAAAGAAGAAATAAAATTGTACCGATGATTTCAAGAGAAGGTGGAGAAGCGCCACGGAGGGCGTATCTGAAGATACCGTATGGAACCTGATGGCGGATGTACCACAGAAAGATCGAAAATTTAACAGAAGGAATGATTAACATCTTAATCAACTGTTTCTAATGTAGATATAACCCTAATATTGTGAAATAAACAATCGGTTTTATTGAATTATGCGTAATTTTTCTTTCTGCTATTATTTTGGTGTCCGAAATTTTTCGATGACAGGCCTTATGTACGCGATTCCCGATCCAATAGTACCTTTACTCAGCCTTATACATCCTCCGACGGGGCCGCTTCGCTTTTTAAGTGTGCGATCTATCTGCCTCCTAACAGTGAACCTGCTCTGTATGAACAGCATGCAGCGTGTGTTAATGAGTTGTACACACAGGCAAGTACCAGGGATAGTGTTGTAGTTGTTGGCGACTACAACTTACCACACATTCGCTGGAGTTTCGATGACGACGTGGAATGCTTTATACCAACCAATGTCGGAACAAGAGTTATCGCTAGTTGAAAACATTATTGCTTCCGGATTGTCGTAAATGAATCACTTGCTGAACGAGAATGAGAGGTTGCTTGATCTAGCGTTTGTGAGTAACTCCAGTGTTCGTAAAATACTAGAACCGCCCTTACCTTTAAGGAAAGTGCGTAAGCCGTTTGTTTTGTCCATTGATGCTTGACACATCTCATCGGGTAATTACACCATTGAGATCTTCTACGACTTTAACCAATGCGATTATGATGAACTTGACGCTGAAATCTCACAAATCGTTTGGCACAGTATTTTAACATTAGGCTCCTTAGACGATGCTGTGAACCGATTTCATCTTGAACTGGAAGCAATTTTTGAACAATGCGTACCATTGAGGAAGCGTACACGTCGGCCCGACAACAAACAGCCATGGTGGGACCGGGAATTGCGAAATCTTCGTAATAGGCTACGAAAAGCTCGTAGACGGTATTTTCGGATTAAAACTGAAGAGCATTAAGCTTTAGTGCGCGGTTTGGAATCCCAATTCCACGCTCTGAACACGTCATGTTTTCAATCATACAGTCACCGGCTTGAGAGCAACATGAAGGACGACCCAAAGCAGTTCTGCACTTATCTACGTAATCGAACGTCATCTCGAGGAATTCCTCCGCTTGTTAGCTACGAAGATAACATCTCAACGACACCGATTGACTCTACAAATCTTTTCTCTTCATTCTTTCAAAGTGTGCTTAGTAATAGACCAGCACCATTGTCAGAATCGTACTTGAGTAGTTTGCACGCGTTCGACCTAAATCTGCCTACGACTTCATTCACGCAACATGATGTGTACACAAAACTGCGTAGTATCGACAGTTCTAAGGGACCAGGATCAGACGGACTCCTGCCGGTTTTCATTAAGAAGTGCTCTGCTTCATTTGCTCAACCAGCTTCTCTGCTCTTCAATCGTTCCACTGCTGAAAGTGTGTTTCCTGTGAAATGGAAAGAGGCTCTGATAACGCCAATCCACAAATCGGGCAACGTGCACGATGTCAAGAATTACAGAGGAATTTCCATTCTGAGCTACCTTCCGAAGGATTTTGAAAGCATGCTGTTAGATGTTCTTTACCCTGCAATCCAGCATATTATCACTGCTGACCAGCATGGATTTGTCAGAAAGCGATCAACCACTACGAATTAAATGAGGTATGTTTCAAAGCTGATCGACATAATTGAAAAACGTCAGCAGATCGATGCGGTGTACATAGACGTTTCGAAAGCATTTGACAGAGTCCCGCATAATCTGGTAGTGGAAAAACTTTTCGTGTTTGACCTGCTTGGACATAACATTGACTGCTCCGAACTCTTGGCAAAGCTCAATTCAAGATCTATTCGGAGAACGCAATTTCTTAGACGCTTTGCTCATCGTACACAGTACGGGCAGAATAACCCTCTCGATGTTTGTTGTGCATTGTTCAATGATGTTTACCACCTGTATGATTTAAATGTAAACAAGAAAACTTTTAAATTACAGTTAAAGGATAGTTTTTAAGTCAATGTCTGTGCGTTATATTTTTAATCGAAGACATAAACATTAAATAAATATATGCAGCGGACGATTACAATTGTAACTCATAACTAATAAAGTATTTGAGCAGGAAACATTATTCTACTAGTTATACCGATACTTATACATACATTTAATTTTTTTAAATCATTTATATGTACAGGCTCAATTGAATCAACTGAACCGAGCCATGTATTCATGTTTATATACATCAGTTATTTTAGAACATAAGTAAGGGGTATAGAATCGATTACTCGCGGCCGTCTAGAGGTTAATAGGAATAATAATATAGCGGATACGAGGATAGGCGGGAATTTAAAGTAAGGTTCACATAACATATTTATTTTAAATTCTAAATCATTCTAATCTTATCTTATAACTTTATAAGGTATGTACATTTTCGAGAAAAAAAAACACATACACACAGATAAAAAAAACTACAAGGTACAGCCCAATGGGGTTGTGCGCAATGGTGACGTAGGACTACGCAGCAATCAAATTCCCATACACGTCCGGGCCATCCGCTAATTGATTTAAGTCAGTCCTGAAAAGGACCAAGAAAATTCTATTGTACACTCTTTAGAAAGCATTTGGTGGCTCTTAATTATGATACGGCCCCGGTTGTATTTTCTACGATGGTTAAGAGGGCCACTATCTCTAACGCGTAGAAGATAGTTATGGATCTGTTGGTTCATTGGTTGTTCAACGCGCTTTGCCATTTACTCCGGAACGCGGCGTTTAAAGCAATGCCATGTTCAGCCGGAGCGCGGTAATGAAAATTTCAAACAGCACAAGAGAAAAATTCATCCAAACGATTTGGTCGTCCTAAAAAGGACGGATTTAGTTGACGGGGCAGAAACATGGTTCGCGATTCAACTTGGATTTTCTTTCTTGGTTCATCTCCTCTTCATTGCGGGTGGCCATCTGCAGGTAACGTGGGATGATTGATTCTCGTCTCGTTGTCACGGGCGGCTTTTTCCCGCAAACTCGTAGGCTTCCATAGCCATGTTTCTCGCAGCGAGGTTGACGGGAGCATCGGCAACAACAGCCAACTGCACCAACGCCTCTCTGGGCAACGACTGCTCGCCAGAGCTGCTGCCGGCTACGATCCAACTGCAGATCCTACTCTGCACAGCTCCATGACCATCGAAAAACTAATTCAAAATGCGAGGCTGTACCCCTTATATAACATTCATAGCTGCCTAGGAGACGTTCGTTACTTAAATATGAAGTCTGTGTGCGGAAAGTACTGTGTATTTGGTAAATTTACTCTGAAAAATCGACATTACAAGACATCACCTCATATTTGCGTTAATTTTATTAGTTGCATGTTAAAAATCAATATATTTAAATATTGGTATCGAAGTGAAGAAAATGTTTGATTCAAAGTGCACTTGGAATGCCCACATTTCGCATTTGATGCAAAAAAGCCAAAAAACTTTTTTTGTTCAATTTGTGGCACATCATGGGGTGCTCATCCGGGAGACCTCATTTCTCTTTATAAAACAACCATTCTCTCTGTTCTTGAGTATGGTATGGTATCTTTTTGCTTTCTCTCGGCAAGAAAAAGTCACCTTCTAGAATTGGAACGAATTCAATATCGTTGTTTGCGTATTGCTCTTGGCTGTATGCACTCTGGCAGGAGTAAAACCCCTCCAGAATCGGTTCTGGGAACTCTCGCTCAGAATATTAATCAAATGTGGAGTGAAAAACGCATTTTTAATAGAAAATTTTGAAGAAATGTTAGGGCTGAACACACAATCTTGATTGATGAGAATTTACCACCAATACATATCATCGGATATGTGCCTTCCGTGCTATACTCCAGACCGCACTCACTTCACCTATAGCAGTTCCTCTATACATTATGATCTTTCCATGAAACAAGCATCTCATGGGATTCCGGATCAACTTCGTTCTATTATTATTCCCCGTATTTTCACTGAAAAGTACCAACACGTCAATTCTGAAAAAAGGTTTTTCACTGATGGGTCTCGCCTCAATGGATCCACTGGCTTTGGTGTCTTCAATGAAAACTCTAGCGCCTTCCACAAACTTCAGGAACCTTGTTCTGTTTATGTTGCTGAGCTGGCAGCAATCAACTTCGCATTGGGGATGATTTCCAACATGCCCGCAGACCATTACTTCATCTTCTCGGACAGCCTCAGTTCGATTGAGGCTCTTCGGTCGATGAAACCTAGTAGACACTCATCTTATTTCCTTTCAAAAATAAGGGGACAGATGAGTGTGCTGGTCGAAAGATCATATTTGATCACCTTTGTATGGGTCCCTTCACATTGCTCAATCCCAGGCAATGAGAAAGCGGACTCGCTCGCAAAGGTGGGCGCCCAGGAAGGCGATTTGTATGATAGACAAATTTCACACGATGAATTTTACCATTTAGTACGTCAGAGTACCCTTTCGAGTTGGCAAACCGATTGATACACCGGAAATCTAGGACGGCTGTTACATTCCATCATTCTTATTGTTTCATCGAGGGCATGGTTCAAGGACTTGCATGTTAGCCGTGATTTCATCCGTGTGATGAGTAGACTTATGTCCAACCACTACCAGTTAGATGCACACCTCTATCGCATTAACCTCGTGGAAAGCAATCTTTGCCGGTGTGGAAACGGTTATGATGACATCGATCACGCAGTCTGGCAATTCACGGAAACGCTGCCAGAACACGACTTTTGAATACCCAAGAGGCCCAAGAAAGACAACCCTATGTTCCTATGAGAGACGTATTGGGATCTCGCGATCTGTATTATATGCAATCGATTTATGTGTTTCTCCAAATGTCTAGTATAAGAGTTTAATCTGCTTGTGTTTTTTCTTTCTCTATTTATTAGTTTGTTTTTGTTTTGTTCCGACATCTGAGGGATCTCATCGTCGCCCAATGGTAACCACAACCGGCCGAACACCAAAAGGGAGCCCTGACCATTCCGCACATCGTTAAAGTGCTGGCGACAACTATTCGATGAGACCACAGCATCCCATTTCCATGTTCCGCTGTCCAATCCATCCCCAAAAATTGTCACCCCTTTTAACCTCGGGTAAACCGCGAGTAAATGGCCTAAGTCATACTAACGCTAGTATTAAGTCATTCATTATATCATAAAACAATGAATTATCGGCTCCGTAAAGCTAACGCAATTGAGCCTGCCCAATAAATTAACTAGATAAAAAAAACCTAATGCTGCAAACATTTTGGAAATCGATCATGAAATTACTTAGTAATTAACGTTCAAAACCTGACCGCTCCAAATTTTCGCAATTTGCATGTGTACCCCAGTATCGAAAACACAGACGTAGTCCTACGTCAAAAATCTAATAGTTAACATACAGGTTAAACAAACTACAATCTAAGGCTAATGTTAGTCAAAAACACATAAATTAGTTTCATAAACTCCTGCTCACGTAGAACCAAAATATCTTGAACCGGTACATTGGATTTTCTTCCTCGAGCCCGAAGGAAATCAGAAAGCTCAAATCTGACTTCACGATGCTCAGCTCAAGACCAAATAACGTCATTAGCGTCCTGGAAACCTTGTCCACATTCACAGAGATTGCTGTCGCTCAGACCAACACAATCTCAATTATTGATCTGGCAATAACGGAGTAGCAGCCTCGGGCGGTAAATCATGCTCTCGTGCTCTGATAGCCAAGTTGAAGATTTGTTTCGTTTTCCTCTGTCATACTCGTTTACTTCTTCCACACTTTTCGTTTTCGAGGACTCGTGTAGAACTGCTCTACAGGAAACGTCACATATTTGCAACTCTGCTAGGAGTCGAGGATTGCTATTTGGTATCGGTGATGCACGTGCGAGTGAACGAATTTTCTCATGCTTCGAGTGGAGTTGAGTGGAACCGATGTTTGGAAAGTGTCCCAGTTAGCCTTATAAAGTAAATATTAATCAACTCCTTATCAATTCGATTTACCAATCTTCAATTTGTCTAAAAAATGTTCGATTGCTTTCAATGTTTGCTAACTAAGTTCAAATATATATTCATATATATTCTCTTCTCTTTCTGATACTACGACATCCTCTAGGGTCCAATGTTTTCCCGCATAAACCAATTCAATTCATGATGGTATTATCTGTCCAATGGTTCAAGTTCGCTATCTTCTGCTCATGCCTTTTTGTTTGCTTTCTTCCATAACAAGTGATAAATAGGTAATACCCTCCAGCCAACGATTTGGCTGGGAATATCAAGGCATCTGACCATCATTTTCAGAGATCGTCGTCGATGGGCGCACGCCATGTAAACAACAAGAGCGTTAGTCCCCTGGCCGCGTCCGAAAAGAAAGTATATACCATATCCATTTTGTCTTCGGTCCCGCACCGCAAGAAACGACGGCGCAGCGCTGCGTCTTGGTGCCATTGGCACCATCGTAATCAATTTAGATCCTGCCTTTTTATCTGCTCATCAACGCCGTACCGAGCTAACACTCTTCTGCACTCGAGGACATTTCAATTCAAATTGGAGAAAATTGATATTGAGAGCCGAGATAAAAGCCGAAACACGCTCGCTCAGGCGGCAGTTTAGATGAGCATTACCGATTAGCACTGGGTAATGTATGGGTGGTTGCTATTTTCCGCTCAATTGATTGGTGCCATTATTGTTCAATTCATTCGCAGTTTGACCTAGTTTATCCCTGAAATGGAAAATAAACATGCCCTGTCGAAGATAACACGCGTTGGGAAATTGTCTTATCGATATGCGTCGAATGCGTCGAATCGACCTTCAACTTGTTCAAATTGATTGAACCATTAATCAGCTTGAAACGGAATTGCTGTTTCTTCTCACGCGAAAATAACCTGTCACCAAGGAAGGAAGGCGTTGATTCGAACCAGGACGAGCATTTTAGCAACCGAAGGGAAATTTCACCCGCATTTCCAGCTAAGCGGCAGGCTAACTGGAAGCGGGGAACTTTGTGTGTTTTTGTGATTAATGGTATTTATTTTCTCTCCAAATTGGTTTGGAAATCACATTGACGGATCGGTAGCTGTCGATGACATATGCGAACGGGTTTTCGGAAAGGTGAATTTCGGTTCCCGATAATGTTTGATTGATTCGATGCCAATGCCGAGAAAATTATATCATAATTCTTCGAACTGCGAGCGTTAGCCACTGTTTTAGACAGTAAATTATGTTTGGCTCATGTAGCAAGGCTTTCTGGTTTTTCTAACTATTTGTATGATTATTACTCTGGAATTATCTAAATAATAACGGATACGGGAAAGCTTTCAACCGCGAACTATAAGGAATGCATTAAAATTGTACCTAATGGATTTCAAGCGCACCTGACACATCCAACCAAAGTAGACTGAACCCCTGTTGGGAAATACTATTCAGCAGCACTTATCTTCCAGAAGTGTCATCCCATTGTTTGGTGCTATTTATGCGTCCCTGCCTATCGCTGGTGCCAGGCCTGCGGAGGCAGAATCGTGACATAAGGAGTGTATCGAAAAGTAGTTATAAACTTCCAAATAATAAAATAGGCATAAAAACATGGTTAAAATTAACATACTATTTCAGTTTATTATAGCTTAACATGTTTACAAAAGATCCAAACGGAAAAACTAGTCATCATGTTCATTTCTGTAGAATGCCCGTACCTTTGATTTGACACCTGCCATCAAATTCTGCACAGTGACCTTTGTGCACTTCCTGGATGCCGCTGCCCAATTTTTCTTAAAATCGGTCATGTTTTGGGACACTGTACCATCCTTCTTAAATATACGCTTGACTATTGCCCAATAGCGTTCGATCGGTCGCAACTGGGGACAGTTTGGTGGGTTGATGTCTTTTTCTACGAACTTGATGTTATTCTCCGTCAGCCACTGTAGAGTGGATTTGGCGTAATGTGCCGATGCCAAATCTGGCCAGAAGAGAGGAGGGGACTGGTGCTTTCTATACAATGGTAGCCACCTGTTCTTCAAACATTCCTTTTGATAAACCTCAGCATTTATAGTTCCTTTTGTATAGAAAATTGAAGAACGCAAGCCACATGTGCAAATAGCTTGCCAAATGAGCACCTTCTGACCGAATTTCTCCATCGCAACAGTCGTATCTGCGGTTGGCACACGTTCCCCAACAGATTTAGTATAAAACTGCGGCCCCGGTAGCGTTCTTGAATCTTCTTTAACGTATGTTTCGTCATCTATCAAAATGCACTGGTCGACATTGTCCAAAAATGCAGCTGTACAGCTTTCGAGCCCTGGTTTTGGCACGAGACTTTTGTTCCGGAGTTTGTTTGGGCACTTTCTGCTTTTTGTACGTCTTCAAGTCATTCCTGCGCTTGATTCGTTGAATCATTCCGATGCTGGTCCTGAACTTCTTGGATAGATCGCGAGTAGAGGCAGATTTGTTCCGTTGAATATAATCCACAACTTTTTGGTCCAAATCGGGGTTGCTGGAGCCGGGTTTCCGGCCACTTCTTGGTAAATCCTTGAGGGAGCACTCCTTACCAAACTTTTCGATGATACGTTTTACACTTGCCGGGTGAACATTTACTCTTTTCGCAATCTGGTTGTAAGTAACACCCTTTTCGGTGCACCAAGTGTGCAGAATTTTCTTTTTAGTCTCAAATTCAATTCGCGACATTTTGAATACAACTTTATCAACGGAAATGAATGAACCGAATAATCATTTTTGACATGTAAACAAAGCAAATGGCGCTTACACGCTAAAAATATATACAGTAGTTTATGCGTAATAACGCATCGAATGTTTATAACTACTTTTCGATACACTCCTTAGTCGGTTAATTGCGTTCTTGTTCCGAAGCAGTAAAAACATTCAAATTATGACGACTCCTTGAAACTTATAAAGTATGCTGTTATGCTTTAAGGAAACATTTTAAAAAACTGCTGGAGAGTTTTTTCCCGTTCAAAACAAAACAGATGCCAAGCTGTTTCCCTCAGGAAATCAACGCAAAAATGGTACCTTCAAAGTCACTTCGATTGAAGAATGTTCCGCTGCACTTAGCAGTTGCCGCTTACCTTTTCATAGTAGACCTTTTTGCGAACGCATTTTAATTTGGGTACAACATCAAAAGGCAGCTGGGCTTTTTTCCTGCCTTCCAACGTGATGATCTGAGCATTAACCGTAGCACACCCATGTGGATGCTATCCATTAAGGGTGGTGGCAAGTGAACTACAAGTAAAAATTTTCGTTTCACGTGGGCACAGTAACACGTGAACTTCGAGAGGATTCAGGGTTGCTTGAGATTGTAAAAGGGAAAACTTCACGGCTACAATTTTAATGAATTATGCAAATTAATTCTTTTTTGGCGAAAGATGTCGTCACTCACAACTGATTTTGATTTTGAACCTTGTATACTTATGTAAATTATGACTTGCTTTCAGCTTCATTAGTTTCTTCCTATTGAAGCATTTGATGGATGTAATTTTCAAGATTTTCGATCAATGAAGGCTTAAATAAGTCGTTAAATTGAAGGATACGGTTGAGTAAAATGTTCGTTATTCACGATTGACGCCCTCCATCAAAGCCTTTGGAGGCGTTTTCAGTAGTTCAGGGCAGTTCCAGTAGTTCATGGAGTTATGTTTTTTGGTACAAAATCCACAAAATTAGCCGCATACCACTCCTGTTCGATTTCTGAGTAGTATAGCATAAAACCAAATTGGGTCAGAACAACGGTTTGTGATCGTGCTGTTTTAAAAATTACAACAGCTTTTTGGCAAGCCCTCAGATTTTAAATCTCAACGTTTATGATGTCTCTAATGGTTTCCATATAAACCTCGGGTAAACGGCGAGCAAACGGTCCAAGGCCTACTAATCGTAGTATTATGTCATTATCAAAGTCAAAAAGCAATGAATTATCATCTCCGTAAAGCTAACACAATTGAGTCTCCCAAATAAACGAATTAGTTGAAAAGACTTAAGCATGCCTTATGTTTTCGTAAATTATTATGAATCTAAAGCATGGCATACCATAGCATAGCATAGGATTGACGTTTGCACACCTCGTGGATGGAGCTACGATGTAACATATTTCGTTGAAGACATTGCATGTCACCATGAAACGTATCTAGTTACTGTTACGTTTCTTTACGCAAAAATCTCCACGAAGACACTTCTCGATCGCTCACCTGACCACGCCCTTGCAACCGTTCGAAATAGGGAGGATTTGGTATTCACCTTAAGAAGGCGCGGGGTATCCACACAGCATTCAGTAGATATCAAAGAAAAATGGAAATTAATAGTCAGAGAGAATAAATAAACAGAATGCCCTGTTTGGTGTACAGAACGAAAATTTCTTTGAAAATGGTCGTTGGGAGCATCTTGTCTAAGAAGGCTAAATGATGCTGCATTTCTCTTCAAACGGTTTAGGCCTAAGCATTAACTATAGCCCTAGCCCCATATGGTAAGGGATCCAGCCACCAGGCGAACTACCACCTAATGTATTCATCACATAGTAAAGCTTTGGCATTGGTAACATTTCCAATGTATCAGTACTTGATTGTATTTTTTTGTTTTCAAATAGCTTATTTAAATCAAAACCCAAGCAACAATATCTGGAAAGTAGGGATTGTAATGTTTTGAATATGGAATAATCGAAATAGCGAAAATAATCATAATAAAGTTGTTCAATAAATTTATTACGTGAAATTTTTTTGTGAGTTAAGCAAATAAATCTTCAAGTAACAATAAAAAAAATCTTAAAGTAACAATAAAATAAACTTTATCAAGATTGGTTTTAACGACCAACTTAAATGATGAGACAAAGTGTTCGTCTTTTAAAAGTAAGTTATTTAACTTCTCGTGGTTCAGAATAGGAGACGACTTATTAAGCTCCTTTAAGCAATCATATGATTGAATTTATAAGGCTAGTGGTTTTTCGTCATAAACAATGCAATTAAATAATTTCAATGAATTGCACTATAAATTCTACATGTTAAGAACGGTTTGATATTTTCTACTTTTGCTAAGATGACTTCACTTAGAAACAGTTGTGTCTTAAGTAATTGAAATAAAACATTTTATTTTATGTTATAATACCATTTGAATTTTTTTTGTGTGACCTAGGCCAAAATTACGGATAATCCAATTGCGAGCATTTCAGACTTCGAATTCATGGAAGGATTAATAATACTAGGATTTTATTTAATTATTCCGATTGAACCTCTAAACGAAATCCCCACTAAATTGCTCTTCAGTTTTTAAGTAAAAAAACATGGTGTAGCATCTAAATTATTCTAATTCTGTGTTCCAATGGATTGAACACTTTTCAGTGAACTCACTATCAAACTACGACTGTCGCTACCAGATTGACTATAATTTTAAGATGTCTGCATAAATAAATATCATAGAAGTACTTCACGTGTTAAGAATGAATTCAAGATTATTTTAGCCGGTAGGGTATTTGGTTTAATCGCAGTCGCCATATGCCAAAATTTTGCAATACAAAATGATATTTTAAAATTTCACTCATTCTTCCACTATTGTACCTAACATGAACGTGTAACGATTTATAATTCTTCGAATGAATCAGAAATCTGATTCTTCTACATGTAAACATAATTTTACACAAATTTTTCTTTTTCAAGTTCTGAAGCAATTCTCGAGGATTTATTCTAGGGCGTTTATATTTTTCGTAGAAGAACAGAATATTGATCCATAAATCCGAAAGCGTTTGAAAATAAACTTATTCCAACACGATTTTCAGATCATTTTACTTCTCAATATTTTGATCAGGAATGTTTGGTTGATAACGATATCCATTAAAAAAAAATTATCCTCACATTCATTTAAACATCGGCATCATTGCACTTTCCTGCAACGCGATTTACAATATTTTTAAGTTTTACTAATTGCTATGGCAACTCTGTAGAACCAGCGTCAAGTTGTAAATAGGCTTCACCCTTGCGCTTTTTGCGTTGCTGTTGTGTATGATTTTGCGGTACATAGCCAAACAAAAGTATCCCTAATTTGTTTCAAGAGAGATTTTTATGCTCTATTGAAACAAGTTGTGCTACTTGGGCATTCATTCAAAGTTCAGAAAGCTCCAAACTGCAATGAAAAACAGAATAGGACAGCTAAAACACATGCGCGTAAGCTGTAAACACACAAATGTTGACGAAACCACACTGCTGCATCATGGACGATGAAACGCACGTAAAAGCGGACTTTAAACAAATTCCCGGCAACCAGTATGTGACTGCGAAAGTTCGATGTTCCAGAGTCTCTTAGCAAGTGTCAAAGTTCCCCAAGAAATTCATTATTTGGCAGGGGATTTGTTCGTGTGGTAAACGGAGCAAGCCTTTCGTGACAACTTCAACTGTAAATGGTCAAGTATACATGAATGAATGCCTGAAAAAACGACTGCTTCCGTTTCTCAAAACACACAACGTTCCTACAATTTTTGGCCGGACCTACCTTCTTGTCACTACTCCAAGGATGTTCTGGAGTGGTACAAGACGAATGATGTCAATTTCGAGCCGAAGGATCTTAATCCCCCAAACTCTCCAGAGCTGCGGCCAATTGATAAATATTGGGCTATAATGAAGCACGAACTTTGTAAGCATCCTAAAGTTGTCACTACAGAACAGGAAATGTTGAAGTCATGGTTGAAAGCGGAAAAAAAATGTCGGTTCAAGCGTTGTACAAAATCTTATGCGTGGTATTAAAAAGAAAGTTTGGGCTTTCGGATTTGGCAAAGAAATACAGTGAAATAAAAATACTTAAACCAAGATTATACATTGTATTTTATTCCCTGAATATTTCATGACAATCGGTTGAGAGACTTGTTTTTGAGGACGAGTTTAAAGTGATGCAATTTAACTGTGGACACTCTTTAACAATAGTTAAATGCGCAGACTGTCAGAAACTGTCAAATGTGCTGCAGTGATCGCAGTTTTCAAGAGGTAGTCTCATTGACATGGTAAAACAATGTGATGCATGATTCAACTTTGTCCAAGCTTCAAAGTCAACCAAGATATTTACTTCTATTGCACATACTAAAACATTTTCATCATATTCTTCATAATAACTTGAAGCATTGCTAAAAATACTAGAACTATTCCGAAGAAAACAATGCGTTATTTTAAAAGCGAAGAAAAATCGCCCGAAAACCATTGTTGGTGTCAGTGGTTGATTTGTTTTGTCTAGTACTGTATATAAACATGGAAACTAGGCTCTGTCAAAATGATGCGATTGAGCCAGTACGAAAAACTGAATTTATAAAAAAGAAACATAATTTTTTTAAGGTTATGTCAGACTTCCGGACACTGTGAACGGTCAGATGTTTTTGTTCGTTGAACAGTTTTCGATTATTATGTGTCCAATGTGTCCAACCTATGAATAGATTTTTTTTTTGTGGCTTAGAATATGAACGGTACATGTTTTTTAATATTTTCTGTGCGGTTTTGAGATCTGTGATACTTTTTGAAAATGATAACTTGCTCCATAAGATTTATTCAATTTAGCTTACACAAGCAGGGTATTTTACAAAAAAACTACAAGGTACAGCCCAATGGGGTTGTGCGCAAAGGTGACGTAGGACTACGCAGCAATCTAATTCCCATACACGTCAGGGCCATCCGCTAATTGATTTAAGTCAATCCTGAAAAGGGCCAAGACAATTCTATTGTACACTCTTTAGAAAGCATTTGGTGGCTCTTAATTATGATACGGCCCCGGTTGTATTTTCTACGATGGTTGAGAGGGCCACTATCTCTAACGCGTAGAAGATAGTTATGGATCTGTTGGTTCATTGGTTGTTCAACACGCTTTGCTATTTACTCCAGGACGTGGCGTTTAAAGCAATGCCATGTTCAGCCGGGGCGCGGTAATGGAAATTTCAAACAGCACAAGAGAAAAAATCATCCAAACGAACTCTCCAGTTGGCAAACTAATTTGGTCGTCCTGAAAAGGACGGATTTAGTTGACGGGGGAGAAACAGTTCGCGATTGAACTTGGACTTTCTTTCTTGGTTCATCTCCTCTTCATTGCGGGTGGCCAGCTGCAGGTGACGTGGGATGATTGATTATTGTCTCGTTGTCACGGGCGGCTTTTTCTCACCAACTTGTAGGCTTCAGCAGCAATGTTTCTCGCATCGAATTTGACGGGAGCATCGGCAACAGCCAACTGCACCAACGCCTCTCTGGGCAGCGACTACTCGTCCAACTGCAGATCCTACTCTGCACAGCTCCACGACCGCCGGAATACTAAATCAAAATGCGAAGGTGTACCCCTTTCATAACATTCACGGCTGCCTAGGAGACGTTCCTTACTTAAATATGAAGTCTGTGCGCGGAAAGTACTGTGCATTTGGTAAATTTAGTATGAAAAATCGATATTATAAGACAACACCTTATATTTGCGTTAATTTTATTAGATGCTTTAACATGCATCAATAGTTTGAAATATTTAAATAATTCGAAGCGTAGAAAATGTTCCGATCGATTGGTGCAAACATTTTGGTAATCAATCGTGGAATGACTTAGTTATCAACGTTCAAAACCTATATATTTTTCGTGACGCTCCAAATTCTCGCAATTCGAACGTGTACCCCAGTATTGAAAACACAGACGTAGTCCTACGTCAAAAAGTCAATAAATTAAATCCATTTGAAAAAATGTGTGCAAATTTCCAATAATTGTTAAAACTGTTTCTTTTTGTGTGTTTCAACAGTTTGGCATTCAGAAAACAAAATAACAAATGCCACTAACAAATTTTACCTTAAAGGATCGCTACCTCCACTCTTCATATCGAAGACTGCCCCCAGCAGATGCTCCATTATGCCAACTTGAGCAGTCAATGCTATTCCCAAGCTCAGTAACCAACGGATAACGATAAAGCACAATCAATTTCAATTGTTCCGATTTTCAATCTCCTTCAGCAGTAGACCGTCCCATTCCTCCTCATGACCGAGTTCGACATTCTCATAAGCACATGCACAAGTGAAGGAATGCTAAGGAAGATGAATTTTCCAAACAGTTTTAAATTTATTAAGCACGTCAACATCAGTCGAACACTGTCCGCAACAAAGAATTTCTTCCAAAAATCACTGTCCTCTTCACAAAGTGCCTCAAACCGGCACTGATGACCGCACAAATATACAATCCACAATGTCTTTGTGCATCCTCGCGCTCCGAACAAAGATTCAGTAAAACTTCCCGCCAGCCCGGAGAGCAACCACAATGAGTTCCCATACATGCTGCCGCTCTTTATTCCTTCTTTTCCGTTTCGTTTGTAATACTACCAGTAGTGGCATTGGCAACTAAATCGGGAGCAAACCCGGGGGAAATTCCAATTCTATGCAAATTAGCTAATATGAAGTGCTTTTGGCATTCGTTCGTTGTTCCCTCGTTTGATGCTCGATCATATGTGAAAATGCAAATACACCAACCCATAGAAGACCGAAGGGAGGGGGTGACGGGGGTGAAGGTTCATACTACGGGATATTCATGCAGCCGGAATTTTGGTCGAATGGCTTTTGAACATTGAACGTTAGCGATTTCGAATGGAAGGATTTTCGCAATCAGGAAATTGGATTGAGCAACGTTTGAAGTTACTCTTTGATTTTGAAGAGCTTCCACCAATCGAATGTGTTTGTCAGCTCAGCGCAATTGTTGCGGTGAATAGTGGATTCACTCTGCATGGTTGTAGCTAACAGTTAAAATATAGAGATTCTTTATGTTTTGATGTAGCAAGCTTATTGATGGTCACAATGTTGGCTACAGTTATTGATTGAGTGCTTTCGATGACCATGTGCCGTTTTTGGATCTGTGTTTTAACTTCAAGAAACAGCCCAATGGGGGTTATACGAACTGCTGACGTTGAACTGCTAGACATGTATGTGTAATGGATTTTGCATTTTCCATTTTCCCATTTATTTATTTGTCGTCAATCAGTAGTAGACCGTTTTGTTACAATGATAGTTACATTTTATGTCTCACTCCTTAGATATACAATATGCTTTACAAAACTAACATATCAGGTTTACATTTTTAATATTTAGACATGTCTGTGATAATCTAACTAAATTGAAGTATTGCTTCTGTTTTGTTTTAGTCATAGTGATGTCAACATTTTGTTATTGTAAATTTCCATCATCTGATTTGGAGGTCCAAATTTGGCGTAATTTGAGCGATGATGGCTTGAAGTAAATATATTTCTATTTTAAAAATTAAGTTTTGATAAAAGTTCTTCTGAATCAACGCGTTGCGAAACAATATCATTTACGAATGAAACTAATGCAAGTTCACGGTGCTCTTTAAATTATTTGATAATGATGAGTATACAGCGTGCTATATAAGATAGAAGAGGTAGCCTTGTCCAACCTTATTTACGAAAGGCAAACAGTTAAAACTGCTTCTATACCGATTTTATTCGTTCTTCTTGTATGACTGAAAAAGGAGACCAAACTACGCTACAATATATCAGTATTGGCCTCACATATGCAATGCTCAATCTTTTTATTGCGTACGGGTAATGAAAATTGTAACAAAAACGTTTTATAAATCGAAGAATACAATTTGCTGTATTGATGATAGTATTTTAATGTTAAATGAATGTATGTTTCGAATACAAGATAACTCCTAAGTCTCTTACTCTTTTAAACTGTTCAACTGGCTGATTCCCTAAATCGATAGTTAACACATCGGTCAATAAGTCCCAGGCCTAACTACCAGATGGCACCACTAATAAAATATCCATATGAGAGCACCAACCTTTGAAAGATTACTGTCAACATTTAATGACGTTTGGTTTATTGTTTGTCGAGTTACAGTGGTTTAAGTGACGCTACTTATGTGATTCATAAAAACGATGGATCCAAAGCAATTTAGTGTGTTGATATATCATTGCTTTTTGTTGGGAAAAAAAACACCGTTCAAACCAAAGCTTAACTTGAAAAATGTTATCCGGACTCTGTCCCATCGAAAACGACCATCAAACGATGGTTTGCCAATTTCAAACGTGGTCGTACGGACACCGATGATGCTGAACGCGCCCTGGTTGGCCAAATGAGGAAGTTATTCCTAAAATATTGGAAAAACCCTGAAAATCATCAGGGGCAATCGCAAATTGATATTGCAAGAGATAACTGACACTCTGAAGGTATCAAAAGGTAGTGTTTACACCATCATACACGAAAATTTGGGTATGAAAAAGCTATTTTCCAAATGGGTACCGCGTTTGCTCACATCAGAGCAAAAACTACAAGGTACAGCCCAATGGAGTTGTGCGCAAAGTTGACGTAGGACTACGCAGCAATCGAATTCCCATTCACGTCAGGGCCATCCGCTAATTGATTTAAGTCAGTCCTGAAAAGGGCCAAGAAAATTCTATTGTACACTCTTAAGAAAGCATTTGGTGGCTCTTCATTATGATACGGCCCCGGTTGTATTTTCAACGATGGTTGAGAGGGCCACTATCTCTAACGCGTAGAAGATAGTTATGGACCTGTTGGTTCATTGGTTCTCCAACGCGCTTTGCCATTTACTCCGGGACACGGTGTTTAAAGCAATGCCATTTTCAGCCGGGGCGCGGTAATGGAAATTTCAAACAGCACAAGAGAAAAATTCATCCAAACAAACTCTTCAGTTCGCGATTAAACTTGGGCTTTCTTTCTTGGTTCATCTCGTGGGATTATTGACTCTTGTCTCGTTGTCACGGGCTGCTTTTTTCCACCAACTCGTAGGTTTCAGCAGCCATGTTTCTCACAGCGAGGTTGACGGGAGCATCGGCAAAAATAGCGAACTGCACCAACGCCTCTCTGGGCAACGACTGCTCGCCAGTGCTGCTGCCGGCTACGATCCAACTGCACAGATCCTACTCTGGACAGCTCCACGACCGCCGGAAAACTAAATCAAAATGCGTAGTAGTAGTAGTAAATTTGTTTTTTATTTCTCATTATTTTTCTTATATACTAATTTACAATTTTAAGTGTTTTAGCACATAGGGCTCTTCAGCATTGTTAAGTGTGTTTTATGTATTTAGTGTGTTTTGTGTGTTTTATTTTTTAAATTAATTTTCAGATCAGCCCTTGGGGCATTGTTTGTTTAATATTTCATAACCTACTTAAACTAAAACTATAGCTACAATTTGAAAATCCTAGGGGTGGGGAACCAGATTCCGGATGATCTGGTGATCCGATGTCAGGCAGCGTGCCCTGTACCGATTGATAGACTCGCTAAAGCGATCGTCGAGCATTTTTATCTCGGCCAGACGGTGGACTTCAGATGTTCTTGTCCTCGGAGGGGTGTTCAGAATCATCCTGAGGAACTTATTTTGAACGCGCTGTAGCTTCAGGTGATGTGTTTTTGCGCAACTCTCCCAGATTGGCATGCCGTACTCGATGACTGGAAGTATGATTTGCTTGTAGACAGCAAGCTTGTTTTTCAGCGATAATGTAGACCTTCTGTTGATAAATGGGTACAGTAGCTTCAACAGAACGTTACACTTTGTGACAGTTTTGTCAACCTGCTCCCTGAAAATAAGCTTGCTGTCTACGGTAACACCAAGGTAAACAGCTGATTTGGCCCATTCCACCGTTGTGTTGTTTAGGCTAATTTTACAATCCTCAGGCGGAACAAGTTTGGGAGAGTTGGAGTGTGGGAATAGGATGACCTGGGTCTGCGTTGATACAGATCTTCCATTTGGTGAAGTATTCTGACAGAACATTCAGGCTTCGCTGCAGTTTCGCTGTAAGCGCTCTTCTTACCCTACCATTGTGGACGACTGCGGTATCATCGGCGAACAACGACAGAGATCCATTTTCAGGGAGCGGGGGTATGTCCGAGGTGAATAGGTTAAACATAAGTGGACCTAGTATACTTCCCTGCGGAACACCGGCGGAGATCTCCTGTGCATCGGAAACTGCACCTTGCAGCGAAACACGGAATGTCCTGTCCGATAGGTAATTTTTAATTATCTTCACCAGGAAGATAGGAAGATTGTATCTTTTTAGCTTATACACCAGGCCATCGTGCCATACGTTATCGAAGGCCTTCTCGATATCGAGAAGTGCCATGGCAGATGATTTCGCAACAGACTTGTTCCGCCTGAGGATGTTGGTTACTCGGTTAAGTTGGTGAACTGTTGAGCGACCACGTCGGAAACCGAACTGCTCGTCGAGCAAGATGTTAAGCTCGTCGGCAGACGAGAGAAGCCGACGGTGGATCGCTTTCTCAAACAGTTTCGATACTCCTGAGAGAAGGCTGATGGACCTATAGCTCTCGGAACATGAAGGATCTTTCCCAGGTTTCTGGATGGGGATGACTTTGGCTGACTTCCAGCACGAGGGGAAGTAGCCAAGTCAGAGGCAATGGTTGAAAACCATCGCCAGATGGTTATAGAACTGGGGGCTCAATTGCTTGAGCTCCAAGTTCATGATGTTATCGAAACCTGGGGCCTTCATGTTCTTTGAGCCTTTGATATAAGTCAATAATTCGTCAGCTGAGATCTCCGACTCCTCTGTAAAGTCGTTTGGGCTTACATGGATGTTAGTAATAAGCGCGCTAACGGCAGCTTCGTGTGGACTGACGATGTTTTGTCCGAGATTGTGGGAGCTGACGAAGTGTCGACTTATCTCAAAGGCTTTTCTGCAGGCATTATCAAGCGATCCCTAGAGCCATTGCTATCTAGTGGGATCAACGGTGGAATGGGCCTTGGCTTAGTTTTCAAAATTTTGGTCAACTTCCAGAACGGCTTTGCACAATCTGGGAGAGAGCGGATCTTGTCGGAAAAATTGTTATTCTTAAGGTCCAGCTTTGTGGCCTTAATAATTTTCGTCACTCGATTGCAGTGACTTTTTAGCGTTGGAAAACCAGTTCGTTGATATTGCCTTCGAATGGCGTTGCGCAATTGAATAAGTTCTTTAGTGAGTCTATCAATGGGTACAGAGTTGCTCACCTAATCAATCACCGGTACATGTTGCTCCCGGGCCTGGGAGATCGCTTGCTCGATGCTCTTCAGTTGTCGATCGATGTCATCAACCGACTCAAGATGCATGATGAAATCGATGTTGTCGTCAACGTGTAGTCGGAACCTCTCCCAGCTGGCACGAGGGTAGTTCCGTCTGTTGATCCGATGCCGGTTGACCGAGGACCCAAATTTGGCCACCACTGGATAGTGGTCCGAGCTGAGCTCCTGGTGTACTACCGACTGGGCGATGTTGTTCTCCATGTTGGTGAGGAAGATGTCGATTGTAGAATGTACTCCGGATCTGCTCAACCGGGTGGGAGTATCCGGGCCCAGGACGGTGTAATGTCCCTCTTACAGGTCTTCCTGCAAAATTATTCCGTTCCGGTTGCGCCGGGTGTTCCCCCAGATTTCGTGTTTCGCATTTAGGTCGCCGGCGATGATAAACTGCCCCTGCCTCCGAGTTAGCTTGCGAATGTCGTTCCGTAGGACCGTTGTTGTTCCGTTAGCGGTGCTAGCTTGCTTGGGACAATAGGCCGCGATGATGGTGATGGGGCCGACGGCAGTTTCGACCTTGATTCCGATGGCTTCGATAGACTGCAGCTCAAAACTCGGGAGCAGATGGCAGTTGATGTTGTAGCGCAGGGCGATCGCAACTCCTCATCCACTAGAGCCGCTACGATCAAGTCGCATAATCCGGTATCCGGGGATGAAAATGTTGTGTTCCGGTTTGAGATGTGTCTCGGTGACGATGGCGATGTCGATGACCTTCCTGTTAAGGAAGTCACCGAGCTCAATTGTTTTGTTCCGGATGGAACAAGCATTCCAATTGAGGATGCTGATGGTGCGATTACGGTCCATACTTGAAAATAAATTTCATCGTCACGGATGTGGCGGCTTTGAGCTGTTCCTCCTGTGAGCGGCAGAAACGTAGTTGGCGATAGAGCTCTTGGACGAACTCGACCAATTGCTCCATGTCATAGAGCTGTCCTTCGGTGGGTGATTGCGTGAAGGAACTACAACTCAGATTGCACCAGCCTGGAGGAGGAGCCGGCATGGAGGCGTCGGCGGCTGCCGCGAATCGTTGCTGAACGGATGCTGACGGGCAGTTTGCATGACGATGGTTTGACGGTTCGGCGCTTGGTACCGGAGCGTCGGGAAATTTTCTTCGGGAAACGGGAAAAAAAACTTTTTTTACGAGAGAGCGAAAACACGATCGTAAGTGTCGCTTGTTCTAACTGATATTGTTGACTGATGATTGGTCGGTCGTCACCACATGTTTCATAATCGCTGGCATGGTAACTGTGGCAGTATGAACCAATTAGAACGTGGCGCAAATATGATGTTTTTTTCGACCAATAGCTTTGTGCGTTTAGACATTTTTCTTTAAAGTACTTTTGAATTAGTTTGAAAAAATGCCATGATTTAAGTTAGCATCTGAAATTTAGCTTTGATGTTCTACCTTTCGAATGAAATTCAAATCATAAAATTTCTGTAAGCCAGAGAGGAGATATTATCGTTCAAAATCTCCAAACCCGCGTAACGCTTTCGATTTCAAAAATTTAAGAACGGCGCCCCTATGCATGAATAGAAACGAGAGGTTGTTATGCCTGTTTAGGCACACACTTGCATGGCTGCGTTTATACCATATAACGCTTTGTGGATCAAGATGGGCAAAGCTGCCATTTCTGGTGCATGCGAATTGCTCAAGATTTGATTGCAAAAACTGCAATTACATTCTTGAGATAATAGTTTGTGAAATTGTTTTTGATGCTTCAAAAAGCTACATGTCTAGCAATCAACATGGATTTCTTTCTAGACGATCGGTTTCCACCAACTTGCTGAGTTTTACGGCGAAGTGCATTACAAGTATGGTGGATAAGACGTAAGTGGTAAAGTACATACACTGACTTGAAGACAACGTTAGATAAAATTGACTTTGGAATATTCCTGCACAAGTTGTCATGCCTTGGAGTGTCTACGCAATTGGTATCTTGGTTAGAATCCTAGATTACGGACCATGAGCTGCAGGTGAAGATAGACGGTTGTGTATCACGACCGTTTTCCAACAAGTCCGGAGCTCGACAAGGTAGCAATCTCGGACCGCTATTGTTTATCATTTGAATCAGTTTTTCAATGGTGCCGCTTTGATTTTGTGCGAAGGTTTTAAAGAGGTCGATGCAGATGATTGAAAATTTTACATGGTGGAGCACACGCAAGAAGATTGCTTACTTTTGAAAAACTTGTTAAGTTCGTTTTCTGAGTTGTGTTAGAGGAACAAACTGATACTTAGCGTGAATGTCGGGTAACCACGTTTCACTGTATGGAGTATCCAACTCTGTTTGACTACTACATTGTTGGAAATACTCTTATTAGAGTTACCAGTGTGGCTGATCTGGGTGTTCAACTCGATTCAAAAATAACTTTTGACCTACACCGTTCCACGATCATATCAAAAACAACTCGAAAATTTTGCTTTATTTCCAAGGTGGCGAAGGGCTTTTTGGACCCACACCTCTGGAAGTCATTGTACTCTGAAACTTGTCCGTCCAATTTTGTAAATCACGTCTGTGGTATGGCATCCTTACCAAATCATGTGGTACCTCAGAATCGAACGAGTTCATAAGTGGTTTAGTCGTTTGGTTCTGAAAAACTTGGGCTGCAAATGGTGAGTTGACAACCTTGAAAGAGCGACCAACAAAGCTCATGGTCCTCACAAGTTTCTTCCTCATGCATCCACGGGTGTACCGATGACAAACGACCGGCAGCTAAGAAATAAACTGCTTCGATGGTAGCGCAGCCTGTTCTGTTCTTTAAACTTAGACTCTAGGCTTCCTCTGTCCTTTGTTGTGTAGAATTTATTACCAGGGATTTGTGAAAAGTCAGCCTTCCCGTATGTTTCATCGTCCTGATGCAACCTGTATGTTTGGTTAACAACGAATCATTTAGCTTTCGGGCCCGAATTTTCGCTTTTCAAGCCCTTTATCATCTCGGTAAGGTTTCTTCTGGGCTACATAGTGAATTACCTTAGTCCACATCTCACTTTAATGTCCTGCACAATTGACTTAGCTACATCCACTTTTTTGGAAAGATCTCTGACCAACACGTTAGGCTTCCCCCTGTATACTTTCACCACTTATTTCTCATCTTGTTTGTTGCGCGTTCCTGTTTTCGACTGCTTGGTTGGCTTCCTCGGGACCGTTTTGGTTTTTAGAAAGTTGCTTATGACATTCGACACCGTTTGTTGCTTCACCCCGACCGAATTCGCGATTGTTTTCTGTGAACGCATAGGATTTTCTAACCACTTGTCAAATGTAAGATTTTGCAGCTTCTGTTGTCGAGACGCCATTTTCAAAAATTCAATTTAAAAGTAAACAATATTCACGTCGACGCGAAGGTAAAAGGATCCACTGACAGCTGAACCATACACTGATAGAAACAAAATTTGTTGACTCTGACCACTGACACGACAAAGTTCCAAAAAATATTTCCGGACATGCTTTAATGATCTATTCATAACACTTATGAACTCACAACTTTCGTGCAGGTCCTTAAACCACGCCTTTTTTCATAACTATGGTACATGATAAACGAGAATCAATTCAATCAAGACCTTCCAACAAACAATGAAGCATATTTCCCAAAGATAAACTTTCGACAACGCGAAATCGGGGTAGGGGATACTTCAAATTTTCAAAACCTAATTATACAGTGTAGGGTGACACTTTCACACGCTTTAACAGTAGCTGGTTCAAGTACGCTTATTTTGAAACAGTTTCTTGATGAAAGAAAAACACTCCAAGCACCACAATGTACGCTCACATATCCACTGATGAGGTTGAAGTGACTGGAAGTTTTCCCATTAGGTACATTCCTTGGAAAAATTCTGCATGACGACGACGACTACGGCGAGCATTGCGGTTCCCAAAGCAGCAGGGCGATTGAATTGTGTTGTTTGAAAACTATTCCACGAAACAGCTTCGTTTTGCTCAGGACTAGGAATGGGGCGCCACAAGTGGTTTACGTTTTGCAGGAAAGATGAATGATGAAATTATGTTTACTCAGTGTTTGTCACGCTTTGGGAACGAAGGTTCCCTGCGGGGAGCACTGCGTGAAGAGAGAACTAATTAGATCATCCTGATGGTAGATGTTTTGGAACGGAATAAGTTGAGATTGGATGAAGTGGATCTGCGCTACAAGAAAGTTTGTGCGAAGTCGTATAACCTAGAACCGGAGTTGAAAAAAAAAATTTGATGTACAGCATAACATTCTAGTTGTAGAGCTGTGGATGAATTACCACTGAGTGCAAGTTATTGTTTTCTCAATATCATGCGAATCTATTTTTCCGGATTGTTCCATTTGTATTGAAGTATCGTCGTTTACTTCAACCATTGGCTCTACCGGAAGGATGGAACAGGAGCACTCAGAGTACGCTGAAACTATCTCGTTGATAATACCCGAGCTTAATCTTTTCCATGATACATTTTCTACTCATTTATCCTTCCGTTTTTATTTTCCCTTCCAAATGAGTGCCGGGAAATTTTTGCTGGACTTCTGGGAAACGAGATCGATTTTCCGCTACCCTCCCATCCGTTGTCTTCACTATGTAGCAAAAATGGGAATGTCTATGAGAAGTCGCTTGATTCCACTTTTCTTGAAAGAAAAAAAGCACCACCCAAGCAAAAAACAAATAACCAGAACAAAACAACACTAAGCCCCATCCTTAGCTCGCTCTCATTTTTTCTTCAGTTTTTGTTGTTCTGCTGATCAGGATCAGACCAGCATCAACGGCATTCCGAAAGGGGGTAGGGGATAGAAGGAAATAAAGAAGATTGGTCGATAGGGAATGTATCGTAACCGGAGATGAGCCTGTCTTGATGTTCAGGTTCATCGAATTATGGTGCCCTGTTATTTAGTATTCATGGGAAACTGGGATTGCCCTGAGTGGGTGCAAACGAAGGGTGATTAAATTTATGTTTGTCCCGGCTGTACGATTTCATTTCAATGGCTCTGTGGACTGGAACGAATGGTAAATGGGTTTATCGGTTGCTGTGTGATTTCACTTAACCGAAAATTGGCTCGATTGCGGGAGGAAATTAGTTCTGTAGGTAACAAGTTAGTAATCATACAAACAACTTTGTCTGGAATAAACACTTTTGAGTTTGTTTTTCGGTCAGCTACACTTTTGTAAATTCAATGCATTATGATGATATGATGAACTACCACACATTTCTATTTGACATGATCAAAATTTGATAACCACTGATTGTCTTCATCATGCCATTGAATCAAAAGCCAAAAACGAGCTAGGTGGATCGGGAAGAAAAGTAACTATTAGGAGTCTCCTTCCAACATAAAGTGTACGAATCTGGTTCTTCATCTTAAAGTGATTTAGATAGCGAGATGCAGTAGGTAGTCAGGTCCGACATCGACCAAGCTGGATTACAACACGATGTGTGTGGAAAGAAGCCGCGAAACCACAAGGCTTGATCTGGTTGTCCGATCCAGAGGTAGTATAAACTTGCACTTTCTTCGTCGAATAACTGACGCGCGTTTTACTTAAACTAACAACAGTTTCCCGTGGGCTTGGAACCTAGTTATTCACTTGGCAACTAAAATGCGACTGACTAGTCGATCATTCGTCAGCTTGGTAGATCCCGGTGTCCAAGAAGCCCTGGACTTTCATGGTAATGCGTGTGAATGGATGACGAGCCGGTAATGGTATTGGATGATTGCTGTTTTCTGATTCCTGAAACTTGGTCAAACGGCCTCCGGCCCGGATGATTCCATCCGTGTTCATTGTTGGATTGTCCCATCGTAATGGGGAGTTTGAATGTACAAAGTGACCTACTACTGCTCGTCTTTATTTACTGAAGACCTCCATGTGCACTCGCCTGATCAAAACGTTTTCCGTTTATCTGAATTCAGCTGTAGACAGAAAAGAGTAATTCTTCCTATCACCCCATGGTTTTTTCAGCAACTCCATCAACCGCAACCAATACGCAGTACGGCGGATCAGATCAGTGTATGACGAGAATTGTCTTAATGTATTCTTCGTTGCATTCTGATGAGGATTGTATAGAAAATAAACTGGCATCACTTATGATGCGCTTAAAGTTCTTATGAAAGCCACTAGAAATCAATATGGTTTTATTATGGCACCAATAGGTGCCAATAGCTTTCATATTTTTGTCAGGTTTATGAAAACCTCAACAGCTTGTTAACAACGATCTTAAAACCTTGTTTTATCAAATTTCCTTTACTCCTATCAAATGTTTTATTTCGACTTCATGCACTCGTAAAATGCTGTTCTGAAATGTCGTTTTAGAACTCATTCACATTATCTTATTATGGTCTGTTGAAAAAGCATTTTGAAATAATTTTACCTCCAGTAAATGCAGTAAACGGCAAATAGTTTTATAGTAGTCGTTGTGAATATAAATTGGCTTTCTGGAAAAACTATGATTTTTTTCAATCGTCAAAAAAATTGAAACCTGCAAAAATAAATGCACTGAATTTTTTAAAAGTAAAGCAAATGAAATGTAGATTGGAGACCAATTTTGGCATTCTTTCAGATAACTTTATTGAACTTCATCAGTTTTAAGAAAATACAAAGTTAATTTATCGTATATATTTGCATTAATTTTATTTTTTGTTGTAAACTCGCATAATTTCCACGGCGCAATGATGTTCGGCACTTATCGTGCCAATATTCACTATCAAATTATATGCGCATATTATTTGAAGCATGACAGCTGTAAAAAAATCAATTTGTTTGGGATAATTAGCTAACAAACAAAATTTTCCGCAACATTAGAACTTTTTTCTTAGATATTAGCAGAGCAGAAATGCGAGAAAAGTAGAACAACATATTGGCCGTATGCTGGTTTCAATGGCAGGCAATAGGTTTGAAGAAGGTTTTCAACTGGTCATAAGATCTCTCACTAGAACATTTTCAAAATCTTTACCAAATGATTAGTTTATTTATTTGTCGTCAATCAATAGCAAACCGTTTTGTTACAATAGTGCTTACATTTTATTTTTCACTTATATATACAGTACGCCTTAGAAAACTAACACATCAGATTTGCATTTTTAATGTTTTGAATCGTTCGTCATTATCTAATTGAATTGAAGTATTGTTTTTGTTTTGTTTTGGTCATAGTAAAGTCTACATTTTCTCCACGCTTATTGTAAGTTGCCATCATCTGATTCAGAGGTACAAATTTGGCGTAATTTGTACGATGCTGGCTTGTGATAAATATATTTCTATTTCGTAGTTGCCGCGACGGTATGTAAAAATTAAGTTTTGACAAAAGTTCTGCTGAATCAACGCGTTGCGAAACAATGTCATTTAAGAATGATACTAATGCAAATTCACGGCGCTCTTTTAATGATTGGATGCTGATGAGCATGCAGCGGGCTTCATGAGATGGAAGCGGAAACCTTGACCAACCTAATTTACGAAGTGCATACAGTAAAAATTGCTTCTGTACCGATTCTAGTCGTTCTTCATGGGTGACTGAAAATGGTGACCAAACTACGCTACAATATTCCAGTATTGACCTCACATATGCAATGTACAATGTTTTTATTGTGTACGGATCATGAAAATTGTAGCAAAAACGTTTTATAAATCCATGCATAGTATTTGCTCTGTTGATGATAGTATTGTAATGTTCAATGAAAGTTAGCTTTGAGTCCAAGATAACTCCTAAATCCCTTGTTCTTTTACATTTTTCAACTGGCTGATTCCCTAGATTGATAGTTATGGCTGGGGTGTTTCGTTTCCTACTAAAAGCTATCGAATTATATGATCTTATAAAGGTTTTATTAACTTGTTTTCACAACCGTTTTAAGAGTGGGCCAGTTTGTACAAATTTTGGCTTCAAAATAGCATAGAGTAGGTGTTAGTAGACAAAACAGTTTTCAATATAGTTTTATCAACAAAGTCGGAAGGTCTGCTATACGGCTGGAATAAAACTAAAATGGTTACTTGTCTCGATGATCAAACAGCGAAACGTTTCGGAATTCATCACGACAGTGCAAAATCTATCATCAACTAGTTTCGGGTAATACTACTCGTTTGATTGAGCTGCCAAGAAGAGGAAGAAAACCAGTCTAGCTGACCCAAAATTTTATCGGAAGGTAGTCAACCTCATCCTTTGGAAAATATTGATGTCAATTCGTGATTTGGCCTAAAAGGCTGGTACCTCCGTCGAAATGGTGTAAATAATTAAGAAGCGCAACAACCTGAAGACTTATGAGAAGCAGAAAATAGCAAAACAAAGTGCTAAGCAAAAATCCAGGGGGAAAACCAGAGCCAGAAAGTTATACAGTCGACTTCTGCTATAATCGTCTGCCTGTGTTTTGATCGAAGACGAAAAATATGTGAAAAAGGAATCCATAACGCTTTCAGGACCGCAATTTTACACCAAGGTCATCGGCAAAGATGTGAGCATCTTCGAAAAGTCCTCGATATTCTATATTATAGGTACAATCAATGCCAAACATTTGCGTACTGCGTGTTTTTAATTCAAAAAGACTTGGACTGCGGCTTCCAGAAAATGCGACAAAGCTGCTGTCCAAAACCTGATGAGTGAAGTCAAATCCAAATTCAGAAAGTTCTAAAAATAAAGTAGCTTTCATCCATTTTTTTGTTTAAACTAAGACTGCAAGACTTCATTTAAATGATACAATTGTTTTAAATTTTTGTTTGTTTTTTATTTCATGCTGAGAGAAATTTTGTTTTGCAAGTTTGTTTTCGAAGCAGTCCCTAGTGGCGGAGCTACATTTGCCACAATAGAACGACGTTTCTCCTGATCTGCTTCTTCGCTAAATCCTAGCGGTAATTTTGACTATTGATCTTGTTCTAAGGCTTCTTGTAGCCAGCTTGGCCCTAGCCACCAGACGCAATTTTTTGTGCAATTTCTTCCACTGAAATTCCTCTAGATCATTCTGTGGGATTGTCTAATCCAGCCACATGTTACAATTCTGTAAGAGACTGTATCGTTGCCAATAGATTTGCGACGTATGTTGTCTAAGTGGTTGGAGTTGCTTTAATTCAGCGCGGTCCAGAAAAAACTTCGCATCGTTCCCTTGAATGATGCTTGCACCTTTTCATAAAGCTGAGCTGCTAAAGGGTGTATTCGATAAAAATGGCACACACATATATACTCATCAAAATTAAACTGATTATCGGATTTTCTTGAAATTTTCAGGGAATGAAGAACTACTAATGAGTTTTGATTTACAACATTTGTTTTATTCAATTTCGTCTCCCATCCCGAATGCCCGCACCTTCCTTTTCACTCCACCCATCAAATTTTGTACAACCGATTTTCCCAGTGTTTTTGTTGTTTTCACCCAAATTTTCTTCAATTCTAGCTCTGTTTTTATAGTTTTGGGATGTTTGCGAAGTTCCGTTTTCATAATTGCCCAGAATTTTTCAATTGGACGAAGTTCCGGTGAATTTGGTGGGTTCATATCCTTTGGCACCAAATTGACTCCGTTGGCTCGGTACCACTCCAATACGTTTCGAGCGTAGTGGCAGGATGCTAGATCAGGCCAAAACAGAGTTGATCCTTTGTGCTTCTTAATGAATGGCAAGAGGCGCTTCTTAAGGCACTCTTCCGTGGAAATCGCACCGTTTATTGTTCCGGAAGTGATGAAGGGAGCACTTATTTCACCACATCCGCAAATCGCCTGCCAGATTAGAAACTTCTTTGCAAATTTCGATAGTTTCTTCTTTCGAACATACTCCGGAACATCAAACTTCGACTTGGCAACGAAATATTCTTGCCCAGGAAGTTGACGGAAGTCGGCCTTGACGTATGTTTCGTCATCCATCACGATGCAACCGGATTTGGTGAGCAGCTTCGTGTAAAGTTTCCGGGCGCGAGTTTTCGCAGTGATGTTTTGTTTTTCATTCCGGTTTGGGGCTTTTTGCACTTTGTAAACATGTAACCCAGCACGCTTCATGGTTTTGTGCACAAAACCGACTGACACCCTAGACTTTTTAGCGACATCTCGAATTGACATGTGTGGACGGTTCTTGAATTGTTGTACGACTTTCCTGGCCATTTTACTGTCCATTGGACCACTTTTACGACCACTCCCTTCCTTCCTTTGGACACTCAGACGCTACTTGAAGGTTCTTATTACACGAGACACAGTTGTATTTGCAATTCCAAGCCTTTTAGCAATCCACCGGTGGGACGCCCCTGGATTTTGATTGTGAGTGCACAAAATTTTCTCACGGACAATTTCTTGTTTCGACGACATGACTGGAACTACTGAATGTATAACTATGAAACTTGACAGATGTAAATAATACACTATGGATAAGATCTACTCAAATTTCTAGGTTTTTTACTCATACGATTCAAAAGTTACAGAAGATTTTCTGTGTGCCATTTTTATCGAATACACCCTTTATAAGTGCACTGCAAAGCTCTTGCCTTGCAATAGATTGGCATTCCAGCGGCGAAGCTCGAACATTTGAGGTCAGATGCTTAACCATCACCTTCCCCTGCGAATCTACACTTTGTATGTACACACAAGAACCAAAAGCACTCTCTGAAGCGTCCGGAAAGGAGTACAACTCTTTTGATCTCGCATCAGGAATTATAAGGCAACGATCAGTGATTATTTACGTTAAATGAACTTGAACTTGAAGTTTTCGTCAGTTGACCAATTCGTCAAAAAGCCCACCCAGAATCCATAAACTGTTAGCAATGAGGGGTGGGCATTCCCACTCTCCCCATCCTGTCTGCTCTAATCGGTATGTGTACTTTTATTTAGTCGTTAACTATACATGGAAAGCAATAAGTCTAAAAGTAAATGGCGGCATATACCGCCAGTATCAAACCTGATGTTCGTGTCTTGATATAAACGCCCTACGGCATTCCAGTGGGTAAATGAGCAGACTATGTGCTACTGACACTTCTGGTCAAAGTTTTGGTCTCACATGCAGCATAAGATAAGCCCTCTCACAATTGGCAAACTAAAAAATGTGGTCATTGAGAGAGACTTTTGCAAATTGAATATATGACACTCTACACTTCAGCTTCGGTCAGCTCTCGCATAGCTTGTTCTTCACCGCAAGTGAATCTTCGTGTGTTTGTGTATAAAATCATTGTTAGTTTCTCCACGGCTTGACAACGAATCACTGCGCAGTACAGATCTTCAAATTCCACCCAAGATAAGTGAAAAAAAGTAGTTATTAGCAATAGTTACGCTCTCAACAAGCTGCCACTGCTTTGGCACACATAGACAATAACGTTGATACTCTCTTAATCTTACACGAGTGATGGTGTTTTCAAATGCAAACTGCTACCAACGCAATCTAACAAGGGAAGGTCCATTAATTATGTCACGCAGTAGGGGGGGAGGGGGGTTCGAGAAAACGTGACGATCCATACAAACAAATTTGAAGGTCCATACAAAAAACGTGACATGGGGGGGGGGGTTTACAAAAAGTCGATTTTTGCGTGACGTAATTAATGGACGTTCCCCAAGCAGTGTGTGCAGCAGAAAATTGCCTACGCCACTATAGCAAGTGATATCGTTTCTCGATTTTTTGATCTACCGGAGGTAGTGCAAAATGTTTCGAATTGACGTGTTTGATTGAAGCGAAAAATTGCGAATTGATGTTGCGTTATCTGCCACTGATTATCAGTTGAAGTTATCATCCTTCACCCCCCTCCCCATAACTGCGGTTGATAGGAGAGGGACAACTTGCATCGAATTTACGCTTTAGCTACTCTGCCTAGTTTTATGGACCCTCATGGCAGCCACGGTGAAATCTTAGTTCCCGAGTTAGAGCCTACCTCTGGAAAACTGCCAGAACACGCTGAAAATCGATGGAGAACTGGATCAACGAAAACATCAAAGGCAACTTCTCGAAAACGGGAAAACGATTGTATACCCTGAAAGTCCGTAGAAAGTAGCAGTAAGAGGGTCGGCTGAACATGGCTGAACTAGAAGATGGAACTAAGATAAAAAATACTAAACATACGAACCTGAACGGTGCCCTCTGTGAAATTAATTGCCGAGGCTTAATTAAAGTAAAAGATGACGAGAAGGTACCGGGTTTCCGACGGACTACGCGACGGAACGATACGGTAATGGAAATCACAGCTTCAGTCGTATTGACCATCTTTTCAGGCCAATTCCTTCAATTGACGTACCCTAATAGACTGTGTCTGGATTTGAAATAAGGATTCACTAGTTTACGATTCGGAACTTTAATAAAATAGAAATGAAGCCCAACTTACACATGTAGTCTTTTCCAACTCACACGCGAGAATGGTGGTAAAACAAAAATGGTGTCCACTCTGCGTGTTTTTGTCTCTATGTAATAGGAGGTGACGACCGATGAATAGCGATGATGTAAGCAAAAATCGTCACAGCAACCGTGATTCCGGTAATGCTGACTTTTTCCATTTTACTTCAAATCGCCGACTACAGAGGATCGACTTTAGCCGAACATTTTGCCCTGCGGCTGCGAAGCTGAAGTCTCTCAAAGTGTTTCGTTATCCTCGATGGGTAATGGAGCAAGTTTAGAAATGGATTGCTTGGAGATTCCCGAAGAAGTTTCAACGTCCACTACTCGAACAAAAGAGTTCTTTCCAGGGTAATTGTTCTAGGTTAGTTTTTAGAAGTCTTTAAAGTTCACTTTCCGTGAGTCTGCAGCGTCGTAAAGTATTCTCAAGACCAACGGCCCTAGAAATGCTCTTTGATTTCGTTTAGACATTCCCAATGAGAGACCCGCTTGTTCAGTGTGTCAAGATAGGAAGGCTTTGGAATACCCTGCAATGGTCTGTCAATCTGCAAATGAGCTGGTGTGATTGGCAACGGATCGTCTGGATTCTCCGACACATGGAAGAGTGACCGGAAATTCAAGATAGCTTCGGCGTTAGTCAAAATAGTCGAAAACTTCTCGAAATTCAGTATTGCATTCTGTAGTGTTCTCTTCAGGTGAGTTTTTGCACTTTTCAACCCAGCCTCCTACAAACCACCGAAATTGTTTGCTTTAGGTGAGATACTTACTAACTTATACTTATGCTGGTTCAACGTCCTATTAGGACCGCACCTGCGTCACGATGTTTTTCATAAAACTCGGTTAAGGGCCGCTTGTCTCCAGTTCCTCGAATATCCCACACTTCCATGGTCTTGTTTTATTTGGTTTAACCACCTAGCTCACTGCACTTCTCTGCGTCTTGTACCGGTCGAATTTGAGGCAAACACCATTTTTGCGGGGTTGTTGTCCGACTTTCTCACAACATGTCCCACCCATTGTGCCCTTCCAGCTTTAGCAAATTTCTGGACACTGTTCGCCATGGAGCTGCGCCAGCCCATGGTTCATCCTTCTCCTCCATACGCCGTTTTCACATAGACCGCCAAAGATTATCCAAAGCACGCGTCGTTCGAAAACTCCAAGTGCTTGCTGGACCTCTTCGAGCATTTTCCACGTCTCATGCTCCTAGAGAGCTACCGGTCTTATCAGCGTCTTGTACATGGTACACTTTGTACAGGGGTTAAGTTTCGCAGACCTCAAGGTCTTGTGGAGTCCATAGTACGCACGAATTTCGTTAATAATGCGTCTCCGAATTTCTCTGCTGTAGTCGTTATCCGACGTAACCAATGGTCCGAGGTACACAAACTCATCCACCACCTAGAACTCATCTCCTTCGATTTTCACAGTTCTGCCCATGCAAACTCTATCACTCTCAGTTCCTTCAGCCAACAAATATTTAGTCTTCGATGCATTCACCTTCAATCCAACCTTTTTCGCATCACGTCTCAGCCTAGTGTACTGATCAGCCTCCAACTGGAACGTTCTGCCGACAATATCCACAATATCGTCAGTAAAGCCGGATTTATTGAAAATGGTACCCCCCATGTTAGTGCACCCGTATTAGGTGGGATAAAACTCCATTCAATTACCTTCGGCTGCATCACAGCAGTTATACCACGACGAAGGATATCACTTTGTAAATGGTGATACTGCTCATGTTGCTCATGTAATGCACCCACGAAATTTGTTCCGTTATTGGAGAATATTTTTTTACAAGTCCACATTATTTGAAGAATCTTTCTAATGCAGCTAAAAATGCTTCGGTGGTTAGTGCTGATACCAGCTCCAAATGTATGTTTTTCATTACCATGCATACAAACACAGCGATCACCTGCTTTGGTCGGTATTTTTCTTGCTTCCAAGTTGCAGGACCTGCATTATCCACTCTGGTATACTCGAGTGGAGCAGCAACATTTACTTGTTTTTTTGGCAGATTTTCCATGAATTTTTGGATTCCCGAAGGTTTGACGCAGAAACACTTCAAACAACTACGGGTTATTTTGCGCACAGCAACCAAAATCCCTGACGAATAATCGCAACGAATTCTCAACATGCAACGAACGAATTAGGACATCAGTTACTGGATGTGCAGGCATTATCAACATTAGCATTATTTTTGGTTTCGTTAAGAAGGCTAGCATTCTCTAGCCGTCCTACATCCCACCACAAACCCTCACAGTGAAAAATGGGACCCCAGTTCGCAAGACGTTTGGATGGTTCGTTTCTCTCAACAACTAAAATTTCCACTGGTATTTGAATTGACTTGGCAATGCACTTCAAATCCTCTTCGGTTGGTTGTTGAAGCGGTTTCGGCAATTGTGGACGAACCTTTTCACGTATGCAATCACTCGCTGCAATTTTTAAAAATTGCTGAATGTTGTGAACACTGACACAAGGTACTCAACGTAGACAGAATCCGCAATAGCGATGGCCTTGACGTCTGGAATTTCACTATCTGGTATTGGTGGAGGCTTCTCCACTACATATTCTGACTTTTTCAAGAATTCTGGTTCATGGCACAACAAGCTGTTCCTGATGAACGGTGCAGGCAGTTGCCTACGTGACACTATATCGACGGGATTTTTATTGGTTTCGGCATACTTCCACTCAAAATCAGCGGAAAGGTCATTCATTTGGACGCAATTACGAACAAACACCTCCAAAATACCAGGTGCTCGCTTCAGCCAAGCAAGAGCTATTTTGCTATCAGACCAAAGAATTACAGCCGAAGATTGCAGCTAAAGAGTTTTAATAACCTTGATGACGAGACGAGTGATTAATAGTGCAGCCAGAAGTTCCATCCTCGGGAAAAGTCACTGCCTTGAACGGGGCAACTCTTGACTTAGCACACAGCAAACGCATGTTTGGGGGTTCCCTATAATTATTATAAACCCCTTGGGGGGGGGGGACAATTGCTGGGGGAATTTTTTGGTGTGTGTTTGTGGGGGGGTCTCAAAAAAAAATGTTATTCGCAGTCTTCCGGATTGAGCCGAAGAAAACAATTTCCCAGTACGGTTCTCCGATACTCGAACTACAATTTAATTAAGACATTAATATGTGACAAGCTAACAAACAAATAACTTACATTTAGTTTTTCTTTACAAACTCCTACGTACTGGCAACTATCGATCTATCTATTGATCTATGATCGGTCGGTAGCTACAACAACAATAACAAATTAATTCTAAACAATCAAACTATTTTTAACAACTTACGGTAGCTACAAAAACAAACACTATGACAATAAAGTTCTATGCACTAAACGGAAAATCTACAAACATAACTTAGTAAACTAGACACAATTTATTAACAAAATGAAAATCTGCACCATTCTTCCTCTATGTGCAGAACGAACAATAACAGCTGCGATGGCTGCTCGATCTGCGTGATCAGCTGCATGCGCTTGTGTGCGTTTTGTTGTTGTTATTGTGTCTGCCAATTAGCACTCACCGAGGTGCGTTCACAGCTCGCCGTCCGTTCACAGCTGTTGTTTATTTTCGGGAACTGCAACCCTTTCATGACCGGGTTTTCCGGGTTATTGCCGACGCAACATTCCCCCGCACGTAAACCCTGTCACTGGTTCACTCGGGAACAGTATGGGGATTACTCTTTTCCATCTCAACCTCTAATGCTGCCAACTTCGAGACCGGTCGCACCTTCTCACCTTTGCTGGTTTTCACGGAAGCCGAACGAATCCGCCCATCGCTACCAGCGAACACCTGTGTCACTATCCCTCGCTCCCAGGTATTCCGCTTTTCACCGTCAGCCACGAACACCAGATCTCCGATCTCCACTTTCCGATGGTCTACGTACCATTTCGACCGTCTATTCTGCGTCGGCAGGTACTCGCGCTGCCAACGACTCCAAAATTCATCCGCTAACCGCTGTGATCGGCTATAGCTGCTCCGCAGCGTCTCAGCCAAGTCCACTGGAATCCTCGATGGCAAACATTGCACCGATGATCGCCCAAGCAGAAAATGGTTCGGCGTCAGCGCTTCCTTGTCTTCCACATCGGTTGACACATACGTGAGTGGACGCGAGTTGACAAGGTTCTCTGCCTCAATCAACGCAGTCTGCAGAATTTCATCCGTCAGCTTTCGACCATCCGTGAACCCATGCAGTGCCTCTTTCACTGAGCGTACCATTCGCTCCCACGCGCCTCCCATGTGTGGCGCCGACGGTGGGTTGAACGTCCAACGGGTTCTCGCACTAGTAAACGTGTCGGCACACGCACTGTTTATCTCCTTCAACAAGTCTCGATTGGCGCCGACAAAATTTGTGCCGTTGTCCGAGAAAATCTCTATCGGACTACCGTGCCGCTTCACAAATCTTCTAATAGCCATTTTGCAGGACTCTGTGGTCATGCTGTACGCCACCTCCAAGTGTACCGCTCTGACAGTCAGGCACGTGAAGAGGGCCACCCACCGCTTTTCTTTTCTTCTACCAATTGTCACTTCTAGCGGCCCGAAGTAATCGATACCCACGTTCGAAAACGGATCGACCGTCGCCGCCAATCGTTGTACGGGTAGTGGTGCCATCCTGGGTATAGTTGGCTTTGCCTTCCAAATCTTGCACCACTCGCATGCTCGAATCACCTGATCCACCAGAACTCGTAGACACGGAATGTAGAATCGCTGCCGAACTTCGTTTACGACGGTTTCTCTACCTCTATGTCCATACTGCCGATGATACTGCTCCAGCAACCTTCTTTTCACGATGTGGTCCTTCGGCAAAATGATTGGGAACCTCGCATCAAACGCCACATATTTTGCCGCCTCGGTCCGACCTTCCATACGCACAACGCCCTCTTCATCCAAAAACGGTGACAGACGGTATATCGGGCTCGACTTTTCTAGCGGTAACGCCTGTGCTTTAGCTGAGTCCCGGTTCCTCACGAGAGTCTTCACTTCATCCGCAAACTCCTCTGCTTGCACCATTCTCCACAGCTTTGCCTCGCTCGGTAACGCTTCGATAGGCATTTTCTTGATCCGACGACGACAATTGGACATAAAACGGTACATTGTTGTCACCGTTCGCACCATCACCGTCCAGCGAGAAATATGCTGCATCCTCTTCATCAATCCTTCCGGCAACAGAATGTGATGAAACAGCACACTTGCACGTAGCTCGTGGACGTTTCTGCTTCGGCCACTCTGACACGTCTTTACGCAGGAATTCCGGTCTTTGGTACCATCGCCTTTCCGACTGGATACTTGTTCCTCTTCCCCACTTCGTTAGATTATCTGCTGGGTTGTCCTTCGTACCCACCCAGCGCCAGTCTTCAGGGTTTGTAATACTGAGAATCTCTCCAATTCGGTGTGCAACGAACGGCTTATACCTTCGTTGGTCAGACTTCACCCACGACAATACGGTATCCGAATCGCACCATAGGAACCGCTTCGCGACAGGAAACGAATGGCTATTGCATATTGCTTCCGTGAGTCGCGCACCCAGAACAGCAGCCGACAGCTCTATACGTGGCGTAGACAGGTACTGCAATGGTGCCACCCTCGCCTTGGCCTCGATAAATGCGCAGTGAACGACTTCACCGTGTTCGAACCTAAAGTAGGCTACACATCCGTAAGCTGATTCTCCAGCGTCGGTGAAAACATGCAACTGCACCGTTTCGAATGCCTTCGAATCCAATCCACCGAGGTAGCATCGTGGAACTCTAATCTCATCAATAAGATGGAATAACTGTGTCCACTGCACCCAACGCTTGTAATGAGCTTCCGTGAGTTTTTCATCCCAACCGATTCCGCTACGCCACAAATCCTGCATAATGATTCGACCGTGTATCAGCAACGGAGCCAACAATTGCTTAGGATCGAACATGCTTGCAATACAACGCAGCGCAAGTCTCTTCGTTGGCCAAGCACCTTCCCTAATGTAGGGCTGAAGGTCTGGCCGTATCTCCGTTGAGAAGATGAATTTATCTCCTTCCGGGTCCCACCACATCCCTAAAACTCACTCGGTTTCACTGGATTTGTCCACTTCTAGCGGCTTCGCTACGCACTTCGACTCTCCGAGCTCTTGAAGCACTACCTTCGAGTTGCTGACCCAGTTTCGTATCTCAAAACCACCGTTAGCATGCACTTTCCGGACATCCCTCGCAAGCTTGACTGCTTCTATTTCAGTATCAGCGCTGTCGAAATAGTCATCAACGTAATGCTTTCGGATGATAGCATCTGAAGCCGCTGGGTACTGTTCGGCGTGTTCTCGTGCGTTCAAATTCTTAACGAATTGCGCGGAGAAAGGCGAACAACTTGCGCCGAAGATCACCACGTCCATCACGTAGATGTCAACCTCTCCATTTGGACCAAGGAACACAAAACGTTGGGCTTGACGGTCTTCCGGCCGAACGTTCGCTTGGTGAAACATCTCTCGAATATCACCTCCAAATGCCACCCTTCTCTCACGAAAACCATTGATTACTTCTGGCAACGCTGTAACCATATCGGGTCCTTTCAACAGCATATCGTTCAATGATACTCCGTTCGCTTTTGCTGCCGCGTCCCAGATTAACCGCACCTTACCCGGTTTCTTCGGGTTGATGACGTAGTTGAGGGGCAGATACCACACTTTATCCTTCGGCGTTTCAGATAGCTCTTGCTCTGTGATTCGATGTGCGTATCCTTTTGCAAGATAGTCCTCCAACTGCTTCTGCAAGTTCTCTCGCACTCCAGGATTCCGGTTCATCCGAGACTCTAAGCTTCGCAGACGTTTCATGGCCATGTTGAAGCTTTCTGGGAACTGCACATCATCTACCTTCCAAAGCAATCCAGTTTCGAACCTGTTCCCAACTCTCTTGGTAGTCCTCTTTAGAATTTCACGTGCTCTGTGATCTTCCGTGGACTCCATTCGAATCATCGAAGATCTGACCTCCTCCAGCTGATAATGCTGCTTCAACGCTTCATCCAGCTTCCTATCTGCCATGCTACACTCCTCGCAGGCACAACGATGATGTCCCAGAAAATTGACACTGCAGAATATATTCGGGCGAGGGCCATACACGGTCCAGCCGAGATGGCAACGAACTGCAACTGGCTCTCCAGAATCTCCAACTCGGGAAGCCAATGGTGCGATCAGGTGTGCGTTGTCGATTCCTATCAAAACCTTCGGCGCTGCTACTTCGTAGCTGGGAATATGAATGTCCTGTAGATACTCGAACTGCTCCTTCAGCTTCCGGGAATCCAACTGCTGTACAGGAAGATCAAGTTTGTGCACTGTTCGAACTTCGATCAAGCTGTAGCGGTTTGACGAATCTCTTGCGGAAATCTCGAGCGTCACTTTCATCGATCGATTCTCTGTCCGTTGCACGCCGTTTGTCCAGCACATCTGCAATGGTTCTACCGGACCATCGGCTCCTAACGCCTCCACCAACTCACTATCCACAATCGTTATCGACGACCCTTCGTCGATTAGGGCGAGCGCATCCACTCTCTTCTTGCCGTTGTACAACGTCACAGGTGCCATCCTGAACAGCACTGCACGTTCTTGTTGACGATGACTTGCACTGCGCTCGCACTCTCGAGGTTCCTTCTTCCGAGCCACTATGTAGTAGAGCATTGTGGTGCTCCTGACAACCTTCTACTTTACAGGTCCTTCGAATACGACATGATCGTTGTCCGTGGTCGTACAAACAAAGCGGGCAAAGGTTCAACCGCTTCGCCGTCTTCCATCGTTCTTCCACGCTCTGCTTAAGGAACTCCCGGCAATTCCTTCCAAAATGCCCAGGAAGCTGGCAGACCGAGCACCTCAGTTCACGTTGCTGATTTGACGAATGCGGATGTTGTTGATATGTCAACTCCTTGCTGCTCTGCTGGCTGTCTTCGCTCCCTTCACCCGTAGAGTGGACGAAAGCCTTCACCTTTAACTTCTCTTTCCCTTTCACATTTTCGCCCAGCTCTACCTTCTCGAAAGTCGCTTCCAACGCTTTTTCCACCAGACTCTCCATAAACTTGCCGAACGTCTCCAAATCAACAGTTCTAGCATTGCGTTTGTAGTCTACCCACTCCATGGCGTAATATGACGGCAGCTTCTGAACTAGACTCTGCATCAGAATGGGATTTTTCAGGTGGTCAACCAATCCTGCCGCTTTTAGATGTTGTGTGAACTCTTCTACGGCGCTCCCAAACTCGATCACGGATTCTAAACTCTCCGAGCTTGGTCCATCCAGCTGTTGAATTTTCGTCGCCAACCTAGTCGACAGGATTTCCGGGTTCCCGAATCTCTTCCGTAGCTTCTCGATGATCAGCGGCACGTTTTCCGGCAGAAGCAATCGGTTCCGTACGGTTTGCAATGCTCTACCCTTCAACGCTTCTTGTAGTCGAACCAAATTCTCCGCATTGGTAAAACCACACGACGAGTTCGCTTGCTCGTAGGCGCTGATGAAAATCGGCCACTCCTCAGCTGCTCCGTAGTACTTCGGCAAACTCCTCGGAAACACCTGGCGCGAAGCTATTTGCAGTCGCGTTGGACCTTCCTGTACTGCTCCATGATCGCCGGCGTCTCCACCATTGAAAATCGATTTTAAGGCGTCGTCATCCCTTTCAAAGGATGGGCGAGATATTCCTGGCTTTGAAACGAACTTTCTTGTGGTCTTCTCCGGTGCAAGCTTCGCAGGTTTGTTTCCGTTTCGCTCTTCGAGTAACTTCATCAAACGATCACACAGTTCCCGTATATCGTCCTGGGCTGACCGTTTTCGTGAAACCTTCCAAATCGCACTCGAACTCTTCGGAGTCTGCTTATCCCCACTTCTATCCATCGATCCGTCCACGTCTTCGGCCACTGAATCTGGTTCATCTTCGGTATCCTCATTGATGATCTTTCTCAGCTGCATCCTTCGCTACCGACCGATCATAGATCAATAGATAAATTTCGAGAATGTTATTCGCAGTCTTCCGGATTGAGCCGAAGAAAACAATTTCCCAGTACGGTTCTCCGATACTCGAACTACAATTTAATGAGGACATTAATATGTGACAAGCTAACAAACAAATAACTTACATTTTGTTTTTTTTTCTAAACTCCTTTGTGTGGCTCTTTTTTTTTTTTTATAAGGGGTTTTTCTTGGGGGGGGGAAAAAGTCACGGAAAAAACACTCGGGGGGGGGGGGGGTGTGGTATTTTTTTTGGGGGTATTTTGCCCCCTCGCCGTGCGGGGGGGGTTTTTTCATTTTGTTTGTGTTTTTGTTGGGTGGGTTTGGGGTGGGGTGGGGGGAAATTATTTTTTGATACCGGCAGGTATTAAATGTCTGAAATCCATTGTTGACAAGATAATTTTTAAGGCAGAAAGTATTGAATAAGAGGTTCATTTTGTTACTTTTGATGGTGGTGCGTCCAGTAAAGCCATGTGGAATGACTATGGAGTGAGCACAAAGATAAATACCGTTCACAATGATTTGATAAGCAATCGCACCTGATCCCGTGCTTATTTTCAAAAATACCATTAACGGATGTAACTCAAATGCTATTTTAACACTTTCACAGTGATACGTAGAAAAACAGGGAAGAATCAACAGGGGTTTACAGATATCATCTTACACTACTTGTAAGACACGAACAGGAGCAAAAGCTTTAAATGGCCCACAACCTGGTGGAACCAGACATAGATTTTGAAAATTCCAAGACAACGAAAGTTGATAAAAATGAAGGTTAGTAATTCCACTAAATATTGTAAATCTACGAAAATCGAAAGACAATGCCAACAATGAGAAATACTTTGCTAAAAAGTGGGCAAAAACTTCCAATTAAACGGTCGAAGGCAAAACCTTATGGATGGAATTAAACAAAAAATGTGATCATTCACATATGACAAGTAAGAATAATAAATGTTTGATGTGTATGCATTGGTAATTTATTCCTTGTTAGGATCAATTTCTTCTGATTCAAAAGTCAGTTGAATAAAATGTAAACTGCGAGTGATTCTTTGGCTAAATTTTCCTGTGCGCATACTTTAAGCTAAAAAGCAGTACAAAATTAATTAATTAACAGATATAAGAAGAAAGACTTCAATGGTTTGAACAAAATCCGCATTGGAAAACCAAATTCATAAACAGCAATCAAGACTGAAACAGAATCGCTCATTTGTCTTGGTTCCATTTAATATAATTGAGGATCATTAGAAATCATCTCCATGCCACCCCCCGACTTAGCCTCGTGAGTGGTGAATTGTTCTTCATCAGTAGCATTTATCACACTATTTCATGTGGCATAGCTAATTCCGACATACGTTAGGCTGTCATACTTGTCATCACCATGATGTCATCTTATTTCTCCAGTGCACTCGTTGTGATTCACTAATTCAGCGTAATACTACTTGCCAGCTTGCTTCATAGCAAAATTTCCATTTCATCTCAAATAACACCACGAAGCTCCACCGACCTATTCTCTGGCATGGACATGAATCGTGTCATTAGAGTCGTTCAATAACATTACAATTCATTTTGCAATCATTGGCATCTCAACTATTGTTTCTGTCAAAAATACAGACCTTATTTCTTCCTTCAATCCGTTCCATAAGAAACATTGTTGCAGGTGAGCTAAGTTTTATCAATTTGAACAACTCTAATTGTTCTTCTCACACTTCAGCTTGTCAGTTTTGAGATGTCATTCGCGCGCGTGCGGGCCCTCGAATAATACAATACTTCTGCGTTCGGTGCATGTTACAATGATGTATTACTTATCCGACGACGATGTGCACGACTAAAACCATTGGAGTCAGACAATGGTATACAATTTTCGAAATTTATTAGAAATAGTTCCTTAAAAGTGAAAACCGTTCCATTGTCAGTTCCAACATGAACGCAAAGCTCGCACTAGTGAACTGACACCCTGTCATATAAATCTCGACTATCCAACGATGCATTGCAAGTTGTGCAGCATCAGCTTGTAGGTAGAAATGGTTCAACTTTACAGCTAGGACAATAAATGCGTAGGTTTAGGACGATATCTGACGGAATGCTGAGAAATGCTGCACTCAGTGACAAACACCAACGAAATGTAGCGACGGGATGCTGTCAACGGCAGCGACGACGGCGCCATGGCAGCTCAAATTTACTGCCTCGTTACTTTTAACGGTATCATTTCAAAGAAAGAAAAAAAGTTGTCCCATTACTCGTAGAATGATGCTTTTGAAAGTAACGAACTTCTACGACCATGATGCTTCAACAAGGCCAAACCGGTGCGATTTGTGAAGGACGAATTATCCAAAAATTTCATTGAATACCACTTCAACTCTCGGTTGTTGAGAATGATTACCCGTAAAAACCCAGTTGGGGAAAATCTCCGCCTATGCTTTAACTTTCTTCTACTGCTGATTTATTCTTGAAACGTAACAAAAAGTTTAACGGTTTGTCACGAGAAAAAAAATGGATGGACATAAAAAGCATATGGTCTATGAAGGAAACTTTATTGAAATGATTGCGGTGATAGGAAACATTTCAAAATCTTTCCAGTTCTCGATACAAAAACTAACAAAGTTAATTGATAGATCTCAGTCCTCTTCAGGGCTGAGTGATTTCACGAACTGAACAGTGAATCAAATGCTTGCGGATCAAAAGCTTTGTCTAACTTTATAAGCAATGATTTCTGACGAGAGACGATGGCATACTAGGGTAATTTAGGATAATATCATAATGAACAGAAATTATTTTTATTATTATGATTTCATTCGCGAACGTATCGTCGTGCGCACATGTTCTTTTGGGAAACAGTAGTTTAACCTTTGAGCACTCGTGCTGTCCTACTTTGTAACAGTACAATACAAATTTTTCCTAACCATTTTTATGCAGAAGCACCTACCGATGTAAAACCAACGTGTATTCCTCAAGAAACTCGTTCTGGACCGAACAGCGTACTCCGGGGGGGTTAGTGGTAGAATGCCGCTGATAGAATGCCGCGTAAATAAATTATGTAGAGTATCACGTTTGACGTAACTGGTTTCAACTTGCTATATCTCGTAATCCTTACCATCTGGACGACTTTTGTCATCGACAAAGGGGTCCAGTAGATCAATGCATTTCCATTAACGACATTTAGTTAAGAATTTTATCACTACGTGGTGCTAGTGTACAAGTATTTTGTTTTTAATAGAGCATAGCCATATGGAACGATCCTGCCTTCGATATAGTTGTTCAGTGGGCCATGGCATTTTCATTGGAAATTAATAGTCTAGAATTTACTCACTACGCGGCTCAAGTACACAAGTGATACTTTTTTATCATGTACATATATAGAGTATTCCAGAAAGTATAAGCACACTTTCAAAATAACAAAAAAGTTTTTTTTTTAGTTTTAATAATTTTATTTGGCAAATCATATTTGTATTTGTGTTTTGTATGATATTTTACTCTCGTTTAATCAAAATATTTAATCATAGCAAAGACTCCTAATTTTTCCTCGAACATGACCTATAAGCTTCTGCACAGTGGTACTTCCCACCATTTTGATTACTTTTGGCCAATTTTTTTTAAATTTTTGGATGTCGTCTGCTGGTTTTATGAATTTTCGAAGCTTTGCTTTGGTTAAAGCCCAAAAAGTCTCGATTGGCCGTGCCTCCGGGCAGTTCGGCGGATTCATGTCTTTCGGCACGAAACATACATTTTGACTTTTGTACCATTCTAAAGTGTCCTTTGCGTAATGACATGACGCCAAATCAGGCCAAAACACTACTTGACCTTCGTGCTGCCTGATCATCGGCAATAATCGCTTCTGGAGAAATTCCTTAACGTATTTCTGAGTGTTCATCGTCTCCGTTGTGATGTACGGACTAGAGGTTTTACCACACTCGCATATTGCCAGCCAAACCATAATCTTCTTACCAAATTATTCGGTAAAAATTGCCTTCTCCGTTTCGGGGATGTCTTTGTCTTCGCTTACAGTATATAATTGTGGTCCGGAAAGCGTTTTGTAATCTAGTTGCACATACGTTTCATCGTCCATTATTATACACCCAGAATTTCTACACAATAACAAATCGTAGAGTTTGCGGGATCATGGTTTCACGGACGCGGCCTGTTTAGGGTTCCTTTTGGGTTTAATCTGCTTCCGGTATGTTTTTAGCCCAAGTCTTTCTTTAGCACGCATGACGTTACTCGACGAGGTCCCTAGTTTTTTCGCAACATCCCGAACGGAAGTCGCTGGTTCTCGCTTGTAGGCATCCCTGATCTTTTTATCGATATCCGGACTAACAGGACCGGATTTCTGACCATTCTTAGGCGCATCTTCAAAAGTTGTGGGCTTCCTGATCAAGCGGTTAGCAGCGTCTCCCGTCGTTCAAGCGATTGCCATGAAGTGAGGGTTCGATTCCCACTCCAGCCTGTGGAACCTTTCGTAAAACGAAAATGTCCAATCTGGTCCACTGGGTGTTAGGTTAAGGCTTCCGTTGTAATTCGCTCTATGTTTAATGTTCAGTCTGTACAAGCTCGAGTTAAAGACGGTGTAAATGTCTTTTTACACTGTTCTCTAAATTTTCGATTCGCAGATCGTACCGCTCCGACGCTTACACCCTCTTCCTTGGCCAATTTTCTCAAGGAGAGTCCGCTCACAGTGCACCATTTGTGCACGATACTATTTCGTTGTTCCGGAGTAAGACCGCGCATTTTGCTAGGTAACACAAAACTGAGCACTTTTTTGATGCTATGTCATTCAAAAATGTGCAAACAAAAGGACGCAGCCAACATATGTTGAAATATTTCACTATATTCAAAGTGACCGTTAAAATAAGGTATGCTTATACTTTCTGGAACAGCCGTTATGTCAATGCGAAAAAATGGCCTCACGTAGTCTCCGTCAACTATGCGATCGTACAAAACTCCACTGAGTTTTTCACTCCTCAACAAACATGTTCGAAACAAAAGTGTGTACTGTTTTTTGCATCTGTTCTATCACACTTAACAGAAAAATATTCCTTGAGATTGGTGTTTTACAGCTTCGTAAAGTTATTTGAGAAATTTGAGTCATTTGAAATTTTTTAGAGAAGATGTTTTAAACTAAATTTAATTAATTTATCTCTCACTCAAAAAAAACAAAAAAAGTGAGTTAATAGTGGGTATTAAGAAACAAGAGGGAGGTTTTTTTTTTATATTTGTAAAAAATTTGTGGTGTTTTTGTGTGTTGTGCAAAAAAAAATTTTGTGACAAATATTGGGGGGTTTTGGAGGGGGGAAAAACATATATAAGGTTTAAAAAAAAAAAAAAAATTTTGTGGACAAAAAAAAAAATAATTTTTTTTTTTTTAAAATAATATTTATGTGTAAAAAACGAGAGGGTGAGTTATGTCAGTGACATAACTGCAAAGTTGACGTAGGACTGCTTGTTGATGTGAAGAAATTGATGTCATCGAATTGATAAATTTCTAATATATTTTATTCAGTCTAAAGAACCATGAAACCCTATGCTATTGGTGTGTGAGGCTCCGGTTCTTCTTCCGCTATTGGTTCTCCACGAAAATTTATAGAAACTGCAGTTCGGCTCGAATTGACTGTTGATGATATTTTGTTTGTTAAATCAGCGCCAACATTAGATTAGGGCGAATTTGCTTTTGTAAACAATGGCTTTCGTAGTCATTTGCTCTTGAACAAAGGGTCACAAATACAAATTAAGCACTCTTTATGGAAGAAGAGCTTTATTTCTATCCGCTGATATATTCTATTTTAAGGAATTGTATTCAACTTCCGATAAATTAGCAGACAAAGTGTTTGTTTACAAAACCAGATTCGCCCTAATCAAATGTTGGCGCTAAAATGTCCATCGTGCTTGTAAGTGTGAAATGGATCCTGTGTTTACGGAGGGAACATGGTTCGCGATTGAAATGTTCTTATCAGTTTTCTTGGGCTGCCGGACAGCCTGAGTGTTTGGTGGCACGTGATACTACGATAAAAATAAGCATTTACACCGTCTTCAACTCGAGATTGTACAGACTGAAGATTGAACATACACCCAAAAATTGAAAAGGTGCCAAAAAAATGCAATTGCAGTTTTTGCAATCATATCTTGAGAAATCCGCATGATTCAGAAAAGGCAATTTTGCCCATTTTGATCCACAAAGCGTTTTATGGTACAAATGAAGCCATGCAAGTGTGTGCAAGCGACTGGCAAGTAAAAATAGCTCGAAACAAATTTATCGCTGTAGGATCCTTTTTTCAATCATCACCAACATATCAATATACAATATGGATGAGTCGATATCACAAAATGCCGCCACGCTATTGGCCACTGTTGTATTGCCGCCGTCAAGTGTTCTATTTTGGTTCTCACTGATCATCGACAAAGCGTTTTATGAAATAAACAATGCCATGCAAGTTTGTTAACGACAGGATGCACATAGCTTGGTGGAAAATATATCCATTTGCTTCAATGCTGTACCCTGAATTCCTCGCCAAGTGAATTATCTGTTGGGGTTTTATTCCCCATGATCTTAGTTTGTCAAAGTAGCTAAATGGTTGCCACCAAGAGCCGCGGCGCTGACGATCACGGTTCGTATACCGATCTCGTAAACGGTATATTTTATTTTTGTGAGCCATCTGACTTTCGGACACCCATCTCTTCTTACTCATCAACTAAATATCACTGCGCACAACCTCACTCACACGTTTAATTTTTCATTGCGAATTACTGTTGCTTTTTTGTCCACAACTTATGTTAGATTTTTCATCCAAGTTACGATCAATAGCAAATCAAGCGAAATTGTATTACAATCTTACTTTCTTAGTTTGGGTGTAGAGAGAATTACGAACAACTTAACCTAACACCAAGTAGACCAGTATAGACTTTTTCGTTTTGCAAAAAGCTGCACTGGCTGGAGCGGGAATCGAACCCTCAACTTCATGACAACAACCGCTTGAACGACGGGCGACGCCGCTAACCACTTGACCACGAAGATGATGTGGGCGATTGATTTGGCCATTTTCTCCGAGACGCGGCTTTTTAAGCAAGGCCATGTTGAGCCGGTGCGTGGTAATGAAAATTTCGATGAGCTCAAGAGAAATTTCTATCAAACATACTCTTTAGTTGGCAACTTGATTTGATCGTCCTGAAAAGGACGGATTTTAGTTGATAACATGGTTCGCGATTGAAATTTTCTTCAGTCTTCTTGGGCTGCAGGACACCACTCTGTGAAATGGTCACACCGGAGAAAAGTTTGTTCAGCTCCTCGTCGTTGCGGATGGCTAGCTGCAGGTGACGTGGATGATTCTTCTTGGTCGGGTCTTCTTGTTTTCACGGGCGGCGTTTTCTACCAACGTGCTCCGCAACACGTCTGTCGCATGCGGATGCACAGCGAGAACTGATGATTGGTCGGTCGTCCCCTCATGTTTGATATTCGTTGGCACGGTAACTGTGGCAGTATGAACCAATCAGAGCGTGGCGCAAAAATGATGCCATTTTCGACCAATAGCGTTGTGCATTTAAACATTTTTCTTTAAAGTTCTTTTTAATTAGTTTAAACAAATGTAATGAATGTAGTTATCAACTGGGATTCAGCTTTGATGTTCTACTTTTCGAATGAAATACTTATCGTAAAATTTCTTTAGGCCAGAGAGGAGATATTATCGTTCAAAGTCTCCAAACCCGCGTAACGCTTGCGATTTCAGAAATTTTAGAACGGCGCCCCTATACAGGAATAGAAAAGAGAGACGTAAGTCCTACGTCAAAAAAAGGGTGTTTCGATCAAAATTTGGTTGACTTAAACTTGACGCATTTTCTTTCATCGTGCATTAAAAAATTTTCCACACCACTCATTTTGAAGATGTGTGCATGCAGCATCATGCCTCTATTTTGATTTTGAGATTAGCAATTCAGTTATCAAAATGTCGTCGAAGGAAGAGAAACAACGCATAAACATATTTCACGTGCACGTGAAAATCCAAACTACTCTCACGCCAAGTTGGCGAAATTGTTGAATGAGGCTAAATCAACTGTTACCAGCGTATTGAAAGTGTTCGGTGAACGTTTGTTGACAGCCAGGAAAGCTGGATCGGGGGGAAATCGAAAGCCGGAGGTCACAGCGACGACAAAAAGAGTTTCCCGCTGTTTCGAGCGGAACCCCAACCTCTCCGTCCGAGATGTCGCAAAGAAGCTGGGAGAGGTGGCTTCAACCGTGGATAGAGCTAAAAACGAGCTGAACTGTCGACTAACAAAAAAGTGGTGACTCCAAATCGCGACGATAAACAAAACACGTCGGCCAAAGCACGATCGCGAAAGTTGTACACGACGATGCTGACGAAGTTTAATTGCGTGGTACAGGACGATAAAACTTACGTCAAGGCAGACTTTAAACAGCTTCCTGGACAGGAATTTTGTACGGCAACCGGACGGGGAACGGTGGCAGATATTTTCAAGCACATTAAACTGTAAACGTTCGCGAAGAAATATCAGGTGTGACAGGCCATCTGTACCTGTGGCTTGAAGAGCAACGTTTACATTGCGACCGGAACCGTCAACCAGGAAATTTAGCTGAGCCAGTGCCTACAAAAACGTCTACTGCCTTTCCTGAAACGACTCAATTATTCCGTTCTATTTAGGCCGGTTTTGGCATCTTGCCATTATGGAAAAAGGCCATGGAGTGGTATGCTGCCAACAACGTTCAAGTGGTGCCCTAGAACAAGAACCCTCCCAACACGTCAGAGCTTCGCCCAATCGAACAATATTGGGCCATCGTCAAGCGGAACCTTAAGAAGACTCAAAAAACTGTTGTGAGCGACAAACTGTTCAAGGCAAATGTCGTTCTGCGGTGAATAAAGTGGACAAGGAGACTGTACAAAATCTTATTGCAGGTGTTTAACGAAAGACCCGGCAATTCACATTCGGTAATAAGGAAGTTTAGCTGAATATTTTTCCTGTATTTTGTTTTAACTGAACTTGAAAAAGAAAAAGAATTTGACTTAATAATAAAAATTTTGATCGACTCACACACATTACTGTTTGGCCAAATTCTGATCGGAACACCCTTTAGATGCTTAAATTGTGACGCCTTAATTCTGACAAAGGGCAGAATTTCGAAGGGGCACAAAATGAACTGGCTGAGTTATTTGCTACATTCCGTGATAATTCTCAGCAGGAAGAAATCGCCAATGTCTGCGCCAGTGAATGGAGCGCCTGGCACTTAACTACACCCAAGGCCCCACATTTCGATACTCTGTGAGAATCAGCCATAAATGTAGCAAAAGCACCTCTATTGTTCACTGGGATCATCGCGTCTGACATTCGAGGAAATGTGCAACATTCTAACACAAATCGAGGCAATAATGAACAGCCGCCCGTTGCTTCCGATTACGAAAAATCCCAATAATTTAGCCGTGTTGGGCCCAGCTCACTTGCTCATCGACTCTTCGTTGCATGTTCAGCCTGACGCAGACCTATAGAGATTACCTGTACATCTATTGGATCACTTTCAATTTTGGAGGCATTGGCGACGAGAATGTCTTCAGGAACTAATAAAGGACCCCCGCAGCTGGAACCGCAACGACTTAATCGTACCGGAAACATACGACATCGTAGCCGACGCAATGCAACTACCTATTCAGTGGCCTCTTGCTCGAATCAAATCCGGTTTGCCTGGAAAGGAAAGATCAACACGAGTCGTCACTCGTCCGATTTGCCTGCTGCCGTATTTCAGGAATAAGACTCCAACAGAGCCAGTCCACGAAGAATGTTTGCGAGAACCTCAGCGTCATCCAGATGATTCACCGACGTGAAAAGATCAGTAGAATAAGCTAAAATTCGTTAGCAATAAGACGCAAAAGGTAAAGGTATGGCGCGTTTTCCTGTGCTGTGTTAGCTGATACCTATGGGCTGCTCCCGTTAACCACCGAACTAAAACGTTGCAATAATACAATCATCATCAATCGAAAGACTTCCATCCGAAAAAAAAAAAAACGTCCATTATTCACTGTTTACATTTATTAGCTTATATTACCAACGGAAATTCAGTGGATGACAACCCACCTCAGTAAACTCTCCCAATAGTTTACTCCACCCGATGAAAATCAGTCGACTGCCCGTAATAAGCTTAAACATTTATAGCAAAGAACATTAAAATTCTCAATAAATCGTTGCAGCCCTTCCTCCATTATACCCGGAAAAAGAGTTTGCCAACAGAAATGCACGCCACGCGAGGATGATTCCAACATTAAAAGACCACTTCCATATTCCTCGAAATGGCTACGAAATGTAATAAAAGAATGAGAGAAATTCTACCCCCGGGAGGCGGTCACCATCGGGGGCTCTGATCTCTCTGTAATGGCTCAGCCAAACGAACTCGGAGGCAGCACAGCCTGAACATCTTATCGGCCTTATCCGCCTCATTCTACCATTGCTTTCTTGCGGTAGTGTAGTACTGCTGCCAAGACATGCGATACGAATGAATACACCAGGGAGCGGACGGCCGGCGACGAGTCGGGGAGGATTCGAAATTACCATAATTTCATGAAATTTATAGTTTGATAAACATGACTGTAACTTGCAAATTGAATTTATTTGGTCGTTTTTTCTCAAGTTTCTCGCACCACTCGCGGTCGAAAGAAGGTACATGGATTTTTTGTTTTGACAGCCTTGCAGACGTAGGGACGAGGGCTTTTTGGACGTAAATGCTCACTGTTGGGCCTGTCAAGCAAAGACAATCAATTATATCTATGATTTTGACGTTATCCAGTCAATTATACTCATGGTACGATGCATACAATGTTATTGAACATCGTAGGTAAAACTTGAAGATATGTAACAGAGTTAGATTCTAAATACTCATACTCAGAGCACTCAAGTTTATGTCAAATAAATTTATGGCCAGGGAAATAAATTTAGAATTCAAATAGAAATGCAATTTGTTGTAAAAATCGTTTTAAAGGTGAGAGGTAAGATAGACGCTGCGATTATTAAGCCAAAATTGATCAACAGTGACTGGCACAAAAAAGGTAGTGATCAATAATTTTTTCGCCATTACCAAATATGATTTATATCTGTTCTGATCGGAGGCGTTCTTCTTGAATATTCCTTAACAATTATTTTCTTCGCTTTCTAAAATTTACAGTCCTTTACATTTCATTCCACAAAATCTGGTTCTGGTGGTATCTAAGTAGTTAAAACATTTCACTTGGTGGATCCATTATGTTTTTTGACATGCTCTTGTTAACTTTTGTACACTTAAACAAGTTTACATTTCTTACTATCAACATGTCTAATAAGCCAGCGTCGGTGATGTAGTGGTAAGCGTGACTGCTACTTGGCACGGGTCTGGGTTCAATCCCGACGTCGGTGGTTTTTCTGAGGCGAAAAAATCTGGTCACGTCTTCCTTCGGAAGGGAAGTAAAGCCGTTGGTCCCGGCTCATATTCATGAGTCGATAGGTTAGGGTCCAGGTGATGGAGTCGTCTTCCTGGCGCCGGGGTTGTCAACCATGTGAGGAAATAGGCCGACGGAAAAAAAAAACATGTGTAATACTACACACTACCGAAATGTCATGTTAATTTCTGAATGAGTTGAAAGAGATGAGATAATAAATTCAATCAAACACATCTTTCGTCGAATTGCTTATGTGGCAGTTTCAGGAGACATAATTTTACACGAAATCTTTCTTTACGTTTCCCGACTTTTTTCAAACAGAAATTACGTCTCGTATTAAATTCATAATTTCTAAGTGTGAAGTTTATAACTAAAGGTTTGTTTTTCAAAAACATCATTGAAATGTTTTAGTAGATGAATGGTGTTTAAAAAAAACAAGGCACAGCCCAATGAGGTTGTACGCAAAGGTGACGTAGGACTACGCACACCCAAAAGTTGAAAAGGTGGCCAAAAATGCAATTGCAGATTTTGAGAATGGGAGTGCTGACTCCCCAATTCTATCAGTTGGTGAATGGAGGGCTTCTCACCGCCCATTGGGACATCCTCACGTTGGATGGCTCGCTATTGTGACCAATTGTTCAGTCTTGTTGGAGGGAGGTTCTTTGTGTCCCTGTGGGGATGTATGGGTGATGTTGCCTGTCGATCCGCCCAGCCCGTTTTTGGCCCTTTATACAATGGCATAAAGGGGATGATCAGTGGTTGTTGGAGCTTGATCGGGTCGAACAGGGAGGAGAGCCCATTGCTGTCGAATTGGTTTCCGTGCTACAGTGGGTGGGGGTACATATCATACATACATCATAAATATCATGACCTTCACATTTCAGTATACATTCATCGACTAATGGTTGAGCTGTATAGAGGTATATACCTGCATCTTATTGTCAGTTGTATGTCATTGTTATTTTCACTACGATAAACAATCATACATATATTTGATCTGCTTCAGGGTTTTAGGGAGGGTGATTCTAGGTAGTGTAGATGTGTTACTGCTGTGTAACATATGATCTTTTTCTATTAACCACTCACACTTGTGAGTGGCCCCAACGTCATCCTTGTTGTTGGTTTAAGTCGGTTCGCAAATTTGATATTTTGAAATATTCTTGTATCCCATTGAAATAAACCACCCACACGTGTGAGTGGCCCCAACAGCATCCTTACTGTTGGTTTAAATCGGTCGTCAAATTGGATATCGCCACATATGTTTGTATTCCATTGAAATAAACCACCCACACTTGTGAGTGGCCCCAACAGCATCCTTACTATTGGTTTAAACTGGTCCTCAAACTCGGTGTTTTTAATTTTTTTTTTGTATTCTGGTGAAATAAACCATCCGTTTTAATTTTTTTTTGTATTCTGGTGAAATAAACCATCCACTTTTGTGAGTGGCTCCAACAGCATCCTTGCTGTTGGTTTAAATCGGTCGTCAAATTGGACATCTCAACATATTCTTGTATTCCATTGAAATAAACCACCCAAACTTGTAAGTGGCCCCAACAGCATCCTTACTGTTGGTTTAAATCGGTCCACAAACTAGATATTTTAACATGTGAAGTAAACCATCCACACTTGTGAGTGGCTCCAACAGCATCCTTGCTGTTGGTTTTAATCGGTCCTCAAACTCGATGTTTTTAACGTATTCTTGTATTCCAATGAAATAAACCACCACACTTGTGAGTGGCCCCAACAGCATCCATACTGTTGGTTTTAACCGGTCCTCAAACTCGATGTTTTAACATATTCTTGTATTGTGGTGAAATAAAACATCCACACTTGTGAGTGGCTCCAACAGCATCCTTGCTGTTGGCTTTAATTGGTCCTCAAACTCGATGTTTTTAACGTGTTCTTGTATTCCATTGAAATAAACCACCCACACATGTGAGTGGCCCCAACAGCATGCTCTGTTGGTTTAAATCGGTCCTCAAACTAGATGTTTTAACATATTTTTGTATCCCATTGAAATAAACCACCCACACTTGTGAGTGGCCCCAATAGCATCCTTACTATTGGTTTAAATTGGTGCCAAAATTTGAATAACTTTAATGTGCATCTTTGTACAGAGAATAAATCGGGAACATAGTTAAATATCTTATTCGCTGCCGACGCCAGTTGAATTCAGCACACCTTTTACCAAAACGGATGTTCGCGGCTTCCAATAAAGCGAGTATGACGTCAACATATTCCTACCCATTCCCTACTTGGCCTGCATTCGGGTGAGGCCGGCGCCGGTATTGCCTTGGTTTGGGATCACCAGTTTTTACACATTGAGGATGTATGCTGGTCCCAAGCATCATCTTTTGGTTCTCTGTGTAATAACAGCTGATCTGGTAATAACGGAGTAGCAACCTCGGGCGGTCAATCATGCTCATGCTCATGCTCTCATGCTCATATCTTGAGAATCCACATGATTCAGTATAGGCACTTTCGCTCATCCTGATCATCCTGACCCACAAAGCGTTTTATGGTACAAACGAAGCCGTGCAAGTGTGTGCAAGCTGATAGCTCGAAACAAATGTATCGCTGTGCCGTTTAGTGCCTCTACAGTCGATGTAGGGTCTTTGTTCAATCATCACCAACATTTCAATATGGATGAGTCGATACCATAGAATGCCGCAACGCTCTTGACCACTGTTTGAAATCCGCCGTCAAGTGTTCTATTTTTGTTTTCGCTGATCATCGACAAAGCAATTTATGATATAAACGAATCTATGCAAGAGTGTGTGAGCAACAGGTTGTACACAGCTTGGTGAAAAATAAATCCATTTGCTTCATTGGTATACTGCTGAGGGCCTCACCATGTTTATTTTTGTGAGTTATCTGACTTTCAGGACTCCAATCTCACACTCATCAACTAAAACCACAGCACAACCTCACGCACACATTTAATTTTTCAAACCGAATTGCTGTGTTGTATTTTTGTCCAAGTTACGACTCACAGCGAGAAATGAAACAAAATCATGCGAAATTGCATTGCAATCTTGCTTTTTTATTTTGGATGTAGCAATGTGTAATGAATGTTATAATTATTTATTTCAATGTTTTGCGACGGTCGCCATGCTGCTTTTGGCATAAGTTTGCTTTATATTTGCGCTTCGAAATAATATAGTGATCATTTAAATTTTTGAGCCGTGTTTGAATTTGTACAAAAGATTTAAGGTGACTCGTGAGAAGTTTCTTGATTAATGAGTATGAAGTTATAACGCTCGACAGTACTTTAATTTTAATTTTGAAATTATTTAATGATCCCCGCTCACCCAGCAGCAATATCAACGTGTTAAAGTACGAAAGAAGAGAAGCAGCGATTGGCTGGTCTTCATGGAATTCATTTCATACATTGTACAAAAAGGAGTAGTGATAGGATCTCACCAGATGATAAGCAATATTAATGTTTCTTAGAATTTACGAGACATTCGTTCTATGTACAAAATCCATTCTTACGAAGCCCGTACAATCTAATTTACGAAAATAAATTTTCAGTGTCGAAAGTACATTTAAATTTTCATCAAGTATGATATGCAGTCATGTTATGATAAGGCATTTTGAAAACAAGACAATAACAAAAGATGTTTTAAAATACGCGTATAGAACCCTTCAAATTTCGACTTGTGTTATGTGAAGCTGGAGTAGTAGCCCAAGTAGCTGTATTACGAAGTCACTATTGTAAACCATGAATTTTGAAATCATTACTCTCCGATAGTTAGACCTTTATTTTCTCTTTCTGATCCATTGGATGATCGTAACGTTTGCATTTAAAAAATAGACAAAAATTGCCTATTTTTCATGGGTTTACCTTTACCCGCACTGACGAAACTACCCATGCAGCAACAATCATAGTAACCCATGAGTCAGCAGACAAAATTTGACAGCTCTATTAGTCGAACTCTAACCGTGATGGCAAAAACAGTGAAGCAACTCCGCTCAGAAATGTGCTCGTTCAAAGGAACGGCACCCCTCCGCGTCGAAAACGGACATCGTGCGGCACTTTGTGGACACCGGATACGCCCGTTCCGGCATCTACAACATCTTGGCACTGTTAGACAACTATCAGAGCATCGAAAGAAAGTCCGGTTCCGGTCGGCCGACGACCCTGAGCGACAAGAAGCTCCAAAGGATGCTGAAGAGGAAGACCGAGGGAAAAGTGGCTACATCGCTGCGTGCGCTTGGCCCGGGAGGTCGGTTCAACCGGCCAAACAGTGAAAAAGTACTGGCGAACATAAACATACATGTCAAGGAGCGGAAGTCACATCCACTGGTTTCGGAGCTGCAGGCAATGACGCAGTGGCAGCGGCTGAATAAGATAGTCAACTCGATTATCCCGGCGAATCACGACGTTGCGGTGGTGATGGAATGCGAGACCTATCTCACCCTGGATGGCAACGACTGGCAGGGCACTTCGTATTTTACTTCCCCCACGAAGGAAGTCAACTCCGAGGTGAAATGAACTTCACACCAAATTCCCCAAGAAGGTGCTGATGTGGCTGACAATCAGCGAGAAGGGGATGTCAAAGCCGCTCTTCTTTCGCTCCGGACTGGCCGTGAGCGGGGAAATTTATAGTATAAAATGTTTGGCGGAAGTTGCGTCGTTCATCAAGAAATACCATAAGGGCGAAGACGCGGTGTCTGGCGTCGACCCACTACTCGAAGTGATCGTTGGAGGAGATGGACCGGCTGAATATCGACGTGGTACCCAAGTTGGCGAACCCACCCAACGTCCCTCAGCTGCGTCCCATCGAGAATTTTTGGGCCAACCTGAAGCGTAAGATCTACTCCAACAATTTTGTCGCGAAAACTGAGGAGGAATTTTTAAATCAAACGAAGAAAGAACTCAAGAACCTGCCTACAAGCACTTTTTCGTCCGCCATGGCGAATGTTCCGGTTAAATACCGGAAGGCCGCTCGCAAGGGCGTGAAAGTCAGCTTAAATAATTACCTCCCATGGGAAATTTATCAAAAGCAATTATCTGTCTTAGCTTTTTTTGACGTAGACTACGTCTTACGGGAAGGGTAGGGTGTCAATTGAGAATCTAAAAATCAGCGACCGTCACGAAATATCGTTACAAATTAAACGGAAAAAATTAATTAATTGCTAAAAAATTTTAAAATTTTTTAAATAAATGGTTGGGAATTTTCTCGCGTATCAATTCAATTATCAAACATTATCCGTTAACAATTTCAAGCTGTTGAAAATAACTAAAATATGAGGTGATGTCTTATAATGCCGATTTTTCAGAGTAAATTTACTAAATGCACTGTACTTTACTATCACAGATTTCAAATGAAAGCAAGGGAGGTCTCATATGCAGCAGTGAACGATATAAAATGGGTACATTTTCGCAAATTTTCTCATTCCAGTTCGAACAAGCGACACGTACGGTCGTGTTTTTCGCTCTCTCGTAAAAAAGTTTTTCCCGTTTTCCCCCCCTCGTCCGATTTCTCGCGATTGCGCGTCCGGTTCGTGATCTATCGTACGCGCTTGCTAAGCTAATAGCGGTAGCAAGCCAGAAGAAAGTGTTGCAAGGTTGTGAAATTGTTGCCGTGGCAATGGGTCGAAAAAATCAACGCGTGGTGACATCCACGCCAGCGACATCAGCTCCTGAAGCCATACCGAAACCAAGCAGCAGCAAGCGGCAACGGAATGACGATGCCGATTCATCGGATCCCAACGCCCGATTACTAGCGAGCAATTGGTTTGCTGCGCTCCCGGTACAGGAGGTACCGAAGAAATCCCGCCGCTTTTCACCACGTCAAGAGACATCACTGCCCTTAGGACGGAGCTTGCAGCGATTAAAGTTAATCCGCTGTACAAGCTGTGCAGTACGGGCACGAAGATAATGTGCTCGACGGAGGCTGACTACCGTGCTGTTGGCGGTCACCTAGTCGCCATGCAACATGAGTTCTACACTCACGACGCACCCGGAAACAAGCCGCTGAAGGTGATTCTGCGTTGCCTTCCAGAATTCACTCCGGAGGAAATAGTCGCTGAGCTGCACGCGGCGACTCTGAAACCGGTGAAGGTGTTCCCAATAAGACGCCAACAACAGGGAAATCATCGGGACCAACTCTATCTGGTCCACTTAGAGAAGGGTTCCGTCACGATGGCGGACCTGTTGAAAACACGGGCACTTTTCAACGTCATTATTGAGTGGGACCGGTATCGCCCGAGGCAACCCGACGTGACACAGTGCGGCAAGTGTCTGGCATTTGGTCATGGGACCCGAAACTGCTACATGAAACCCCGGTGTGGAAAGTGTGCCGGAGCGCACGCAACTATCGATTGCGCCCCGATGGATGAAGGTGCCCCATCAAAGTGCGCCAACTGTGGCGCTAACCACGAAGGCGTCAACCGAGCCTGTCCCAAACGAGCGGAGTATTTAGCCATCCGCAAGAAGGCGTCCACCAAGTCTCGGCCTGGTCAACGCCGCCAACCACCTCGAATGGACGAGGAGAATTTCCCAACGCTCCGGTATCAAGTACCGAATCTGCCGCCAGTTCCATTGAACCATCGCCATGCAAACCGCCCGTCAGCATCCGTTCAGCAACGATTCGCGGCTGCCGCCGCCGCCCCCATGTCGGCTCCTCCTCCAGGCTGGGGCAATCCGAGTTGCAGTACCTCCACCCAACCACCCGTCGATGGACAGCTCTATGGCACGGAGCAAATGGTCGAGTTCGTCCAAGAGCTTTACCGCCAACTACGTTCCTGCCGCTCGAAGGAGGAACAGCTCAAAGCCGCCACATCCGTGACGATGAAATTTATTTTCAAGTATGGACCGTAATCGCACCATCAGCATCCTCAATTGGAATGCTTGTTCCATCCGGAACAAAACAATCGAGCTCGGTGACTTCCTTAATAGGAAGGTCATCGACATCGCCATTGTCACCGAGACACATCTCAAGCCGGAACTCAGCGTTTCCATCCCAGGATACCGAATTGTGCGCCTTGATCGTAGCAGCTCTAGTGGAGGAGGAGTGGCGATCGCCCTGCGCTCCAACATGAACTACCATCTGCTGCCGAGTTTTCAACTGCAGACCATTGAAGCCATCGGAATCGAGGTTGAAATCACCGTCGGTCCTATCACCATCATCGCGGCCTATTGTTCCAAACAAGCCAGCACCGCTAACGGAACAACAACGGTCCTAAGGAACGATATTCGCAAGCTAACCGGGGGGAGGGGGAAGTTATAGCGGGGCTAAGGGGAAAAAAACCCTTGGGGAAACCCGGGGGAACCGGAAGGAGAAAAAGTGGGGGAACCGGGGACGAGGGACTACCGGGGGGGCGAGACACACCGTGGGGAAAGGGGGGTCTAACAACCTACTAACAAGGGAAGGAAACCCCAGAGGAAATCAGCTCGGACCACTATCCGGTGGTGGCCGAAGTTGGCTCCTCGGTCAACCCCGGCATCAAATTACCAGAAGGGAACTACTATCGCGCCAGTTGGGAGAGGTTCCGACAACACGTAGACGACAACATCGATTTCAACATGCATCTTGAGTCGGTTGATGACATCGAACGGCAGCTGCAGAGCATCGAGCAAGCGATCTCCCAGGCCCGGGAGCAACATGTACCGGTGATTGATCAGGTGAGCAACTCTGTACCCATTGATAGACCCACTAAAGAATTAATACAATTGCGCAACGCCATCCGAAGGCAATACCAGCGAACTGGTCTGCCTACCTTAAAAACACATTGCAATCGGATAACAAAAATTATCAAGGCCAGAATGGTGGACCTTAGAAATAAAAAATTTTCCGACAAGATCCAATCCCTCCCAGATTGTGCAAAGCCGTTCTGAAAGTTGACCAAAATTTTGAAAACTAAGCCAAGGCCCATTCCACCGTTGATCCCACTAGACAGCAATGGCTCTAAGGATCGCCTGATAACTCCTGCAGAGAAGGCTGCCGAGATAAGTCAACACTTTGTCAGCTCCCACAATATCGGACAAAATATCGTCAGTCCACACGAAGCTGCCGTTAGCGCGCTTATAAACAACATCCATATAAGTCCCAACGATTTCACAGAGGAGTTGGAGATCTCAGCTGACGAATTGTTGACTTATATCAAAAGCTCAAAGAACATGAAGGCCCCAGGTTTCGATAACATCATGAACTTGGAGCTCAAGCAATTGAGCTCCCAGTTCTATAACCATCTGGCGATGGTTTTCAACCAATGCCTCCGACTTGGCTACTTCCCCTCGTGTTGGAAGTCAGCCAAAGTCATCCCCATCCAGAAACCTGAGAAAGATCCTTCATGTTCCAAGAGCTATAGGCCCATCAGCCTTCTCTCAGGAGTATCAAAACTGTTTGAGAAAGCAATCCACCGTCGGCTTCTCTCGTCTGCAGACGAGCTGAACATCTTGCTCGACGAGCAGTTCGGATTCCGACGTGGTCGCTCAACAGTGCACCAACTTAACCGAGTAACAAATATCCTCAGGCGGAACAAGTCTGTTGCGAAATCATCTGCCATGGCACTTCTCGATATCGAGAAGGCCTTCGATCACGTGTGGCACGATGGCCTGGTGTATAAGCTAAAAAGATCTTCCTATCTTCCTGGTGAAGATAATTAAAAATTATCTGTCGGACAGAACATTCAGAGTTTCGCTGCAAGGTGCAGTTTCCGATGCACAGGAGATCTCCGCCGGTGTTCCGCAGGGAAGTATACTAGGTCCACTTCTGTTCAACCTATTCACCTCGGACATACCCCCGCTCCCTGAAAATGGATCTCTGTCGTTGTTCGCCGATGATACCGCAGTCGTCCACAATGGTAGGGTAACAAGAGCGCTTGCAGCGAAACTGCAGCAAAGCTTGAATGTTCTGTCAGAATACTTCACTGAATGGAAGTTTCCGCACCCCTAGGATTTTCAAATTGTAGCTATAGTTTTAGTTTAAGTAGGTTATCAAATTTTAAACAAACAATGCCCCAAGGGCTGATCTGAAAATTGATTTAAAACATAAAACACACAAAACACACCAAACACATAAAACACATTAAACAAAGCTGAAGAGCCCATTGGGCTGAAACACTTAAAAATTGTAAAACAGTATATAAGACAAAGAAATGCAAAATAAACAAGAATTTTACTACTACTACAAATTTTCTCATTCGTGCTGCAGTACTGAAGCTGTGCGGAGCAACGAGCCAGTATGGATTAGCAGCTGGCGCCGGGCTATAGCATGTACCCTGGAGGGTGCACTTGCTTCATTCAGCGGAGCGGCAAGATGCCAATTTGGATTTTGCAGCTGGCTGTGGCAAGCACCATAGAAAGTGCACTGGCGATCTACCAATTGGACAGGTAGCTGATTGCCCTGCAGTCTGTTGTTACCTAGCCGTTGGCTTGGCAACCGTTGCTAGGCAACCATACATTATGCTGTGGTGTGCTAGGCAGTTGGTTGCTTGGGCAAATAATGTCTTTGTAGCCAGCTGGTGGGTACAACCACGAGGAGCGAAATAAGGTGCTTGTGTGTGTGTGATATTTGGTAGACATCTTTTGGTAAGGCGCAGAGAGGGTTTTAATTCAAATGCGGACCATTTCAAATCCGTCCTTTTCAGGACGACCAATTTAATTTTGAGAGAGTTTGTTTGATTTGAATGTTTTGTTCTTACCGATTGGCTGACAGCGATGGCTAAAACAATATTAGTTTTCTCTTTGTTGCATACCTTGAGCATTTTGTACAATTTAAAAATGTCTACCGTCACGAAAAATTTACACCGGACGCTAAGAATTCGATTGTTTCTTGATTTATTTATTTTTGAGACTGCTATTATCAAGAAATTTATACGATTGCCATTCTATTTACTAAGTTATATACAATTTTACAAATAAATAAAATAAAAGATTAATATATATCGCATATATATTCATCAATTGGTGTATGAAAATTTTAAAGAATGTTGCGTTCTGGCATGTTTCAAGAAATTCCCTATCACGAACAATTTTTTCATTCTCGAACATGCACATTTCAATGAGTACTGTTATGAATAGTTATTCTGTATTGTTAACGATTCGCGTTGGATAGCGTTTTACTTCTAGGAAGAAATAAGTTTTGAGAAACTGTGAAAGGGTGAATAAGTGCAATGCCTATTCGTTTGATGCAAACCGTTTGCGCAAATTTTGGAAGCGCGTTAAGATCGAACATTCGAAAAATCCTCCGAATTGACCATGTACCGATGCCGAGCGAACTCGAGGTTATCGGCCGAAACTGGAAGCAACCAGAGGTACCAGAGGTAATGCGTTGCTAACTACTGGTCGGAAAGCTAGAGAACGGCCTTAAACTCGAGGTGGGAAATAAAATCAAGTGGTCAACCAACTTGACAAAGTGCAAAAACTTTTCAAATGCTTTCTAAAGAATGTACAATAGATTTTTGCTAACATACTTACTGTCTAATGCTGGTCTAACGATCTTTGAGGACAAACATCAACGCTATTTTGATCAGACTAAGCCTTACGGCAAGGGTAGAGGTCAAATCAACATTTAAAAATAACTGAAGCAGTGTGAACTCTTAAAGCTTTATCATTTATCGATAGATTTTCGAGATTAAGCGGTAAGGATAATGGTCTCCAGCTGGTCGATCATATCAACACAATCACTACAGGCAGCACAATTGTTGCCTTTTCATCATACTAACATTCAAACCAAACGTCCCTTTCCAGGGCTGCCAAATAATTTCTAAGAAGCGAATCATAGCGTGTTCTAATATACTTTCTCACTTATTTATGCTAACCCAACGTCCCATTAGAACAGTACGCTACGAAACTAATCAAAGTTAAAGTAGTCTACGTCAACCGGTCGTGTGTTAAACACAACCCCACTGATTTTTTTTAACAACACTAACAGCACTAACAAACACAACTAAACTGATGTTAACTTTTTCTCCGGGTGCGGGGGCGAAGAACAAAAAACAAAAAAAAACGGGGAAAAACTACCGACATTCACAAATTTTTGGAGGGAATCGATTATATTCACTACATCTTACACAAAACATGTGGAGATTTTATGATTTCACTGTTCGTTTAGGTTGAATTACGAATATATATATATGATTTAAATTTTCGCGAAAAGGACGTAGCAAAAACAAAACACGCCAGTTTCCAAGCACGGCATGCTGCGATCATTCGACTAGTACCGCAAACGCTCCGTATCTATTATCTATTAAAAACCAAGTGTTTGGCAAAGCTAATGGTTTTGTTCAAAATGGGTATGACATTCATGAATGTTAATTTGTCTATAACTTTATTGTACACCAACTGGTGAAGACAAACAATAAAGCGTAGAGAAAAAAGTATAGCAAAATTTTAGATTGATATGAAAATACGTTAATAAACTAGCAGCTTTTGATACTTTGCGTATGGCAGTTCTGTACAGCAAGAGAGAGATCTGTTGACACAAACTCACCGGTCTCTATATTGCACACGAATTGTTTTTCCACTTAATATGTTTTCCAATGCCTGTATTTTTTCGATTCAAAAGCAGTTGTGTAGGAAGAATAAACTTCAAAAATTTATTTACAGCTCAACAGCAACCCTAAAATTTCTTTTGAGCAGTATTATTAGGAGAACTTCGTATTCCATTCGTCAATTTTGTTCAGGTTCCGTGGTGATCGGCATTTCGACTCGCGCCACATATACAAGGACCACGAACCTCCCCTCGTCCCATCCCTTTCACATACATCAATCATCCAACCTTGGAATCACGTTCTGAAATCATACAAATTATAAGCAACGTGTTATTGAGGTGACATCATCTGCGATTTTGTGCTACCTTATTTGCGTGATTAGCAGCCCTTGATTTTTGTTGTTATGACATTTCTCGAAACAATTATTTTTTCGAGATTAAAATAAGGAACAAAACCATATTATGCGGACAACAACAATATTTCCTTCTTTGGCTAAGCGGTATGTGAATTATGACTAATTAATTATTTTGAACTGGTCCTTGCTATGAACAACCTTTACTTCGTTTAGCAAGATTTTCTTGACAATTGCCCAATAGCGTTCAATTGGGCGGAGCTGCGGACAGTTTGGTGGGTTAATGTCCTTTTCCAGGTAATCGATATGGTTTCTTCCAACCATTCAATCGTCGAACGAGCATAGTGGCAGATGTCAAATCCGGCTTGAACAGTGGGGGAGTTGTGTGTTGCTTGTATAACGGTAACAGCTGCTTCTGTAGCTGTTCTGACGTTTTGCGTACTTGTATCGGTGTGCGAGAGCGTTATAAATGTTTGAAACTACTATTAAAAGAAGGAGAACACTTATTCAAACAATAAGGAGTGTATCGAAAATAAGCTATCCGCAAACTTTCTTTCAAATTTTGTTGAAAACCGATATTTTATTCATGCAAAAAATTCATCCTTTATTGTACGAGGTTAAACTTGAACATAATGAAGACCGGATGAAATTTAAGTTATTCCTTCACGAATTTTCGAACTTTGGATCGAATGCTCTTCATCAAGTTCCGGACAAGTGTTGCATCGCATTTTTTGGACGCTTGAGCCCAAATTTTTTTTGAACTCCTGCATGTTCCCAGCTGCCTTACCAGTCTTCTTGAAGACCCTCTTCACGATTGCCCAGTAACGTTCGATGGGTCGAAGCTGAGGGCAATTTGGTGGATTTATATTTTTCTCAGCGAAATCTATACCCTTTTCCGCAAGCCAATTGAGAGTGGTTTTGGCATAGTGACCCGACGCTAAATCCGGCCAAAACAGTGGAGGTGTACTATGCTTCTTACAATCTCTTCTGGAGACACTCAGATCGATAGATTTCCGCATTTATAGTTCCGGTAGTGTAAAAAATGGTTGACTTCAAACCACAGGAACATATTGCAGTACCTTTCGACCGAATATCTCCACTTGAATCGACCTGTCCGCATCGCTCACATCCTCCCCAACGACGGCAGTAAAGTATTGTGGACCTGGAAGGGTTTTTGAGTCCTTCTTTACATAGGTCTCATCATCCGTCAAAACGCATGCATCCGGACGCTGCAAAAGACGCGAATACAATTTCCGGGCCCTTGTTGCTGCTCGCTTCTTCTGTTCTGCACTTTGTTTCGAGATTTTCTGCTTCTTGTAGGTCTTCAGGTGGTTTCGCCTCTTGATACGCTGGATCATTCCGACACTCGTTCCTGCTTTTTTGGCCAAATCACGTATTGACATTGATTTGTTCTTCATGATTAGAGATACCACTTTCTGCTCCAGTGTCGGGTTGGAAGAACCGGGTTTTCTGCCTCTTCCTGGTAGTTCATCCAAAGAAAAACTTATTAATGATGGTTTTATCACTCGCATGATGAATTCGAAACCGCTTCACCAATTTTCGCATAGTAATACACTTCTCACTTACCCATGTGTTCAGAACCTTAATTTTCACTTCCTTTTCAATGCGGATTTTGAAACGGGAATGGACGCCAAAAAAAAAAAAAAAAAAAAAGGAGAAAGAGGGGGGGGGGTTAGAGAAAAAAATAAATTTGGGGCCGGGAATGTGTGGGGGTTGGTTATTTTGGCTATATTGATAAGTCTGAATCAAAGGGCCATTGATTCCAAATTTAACAAATGACATTCAGTATCGTTTTATTCCATCCTCCAGTAACATGAAGCATACTCGAATTCCATTTTTTTTTTAACCGGAGCATACTGTGATGATCCAACAAAAATACCACTTATACCAGTTGATTTGACGTTTTTTCAACACTATTAAAATAGGATGAGTAGAAAAAAATAAAATCGAGCTACCTTTTCAACAACAACATTTTTCACTTTTCGCGTCATTGAATCGTTCTCAGTTGTCCTTCCGTTCTGTGATAGAACTACAGCGGTAACCATGAAAACCGAGAAAGTGAACATCATCATTACATTGGGATAAAATCATTTTCACTTCTCATGGATATTTTATGAAAATTCAAGGCACTGATTTTAACAAACCCCATTGCATTTTATTCGAGTAAGGTCTGTATCCACATTAATCCGGACACCTTCAAATCATTGTAACTTTTGAAATATTGCACGTAGGAATGAAAAATTTCACTGTGGTATAGCTGAGAGTCTATGATGAAAAAGACTATGATTGATGTTTACATTTCATGTTTAGTATTCAAGATGGCGACGAAAGAAAAACAAGTGCGCGAGCGAATTTTGTACGGGCGTACGGCAAATCCTGACTTGTCAATACGGGACCTTGCAAAAACAGTGGATTTGCCTAAATCCACTGTTCACGATGTGCTCAAATCATTTTCGGAACGTTTGACGGTGGAGAGGAAACCGAGAAGTGACAAAAACATTGGACGCGCTGATCCTGTCATGGACCGATAGGTGAAAAGGATATTAACGAAAAACCCAAATCTCTCCATTCGAACGGTGGCTCGTAAAATAGGGATGTCGCCTGGTTTTGTCCAAAAATCAAAACAACGTTTGGAACTTATGTCGTATAAAGTAAAAAAAGTTCCAAATTGCAACGACAAACAGAACTTGGCAGCAAAATCACGGGCTCGACGTTTGTACTGCGAATATTTGACGAAGTTTTCATGCGTTGTTATGGACGACGAAACTTATGTCCTGGAGGATTGCAAGCAGCTTCCAGGGCTGGCTTTTTATTCTGCTATGGTCAGAAATGCTACAGCTGAGCATTCCAGAACGAAGAAGGCATCGAAATTTCCCAAAAAGAATACCTTGTGTGGCAAGCAATTTGCACGTGTGGCAAAAAGAGTAAATCTTTCGTCACTACAGGCACAATCAACAAGGAGATCTATCAGAAAGAGTGTCTGCAGAAGCGATTGCTACCCTTCATCAAAAGTCACAAAGAAAAACCTTTGTTCTGGCCCGATTTGGCATCATGCCACTATGCTAAAACTGTGATGGAGTGGTACCAAGCAAATCAAGTGAACATTGTACCAAAAACCTCAAACCCGCCAAATTGCCCAGAGCTACGACCAATCGAGAGATATTGGGCTCTGATGAAGCGGAAGCTTTCTGGAAAGAAGCAAGGAATCAAAGACATCAAACACTTCCAGCAAATTACAAAGACGGCTTCTACGATTTCTGAAGAGTCTGTACAAACCCTAATGGACGGAGTTAAGCGCAAAGTTCGAAAATTTTATGCAAATACCGAATAACTATGTTTTGTCTTCACGAATTGTTAAAACACATCCCATGAGTCTGAAATAAACAACTACGACGGAAATATAATGCGAGATTTATGTTTTATTCATGTTTTGAGGTGTCCGGATTATTGCGGATACAGACTCTAAAATGGGCCGACGCTAGATCCGGCCAAAACACCACGTCGTCATCCTTGTGGAACTTTTTATTTCGTTGTTACGTTGTTGTGTTTTTTAGGCAAATCGTAATATGCTCTGGCTTCCGGTTTTTTGTGTTTCTCGATTTTTTTTTGTAATTGTAATTGGTTCTTTCAATTTCGCTTATTTTTATCAGTATTTTGTTAACGTTTTCATTGATTGGAAGTGAACGGTAGTGAGCGGGTGATAGGAATAAACTGTGTTCTGTTGCGAACAAGGCGTTTCTCCGCTTATGCTGACGTATGTTCGATTATGTGGTGCTGCGCGACTATTCGAAAAGTTGTTCTGGAACTGAACTGGATTTGAAGTTAAAACTAAATACGACGATAGCATTCCACCTGATGGCATCCCTTCTTTGGATAATTTCCGTGTTGGGTATTAACGTTTGGGGTCAGTTCTTTTCTTTTCCTTTTTTTTTAAATCTGTTGATCAATTCCATTTTGTAAACACTGTAGATAGGCAGTTTGTTCAGATTGAGAATCAAAGGCCGTTTCTCCTATAATAGCAAAATCAATGTGCAAAGTCCTCAGAATTTACATGGATTAACTTTAGCACATTTCCGTTAATACAGTTGGTGAGCCCATATTGTGTTTCAAAAGAGTTCAACTAGAACATTATTAGAATCCCGCCGGCGTACATCAAGCATTAAACTGTCTGTGGTTTACCTGTGGTTTTATTTTTTGGCTTTACTGAGGCCTCTGAACATACCTGAAATGAAAAAAAGGATCGATTTAAGTTTGTGAATTATGATGATATGACGTCTAGGATCTTATCGTTGGATATTAAAGTGTTTCATTAAATTTAATTAAAGTGTCTCATTTTGGTATTCATGTCACATTCTTTTTTTTAAGAGAGAATTTTTATAAATAGGCTTAAGGAATCCCGCATGGGAAAGCCTGTCATCATATTCTTGTGAGTTTTGTTCATGGCAAACCTAGAAAAGATTCTAAAGGATAGGAATTTAAAAGGATAAGAATAGTAAAACTATTTCGATGACATTTTCAGCATTACCCGACAGCAGGATTAACCGAAAACTTTAGAAGCCATTAACAGTACTGGCAAGTAAGTGAAATTCACCTACCTACCTTCTTTTTCAGCTACCTTTCTTTAAACTCCTGACTGACTTTTCAAGAAACCTACGAACTACAAACGTGCAACTTCAAGCTCTTCAAACCATTTGCGTCAACTGCTTTTTGGCTGCCTTTTATCGCCTTCCACTATGCAAGGTAGATAAATCAAAAGAAATGGCTCATATTTTCGATATTGCTTAACTTCACGAGTATCACAACGAGAATTTTTTTTAAGGTTCAGGATCAAAATAAAGACAAAGGAAAATTTGAGGTAATCATTGACAACCCTTCCACCAGCAGCGGAAACTTTGATAGGAATAACGATGAATTTCCTAATAACGTATAAATAAACCTTTGGCGGATCTGTTCTTGCTCCGATGCCATCTCAATAACCACATGACAGATTGCGCTCTTAACTACATTACATTAAACATTTCTCTCTTAGCTAGTTTAAGTCCAAATTTCAACAATGTGTGAGTTGGGCTTCAAATGGTGAGTTGACAACTTCGATGGAGGGTGCGGCCGACCTCTTGTCCTCACAAGTTCCTACCTATATATTAATTATTAAATAACATATAACGGGGAAAGGGAGGGACCATCAGGGCACCCAAGTAAAACGATTTGGATAGGGAGCTCTTCCCTATTGTTAACATTTCGCGGAACGAGGGCGGGCTCTTCTATTGGGTTTATTGTGTCAATCGAGGGCTCGAATCTAGTGCTGTGAGAGTGAACTTGCTTTTGGAAGGAGATTCTCTTCCCTATATTCACGGGTTTCGCGTAAGTGCCTCTGCTTACGGGCCCGCACAAACGTTTTTGGCCCTTCATACAGGAGCTTGATGATCACAAACAATAATAGAATCCTGATCAAATCGTTTTTCAGATTATTCCACTGATATGGAAAGGTTACCTTGCTACAATAGATGGTAGTATCACATCATCATCATCAAATTTCAACAATGTTTACCCACACGCTCAAAATTTGTAAGTCAAACATTGCGTCTCCTTTTTTTTTCAAGCCTTTAGCTTTGGATGATGGAAGTTACATCCTTCATGGTGAGTTGACAACCGGGAAGAAAATAATCGCTGCCAAGTTGGAGCTTGTCACTCACTGAGGCCTCGTTCATCCGAATGATCCGCAAGATCTTGCAGTGATGTGAAAAACCAAGCTTTGTTTATTGTTTAGCAAATCATCAGAACATTTACCTCGAAATTGCATTTCTGAATTTCAACTTTAAAGTCAAAAACATTCACATTTAAACTGGTGTGGGAATGCGCACAATTTTTACAGCAATTGTCCTGTCGTAACATGGTTAACCTCTATTGGGTTTCTATTCATTGCGGAATTGAAGGAAACGAAAAAGCTGATCAGTTGGCAAACATAGGGTCATCCGTGCAATTCATAGAGCCCGAACCATTTGTTAGATTATCTTCTTACGCCTTAAAGGAACTAAATAACTAGGAAAAGGAAAAGGTACAGGCTAACTGGAATAGAAGGTGTTCCGATCAAAATTTGGTCAAACAGTAATGTGTGTGAGTCGATCAACGTTTTTATTAATAAGTCAAATTAATTTTCTTTTTCAAGTTCAGCTAATATAGTATACAAAAGAAATATTCAGCTAAGCTTCCTTTTTACCAAATGTGAATTGCCGGGTTTTCCTTAAACACCTGCCATAAGATTTTGTACAGTCTCCACTTTATTCGCCCCAGAACGTAAGATTGCCTTGAACTGTTTCTCGCTCACAACAGCTTTTTGAGTTTTTTTAAGGTTCCGCTTGACGATGGCCCAATATTGTTCGATTGGGCGGAGCTCTGGCGTGTTGGGAGCGTTCTTGTCCTTGGGCACCACTTGGACGTTGTTGGCAGCATACCACCCCATGGCCTTTTTTCCGTAATGGCAAGATGCCAAATCCGGCCAAAATAGAACGGAACAATTGTGTCGCTTCAGTCGACGTTTTTGAAGGCACTCGCTCAGATAAATTTCCAGGTTGATGGTTCCGGTCGCAATGTAAACGTTGATCTTCAAGCCACAGGTACAGATGGCCTGCCACACCAGATATTTCTTCGCGAAGTTTGACAGTTTACTGTGCTTGAACATATCTGCCACCTTTCCCCGTCCGGTTGCCGTATAAAATTCCTGTCCAGGAAGCTGTTTAAAGTCTGCCTTGACGTAAATTTGCCACGCAATCAAACTTCGTCAGCATCGTCGTGTACAACTTTCGCGATCGTGCTTTGGCCGACGTGGTTTGTTTATCGTCGCGGTTTGGAGTCACCACTTTCTTGTAAGTCGACAGACCAGCTCGTTTTTAAGCTCCATCCACGGTTGAAGGCGCCACTCCCAGCTTCTTTGCGACAACTCGGACGGAGGGGTTGGGATTCCGCTCGATACAGCGGGCAACTCTTTTCGTTCTTTGTTGCTGTGGCCTCCGGCTTTCGATTTCCCCCCGATCCAGCTTTCCTGGCTGTCGACAATCGTTTTTCGAACACTTTTAATACGTTGGTAACAGTTGATTTAGCCACATTCAACATATTTCGCCAACTGGGCGTGAGAGTAGTTTGGATTTTCGCCATGCACGTGCAAAATTTTGATGCGTTGCTTCTCTTCCTTCGACGACATTTTGATAACTGAAGTGCTAATCTCAAAATCAAAATAGAGGCATGATGTTACACGCACACATCTTCAAAATGAGGGGAGTGCAACATTTTTTAATGCACGATGAAAGGAAATGCGTCAAGTTTAAGTCGACCAAATTTTGATCGGAACACCCTTTATTCTTCAAATGCGATGTCGATGGCTAAATTTAGTTGATAACAAACGTCTAAATATTTCTCTAAGTCTTCATTTATATTATTTTTTTTGTAAATTTTGTGCGCTTTTTGCATGTGATTTTTTAAATTTTTCATTTGTCTGTTGTACCAGACTGATATTTTGAATTGCCATGACGTCGTATCACCTTGAATGGAACCTTTTCATGAATGATTCCGAAAAGAACATTATAATAAACATCAACAGCAATTTCAACATTTCCTTCATTCCGTAGTACTAGTTGCCAGTTTACACTACTTAATCTGCGTTTAATATTTTCATAATTTGCTTTGTGATATTCAAAGATTTCCTCGAATTCACAGTCTTTGGGTCTTTGGGTTTCATGAACAAAAAGAGAGAAATTGATTGCCGTGTGAAATGCTTTATTTTTCCATGAGAGATTCAATGATTCATTCACACAGAAATCTTCGTGAAAATTAGTCAACAGAAAGTCCAAGTAACAGTTCTCTTGATTTTTGACATTATTGATTTCATTTGGACCTAAATTAGCAGTTTTGTCGAATACAAACTGCAGTGTATCATTGTCCCCAACGACTGGAAGTAAAATGCTTTCATTTTCAGAGTCCTGAATAAAGTCAACTTATAAGGTCTGTATCCGCAATAATCCGGACACCTCAAAACATGAATAAAACATAAATTTCGCATTATATTTCCGTCGTAGTTGTTTATTTCAGATTCATGGGATGTGTTTTAACAATTCGTGAAGACAAAACATAGTAATTCGGTATTTGCATAAAATTTTCGAACTTTGCGCTTAACTCCGTCCATTAGGGTTTGTACAGACTCTTCAGAAATCGTAGAAGCCGTCTTTGTCCAAATTTGCTGGAAGTGTTTGATGTCTTTGATTCCTTGCTTCTTTCCAGAAAGCGTCCGCTTCATCAGAGCCCAATATCTCTCGATTGGTCGTAGCTCTGGGCAATTTGGCGGGTTTGAGGTTTTTGGTACAATGTTCACTTGATTTGCTTGGTACCACTCCATCACAGTTTTAGCATAGTGGCATGATGCCAAATCGGGCCAGAACAAAGGTTTTTCTTTGTGACTTTTGATGAAGGGTAGCAATCGCTTCTGCAGACACTCTTTCTGATAGATCTCCTTGTTGATTGTGCCTGTAGTGACGAAAGATTTACTCTTTTTGCCACACGTGCAAATTGCTTGCCAAACAAGGTATTTTTTTGGGAAATTTCGATGCCTTCTTCGTTCTGAAATGCTCAGCTGTAGCATTTCTGGCCATAGCAGAATAAAAAGCCAGCCCTGGAAGCTGCTTGAAATCCTCCTGGACATAAGTTTCATCGTCCATAACAACGCATGAAAACTTCGTCAAATATTCGCAGTACAAACGTCGAGCCCGTGATTTTGCTGCCAAGTTCTGTTTGTCGTTGCGATTTGGAACTGTTTTTACTTTATACGACTTAAGTCCCAAACGTTGTTTTGATTTTTGGACAAAACCAGGTGACATCCCTATTTTACGAGCCACCGTTCGAATGGAGAGATTTGGGTTTTTCGTTAATATCCTTTTCACCTTTCGGCCCATGACAGGATCAGCGCGTCCAATGTTTTTGTCACTTCTCGGTTTCCTCTCCACCGTCAAACGTTCCGAAAATGATTTGAGCACATCGTGAACAGTGGATTTAGGCAAATCCAATGTTTTTGCAAGGTCCCGTATTGACAAGTCAGGATTTGCCGTACGCCCGTACAAAATTCGCTCGCGCACTTGTTTTTCTTTCGTCGCCATCTTGAATACAAAACATGAAATGTAAACATCAATCATAGTCTTTTTCATCATAGACTCGCAGCTATACCACAGTGAAATTTTTCTTTCCTACGTGCAATATTTCAAAAGTTACAATGATTTGAAGGTGTCCGGATTAATGTGGATACAGACCTTATTTGGTTAACGTCACCATAGAGGTGAACTTTAGCCTCAGGAGGTAATTGTGATACAATTTTTTGAGCATTAAAAAAAAAAGAGTTTCATAAGCAGGTAAGTAAAAGAAAAGATTTCTGAATTGAATTTCGCTGAAATCCGCTATGAGAACACCACGACCAGACTTTTTCTGGGACTCATGAAAATTTCGGTCGTCATCTGAAACATTACATGTATTTCCAAAAGTTTCTTCACTTCGAACACTTTCATTTCACCTTGTTTCAGTAGCTTAAATTACCGATAAGGAATTGAACATTTTTAGCGATCCGTGAAATATTTCAAAGACTACACTGAAAAAAATTGTTCGATATGTAACGTGGACAGGCTTTATCGCAGTCATCAACACATGACCAACGGCTTTACTTCCCAACCGAAGGAAGACGAGGCCAGAGATTTTTTCGCCTCAGAATTTTTTCACCGCCCTCGGCTGGGTTTAAACCCAAATCACTTACAGCAAACCCACCGCCGCCAGCATATTACTATCACGGCTTTGAAACATACGTACTGATAATAAACCGAAATGAAAATTCTCAGTTTTTAGCTCATACTTGTTAGTAATTCCCGCAAATGGAGTGCAAATCTGGTGCGCAATCAAATGTGCTGTATATTCGAAGAAAAAACAGGACCTCATTTGAAATCAATTGAGTGGGGTGGAGCTGAACTGATGCTTTGAACCACCCTATGAAATAAATTGTGTAGACTCTCAACTTCACTGGAGATTACCAATTATTATAATTTGTTTATCAAGTACACCTGCCAACTTTCCACTAATCTCGTCGATCGATTCATCAACAACGCAGACAACAAACCGATCCACTCCAAATCGTAATTGTCACCGAAAAGAGCTACTTTTCAGTTGTTTCTCAGAGTCGCTTCTAATCCTCCCCAACGCACGCTTGGCCCAGCTTCTGTAAAGGCCGGGCCAAATAAAATTAATGACGAAAAGTTTAATCCACCTTCACCGTCCCAGCTCCAGCAGCATCGGCTTCCTTTAATCCAAAACTCATTACAGTAAACGATTTTTAATTGCTTTTGAAGAGAAATCCTTTTTTTTTGCCAATCGCTGTCCGCTCGAGCGACGTCATTTCGGCGGGCCACGTTTGTTATTTTCATCTTTCTATTCTTTTTTTTTATGAGCGAGCTTCTATCTTCCTTTCATCAAACCCTGGAGAGGCCGTTCCGAAGAACAAAAAGCTCAAACCAGCCGGAATGATGCTTCTGCTTATATCCTCTTTTAGGTTTATTTTTGCTCCGATTCGAAGTTTTTTTTCTTTTTTGGGGCCGGAAGTGGAAGAAAGTTCTATTTCAACGACTCCCGACGGCCGTGCAAAAATGGGCAACCGTAATAAAGGTTAAAGTCCATTGATACCACTGATGGCCACTTTTCGAGGGTTTTTCTAGCATCGGCAGTGAGTGTCAGGGAAAATAGCGATTTTGGGTATAAATTCAAATTAGCCTAAAGGCTGCCAAATCGTCTATGGAATGATTGTAGTTTGGCTGAATTCACTCAGCTTCCACTTAAATGAACAGACAACATCCAAAGTCGAAACTTTCCAAATTTTTCAATCAAAATAGAGAAAAGTCGTTAGTTTATCTATTCAGTAGTGGAAGAGTTATTTTATTTTTTAGTTCAAATCATAGTAATCGAAAATGCTGTGTTACAACTTGTGCCGGGCCAAAATCAACTTCGAGCAACTCGGCAGAAGTCATACATCATCTTCCCAGAAGCACTCGTTTTGACAAGTTTCGTTAAGCTCCATCTGACGAGCATCGTACTAGACGTAAATGGCAAGTTCGCAAGATACATTTCTTTTTTACTGCTCCTACTCCAACTCGTCGGAAGGCGACGAAGAAAAAAATCAACCCCGTGGAATTGAGCACACACAGGCCAACCATGGCGACATGTTCTTGCGGGATGCTTCGACGCCCATGAGGGTGAGTCGAACGTGATTCAGAGTGGTGACAAATAAACTGAAAGCTTAGGCAATGACTAAAACATCTAGCAACTTCCGGTAAAAGAAAAAGAAAAAGAAACTGTGGCAGAAAAGGTACGGAAACTCCCTTCTTGACAAATGATGTCACACCTGGAAGGCAGCGAGACTCAGACTCGCACAAACACTCTTTTTGCACGTCGTTTGGCCATCAGATGAAATGTCTTCGCACCTTTGTCAGTTGCTCGGGACGTGTAGGAGAGAGTTCATTTCATCTACTGCTGTCGGGGTAGACCAACTGTGGCTATCGTCAATTAACATTTCTCTTACCTTTGGGAAATGTCAGTCCAACTACCCGCCCGAAGCAATCGATTCTAAAGTTTTCTCTAGTACCACTCCATGGAAGAACAACTGGGCAAAAGCCGTGCTGAGGCAAAAGGGAATTCCAATGAAAACTGGGTTAGTACTCAAGTACTTCACCAACCAGCTCTGCGGCTGAGGGTAGGGGAGTTGACTCTCAACACTATGGCAGTAGGTTTTCACACTTTGTTTGCTGCAAATTTATTTGCGGGCTTCGTGCCTTGGCTGGGGCAAAGGACGGATATATCGCACTCGCACAGTCAGGGTGAAAGATGCAGCTAAGCTGTTTTCACTGATGAGTGCTTGACCTTCCTAATGCATTCGGGTCTATTTGACCCGAAGGGCACCTTTAAAATGCGATAATTATTGAAAATACCGACCTATAGTTCTAAAGTTTCATCTAAAAGTAATTGTTTTTCGTGCCATTTTGAAGGGTTTCAGAAAAAAGTTACGAATAATGCCTTCGACAATTTTCGTAGATGGCACTCTCATAAGTAAATGAACTGCATACGATCAACCGGCACCGATTCTGAGCGGTAAATTCCGTCCATTTACAAACTGTTAGCCATATTCATGAAATTTATACTTTAACGCTAATTTTGAATTTATAAAAAAAAATTAAATTTTGTTATACAACGATTGAAAAATCTTTGGATCAAATCCGGGTCAAAATGTGTTATTTGTAAGTTTTTTTTTAATGCATTAGCAAGGTTAAGGCGAAGATACTGTTCAGTCCGCAATGCAGCGCAACAAAAACGGCAAACATCCGCAGCGTTAGGCCAGGCGCTCACTGATGTGGCGGAGATGTGACATCTGCTAGCATGCCAAAATATCTTGTCGACGTTCGCCTCACGCCACAAGACTTTGACTCGATATTTTGACATGTTATGTGATGCCACAAGGCTCAGGAACGAATGTGCGCGTAGATTACGGCGGCGTATGTTGATGTCCAACATGCTGAGCAGTGTAGAACAATCAATGTTCCCTTGCAGGAGATCGCCAATAAAACAAGCTTTTGCCATGTGTTAAGCCTTTCATCAAGTGGATGAAGGTTGATTAGTTGGCACCGACTGCTATACAGGGTGAGGCAGAAAATAATGCGAAAATGTTCAAACTTGAGTATTGGGTTAATTCGTGTAGCTAGTGACTAATTTCTGTCAAAAGTGTATTTGTTTATGTTTACTTTCAAGTGCTGCATCCAAACATTCTATTTGTTTTATTGCAAATTCGTCAAAATGTTCGCAAAAGAAGTGATCACCAGTTTGTTGCTCGCCCAGAAGAAGCCGAAGAAGAGATTGTCAAGGTGAAAGGGTGCCATTTGGCAATAGTTTACCGCATAAAAAAGTCCCTGCAGGATGGTCCTAATCAGCGGAAGCCGGGAAGCGGACATCCGCGCTTTGCACGCACGCCAAACGTGATCAAATCGGTTCGTGCGAAAATTACTCGCAACCCGGTGCGTTCCATAAGAAAACATGCAAAGGAAGCCAATATTTCCATGCGGAGAATCATCAAAGAAGACCTGCATGCATCTCCCAGAGCCAGAGTGAAACGCCATTTGATTACGGACAGGGTCAAAGCTGTGGCCAACAGCCGCACGGACCAGTTCATTTCACCGCAGAAAATGGAGAACGTTCCGGAAAAAGGGAAATTCAAATTTCAAACCAAACATCCGGCTGGTGTCATTATGTTTGGCTTGGTGGCGTCCAACGGTTTGAAAATGCCGCCTGTTTTCATTGATGCTGGAGTTAAAATCAATACCGAAGTGTATATCGGTATTTTAAAGGACCAAGTGCTTCCCTGGGTGAAGGCCAACTTCTTTGAGGACCAAAACGTTGTCCTACAGCAGGATGGAGCGCCGTGTCACACGTCCAATCGAACCCAACAATGGTTGAACGATAACATGAAGTTTTGGCCGAAGGATTTGTGGCCCCCTAGCAGTCCAGATCTTGATCTGTTGGATTATTCGATTTGGGCATATGTTGAAGCACGAGCCTGCAAAACATCACACCCTAGTGTGAAAACCCTGAAGTCAACCATAACACGTCAATGTCGGAGGACTACGTCCGAAAGGCATGCTCTGGCTTCCAGCGTCGGCTCGAGGATGTTATTAGTAAAAATGGAGGACACATTAAATAAATTTGTTTAAAAGGACTTTATAAAGATAACTGCACTCGAAAATGTTGATATTAATGCTTGAATTAGTTGAAAATGGGATTTGAAAGAAATAGAACAAATTTTCGCATTATTTTCTGCCGCACCCTGTAGCTGGGTAGATTGAACGGGTCTCTCCAACTGAGATGACGTAGGGCAAATCGAATGAATTTCTGCTGGATGGCCTCAACACGCTGGATTTCATTATGGTAACAGGGAGACCAGACAACCGAACAATATTCCAGAATAGGGCGAACGATTGCGCAGTAAAGCGATTTCAAGCAATAAACATCCTTAATTTTTTTGGCAAAACGGAACAGGAGGCCTAACTGCGATGATGCCTTAGACACGACGTATGCTACGTGGTCTTTGAAGGTCACTTTGGAATCGATGAAAATCCCCAAGTCTTTAACCGTCGTTATGCGCTCCAGCTCAACTCCTGCCAAAGCATAACCGAATTGGTAGAGTTCACGTTTACGGCCTAATGAAATCACCGGGCACTTGGACACATTCAATGTCATCCGATTGATGCGACACCATTCAGCGAACATCCCCAGCGGTTTTTTCAGAAAAACGGCGTCTAGTGGATGCTTCTTCGCGTTGAACAGCTTCAAATCATCGGCGTATGAGAGTTTTAGGCATTTGATTGACATCGTTCATGTAAAGCAGGAACAAAAACGGCCCAAGGTGGCTGCCTTGAGGCAAGCCGGACAAAGCTGGAAATGGTGACGAAAAAGGGTCACCGATTCTGACGGACATACTACGATCGGTTAGGTAGGATCGCAGCCAGATAAGCAAGTTGTTGCTCATGCCCATCTTATAAAACTTGGCTATTGCTATCTGGTAGTTCATTTTATCGAACGCAGTGGAAATATCCGAGTAAATAGCATCTACTTGATGACCTTTTTCATGTTCCTTCACCAAGAAAGAGGTAAATAAATCCATGCTGATCCGGCGAAATATAGTGCGCGTAGCTCTGCACTAGCTTCCGAAGAATTATCATCTCAAACAACTTGGATACTGCACTTAATGCAGCTATACCCCGGTAATTTGAGACCATTCTCATGCAACCTTTCTTAAACACTGGGAGAACATATGACTGCTTCCAACAGTTCGGAAATATGCCAGTGGACAAAGAAAGATTCAACACCTTTGCTAACGGAGACGCAAGTAAATCCACGCACTGTTTTAGCATAAGCGATGGAATGCCGTCCGTTGAGGACTTCAATTCCTTGCCAGCTGCAATAACCATGTCATTGGAAATGGCACAATCCATTCCGGTGGCAGGAAGAGGGGGACATTACTGCTGGCGAGCGCGATGTCCTGCGGGTCGAGCAGCTCGTCGGAGAAAACGTTGCTGAATTGGGAATGTTTGCTGTATCGTCTCTGAGCTGCCTGCTTCACTCTTTTGAGGCGCTTGAGAGCGGTATTTGACCAAGCTGATTTAGTTAATTCAACTAATAGTCAAATTTATCAATTACGGCGTAACTGTGATATTCATTATGAATCTTTGTTATTATATTGGCCGTGGAGTTGATTGGGCATAATGAACAACCTCTTCATAACCTTTAAATGTAAAATGTTTAACGAAATAAGCATTATATTGCATTCAGTATCGTCAAAAGAATTCGACATTACAGTCGAGTTCAGATTCAGTCGACTTCTGTAATGCGCAATTTTGCTCGATACGACAGTAGCAAGTGTCGAGTCGAGTTGTTTTAATTAGGCAAACAAATTCACGTTTAGCAAAAACTTCAATTTTAGGAACAACCTTTGAAATGTTTCACCGCAGAGAACAGCCACTGATGCCCATATACCTTTTCTTGAAAAAACGTGTGTATAAGTTAATATGAACAGCGGGTATAAGAAGCAAGTGCAGAGAAAAACAAACAAAACTTTCAGGTTGCGTGCTAGGCTTTTTATTGATAAAAATTTACATGACAGTTATCGCACAAATGCAGCGCCAGCTATCAGGAACATAACGACATACATTTGAAATGTCGGTTTAGAGTTTTACACAAGTAGCAGACCGAAGATAAACGTCTGTTCTCTGTGGTTTTGCTCTGTAGTCGTGGAAAAAAATATGTTTTCTTTCTTTTTCAACGCACTGCCATCTATCATCTGTCAAATTCACAGCCGCCACTGTTGTCCAATCGGGTAGCACCGTAGAATGCTAAAGTGCAGCAGTGTACGTCAGGGGAGGTGGTTAGTTTAGGACTTGGACCTATACATTGACATCTGAAATCTCATTGATTGCCTGATCATGATCATGATCATGATTGACCGCCCACGGATGCAATTCCGTTATTGCCAGATCAGCAGTATTTGCACAAAGAACCAACAGATGATGTTTGGGACTAACATACATCTTCAATGAGTTAAAACTGGTGACCCATTATAAAACAATACCGGCGCCGGCCGTGCCCGAATGCTGGTCAAGTAGGGAATGGGAAGGAACGTGTTGACATGATAATCGCTTTGAAGGAAGCCGAGAAATCCTCTGCCCTTCCACGAGAAATCACTGGGATGATGGATAGTTTGGGAAAGGTTAGCAGCAGGGTTCGTTTTGGTTAACGATACGCTGAAAGTACATACCTACACTATCCGCCAAAAGCAATAGACCGCTCCAATGTGACTGAAAATAGACAAGCATAACGAAAAACAAAACAAAACAAAATAGACAAAATAAAACAGGATATTAGATACTGTCTTCAAAATATGGTAGAAATAAATTATTTTTTGCTTTGCAAACCAGCTCTCCTCGATGTCCTAGATGGCCAAGTCCTGGTGGCCCGAGGGGTGCCGCGGCCTCGTCCACATCAACTTGGGTCGGGGACGTGGGGGAAACCTTCCGTTAGTAAAATTATATCTATTTTTAATACACTCTTTTTGCCCGATTTATTTATAGACTAAAATATATACTGGCACTAATTAATGAACATTTAGCAATGAAAATGCACAAAATTGCCACTACATTATTAAACACTGTGCCAACGAAAAAATAACAATTCGCACTAGACAAACTTAAAATAGCAATAAAAAATTGATAATTCACTTTCAATCATTCAAAAGTGGCCGGTAAAACTTTCAAAAAAAGCAATGGCAATTAGTATAAATGCAATAATAAGCTGATAGTTTTCCGTCATAATAATAAGTTCTAGCACTATACATGTGACAAAAGTCTTTAAATTTTTCAAATCTTTCCAATTAAAATCAAACAAATTATTTAAATTTTTTGTTTTTTAATTCTTTAATTTTTTATTGCGATTTGTTTGGTTTCAATTGGAAGATTTGAAAGATTTGAAGATTTTTGTCACATGTATAGTGCTAGAACTTATTATTATGACGGAAAACTATCAGCTTATTATTGCGTTTATGCTAATTGCCATTGCTTTTTTTGAAAGTTTTACCGGTCACTTTTGAATTATTGAATGTGAATTATCAATTTTTTATTGCTATTTTATGTTTTTCTAGTGCGAATTGTTATTTTTTCGATGGCACAGTGTTTAATAATGTAGTGGCGATTTCACACATTTTTATTGCTATTTTTTCCATTTTTATTGATGTTTTATTACCCTGTCATTTACAAACTAAGCCTGCACACCAAATCAAAATTCACTTTGGCACAGTTGTGGTTTTTCTTTTAAATTTGTTTTAGTTTTGTTGGTTGGGGGAAATTAAAAAAAAAAAACTTTTTTGGTCGCTCGCTTGAGGAAAAATCACCAACACACAGCAGCGCAATTGATTGTATGCAGTTTTTTGAATCCCGCGACACGCAACACTCTTCGAACTTCAGCTCACCGGAACCAATTGCACACGCACACTAGTAATTCGCGACACAGAACAACGCGACACGCGACGAGGTACTACTGCCGCAGACGTCTTGCCAGATGATACAGTTGTTGTTGTTGTTGTTGCCGCTGATGCGATGCAAACTATTGCCAACACACACAACCACGTACCTCTCTATCTTTACGTTTTGATGAATCGCATGGGGTGAGTGAATACAAAAAAAAATCCAATCCACCAAACTCACACCAACACCACTGCGCTTCTCCCAAAAAGTGCGAACGTGAGCGACAGACAGAGAGAGAGTTCAGCGCGAGAGGGAGAGGTTGAGCGAAAAAAAATTCAGCAAGAAAACTCCTCTTCACTGCCAATGGAGGCTGAGAACCAAGCAAAAAAATATGTTTTCACCACTTTTCCAATCTTTTCAACGACGTTAAATATCACTTCCACAACGTACGCGATTTCTGCTAGCCTGGTGAACACTTTTCAGGCGCTTTCGAATGCGATTTCACCCGCACAGTACGGACTTTTTCGCGAGCACAGGGTCGACGTGTTTCGCCGTCTTATGAGTCACGATGTATCATCTGAAATCTCATCTCATCTCATTGATTGCCTACCGATGAAGTAGGAAATTTCTAAACAACACGAATTCTTTACTCACGATGCACCAGGAAGCAAGCCGATGAAGGTGGTTCTGCGCGGCTTTCCGGAACTCACTCCGAAGGCAATCTTCGCCAAGCTGCAAGCGGTTGCACTGAAGCCTCAGAAGGTGTTTCCCATAAATAAGACGCCAGCAACAGGGAAATTATCGAGACCAACTCCATCTGGTCCACCTTGAGAAGGGTTCCATCACGATGGCGGACCTGTTGAAAACGCGGGCCCTATTCAACATCATCATCGAGTGGGACCGGTATCGCTCTAAGCAGCACGATGTGACCCAGTGTGGCAACTGTCTTGCGTTCGGTTACGGAACTCGAAACTGCCACATGAAACCGCGGTGTGGCAAGTGTGCCGAAGCACACGCCACCAAGGATTGTGCCCCGATGGACGAAGGTGTCCCACTGAAGTGCGCCAACTGTGGCGCAAATCACAGCAATCGAGCCTGCCCCAAACGTGCGGAGTTTTTGGCGATCCGCAAGCAGGCATCCAACAAGTCCCGGCTTGGTCAACGCCGTCCCCCACCTCTGATGAACGCGGAGAGTTTCCCGTCGCTTCGGTGCCAGGTGCCAAACCTACCGCCGATCCCATTAAATCACCGCCATGCAAACCGCCCGTCAGCTTCCGTTCATCATCGATTTACGGCAGCGACCACCGATCCCCACCCGGCTCCTCCTCCAGGCTGGGGCAATCCGAGTTGCAGTACCTCCACGCAACCACCCGTCGAAGGACAGCCCTACGACTTGGAGCAAATGGTCGAATTCGTACAAGAACTCCACCGCCAACTATGTTCCTGCCGTTCGAAGGAGGAACAGCTAAAAGCCTCAATTGGAATGCTTGTTCCGTCCGGAACAAATTTATCGAGCTCGGTGACTTCCTTAACAGGAAGGACATCGATATCGCCATTGTCTCGGAGACGCACCTCAAGCCCGAACTTAGCGTCTTCATTCCTGCACACTACCAAAATGTCATGTAAACTTCTGTCCCTTGAAACCGACACATGCAAGCGTCCTTTAGCACATAAGAATGAGTTGAACGAGATGAGAAAATAAATTCAATCAAACACATATTTCGTCGCATTGCGTATGTGTCAGTTTCAGGAGACATAATTGTGCACGAAATCTTTCTTTACGTTCCAGGACTTATTACAAACATGAATTACGTCTCGTGTAAAACTCATAATTTCTAAGTGTGTGGCTATCGGATTGTGCGACTTGATCGTTGCGGCTCTAATGGAGGAGGTGTCGCGATCGCCCTGCGCACCAACATCAACTGCCACATGCTTCCGAGCTTCCAGCTGCAGTTTATCGAAGGCATCGCAGTTGAGGTCGAATAGGCCGTCGGCCCTATCACCATCATCGCGGCCTATTGTCCCAAGCAAGCCGGCACCACCAACGGGACAACAACGGTCCTACGAAACGACATCCGTAAGCTAACTCGAAGGCAGGGGCAGTTTATCATCGCCGGCGACATGAATGCGAAACACGAAACCTGGGGGAACACCTGGTGCAACCGAAATGGCATCATTCTACAGGGAGACCTGGAAGAGGCCCATTACACCATCCTGGGCCCAGATACTCCCACCCGGTTGAGCAGATCTGGGACCCACTCAACAATCGACATCTTTCTCACCAACATGGGGAACAACATCGCCCAGCTCGTAGTACACCAGGAGCTCAGCTCGGACCACTATCCAGTGGTGGCTGAAGTAGAGGCTGAATACCAGTGGAGGCTGAATACCAGCGAACTGGTTTGCCAACGCTAAAAAGTCACTGTAATCGAGTGACGGAAATTATTAAGGCCAGAATTGTGGACCTTAAGAATAACAATTTTGCCGACAAGAACCGCTCTCTTCCAGATTGTGCGAAGCCGTTCTGGAAGTTGACACAAATTTTGAAAATTAAGCCAAGGCCCATTTCACCGTTGATCCCACTAGACAGCAATGGCTATAAGGATCGCTTGATAACTCCTGCATAGAAGGCTGCTAAGATAAGTCAACACTTCGTCAGCTCCCACAATCTCGGACAAAACATCGTCAGTACACACGAAGCTGCCGTTAGCGCGCTTATTACTAACATCCATATAAGCCCCAACGATTTCACAGCGGAGTTGGAGATCTCAGCTGACGAATTGTTGACTTATATCAAAGGCTCAAAGAACATGAAGGTCCCAGGTTTCGATAACATCATGAACTTGGAGCTCAAGCCATTGAGCCCCCAGTTCTACGTTCATCTGGCGTTGATTTTCAACCAATGCCTGCGACTTAGCTACTTAGCTATAGGCCACGGAATGTCCTGTCCGGCAGATAATGTTTAATTATCTTCACCAGGAAGATGGGAAGATTGTATCGTTTTTGCTTGTACACCAGGCCATTTTTTTCCTCTGTTCGGGACATAAACCACTGCGACCAGTAATTTGATCTATTGTAGAACATCCCGTATCCTTTGTTTAGTGCATGTCGAGTTACTTCATCACTATTGAGAAATGATGAAGTATTAGGTGTTTTTTACAGTTGTCTTTGTTTGTTTTGTTGGCAATGAATCAACTTTTATTGAAAGTTTCCGCTATTAAGACCCTTTGGGAATGACAGCACTCTTCAAAGGCGCGCCCCTTTATCAGTCAAAACCGGGTTCATTGCAAATAAAACAAACAATGACTCCGATACTGACCATGCATCAGAACCCTAGTCATAACTAATTCAAACTATAGAACATCAAATAGAAAATGAGAATTCACATAAATGAAGACTAACCATGTTTTCCTTATTCCAAGCTCATCCTCGGTGGCACAATCCAAGTATTGACACTTTTCACAAGGCATAAAATGTAATAAGGACTAATATATGTTCCTTTGACAGCAAAAACAAATATGTTCCCTAGTTTGAATAAATTCAAACTAGGGTTCGGTGGTAGATCTGATACCCCGTAACGCACCACGAAAAGGTGATCTACCAGCGTTCCGGGTCTTGGCGTTACCATAGACAGCAAGCTTATTTTCAGGGAACAGGTTGACAAAACTCTCACAAGGTGTAACGTTTTGTTGAGGCTATTCTACCCATTGACCAACATAAGGTCTACATTATCCCTGAAGAACAAACTTGCTGTCTACTAGCAAATCATACTTTCAGTCATCGAGTACGGCAAGTCAATCTGGGAGAGTTGTGCAAAAACACATTACCTGACGCTTCAGCGTGTTCAAAATAAGTTCCTCAGGATGATCCTGAACACCTCTCCGAGGATAAGAACATATGAGGTCCACAGTCTGGCCGAGATAAAAATGCTTGATGATCGCTTTAGTGAGTCTATTAATCACCAGATCATCCGGAATCTGGTTCCCCACCCCGATTTGAAAATCGGCAGCAGGGTAAATGCACCCTTCTTTTTGGGGAAATGCTCCTTAAATTTTGGAAAAATGCTCCTTAGATGCGTTTGCCCGGTATCTTCTGGTTGGTGCTAGCCGGTTGTTTTGACGGGTCTTAAGTTTCTTCAAGATTGTATAGCGGAGCCTCGCTCCGCAATCTTCGAGGTAGTTTTGACGGGTTTAAATTTCATTTAGACGAGTCTTAATTTCATTTTGAAGAGTCTTAATTTCGTTTTGACGACTCTGAAATTCAGAAACTTAAAACCCGTCAAAACTATACAATCTTGAAGAAACTGAAGACCCGTAAAAACACCCGGCAAGCGCTAACCAGAAGGTTAATACCTCCAATTGCATTATGCCGGGCAAACGCATCTAAGGAGCATTTTTCCAAAGTTTAAGGAGCATTTTCCCAAAAAGAAGGGTGCATTTACCCTTTGCCATTTTCAAATTGTAGCTAAAGTTTTAGTTTAAGTAGGTTATCAAATTTTAACTAACAATGCCCCAAGGGCTGATCTTAATTATAATTATAACATGAACACACTAAACACCCAAACATATAAAACACTAAACAAAGATGAAGAGCCCATTGGGTTAAAACACGTACAATGTAAATTAGTATAAAAGGCAAAGAATGGAAATAAAAACAAATTTAGTAGTAGTAGATATTCCCTTCAAGTCGAGCACTCGACATTGAAGAAGGTAGTAAGTCGCAGATAAAATAGGCCTTCCTATCGAAGGATAAGCTTTCCTTGTGGAATTTAAAGGAATTCGGTAGCTTTTTCTAGTGGTAGTTTAATGAAGCGTTTCAGTTTATGTATTTTTATTTTTTAAGCGTTAGTTGATTTGACATTTTTGAAAAATTTACGTTTAAATCTTTTTTCTCCTCTTTGTTTACAAAATCAGATACGTCCATTTGAATAAGTTGTCGAGGAATATTGTTTCTTTATTTGATACTCTTAATCATCCCCACCTACACTCAGAGATTTTTATAATCGTTGATAGCTAAAAAAAATAATCATTTTCATCATTCACGGGGTTTACATGTAGCATATGATGATGATGATGATGTAATACTACCATCTATTGCAGCAAGGAAACTTTCCATAGCTGTGGAATAATCTGAAAAACGATTTGATCAGGATTCTATTATTGTTTGTGATCATCAAGCTCCTGTATGAAGGGCCAAAAACGTTTGGGCGGACCCGTAAGCAGAGACACTTACGCGAAACCCACGAATATAGGGAAGAGAATCTCCTTCCAAAAGCAAGTTCACACTCACAGCACTAGAATCGAGCCCTCGATTGACAGAATAAACCCAATAGATGGGGTCGAAGAGCCCGCCCTCGTTCCGCGAAATGTTAACAATAGGGAGGAGGCAGTCCCATGCTCCCTATCCAAATCGTTTCACTTGGGTGCCCTGATGGTCCCTCCCTTTCCCCGTTATATGTTATTTAATATATAATATATTTTGTACACAACAAATTCAGATACTATTATAGACAAAAATGCTAATTTATTCAAATTTCAAACTTGAATGGATTGGTACTGAAAAATAAATAAAAGTTAGATATGTATCAATATCCTACTAGTCCTGGGAAAGCTGAAAACAGAATAGATCATTCGAAATATAAAAGATAAAATTTCAATAAAAGCTATTATTTTATAAAACATAGTAGTATTTGTAATATTTTTCTTTATACTGTTCTAGCAACATTTCAAAGATAGAGTGAACGAAGAGTCCGGTGGGATAATTTCTGAAAGAAATGGCTTATCTTACCATAATACCACAAACACAACATTAAAATATAATCTTACATTACGTATAAGCACATGCCAGCCTTTTATGAATATAATAGTTGAAGTTCAGAAGTGCAATTTTAAATAAAATGGTATGCTGAAATGCTGAGATACAAATTCCGCCTTTGATGCCTGGCATGTTGCTCCCGGCTCTTACATAGTTTTGGAATGCAAAGATGATTCCAAAGCGTGCTGAAATTATTAGTAAAATGAAAATAGAAAATATAAAATATGATTTAAAGGTATAAGATCTTCGGTCGCACCCCCTCACTTCGCTATTTTCAGATTGACAACATTGCCCAGGCTACGCCAACCAGCGTCTCCATGTTTCAGCTGGCAGTCTTTTGTGATCATAAGACTTGTGGAGGCGTGAAGTAGGAACTTGTGAGGACCAGAGGTCGCTCGCACCCTCCTTCGAAGTTGTCAACTCACCATTTGAAGCCCTTCACGGGGTTTACATGTAGCATAGTATAAAAACTATACTAACGTCCCTTAAAGTTTAAACTAAGTCCAAGTTGTGTGAGAGTCTTCTACATATAGTATTTTCCCTCTTTTGTGCCATATTGTCATTTAATGATGTCAGCATTTCATTGACTCTCGTAAAAAAGTGCAATTTGTGTGCCGCGAGATATTTTGCCCTCGTTTTTTTTCCGGTTTCAAATAAGTGTTCTAAATCCATCCAACAACTTTCTAGGCCAGGGTCAATTTATCGATTGTGAATTGGTTCTCTCTTTCTACGAGGTAGAACGCTGTATAAAATGGCATATTAACACGTAGATAGAGAGCTCCGATTGCTTTATATCGGTCTATAAGATCAGTCTAATTAATGATGCTCTATGCCAGCATGTGGAATGCTCAAAATTACTCTATTTCAAATCTCCAAGCCGAAAAATCCGAATAGATCTAGAGTATAATCCACTCTAGGACCAGTGTAGGCTATTATTTGGTCAATCGGTTGTTGTTAACACCGATAAATTTCCAGTTTCGATTTTACCATATAGTTTGGAAGCGAAAAAAATTTGACAATGAACATCCATCGACGAATGAACAAAACCAAATCTCGAGAAGTTTTTCAAACAGACGTATCGGATTTTGTAAACAAAGAGGGGAAGTAAGATTCAAACGTTAAATTCTTGAAACCCTAAGCACTTTAAAGCAAACTAGGGCAACCAACACAAGAAATAGCATTTCCCTAACATGATGGTGAGGCTACTTTCCGATAGGGTGCTGAGAGTTTTGAGAAATTTACGTTTGAATCTTACTTCCCCTCTTTGTTTACAAAATCAGATACGTCTGTTTGAAAAAGTACTCAAGAAATAATGACTTAGAAACTCAGCGGTTGCTCTGGTCTAGAGAATACTGTCATTTCAAAACTCATATTCACGAAAATAAGGTCTGTATCCACATTAATTCGGACACCTTCAAATCATTGTAACTTGGTGAAGTGAGAAAAGTCACCTGCAGTGACGTGACTCTTCATTTGATTTACCCGGAAGAGTTTCACTGTGGTATGGCTGAGAGTCTATGATGAAAATAACTATGATTGATGTTTACATTTCATGTTTAGTATTCAAGATGGCGACCAAAGGAAAACAAGTGAGCGAGTGAATTTTGTACGGGCGTACGGCAAATCCTGACTAGTCAATACGGGACCTTGAAAAATCATTGCATTTGCCTAAAGACTGTATTCGATGAAATTGGGACACACAAAATAGGTCACCAAACATTTTCCTTGAGCCCGATTCTTTTCAAACTTTCTGGAAATAAAGTACTACTAAATGGTTAAGTTTTGACATCATTGGTTTATTGAACCTCTTCTCCCAACCCAAATGCCCGCACCTTTCATCAAATTTTGGGCAATGATAGGACCGACTTGCTTATTTCCTTTTAATCACACTTTCCTTAGTTCAAGTTCATTTTCTATCAGTTTTGAATTATGGAGAGTGTGAGCTGTTTAGTGGAATACCTGTAACTAGAAAATAAGAAGAATGATTAGTAATTTCCATTTAATTCCAACTACCTTTATTGCTTATCTTGACAGATACGCGTATTTCGTCTACAATGTGCAGACTTCTTCAGTGTCGTGTACACTATTATTAGTATTAGTACACGACACTGAAGAAGTCTGCACATTGTAGACGAAATACGCGTATCTGTCAAGATAAGCAATAAAGGTAGTTGGAATTAAATGGAAATTACTAATCATTCTTCTTATTTTCAAGTTATCAGTTTTGGAGTTTTAACGAGCTTTGCCTTCATGATTGCCCAAAATTTTTCAATTGGGCGAAGTTCCGGAGTGTTTGGAGGGTTGACCTCTTTTGGTACAAAAACTACATTATTATCTTTGTACCAGTTTAAGACGGGCCGGACATAGTGGCAAGATGCCAAATCCGGCCAAAACTGTGTCGAGCCATCGTGAGATCTCAAGAAAGGCAGAAGTCGTTTTTGGAGGCATTCGTCCTTGTAGATTTGTCCGTTGACGGTCCCAGAGGTGATGAAGGGCTGACTCATTTTGCCACATCCGCAGATCGCTTGCCAGACAAGGAATTTTTTGGCGAATTTCGACAGTTTCTTCTTCCGTACACTCTCCGGAACGGCCAAATTAGAGGTGGCGACGTAGTGTTCCTGTCCTGGCATTTGTTTGGTGTGGGCTTTAATGTAGGTCTCATCGTCCATCACAAGGCAGAACGGTTTTGTGAGCCACTCCCTGTACAGTTTTCTTGCACGAGTTTTGGCCACCGAGTTCTGTTTATCGCTCCGGTTCGGTGCCTTCTGGACCTTGTACACATGTAATCCAGAACGTTTCATTGTTTTCTGCACAAAACAAACTGAAACTTTCGCCCTTTTCGCAACATCCCTGATCGAAATGTTGGGATAACGCTTAAATTGGTTCAATACCATCCTGGCCTTCTCCGGATTTGATGTGCCACGTTTTTTGCCACTACCATTTTTCCGCTTGGTTGTCTTACGGTCCTTGAACGTTTTGATCCCATGAGATACGGTTGAATGTGCGATTCCGAGCTGTTTTCCGATCCATCGATGAGAAGCGTTTGGGTTTTCGAAGTGAGTGGCCAAAATTTGTTGGCGCACTATTTCTTCATTCGAAGCCATCACTGAAATCACTCGACCGATTTTCACGAAACTCATTACACAATTGACACAACACAATGAAATACATTCAGTTAAAATTTCAATAATTTTTACCCACACGCTAAAAAGTTACGAACAATTGCGTGTGTCCAAATTTCATCGAATACAGTAATTAAATCCACTGTCACGATTTGCTCAAATCATTTTCGGAACGTTTGACGGTGGAGATGTGACAACAACATTGGACGCTGTCCTGTCATGGACCGAAAGGTGAAAAGGATATTAACGAAAAACCCAAATCTCTCCATTCGAACGGTGGCTCGTAGAATAGGGATGTCGCCTGGTTTTGTCCAAAAATTAAAACAACGCTTGGGAATTAAGTCGTATGAAGTAAAAACAGTTCCAAATCTCAACGACAAACAGAACTTGGCGGCAAAATCACGGGCTCGACGTTTGTACTGCGAATATTTGACGAAGTTTTCATGCGTTGTTATGGACGATGAAACTTATGTCCTGGAGGATTTCAAGCAGCTTTCAGGGCTGGCTTTTTATTCTGCTATGACCAGAAATGCTACAGCTGAGAACGAGGAAGGCCCAAAAATACCTTGTGTGGCAAGCAATTTGCACGTGTGGCAAAAAGAGAAAATCTTTCGTCACTACAGGCACAATCAACAAGGAGATCTATCAGAAATGTTCATGAGTGTCTGCAGAAGCGATTGCTACCCTTCATCAAAAGTCACAAAGAAAAACCTTTGTTCTGACCCAATTTGGCATCATGCCACTATGCTAAAACTGTGATGGAGTGGTACCAAGCAAAACAAGTGAACATTGTACCAAAAACCTCAAACCCACCAAACTGCCCAGAGCTACGATCAATCGAGAGATATTGGGCTCTGATGAAGCGGAAGCTTTCTGGAAAGCAGCAAGGAATCAAAGACATCAAACACTTCCAGCAAATTTGGACAAAGACGGCTTCTACGATTTTTGATGAGTCTTTACAAACCCTAATGGACGGAGTTAAGCGCAAAGTTCGAAAATTTTATGCAAATACTGAATAACTATGTTTCGTCTTCACGAATTGTTAAAACACATCCCATGAATCTGAAATAAACAACTACGACGGAAATATAATGCAAAATTTATGTTTTATTCATGTTTTGAGGTGTCCGGATTATTGCGGATACAGACCTTAGTTGGGCTGTCCGTTAAGGTTGTCGTCATTTTCAGCTCATTTGAGTGCAGATGAATCGATTTTTACCGGCACTGCTTGCGACAAAGCGAAAATAAAACATTCTTCCTTTCTTTTCTGATATGTAGGTTTCTCTGAAAATTGGCACAGAATGCACAGATGTTGCCCCACCCAGTGAGAAAAACACATTCAGAAACACTTTGGTATACCTTCAATATCAATTTAGGTTGTTCAATAGTTTTTGAATTTCTAAGGTGTATCAAAACTGAGTTTTCTGACAAGTTAACTCGATTTAGTCCTAACAAATAGGTAAGTCTTTATAACAAAAATCAAGCAAAAATCATGAACAACAAAGTCTTACATGAGCTTCCGACATACGTCACCTTCGTAAATAGTACGCATTGCAAGCATCTCTTCCGGGAGAATAATGAACCGTCCATTTACATAAAGCCGCTCCGAGTGCTCCCGGCGGCTTCTCAGAAATGGCTAAGAATCCATCCTTATTCTTATCTCGGAATCGTTTCATGAACTCGTAAGCTCATCATATCGTAGCTCTCGACCTGAACCTGACGAGGCAGCCCCCGCCGCCGATTTGTGGACCCTTTGACCGCCCGTGGTAAGGTGTGCGGTACGGGGGCAATCCCCCTTCGGCTCAGACCACGTGTCAAGCGGATGATGGAACTTTGAGTAACGAGCGGACGTGATTGCGTTAGGGGTTCTGTGGTGGTTAGGTCATGATTCGTCCAAAGAAAAACCCGGAGACAAGACAAAGGAAGAAGATAAAGAGGACGGACGCAATGGCATCCCAAGATATTCATCCTGCTGATACCACGTTGTAGCCGAGCCGTTGGTTTAGAGAGAGCAAGAGAAGAAGGGATAGCAGCAGCGGATGCGAGTCCGGGTCCCACGATGGACGTGTAATCTTTTAAAAAGAAAGCGAAAAGGTCTGGTAGTCGGTTTTTATTAAAAATGGGGAGGCACCGAGATTTTCTCATCGTTGTCGGTCTGCCTGTGCCGGTCGTCGGAGCGATGCTGGAAGGAACATCAAGTACAACATTGTTTAAAATTAAAATTGTGCTACACTACCTTCTGGTCTGCTGTGATGTGCTCGGATCTGGTTCTTGCTGCAAGGTTGACACAATCCGTACAAGCATAGTGGCTTTTTTTTTAACGAATGGCAAAGTTTAAATGAAGGCTGCAGTTTATGTCGGTTTTTTAATGGCCGCTATTCAAGGTGACCGTTCTAGTTTCAGCACGAAAATGATGTAACTTGTGGCGTTGGGAGGAGCAATTACTGCAATTACCAGTTGGAATGAAATGAGCTGAATGGACATGATTGCGAAATCATTCATTTCCCTTCTCAAGGTGCTTGACAAATGATTCTCGCAGACATCACACTGAACAGTAGCGAAGAGCTAATTTTATTTTATGGTCACTGCAAAAGGGTAGCTTCCGTTTAGCGACACGATTGATGGTTCAAAAAAAAAAAAACCATCCCAAAAGTCACACAATCATGTCACACGAGCACTGAGTGCAACCATTTTTCCATAGAAATTTTCTATTGCTGAAAAAAGTGAACCGCACAGAAAAACAGACTTCCTAGCCCCCGGAGACCGACGTCGTTGGTACGCAATAAATCATTCACGTTGGTCTTCTCATGCTCTTTCTTTTGGCCGTTCTTGAAATAACTGAAGCAGCTTCAGAATACCCATCGTTAAGCAACGAGAATACGGTATGTGGCACCCCATCAATCCACCCACCCACCTGTACACATCTTCAGTCTCCTTTCACACACAGAACTCAAAGATGTAAGATAGCAAATAACTAACGAGCAGATTCAACCCTCATTTGGCATGTATTATCTCGCTGTCTGTGTCGACGGGCACGCAGACTTTCATCCCACATACCGCCACATTATTATTAAGGAGATAAGATCCAACTGCCAGCCACCCACCGACCAGTAGCGGCATGAAAAGACGTTGGGAAATTATTTCCATCCAACGAGTGAGCTTTCCAATGACTACCATCAGCGCATTTCCAGCGCAACGAGTTCCGAAGTCGTTATCAACTGATCTGAAACTGTCACCACTGACCGCAGGATGGCTGGCAACACTGACCAGCACTGCCAGCTCCCAGAAGCGGGAGAAATGTGCTTGACACATAGCTGGAGAACCGGAAAAATGGAGCTTATCAGGTACAACTCAGACAGCACAATAAGCGTGAAAGAGTCGATTTGCACTGCTAGCTGATGGCGACGAGTTCGAACAAAAGACGCCGACCGACGCCAACTGGACACAAGTAGATAAGATGGAAGATGTGGGCCAGATAGGGTTGACTTGCCAGGGGTGGAATGGATAAATATTGATGAAAAAAAAAAAGAACATGTCAAGACGGTTGGAATCGTCATCACACGTTTGGTCGTTCCGACAATCGTCGTAACAGTCTCCATAAGCTTTTCTACTACAATTTACAGTATGTGTGTGCTCGGTGAAACTTGGACTGCTTTTAATGTACTTGTGCGTCGTGCTAAGGTTGAGTGCCTCGCTGTCGGTCAAGGGGGGGGGGGTCCTCCCTTGTTTGTTTTTACCCTTCTTAAAAGGAATGGCATTGCGATCCCTTGAAAATCCGACTGTGTCTTACCGAGACCCCCCCCCCCCCCCTCTAAATAGAAAAATAACGTTTCCAGAAGGCACAAAAAGATTCCAGTGGCACTTATTTCACCAAATCGTTCATTCTTATTTCAGGCGCATTAGAATCCCAAGCAATACAATACTGGCATATTTGGTTGCTGCAACAAGACTGTAACTTAATTGAGTCCCATTGAAGTTACTTTCAGTGATTTGCTTGGTCGACTCAAATATGACGTAGCTTATTTAATCGTGCATTTAATAAACTTGAACATCCCAATTTTGTTTTTGCCATTTTCTATTCAGTTGCCAAAATGGCGTCGGAACCAGAGTTGCCACATGCACAGATTTATCTAGATTGACACAGATTTTTTAGATAAACCAAGATTTTTAAGCTTTTTGGCAATTGCTTGTCCACTTGAACTTAAAAACTTCAAATTTCAAAAATAAGTACATTTTAGGATCCAATTATTTGCCAATTCTACTTCCAGTTTGCCGTTTGGGCCCATGAAGCAAAAGAAAACAATTGACACTGACACTACAGAGACAAACGACAGTCTGTACGTCAGTTTGAGAGTGCGATTCTACTACAAAGCTGTTAAACTCCGCCTGGCGGATCACCAAACCATCTACAATGCAATTGTTAAACAGTTCCAGATCGGAGGCATCGATTACAAACAAAGCTTTTCATTAGATGGAGCATCAGTAATGATCCCAAGTAGCACAAATTGTTGCAATAGAGCAGAAAAATCTCTCTTGAAACATATTAGGGATAGTTTTGTTTGGCTATGTACCGCAAAATCATACACAACAGCTACGAAAAAAGCGCAAGGGTGGAGCCTATTTGCAACGTGACGTTGTTTCTACAGAGTTGCAATAGCATTTTGTAAGACTTTCAAATATTGCAAATCGCGTTGCAAAAAAGTGAAATTATACTCATGTTTAAATGAATGCAAGGATAACTTTTTTTTAATGGGCATCGTTATCAACGAAACATTCGTGACAAAAATATTGAGAAGTAAAATGATCTGAAAATCGTGTTGGAATAAGTTTGTTTTTTAAACGCTTTCAGATTTGTGGATAAATTTTCTGTTCTTCTTCGAAAAATATTAACGCCCTTGAATACAGCCTCGAGAATAGAGCATTGTTTTAGAATTTGAAACAGAACAATTTCTGTTAAATTATGTTTTCATTTGTAAAAATCAGATTTCTGAATCATTCGAATCTTAAGTCATTACAGGTTCATGTTGGGTTCAAACTGTGGAGGAATGAGTGAAATTTTGTAATCTCATTTTGAATTGCAAAATGTTGGCATATGGCGTCTTCGAACAAACCAAATACACAACCGGCTAAAATAATTATGAATCCATTCTTAACACGTGCAGTTCTTCGATGGTATTTATCTATATAGACAACTTTAAATTACAGAGTTTTCTTTGTTTACGTATTCCTGATTTATTTAGAATTAAAAACTAGTGAATTCCACATAATCAAATATAAATAAATTTAATGTTAAATCAAACTAATCGCTGATTATTTGTTCAAAGGATATACATAACGTACTGAAAAGATGATGCTTGACTGGCATTACAAGTAAAACAACAATATCGTATACGCCTTCAACAAAAGTGTTCAATTCATTGGAACAAAGAATTAGAATAATTCAGAAGCCACACCATGTTTTTTTTTACTTAAAAACTGAAGAACAATTGAGTGGGCACGGAAACGGAATAATAAAATAAAATCTTAGTAGGGGACAGTGCTCTAATGTGGGCCTTTAGATCTAGAATTCGGCCTATTGTTAAAACTTGCCTGTCTTTAATTTTTCTTCATACAGCCATTCCATAAAACACCGATATAGTGGGTCTCAGAATTTCGTGAAAATTTGCATTTTTGTTCCTTATCACAAAATATTAGATATGTATTTTTTTTTTTGCATTAGGGTGACCATTTCCATGTTAGGCCAGTTTCAAAAATAGATTTTTTTTTTAGTTTTCTCGAAAATGACCTTTTTCAGGAAATCATAACTTTTGAATCACTAAACCGATTTCAAATGTTATAACACCAATTGAACGATAATTAATGGCATTGAAAAATTGCAATTTTGAACTGTAAAACATTGATTGTATTTGAACTTTGAGATTTTCATGGTTTCCGACTAGAGGACGCTGTACGATTTTTTTTCTTGAAAACTTAGACTGTTTTAGGGAACGTCCATTTATTACGTCACGCAAAACTTGACTTTTTATAACCCCCCCCCCCCCCCCCTTTGTCACATTTTTTGTATGAACCTTCGAATTTTTTTGTATGGATCGTCACGTTTTCTCAAACCCCCCCCCCCCCCCTTACTGCGTGACATAATTAATGGACCTTCCCTTATACAATATATCAAAAAAATTAGATGAGAATGTTTTTTTGTTTTCGAGATATATTTTTTTGAAGTAATCAAGTTTTGGATTTTTGCACCATACTCATATGCGCCTATCATGTGTCTCCATTGATTTATGGTGACTATAACATAGTCATATTATATTATCTACACTTATTTCAATTTCAGATTCTAGACTACCATGAATTTCCCAAAGCCTAGAATCAAATTTATAGATTTGCTGTTGGGTATTATTAGCGTGAGGGCCAAGAAAAGCGCGAAACTACGAGGAGGATAAAATACCGGCGGACTGTGGTAAGAAAATAAAAGCCTGTGGTGTTTCCTTTAACAATTCAATTCGTACTACTTTATTTAACTTCCAAAGAACATTTATATCCAATGGGGACAAAGGGCAGAAGGCCAAGATCGTTGCCCCCTGAAAGACAAGAAAAAACGCATCATCCAGTTGCTTGTGTATTGGTCAGTTGACGAAGTCGGTGAGCACCATTGGTTTTAGATCGGTTTCGATCACGGGTAGGGTATCGGCTCTGATTCTCGCGCCAACATAATACGCCCACCAAATTACGAGTAGGAATTTCCAACCCATTTCTTCCTGGAACGTACTCATCGCTATCCAGTGGGAGCCGGCGAAGCTTCCTGACGTCTCGACGGAAAATACCCTTAGCTGTTTTGACCGATACAACCCTGACGAGTCCATCGTCTCCGGGAAAGAGCTCAAGAATACGTCCTAAAGGCCACTGTAGCGACTTCTCGTTGTCGTCGACTAGGAGCACAAAATCACCCTCTGTAACATTTTGGGATCTTGCTTGCCATTTCGTTAGGCGTTGGAGCGACAGCACGTACTCAGACTGCCACCGAGCCCGAAAGTATTGAGCGACCCGTTGAACATAGTTCCACCGTGATAGCGAGTTTATCTGCTGTTCGAGGTGGTTAATTTCTGGGAGAGCCTCTAAAGGTCGCCCGATTAAGAAGTGTGCGGGCGTAAGAGGCTGTGGATCGGCAGGGTCATCCGAGATTGCACATACCTTGTGATCAAAAAGTTCCGGTAATTTTCAATTTAAAAAGGCCGCCTTTATTTTTTCGGTAAAATCTTTTTAGTGTAAGATGGCAACACTAGTTCTGATATTCTGTCAAAGTGTGAGAGCAAATTATCCATTAGTTTTGTTTTGACAACTGCTTTTGTTAGTCGAAAAATAGACGCTCGGCGATTTTACAATGGATAAAAAATTGGAACAACGCGTTTGTGTGAAATTTTGTGTTGCAAACGGATTTTCTGCAGCGGAAACGCTCAGAATGTTGCAAAAAGCCTTTGGTGAGGACTCTATGTCACAAAATCGTACATTTGTTTGGCACAAAGACTTTAAAGAAGGCCGTGAAAGCGTGAGTGACATGCCGCGTTCTGGACGACCATCGACCTCAACTACCGATGAAAACATCGCTTCCGTGAAGAATTTAGTTATGGAAAACCGCTCAATTAGCATTCGGGAGATAGCTGCACTCCTTGATATCTCATTTGGATCGACCGAACACATTTTGACGGAAATTCTGGGCATGAAACGCATTGAAGCACGACTTGTTCCAAAAGAGCTGAATTTTTTGCAAAAACAGCATCGAGTTGAGGTCGCTAAACAGATGATTGCGAACGCAGATAGCGATCCCACATTCATGGAACGCATCATAACTGGTGATGAAACGTGGGTATATGAATTTGATATGCTCACAAGTCAACAATCGTCCGAATGGCGCGCCGAAGATGAGCCGAAACCAAAAAAATCACGACAAAGTCGCTCCAAAATTAAAGTTTTACTGACCGTTTTCTTTGATTTTCGCGGTGTCGTCCATTCTGAATTCCTTCCAGAAGGTCGAACGGTTAACAAAGAGTATTATTTACAAGTTATGAGACGTTTGCGTGAGGCAATTCGAAAGAAGAGGCCAGAATTGTGGCGCAATAATTCGTGGATTTTACACCACGATAACGCTCCATCACACACCGCGCTCACTATTTGTGAATTTTTGGCCAAGAACTCCACCAATACCATCAAACAAGCACCATATTCACCAGACCTTGCCCCGTGCGACTTCTTTCTCTTCCCAAAACTGAAAATTCCGCTCAGAGGTAGGCGTTTTGAATCGATTGATGCGATAAAAAAGAATTCGCTGGAAGAACTGAAAGCCATACATTCATCGGCCTATAAAAAATGTATGGATGATTGGATAAAGCGCTGGCATATGTGTGTTGCCTCTAATGGCGAGTACTTTGAAGGCGATAATAAAGATATCAATTAAAAATTGAAATAAATGCGTTTTTTTTCAAATTACCGGAACTTTTTGATCACAAGGTATAGGACGAGAATTCATGCAGGCAGCTACCTGAGAGAGAAGAGTGCTTAATTCCTCAAACGTGTAACTATAATTACCTCCAATTTTGCTGAGAAATCCCTTCGCAACCTTGATACCAGCCTCCCACAATCCCCCGTGATGCGGCGATCGAGCGGGTATGAAGAACCAGTGAACTCGTTTGTTGGTGAGAAAATCGTTAACCTGATTGCTGTGTTCGATTATATCAATATGTTGGTAGAGTTCACGAAGTATTCTCGCTGATGCATGGAAATTTGTAGCGTTGTCGGAGTACATCTTGCTGGGCACTCCATACCGACAGGTAAACCATGTGAAGGCGGCGATAAAAGACGATGCCGTTAAATCCGAAACAGCCTCCAGATGCACCGCTCGTGTTCCAAAGCATACAAATAGAGCAATGTATCCTTTCGATGGTACGGCTCCACGAGTTCTTCGTCCAACAATGTTCACTGGACCAGCGTAATCAACGCCCGTAATGGCAAGTGGTGGAAGTGGCTTGAGGCGGTCTGATGGTAATTGTCCCATTTGTTGTGCAATACGTGCTGGTTGGTTTCGACAGCAGATCAGACAGTCTCGACACACCTTTCGGGCGGCACTGCTACCACGCAATATCCAGAATCGTTTTCGTGTGGCTGCTAATAACGACTGAGGGCCACAGTGAAGATGTTCATTGTGTTCGTGAAGTAGTGTAAGTGAAGTCAATATTGAATGCCGCGGTAGCAAGATCGGATGCTTGTTGTCGTAGCACAAATCAGATTGCTGCAGCCTTCCGCCCACCCTGACAACACCGCTTTTATCAAGAAAGGGATTCAGTTGATGTAGTGGACTACAACGTTCAACGCTGAGATCTCTTTGTAGTCGGCTGATTTCTCCGGGAAAATTTAGCTGTTGCGTGTGTCGGATGTATTTTTCTAACGCGAGATCGATTTCATCGGGAGAGAGCCGAGAGGAGCAACGGAACTCAGGGTGCCCAAAACGAAGCATGCGAGCGGTTATACGAAGCAAAAGTTGTAGGTTTGGGTAATACCTAGCCATCATATCGTCCAGAAATCTATTCTCGTACACAGTGAAACATAACAGGTTGGCTGATAAGTCCCCGGTCTAACAAAGAAAAACACATTTTTTTGTCAAAATTCGTTTTTATTATTCAACATAGTTCCCTTCAAGAGCGATACAACGATTATAACGACCTTCCAATTTTTTGATACCATTTTGGTAGTACTCCTTCGGTTTTGCCTCAAAATAGGCCTCAGTTTAGGCGATCACCTCTTCATTGCAGCCAAAATTTTTCCCTGCGAGCATCCTTTTGAAGTCTGAGAACAAGAAAAAGTCGCTGGGGGCCAGATCTGGAGAATACGGTGGGTGGGGAAGCAATTCGAAGCCCAATTCATGAATTTTTGCCATCGTTCTCAATGACTTGTGGCACGGTGCGTTGTCTTGGTGGAACAACACTTTTTTCTTCTTCATTTGGGGCCGTTTTGCCGTGATTTCGACCTTCAAACGCTCCAATAACGCCATATAATAGTCACTGTTGATGGTTTTTCCCTTCTCAAGATAATCGATAAAAATTATTCCATGCGCATCCCAAAAAACAGAGGCCATTACTTTGCCAGCGGACTTTTGAGTCTTTCCACGCTTCGGAGCCGGTTCACCGGTCGCTGTCCACTCAGCCGACTGTCGATTGGACTCAGGAGTGTAGTGATGGAGCCATGTTTCATCCATTGTCACATATCGACGCAAAAACTCGGGTGTATTACGAGTTAACAGCTGCAAACACCGCTCAGAATCATCAACACGTTGGTGTTTTTGGTCAAATGTGAGCTCGCGCGGCACCCATTTTGCACAGAGCTTCCGCATATCCAAATATTGACGAATGATATGACCAACACGTTCCTTTGATATCTTTAAGGCCTCTGCTATCTCGATCAACTTCATTTTACGGTCATTCAAAATCATTTTGTGGATTTTTTTGATGTTTTCGTCGGTAACCACCTCTTTCGGGCGTCCACTGCGTTCACCGTCCTCCGTGCTCATTTCACCACGCTTGAATTTTGCATACCAATCAATTATTGTTGATTTCCCTGGGGCAGAGTCCGGAAACTCATTACCAAGCCAACTTTTGGCTTCCACTGTATTTTATCCCTTCAGAAAACAGTATTTTATCAAAATACGAAATTCCTTTTTTTCCATTTTTTTCACAATAACAAAAGTTGCTTCACAAAAGACGCTCTATCTCACAAACTAATTGACTTACAGGCGTCAAATTTTGACACGAATCATTTGAAGGTTGGTACTATATAAAAATAATATGCATTTAATACTAGCGACGCCATCTATGTGTCAGACCGGGGACTTATCAGCCAACCTGTTACGACGGCTGCAGCTCGCTGCTCTTTGTCGGTTTGTCGTTGCTCGTTGGTATCCAAATTCGTTGATAATTGTTTGGCAACAAACGTCTTCCACCGCGCAGCACCGCCAACTAGCCATGCCAATACAACCTTGGAATTGGAGAATGCCCGAACTTCGTAGAACGTTGTCGCAGAAAGAGCAGCTCGCACGTTTGAGATTAATCGTGCCAAAATAACCGCTGCACACAATTCCAGACGGGGTGTAGTCATTCTGCCGTTGCCTATAGGTGCTAGTTTCGATTTCGCACAAACGAGATGGGATGAAGTACTGCCGTTGTCGCTTATGGCTCGAATATAGATGCAAGCGCCCATTGCCACATCGGATGCATCGCAGTAGCCGTGCAGGTAGAGACGAGACCAGACACGCATGTCAATCACCCTTCGTGGAATCTGAAAAGAGTTGAGAAGGGAAAACTTTTGCACCAAAACTAACCAATCATTGGTTAACTCACCGGGGGTGCTGCATCCCAGGCCACCTTCAGCTCCCACATTCGCTGCATAACTAGCTTTGCCTTTACTACAATTGGAGCAAGTAGACCAAGCGGGTCGAAGAGACTCGCGATTTGCGATAAGATTGTACGTTTTGTGGGCTGAAGGATCTCGGTTGGCGTGTAGGAGAAGTGGAACTCGTCACTGCACGGCTGCCATTGCATTCCGAGTGTCTTAATTGTACTGCTGCCATTCTCCTCAATAGGAATTTTCACCTCCAAATCTGCGTCCGGAATGCCTTCTAATACCGCAGCGCTGTTCGATGCCCATTTCCGAAGATGAAATCCACCGGTTGCAAATATATCAGTGAGTTGTTCCCTTAACAACTTTGCTTCTTCTTCGGACGACGCACCGGTGAGAATGTCATCTACATATATACTCTTCTAGCCGGCGTCGGTGGTGTAGTGGTAAAGCGTGACTGCTACTTGGCACCCCAGTGGGTCTGGGTTCAATCCCAGTCGACGTCGGTGGTTTTTCTGAGGCGAAAAAATCTGGTCACGTCTTCCTTCGGAAGGGAAGTAAAGCCGTTGGTCCCGGTTCATATTCATGAGTCGTTAGGTAGGGTCCAGGTGGTGGAGTCGTCTTCCTGGCGTCGGTGATTGTCACCATGTGAGGAAATAGGCCGACGTAAAATAAAGATTAAAAAAAAAAATATATATACTCTTCTTCGCCTTGTCAACTGCTATCGGGTATAGTTGCTGGTATGATTCTAGAAGCTGTACGCATTTCGTCGCCAAGTATGATGCACTTTTAGTCCCAAACGTTACTGTATTCAGGCGATACTCCTTTATTTCTTCGTCCTTGGCCCATCTCCAAAGAACCCTGAGAAAGTCACGATCAAGCTCGTTCAACCATACCATACGATACATTTGCTTTGCATCTCCAACAATAACAATCGGGGGAAATCGAAATCGGATTAGTATGTTGATCAACGAATCCTGAACGACAGGTCCACACATCAGCACATCATTCAATGAGAGCCCACTAGTTGTCTTTGCTGATGCATCGAAAACGACTCGACATTTCGTGGTTGTACTGGAAGATTTCACTACACAGTGGTGTGGCAAATACGCCAATTTATTGGCTGTAGAGGTATCTTCAACGAGCGACATGTGACCGAGATCGATGTACTCACGGATGAACGCATGGTACTCACTTTTGAGCGGTGGGTTTCGGTCAAGTTTTCTCTCAATGTGGTGGAGCCTTTTCTCGGCAATTTGCTTAGACTCACCTAATTGGTTGGGGTCAAGCAAGAACGGGAGACGGACGACAAACTTTCCCGACTCATTTCGGACAGTGTGCGTAGAGAAGTGTTGTTCGCATCGTTGCTCTTCTTCGGTGAGATGGTTAGGTTTTGCGGCGTATTCTTCAAACTCCCAAAACTTGCAAAGTTGTTGAGAGAGATCGTCATCGGTAGAGGCCAATAAGCAAGTAGAAACGTGCGATTGAAACGGCGTGATCGACTCGTGATAACGGCCTGCGACTACCCAACCGAGTTTGGTATTCTGTAGTGTTGGTAGGCTATTGTCGGAACTGAGAGCAATTTTGCCAGGCTCGAACAGCTCGAAGAAAAGTTCAATGCCCAGTAAAACTTCTACTTTACCAGGGTGATGGAAGAGTGGATCGGCAAGATGTATGGATCCTGGAATCGGCCAATTGGAAATATTGGCTGGCTTGCAGGGAAGCGTTTTGGTGATTTTTTCCAACACCAAGCAGGATACAGACGTGCGATAATCCGTACAGCGTGAAGATATGATGATTTCGGCACATTTGTCAGCGTGTGCTGGTGTGGATGAGATGCCTTCGAGATGCATGTCAGCTGCACGCGTTTTGAGTCCGAGTTTCCTACAAAAATTGTCGCTAACAAAACTGACATGCGAGGCACAGTCTAATACGGCACGGCAGGCGTGTAATCGACCATGGCTGTCCAAAACGTTGATAGCGACGGTAGCAAGCAGGACACTAGACGCATCGAGGAATGTAGGTGAGTCAATGGCCGAAAAGAAGGATTGGACTAGTGGTACAGGGTTGGCTTGGGCCAAGATCGACGAAGATGTTGATGACTGTGAGATTGTTGATGATGACGCCGGATGTAGCAATGTGTGATGGTGTAAGTTGCATTTCCTACACAAACCTGATTTGCAGTTTTCACCGGTATGTATTTTCAAGCAATTACTGCACAGTTTCATCCTGTTGACGTGTGCCAGTCGTTCCTCGTGGTTCATGTGAATGAACTTTCCACATTGGTAGAGATTGTGGTTTTGTTTGTTGCAAACGTTGCATAACGGAGGGTTCGTTGCGACGAATGCGTTTGCACCTCGGAGTTGAGGTTGATGTTTTATGGGTGATGGTTGTTTAAACGGAATATTAGCCTTCGGCTTAGTTGGTTGAGCCGATTGAAGAGCAAAACTATGAGATTCGATGAACTTTAGGAAACACCGTAGGGTAATGGCTTCCTCATCCATTTCTGAAACCTTTTGGCACCACAATTGTTTCGTATCGGGATCCACCTTTTCACTGAGAATGTACAATAGCCACGTATCACGATCTTCTCTATCCATTGCATTCAGAGCTTGGATAACCTCGTCGGAAACGTCATGCAATGAGCGCAAGCTAAATGCGGAGGGTGACATTAGGGTTGGCTGTGATAGAAACCGTTTGATGTGCCGGTTAGCAATTTCCCGTGGTTTGTCATACCTAGATTTAAGCTTTTCAAGTGCAGATCGGTAATTAGCATCTTCGATTTTCAGATGTGAAATCAATGATGCAGCCTCACCAGCTAAGTTTGTTTTTAGAAAATATAGCTTTTGACTGTCCCTTAGCGTCGCATTTTTGTGTACCAAGCTGTCGAACAAATCGTAAAACGATTGCCATTCTAAATAGTTCCCACTGAAGACGGGCATGTTCATCCGTGGAAGTTTGAGGTCTGACAGAGGGGATGCCATGGCGTTGTTTTGTACAATGGCGGGAGATGTGGTAGCAATGCTGGTGGACATCAATCGGAGAAATTCGGCTTGTTGATCTGCGAGCTGCTTGATTACGTCATTCTGCGGAATTGATTGGTTAGCAGCATTTTCGCGCTCCTTTACCGCTTTTAACGATTTCAATAAACGGTTCTTCAGTGCGATGTAGCACGTTTCTGATTTTCCCTGACGTTGCACTGCATCTTCAAACGCTTTCTCGTCTTCGCTCATATCCACAACCCTTTTATGGACGGCACAAAAGGCAGCCCACACTTCACTCAGAGCATCTAGTTCGATTTGAATATCGACTTCTTCGACCGCTTCTGGTCTTATTTCGTCCACCGTATCTGAAATCCGTTTTAATCGCGGTTCGAGCGATTTTCTTTCACGGATAAGTTTATCCATTTTTGTGGATTTCGCGCACTTATCGTTCAATTGAATATTTTCCAAAACGTATTGCTCACACTATTTGTTCTGTACCACTAGATGCCGATCAGCAGAAGCACTTTCACGAGAGCAGCGACGGGGCCAATTCACGGGCACTAGTGGTCACAGAATACGCGGTTCACTGCGAAATGTTCGCTATCCGGCTCGAAGGACCATATATTAGAGTGAGGGCCAAGAAAAGCGCGAAACTACGAGGAGGATAAAATACCGGCGGACTGTGGTAAGAAAATAAAAGCCTGTGGTGTTTCCTTTAACAATTCAATTCGTACTACTTTATTTGACTTCCAAAGAACATTTATATCCAATGGGGACAAAGGGCAGAAGGCCAAGATCGTTGCCCCCTGAAAGACAAGAAAAAACGCATCATCCAGTTGCTTGTGTATTGGTCAGTTGACGAAGTCGGTGAGCACCATTGGTTTTAGATCGGTTTCGATCACGGGTAGGGTATCGGCTCTGATTCTCGCGCCAACAGGTATCATAAATTGTCACTGGGATTCGTAAAATTGTTAATAAAGATGCATAGGGTATCAAGTAGAGTATTAAAAAATTAAATTTAGAAAATCCTTTTTTCGGGAAAAAAACGCTTCCCAAAAGGCAAAAAGGGGGGGGGACACAAAAAAAACCAAAAAAAAAATTATTAAAAAATATTTTTGCGTGTATTTTTCTTTTTTTGGTTTTTGGGGGTTGGTTTATAATTTTTAAAAAGTATAAAAATCTACGGGGGGGTTTTTTTTTTATTTTTTTTTTTTTTGTGTGTTGGTGTGGGGGGGGGGTAGGCCACGCCGCAGTTTGTGTTCTTTATCCTAAAAAAAAAAAATATTTTTTTTTGTTATTTTTATATTTATTTATATTTTTATATATGTGTGTAAGTAAAAAAAAAAAAAACAAGTAGTAATGTACCCATAAATGGTTATGTGCACTTTTCGCAATTATGGGTATTCTTCACCCATATTTAGGTAAACTGATCTAAGCGTGCACCTGAGCACATGGTGTATTGATATATTGTGTAAAACAGTCTAAATGTTCAAGAAAAAAATATAAAATCTTATAGCGTCCTCAAGTCGGACACCATGAAAATCGCAAAGTACAAATACAATCACTGTTTTACAGTTGAAAATTCCAATTTTTTAATGCTATTATATTTTCTTCAGAGTATGTTTAATTAACGTTCAATTGGTGTTTTAATTCAAAAGTTAGGATTTCTTGAAAAAAGTCATTTTCGGGAAAACTAAAAAATATCTATTTTTGAAACCGCCGTAACATGGAAATGGTCACACAAAAAACGCCCTAACATGGAAATCATGATGGCATCGATCACAAGTAAAGTGCGACAGATCGTTAGAAACGGTAAAATGTAATTGCCTGTCATATATCGTTTGAAAGCTGAATAAATACCCTTTTGTTTGACGTTTTGATCAACCGTGTATGTTGTTTGATTCTTGAGTTTTGATCACTTGAATGTGTCCAAATTTACATAGCAACAATTTTGTCCTAAAACTGGGTCTACGGGTTTCTTGAAAAATCAATCAATAATTCAAAAACATAACAGCTTATGTGCATTACGCACATCTAGTTGTCTCACAGCTGTTTATTTTATTTGGGAAGATAATTTATTTCAGCTTTACGTAGGTAGCTATTTTATTTATATTAATTAGTAAGAACACCCGAAAATGAAAATATTATGCCCTCACTATTTGAGTGATCCTTGTTTAAAACATAAATAGTAATAGTCTCTACTATTAAAATCATAGCTTATAGAGGTTGAATAATGAACACTTTAAGCTATTTTCTTTGTTTGTCCTACACAATAACCACAACCTCTAGAAATCAATCCTTACCTAATTTTATCAGATTTTGTATTGATTATTTCTTCATTTATAATATGCAATGATCGCATAATATGCAATGATTGATTGCATTTTTCATTCGAACTCATGAAGTATTTTATCTGTAAGCTATATGTAGCTAGTTATACACTTGCTTAGAGGTGTGAATGTAGTTCACCTCCCCGCGGTGCACCTTGGAAACATTAAGCTCCCCTTAACGGCTAAACGAACTACGGAGGGAGCGTCATACGACGCATTGGGGTGGATGCCAGTAAAACCCCAATTATGGCAACTGGCTGCGAAAAGATTCACGAGTGGTACCGTTGTATTCGGGCTGGCGCCTGTGTCGTCTCCCTCAGTACTGCCGGGTGACACCGAGTAAGAAATGGCGAGGTTCCCGCGGCACAGGTCGTCTCCGTCCCATTCTCCACCGCCCGACCTCGCCAGTCGAGCGGGAGTAGGCTCAGATGACCTATACCTGTCTTGCGCTGATCCGGCTCTGAACACGGTTCCCCATGAAGGGCCGTGTCAACCCTCGCATGGCCTCCCTGTATGCATAGATAAGCATGGGATCACAATAGCGACTACTCCACGTGGGCTTGGATAGCGGCTGGAGGGGGGCCCAACAACATGGAGGAAACAAAAAAGACCCAAGAGAGGGCGAATCCGTTCGCTAAAGGCGGCCTAGCGAGGTCCCCACCGCGTAAAACGGTGGGATCGGGCGTGAGCGACACCTGCGGTAGTGCTACGGCATCGAAGGCAGGTGGAACCAAGCTAGGCGTGGCCATGGATGGGCCAGGACTCATCCGGGCCATGGATAGGATGCGGGAAACCCTTCCTAAGGTGATGGAGGTCTCGGAGCTGTTGGATGCGATCATCGACTTCACGTCGTCGCGCAACAACATTGCGAAAGACCTCAAGTTGAGCCTTCTTAGGCTACGCATGACAGTGCAGGCTGCATGCAAGGAGAGGGAAGAGCTGGAGGCCAAACTACTAGCCGAGCAAAGTGCGAAAGAGTTGGCACGGCTAGCGGCCAACGAAAGGGCGAGGGACATAGCCTCGAAGCAGACGCAGACGGAACCATCCGTCTCCGCCGGAGAGTCCACCCTATCCATGGGGGCGGGGACCTCCAAGCGGGCTAGGCAGTCCCCGGGCGAGACGGCACCCGGCGCTTCTAAGAAGCGCATCGTGTCGGAAGCCCCAAAAGGTAAACGAACTTATGCGAACGTGGCGGCGGGGTTAGATGGTCCATCCTCGCGACCAGCTTTGGCTTCTCGCAAAGAGAGGCGCAAAAGGCGCGACGTCCAGCTCGCGTGTTGTCTCAAGCGCCGAAGGGGGCCCGAGCGGCAGGGCCCCAACGACAACGACAGCCATAACTAGCACGGAGGCAGATGCCAGTGCTAGGAGGGGGACAAGCGATGACCCCAGGCGGGGCCCCAAGGAATAAAGTGAGAAAAAAGAGGAGTAAAACAAGAAAAGAAAAAGATAAGCGACAGGTGGCCCGCAAGCGTAACCGCGGAGAGGCCCTCATCGTTAAGACCGAGGCGTCAAAGTACTCCGAGGTCTTGAAAGCGATGCGCGGGGACGCTAAACTGGCAGGCCTAGGCGCCGATGTGCGGAGTATATGCCGTATCCGCACCGGCGAAATGCTCCTGGAGCTTAAAAAAGCGACAACGCTTAAGGGCCCGGCGTATAGAGACCTGGCAAAACAGGCCTTAGGTGAGGGTGTGGAGGTGCGCGCCCTCGTCTCGCAGGTGACGATACCGTGTAAAAACCTGGAGGCAGACGAGATCTCCACTGCACTGAAGGAACAGTGCAAGGTCGAGGTTGCCGCCGCAGACATACGTCTGAGGAAGGGTCCACTTGGGACCCAGGTGGCAACCCTGAGGGTAGCGACAGTCGACGCAGACGCGGCGTTGAAAGTGGCGAAGGTGAAAGTGGGATGGTCAATATGCCCACTAAGCCTGCACCAGCCGCCGAAGGCATGTTTCAGATGCCTAGAGAGCGGGCACATGTCCTGGGAATGCAAAGGCCCAGATAGGAGCAACATGTGCAGAAGGTGTGGCAGCACTAGCCACAAGGCGGTTATCGCTAGTTAAAAACATTATTGCTTCCGGATGGTCGCAAATGAATCACTTGGTGAAAGGGGATGGAAGGTTGGTTGATTTTTTTTTTGTGGGTATCTCTGGTGTTTGTGTAATACTAGAACGCCCCTTGTTTTTGTTGGAGGGGGCCGGCCTTCTTTTTTGTTTGTTTTTTTGTTTTGTTGTTACACATCTCATCGGGCAATAACACCGTTGAGATCTTCTAAGACTTTAACCAATGCGATTATGATGAACTTGACGCTGAAATCTCACAAATCGATTGGCACAGTATTTTAACATTAGGCTCCTTAGACGATGCTGTGAACCGATTTTATCTTGAACTGGAAGCAATTTTTGAACAATGCGTACCATTGAGGAAGCGTACACGTCGGCCCGACAACAAACAGCCATGGTGGAACGGGGAACTGCGAAATCTTCGTAATAGGCTACGAAAAGCTCGTAGACGGTATTTTCGGATTAAAACTGAAGAGCATAAAGCTTTAGTGCGCGGTTTGGAATCCCAATTCCACGCTCTGAACACGTCATGTTTTCAACCATACATTCACCGGCTTGAGAGCAACATGAAGGACGACCCAAAGCAGTTCTGGACTTATCTACGTAATCGAACGTCATCTCGAGGAATTCCCCCGCTTGTTAGCTACGAAGATAACATCTCAACGACACCGATTGACTCTGCAAATCTTTTCTCTTCATTCTTCCAAAGTGTGCTTAGCAATAGACCAGCACCATTGTCAGAATCGTACTTGAGTAGTTTGCATTCGTTCGACCTAAATCTGCCTACGACTTCATTCACGCAACATGATGTGTACACAAAACTGCGTGGTATCGACAGTTCTAAGGGACCAGGATCAGACGGACTCCAGCCGATTTTCATTAAGAAGTGCTCTGCTTCATTGGCTCAACCAGCTTCTCTGCTCTTCAATCGTTCCACTGCTGAAAGTGTGTTTCCTGTGAAATGGAAAGAGGCTCTGATAACGCCAATCCACAAATCGGGCAACGTGCACGATGTCAAGAATTACAGAGGAATTTCCATTCTGAGCTGCCTTCCGAAGGTTTTTGAAAGCATGCTGTTAGATGTTCTTTACCCTGCAATCCAGCATATTATCACTGCTGACCAGCATGGATTTGTCAGAAAGCGATCAACCACTACGAATTTAATGAGCTATGTTTCAAAGCTGATCGACATAATTGAAAAACGTCAGCAGATCGATGCGGTGTACATAGACTTTTCGAAAGCATTTGACAGAGTCCCGCATAATCTGGTAGTGGAAAAACTTAGACGAATTGGTTTTCCAGTTTGGTTGACTAATTGGATCTTCTCGTACCTGACGAACCGTAGTGCATCTGTGCGACTAGGTGCGACACTTTCGGTTCCATTTGTTATCACATCAGGCGTTCCTCAGGGTAGCCATCTCGGGCCACTTCTCTTCGTGCTGTTTGTGAATGATCTCTGCAATGAATTGAAGTCTTTCAAAATAATGTACGCAGATGACCTAAAAAATTTTCGGGTCATAACATCCCTGGTGGATTGCTGTGCATTGCAGATGGACGTTGACAATGTCCTGGATTGGTGCGCTAGAAATGGAATGGAGGTGAACGTTAAGAAATGCAATGTAATCTCGTTCACTCGGATACGCACACCAACATTCTTCGAATACTCAATGCACACTGCCACGGTAGAACAAGTCACGCTAATCAAGGACTTTGGAATTACGCTTGATTCCAAGTTGCGTTTTGCTGAACACATCTCATCAGCTATAGCAAAAGCCTTCGCAGTACTAGGACTTATCAAACGTAACACCAGAAAATTCACCGACGTGTATTGTCTGAAGGCATTATATATATCTCGTGTTAGTAGCTTACTAGAATATGGGGTTACAGTTTGGGCCCCGTATCATGCCGTTCAGATTGATCGCATAGAACGAGTACAAAAAAGCTTCGTTAGATATGCACTCCAAAGGCTTCCTTGGCGAAATCGATTCCTTCTGCCGTCTTATGAACATCGCTGCGCATTCATCAATCTACCAACTCTACGAACTAGGTGGATAAATCTACAACAACTTTTCGTGTTTGACCTGCTTGGACATAACATTGACTGCTCCGAACTCTTGGCAAAGCTCAATTTCAACGCTCCTTCAAGATCTATTCGGAGAACGCAATTTCTTCGACGCTCTGCTCATCGTACACAGTACGGGCAGAATAACCCTCTCGATGTTTGTTGTGCATTGTTCAATGATGTTTACCACCTGTATGATTTTAATGTAAGCAAGAATACTTTTAAATTAAAGATAAGGGATAGTTTTTAAGTCAATGTCTGTGCGTTATATTTTTAATCGAAGACATAAACATTAAATAAATAAATGCTTAACAAAGAAGTTGAAATTTTTTTCCAAACAGATTAGCATTGTAAATTGGGTGAAGGGCCAAGTCACAAACCGATTACTATCCCTGAGGTAGTCCAGATGTGTGCCATTTGGTATTCAGTAAATAAAATTAACTCGATTAAATTTCTCATGGAATTTAAGGTTCGAATTACTTTGAAGCGTTTTCAATAATTTTCGACTGCAAAAGGCTCACTTAATTCTGTATGTCATTGGAATACAATGACGCTTACTTTACGTTCTTACGTTCTTATCTTCGGAATAAATCATTGGGTTAGAAAATCTGAAAACGTTATATAAAGGTTATAATAACTCATTTTTTTCAGCATGCTCACTGAGATAATCAACTCCAGTGCATAAACGGCAAATAAAACTCTTAAAAGGCGTGAGATATGTATGAACTTCCACGATTGCAAAAAAAAAAAACCATTCACGAATACCATCTAAATGTGAATTTTTCTACTCATGCTCATTCTCATTGATTTTTCATTTTTCTGGCTTGCCCACAATGGATGCGTCGCGTTGCAGGAAATTCGTAAAGATGTTTTTGAAAGGTTTTATTGAATTCTTACAAACATTTTTTTATGTCCATACAAAATTTGCGACGATGTGTTGGATGACGGTATGCAAATGGACTTTTTTTTTGCGTGACGTCAAGGGTGTATTCGATAAAAATGGCACACACATATATACTCATCAAAATTAAACTGATTATCGGATTTTCTTGAAATTTTCAGGGAATGAAGATCTACTAATGAGTTTTGATTTACAACATTTGTTTTATTCAATTTCGTCTCCCATCCCGAATGCCCGCACCTTCCTTTTCACTCCACCCATCAAATTTTGTACAACCGATTTTCCCAGTGTTTTTGTTGTTTTTACCCAAATTTTCTTCAATTTTAACTCTGTTTTTATAGTTTTGGGATGTTTGCGAAGTTCCGGTTTCATAATTGCCCAGAATTTTTCAATTGGACGAAGTTCCGCCGAATTTGGTGGGTTCATATCCTTTGGCACAAAATTGACTCCGTTGGCTCGGTACCACTCCAATACGTTTCGAGCGTAGTGGCAGGATGCTAGATCAGGCCAAAACAGAGTTGATCCTTGGTGCTTCTTAATGAATGGCAAGAGACGCTTCTTAAGGCACTCTCCCGTGTAAATCGCACCGTTTATTGTTCCGGAAGTGATGAAGGTAGCACTTATTTCACCACATCCGCAAATCGCCTGCCAGATTAGAAACTTCTTTGCAAATTTCGATAGTTTCTTCTTTCGAACATCCTCCGGAACATCGAACTTCGACTTGGCAACGAAATATTCTTGCCCAGGAAGTTGACGGAAGTCGGCCTTGACGTATGTTTCGTCATCCATCACGGTGCAACCGGATTTGGTGAGCAGCTTCGTGTAAAGTTTCCGGGCGTGGGTTTTCGCAGTGATGTTTTGTTTTTCATTCCGGTTTGGGGCTTTTTGCACTTTGTAAACATGTAAACCAGCACGCTTCATGGTTTTCTGCACAAAACCGACTGACACCTTAGACTTTTTAGCGACATCTCGAATTGACATGTTTGGACGGTTCTTGAATTGTTGTACGACTTTCCTGGCCATTTTACTGTCCATTGGACCACTTTTACGACCACTCCCTTCCTTCCTTTGGACACTCAGACGCTCCTTGAAGGTTCTTAGTACACGAGACACAGTTGTATTTGCAATTCCAAGCCTTTTAGCAATCCACCGGTGGGACGCCCCTGGATTTTGATTGTGAGTGCACAAAATTTTCTCACGGACAATTTCTTGTTTCGACGACATGACTGGAACTACTGAATGTATAACTATGAAACTTGGCAGATGTAAATAATACACTATGGATAAGATCTACTCAAATTTCTAGGTTTTTTACTCATACGATTCAAATGTTACAGAAGATTTTCTGTGTGCCATTTTTATCGAATACACCCTTTACTTAATAGGCGTTCCTTTAGGGAAAAATCTGTCTATTTTGGTAGTCAGAGATTAGTGGACCAACATTACAATTCTTCTTTTGGATCAGCTTCTATTTACCTAGATCTCTCATTTAAAAATGTTAACAATTTTTTATCCAACCAAAGTTAAATCAGTTTTTCTAGCTTTTTTAACTTGACGTTTATAAGAAACAAATTAATCGATTTCAAAACGCTTAGGTCAAAACCCATGCGCTTGTCATGCCACAAGAGCTCAGTGGGGATTCTTGGTCAAGACCCGAAGTTAAGACTCAGTTCCATAGTGGAAATATCACATCAAGTAGTTTTTCCACCTGCTACAGAGGTGTGCCTGGAGATCACATTGATAATTATACTATTCAAATTAGGTTCGTAGTAACATCGTGCTTTGGGATCATCCTTGCCTTAGATGCATCCTAATAACATGAAAGGACATTGCGGGAAATAGAGGCGACATACATTTTTAATCTTTTTTTTGTTGTTATTATATGAAAGTATATTATTGCATATAAAGTGAGATGTACTGTCTTTTGCATGATGTATTCCAGGTCTTCCAGGTCATCAGGTATTGTAAAATAATTGAATATTTCGATGTCTTACAAAGTCTAAATTCGCTGGTTCATAATGGATGCGCAAGTTTGTCTACAATTGCAACAAAACAGCAGTCGGCACAGATGTATATTATCTTATATGACATTTATTCATAACCACTACCATCCATCTTTATCAGCATCATTACCATTTTTATCATTACTTCTGTTTTCATGATTTATATATTAACATAAAATAATTTTATAATGTTTACCTTATAGGTTATATATATTTTCTTTGTTTGTTTTTTTTTTGTTTGTTACCTCTCCTTTGTCAACTTGCTGATCGAGAATTGACCATAGATTTTCAATTGGGTTCAAGTCTGGTGATTGCGGTGGCCATTCAAGAAGTTTTATGCGACATCCACGGAAAAACGTCATGGTTTTACGGGCCGTGTGCTTCGGATCATTATCTTGTTGAAAGATAAACTTGTCTTCCAGTCCAACTTTCAACAAAGACTCCTCCAAGTTTTCATTAATAATGTCTATGTACCTATCAGCCGTCATTATACCATCGATTTGAGTCAAATTACCAGTTCCAGACCAAGCAAAACACCCCCACACCATTATGCTTCCTCCTCCATGTTTTACGGTTTTTTGCACATTCCGGTCCAAAAGTCGTTCGCCAGGTTTAACCCACACTTTAGAACGCCCTTTCATTCCAAATAGATCAAACTTACTCTCATCAGACCATAAAACTTGTTTCCAGAACGCAACTGGTTTCTCGGCGTATTTTTTAGCGAACTCTAGCCGTTTAACTCTATTTCTCTTTTGAATCAATGGGCGACGTACTGCCAATTTGCTCCTTAAACCTGCACCCTGAAGCCTGGAGCGCACAGTGCGTTCTGAAATACTCAGCTGCAGATTTTCCTTTATCACTCGGCTCGTAACTGTTGGATTTTTCCTGATTTCACGAATAATTCTGGTGTCTTCACGCGGAGTCGTGAGTCGCTTCCGCCCGCGTCCATGTCTATCAGCTTCTGATCCGGTTTCCTGAAACTTTTTCCAAACTTTGCGAACACCAGAATAACTCACTCCATATCTGACGGCAATTTTACACATAGATATTTGCTGTTGACAGTCCCTCACAATTAATTTTCGTACGGATAGGTTAATTTGTTTCGAATCCATTTTCAACATTCAAACGAAATCCGAACCGGCGCGAACAGAACCAAAACAAACAGTGCTCGAAACCTTCTGATAGGCTGAATGTGCTGTGACAGTTTGGCAGGCAATGCCATGCAAGATGCACTCAAGAAAATAATATGTCGGTTTTGAGCACTTTTTTTCTGCCAGGCGGAAAAACATTCACATGCATATGATACATCAGAAACTAAGCTATACAAACTTAATCATGATTTTGAATAAACAGAATGATAATGCTATACAAAAGCTGCATTTTGGTCGAATAGACTTTATATTTTTGAATCAATACAAAATTGGTATAATAATGGCAATCATTTTTTAGCTGGTGAGCACTTTATTTCTGCCAGTACTGTACACTATTATACAAATATTACACGGGACACCCCATTACACCCCATTGCTAACAGTTTGTGAATAGAGGGTGGGCTCTTCTGTCCAGTTAGAATCCGGAATCACTTATTGTGTTGCAGCGGCACGGAAAGTGACTGCTGCAAGATTTCTTTGACAGCAAGTGGTTTGTTAACCTAGGCGCCAACTCTTTGTGGTATAAATTCCACGGTGTTTGGTGCAGTGAGTCAAAAGTTATTGCAGGTGGAAGCCGAGAGGAGAAAGAAAATTCTGCACACCCTTGTTGATAATCCAACGTGGTCCGCAATAAAAATCGCAAAAACGTTGAAAATCGCCAAATCGACCGTGTATGAAGTGCTCAAACGTTTCAGGGAGCAAAAAAGCGTGGATCGAGTGCCTCAAGGTAAGCGTCGTAGTGGAACATATGGCCGCAAGCTGAACCAGAAGGTGTTGAGAACCGTCAGAGCAAACCCTGGACTATCAGATAATGAAATCGCATAAAAAACGCTGTTGCTCGCAGTACCATTCGAAGAATTCGTTTGCGAGCAGGATATCGTTCTTATCGAGCCAGCAAGCAACCAAACAGAACGTTGAGGCAAAGTTTCGTCATCAAAACTCGAGCTCGGAAATTGTACCAGCAGGTTTTGACGAAGTACCAAGGATGCCTGCTCATCGACGATGAAACCTACGTCAAAATGGATTTCGGACAGCTTCCTGGCCAAAAATTCTACATGCCAACGGCACGAGAAGATGTTCCTGCGAAGTTTAAGTTTGCTTTTATGGACAAATTTGCCAAAAAACTGATGATTTGGCAAGGGATATACAGCTGCGGAGCAAAGACCAAAGTGTTCGTGACGAATAAGACGATAGACTCGAAGTTGTACAAGGGAGAATGCCTCAAAAACCGCGTACTACCTTTCACTAAAGCCCATAAAGGTCCCGTGAAGTTTTGGCCAGATTTGGCGAGTTGCCACTACAGTCATCCAGTGGATTTTGATAATAACGTAGATTTCATCGATAAAAACATAAATCCACCCAACTGCCCGCAGTTCCGGCCCATCGAGCGATTTTGGGCAATAATGAAGCGGAAGCTTAAGAAAAGTAGAAAAACCGCTCGGGACGCGACTCAGATGACCAAAATGTGGAACAAATGTGCCAAGAAAGTTGACTCCGGAGGTGTGCAGCGTTTGATGGGAGGAATAAAGAAGAAAGTGTGAATTTTCATTAGAAACGAAGAGTAATGATTAATGCTGATATTTTTTCCTTAAAAACCAGTAAATTTCCTTTGTTTAGATGTATTAAACATTCTTGTACGTCAATTGCTTACCGAGATGCAGATGATTTTATTATTCTGGATTCTAAATGGACATAGCTTTATGACCAATTGTTCAATCTTGTTGTTGAAGGGAGATGCTTATATCTCTGTGGAAACGTATGAGTGATGTTGCCTGTCGATCCACCCAACACGTTTTTGGCCCTTCATGCAATGGTAGAATTTGAATAATCAGTGGTTATTAAAGCTTGCTCAAGTCTTACAGAGAGGAAAGCCCATTGCTGTTTCTAACTTTACTAACTTGCATTCATGAGAAACAAATTAATCGATTTCAAAATGCTTCGGTCAAAAGTTTGTTCTCAACTATTATCTCCTTCACGGAATAAGTAAGACCAGCAGATACGGAATAAATATCTGGTTTTCCTGGATCAAAATTTCAAGTGATAAATACATACATACATATCCATTTCGACACAGGTATTCTCCTACAGGTGACTATTGACCGGCAGAATCGACTGCCATCGTTTAGTTAACTGTAATGCAAGCTTGGTTAATTTTGTTCGTTTCAATTTTGAATTTTCTTAAGTCTTCCCGGTTGAGTGGTTTAATTCAAATCCTAAATTCTGATGTAAATTTGTGTCAAATCCTCAACAATAAGGAAATCCACACTTCATTCCAATAAAATAATTCATTTCGTTTACGTGGTCCGCAACTAACGAGTGACGTTTGTGGCAAAAAAAAAACGGATACAAACGGGAATCGGACAATTCGTTCGAACGTACGATGTTCGAAAGTTCGAATGGTTAGAAACGGTTCGAACGAAAACGGGAATACGGATGTGACATTCTTTCGAACGTTTCCTCTACGAACGTAAATAAGAATAGGGGTGATGTTTTCAAATTCAGTGGAAATGAGCGAAGAGGAAGCACGTCAGCTCGTCGCCTAAGCACACTTGGATCTCGAAACTGATTCCGAGAGAAAAACTGTTATTTTCCGTTTATTAAAAACAACGAAGAGCTTAATTTTTTTTTGCGTTGTAATGGCCTCCAAGCACGGAACGGAAGGGCAACTTAGAACAATTCAATGAAACGAAAAGTGAAAAATTTTGTGGTGTAAAAAGTATCCCGATTTTATTTGTTTCCTCTCATTCTATTTTTATAGTGTTGAAGAAACGTCAAATCAACTTGTATAAGTGGTATATTTGCAGCCATATGATCATCGCAGTATGCTCTGGTTACTTGAAGAAAAAACAACACTTCATTTTGTGGTTTTTTCATATTTTTCTGTAATAATCTCATTAAAAAATACTCCCCTAGAAGTACGAAATCTGTAATGAATTATTCCTAATACATTTATAATTCACGTACCTCTAAGCCAGTGCAAACAAAAAGAAACATTGTTGGATGCTGATGTGCTGAATCAATTCAAAATAGCACAAGATTTTCCCCGCATTATTCTTTGTTTTTTCATGTCTCAGTCTCGAAAAAAATACTTTGAGAAATGTCATAGCAACCACAATCGAGGGCTCTAAATCACACACATAAGGTATAACAAAAACGCAGATGACGTCACTACAATAACCAGTTGGGGAAAAAATTCGTGTGAAATATAGAGAACGGTGAATTAATGTCAATAGATCTCTATCTCTTGCTGTACAGAACCACAATTCGCAAAGTAGCAAAAGCTGCTAGTGTTTTTATGTATCTTCATTTTAATTTTATATTTTGCTATACTTTGTTCGAGCTTGAATGTTTATCTGCGCATTTAAATTAATTTTTCAACTTTATTTTTTTGTCGCCAGAATTTCCTAAAACGTTATATGAAACATTTGTAGATCATTTAATCTACGACCATGTCAAAATATCAAATCTACACAAGTTCAATACACCAGTTGCTGATCAAGAAAGTAAGAGTCAAATTTTCATTCATGAATTTCAAATCCATTTTGAACAAAACCATTACCTTTGCCAAAAAGTTCGTTTTAATATCCGAGAATATACCTCATTTTGAAGGCCAGCCCATAATAGATACGTTGCGTTTGCGTGTGCGTGTATTTGACAGTTTTTCCATAAGTTTTCTGTGAAACTTACGTTTCCAATTACGGAGATAACTTAGTACTCAGACACCACTGTTACTAGGAACTGGGAGGCCTGCAAATAGTAGACGAAACACGCACATACTTCAAAGAATAAGCAATTATAACGTAATTAAAATGCAATAACTTAACTCACTTAAAAGATTTTTATGAGGATATTCCGTTGAATGATTCGAACAAATTAAAAGAGGTACATATTGCAGTTTTCCGATAGTTCTAAGTAATCCATGCCAAGGCTGAGGGACTACGCAACAGATTTTTTTTAAATTTATGTAGGCTTCTGCGTCGTCTTATTGTCATGGGGTTACTGAATTCTTTAAGTTCTGAGATTTTACGCAAAGGTACTTCATGTTCCAGATACCCACTTCGCAAAAAAAAAACTTCACGGTTTCATTTACCGATAATAGGTTAAGACAAACGATAAGACATGCCAATGCCGATATTTCTTCTAATGTCTTCAAGTTTTTGCACAAAAAATGAAGAGAATAAAAGAGGGTTTGAATTTCTAAGAATTTAGTGCAATCAAATTTTTGGATAAAAATTTTTTTTTCCCTCGGTGTTAATATTCTTTCAATTAAGTTAATCATACACTTCCATTTGTTATCAAACAGTTTTTCTATGACACGTAATTTTTCCGAGCTACAATTTTTAAATTAAGGTTAATGCTGAAATGCATAGGTCGGTTTCCGAAATTGGGTTGTTAAATCAATAAATAATTGTCGCTTTTTGTATTCCGTTAAATTAAATTTTTGTATGAGCACAAAATCAATTTTAGCGATCACATAGACGATTCATCACAATTTTCAATTAAAATAAATTAAGTTTTTTTAATTGACACTACAAATATTTAGTGACAGTTAACTTCCATACAAAGTCCCATAGAGGGATGTATGAATACTGTTTTTTTTAAATGCAATCGCACAAATATTTCCTGTGTATTAAAATTCATAACATTTTGGATATACTCAAGCTTCTTAATCAAATGCATATAGAGAATTTCGTTCAAATAAAAAAGTCGATTAAATTGTTACATTTTAAAAAAAGTAATTTTTTTTTTTAAAAGAAATAATATTTTATTATTATAAATTTCTCCATTTTTTGGGGTGGGGGGTGGGGGGGTGATATATAAGTTATCACCCTACATCTCTAACCTTACATCAGTTAAATCAATTAGCCTCCGGACAGCAGCTACAATTCATTCTTCAAGTAAATCGATATCGCTGGCACAGCAGCTCCAACCAAAGTCCATCGTCACATCAGCATTCAAGGAGTTCATCGATCACACCATATCGATAAGCCAAGTTCCAAAATACCACGGTGCACCCAACCAGCCGCATCAGCACTTTGTGTCCACCGAACAAAGTGTATCGATTGATCCAGAGCATCGACCAGCGACGACGGATTCCAGAGTCAGCAGAACGTGACCCAACCGCGTGCCTCGCCTGTTAGGGACCCTTAGCTTAGATTAAGTATTGATTGAATAAATCAGTCTTGTGTTAGCAGTAGGTTTGAGCAGTTCTTATTTTTTAAAAACGTATCCGTGATCCGTGATCTGTTAACTTATAAATGGTATGAAAAAATCGATGTACGTACACATCGCATTTCTTATTCACACAATAGAAAAGTCTGAGAAGTTTATTCGAGGTTAAATCATTAAAAATATCAATTTATTTATATTTATTTTTTCTTTCCAAGAGGAACAAACCTTCATGTAAGTACCTTGCTACTTTATACTAGCAGGTCTAAAAATGTTGTCTAAGCTTGGAGCAGATTAAATTATTTTCCGTGTAAAATGTGTGACTTCAACCGCAAGATGTCGCGACTAAGAGCACTCAAAATTCATCATTATTTGTCGTTCAAGATATACTTCCGTTCTGTGCTCCAAGGTTAAAATTATTATACTTTAATATTTATCTTGTTATTCCCCTAGAATTTAACCATTTTTCGTAAAGAGAAGTTCACCCGTTTGAATGTGCAGGCTCCCATTTTAGTGCAGTCAACTTCTTCTTCTTCTTCGGCATTTCAAGCTTTTTGCTTTCACAATTAGCTTATTGCTTGCTCTCAACTTAGTGTTCTAAATGCACTTCCACAGTTATTAATTAAGAGCTTTCGATGCCAGGTACCATTTTTGCATTAGTGTGATTGTGTGGCAAGTACAATCATACCCTATGCCCAGGGAGTCGAGCAATCTTCCTTAACGAAAAATTCCTAGACCAGACCGGGAATCGAACCCAGCCACCTCCAGCATGGTGTTGCTTTGCAGCTGCGCCTTTGCCGACTGAGCTAAGGGAGGACCCACGATAGGTATCAAAGGAAGAATATTAATATCAATAAAGGGCGATACGGTCAAAATTTGGTCAATATCAACTTGACGTATTTCTTTCAATTTTACATTTAAAAAACCTGAACACCCCTCATTTTGAAGGTGTGTGTGTAGAATGTTGCTCCTATTTTGATTTTGGAATTCACTCTTCAGTTGTCAAAATGCCGTCCAAGCAAGAAGAGCAGCGTATCAAAATTTTGCTCGCGCATCGCGAAAATCCGAGCTACTCGCACGCAAAGTTGGCAAAATCGCTAAAAGTTGCCAAATCAACCGTTACAAATGTAATTAAAGTGTATGGGGAACGTTTGTCGACAGCCAGGAAGTCTGGATCGGGGGGAAATCGAAAACCGGAAGCCGCTGAGACGACAAAGAGAGTTGCCGGTAGTTTCAAGCGAAACCCTAACCTATCTCTCCGAGATGCCGCAAATAAGCTGGGTGTATCGTCTACAACCGTGCATCGAGCCAAAAACCGAGCCGGACTATCGACTTACAAGAAGGTAGTGACTCCAAATCGCGATGATAAACAAAATACGACGGCCAAAGCGCGATCCCGGAGGCTGTACACGACGATGCTGACGAAGTTTGACTGCGTGGTAATGGACGACGAAACCTACGTCAAAGCCGACTACAAGCAGCTTCCGGGACAGGAGTTTTATACGGCAAAAGGAAGGGGAAAGGTAGCAGATATTTTCAAGCACACGAAACTGTCAAAGTTCGCAAAGAAATATCTGGTTTGGCAAGCCATCTGTACCTCTGGCTTGAAAAGCAGCATTTTCATAGCTTCCGGGACTGTCAACCAAGAAATTTACGTGAAAGAGTGTTTGAATAAACGTCTGCTGCCTTTCCTGAAGAAACACGGTTGTTCCGTACTGTTTTGGCCGGATTTGGCATCTTGCCATTACGGTAAAAAGGCCATGGAGTGGTACGCCGCCAACAACGTGCAGGTGGTTCCCAAGGACAAGAACCCTCCCAACACGCCAGAGCTCCGCCCAATTGAGAAATACTGGGCTATTGTCAAGCGGAACCTAAAGAAGACCAAAAAAACTGCTAAGGACGAGCAGCAGTTCAAGGCAAACTGGCTTTCTGCGGCGAAGAAGGTGGACAAGGTGGCTGTACAAAATCTGATGGCAGGGGTCAAGCGTAAGGCCCGGCAATTCGGATTTGGAAAAGCGGAAGCCTAACTGAATATTTTTCCTGAATTTTATACTAATTGAACTTGAAAAAGAAATTTAATTTGATTTTTTAAATAAACGATTTCACCGATTTACACGCGTTTTCCCTTGACCAAATTTTGACCGTATCACCCTTTAGTAGAGTACCCCTAATTGGGGAAATAAATCCAACGGTGTAGTTTCTTTTTTTTTGAGCATCAAATCGACTTTCAAAAGCTTTTCTTTGCATCCACAGTGCTTATTCCTGTGGGCTATAATAAAATCTTTGTATTTACTAATTACTCACGCGCAACAAATTAAACATTCATCAACTTGAATGTAACATTTTGTCGCTCGGTGTTGCTGCAGATTATCCTTTGTCTTTTACTGATCTAGTTCTTCGCTAACTGCCCTGACTAGAAAGCATTAATTCCACTGATTTATTCCGGCGGATTTGGGCAAGACCAGAGACTGTAACATTTTCAGCTCTCCAATTATGTTAATTCATTTCCATCGGAACGAGTTAAGCTAGCGCGAGTAGGGTCTTAGCCTCGGAATCCTTCACGATTCGGCCCGGTGAATTGTTTGAAGTCGTATCATGTTTGAATTTTTCCTCGCAGTTGAAAGGAAATTGCTTCATTTATTCATAGCAGCAGCTGGCCAACCTGCGACAGTTAGCCTAGCCGTGTTCATTCCCGCAGCTGAGGGGCGCCCGTTGGGCCGTGACTAATTACTTCCGCATTGTTTTAATCAACACTTACCGGGGCGCAAACTGTGGGTTGGTGACGATAACGAGAGAAGAGAGAGAAAAAAACGGACATTAAACTAGAAACAGATCCCGAGTTATGTAAAGAATTTCAACTTAATGGGAACTGGCAGACGCCAAGTAGCGAACTCCAGCGGACAGGCCTTAGCAAGCCGACTCTTGGTGCCAGTAACAGAAAGGCCAAGCCTAGGACAGTGCCAGCGGTTGTGGGATAGAAGGCCGCTGATAAATGCTAACAATGGAAAGGATAAACGTGGCGCTAAAGTTCACTCTCCAGGATAATTTATTACGTCTTCTTAAGCGCGTTGACGCCCGGTGGTGGGTCGCTCGTCGAGGCACCAGCAAATGTATTCCTACTTATTCCGTCTCTTTTTTTTTTTTTTTTTTTCATTGGCTAGGACAAAATTGGAACAATGGGAGATGTGGATGCAGGGAAAAAAAAGAGAAGGCTCATGATGCTGTGAAGTTTATTGTATAAAATTAACCAGGATACGGTTGCTGCATGACGAGGGAGCTGACTTCTTGGGGTGGACGAGGGTGGACGGTTGAAGAAAACAAATGAATTTTTTACGGATCAGGTCAGGAGGTCGAAGGTAGAAAAAAAGGTTGGATTCGGTGTAACTTATGGGTTATGATTTGGGATTTCATGACAAGCACGGCTCTGAAATGTCAAAACATGATATGTGTGATGTATAATTTTGATTTTCTGATTTCGTGTAGTAGAAATTGAGAATTTAGCTCGTCTTATTACTTTTTTTTATAATTTTGATGTTTTTTGTTTTTTTTTTTTTTTTTTTTTGTTGGTTTGAAGGGTGGTTGGTTTTTTGTTTTTTTTTTTTTTTTTTTGTTTTTTTTTTTTTTATTTTGTTAAATGGTGTTTTTTTGGGGGGGGGGGGGGAAGGGCAGAGCGGTTGTAAATATTATATTGTTGTTTTTGTTTTTGTGGTAGAATTGTTTTTATTTTTGTTAGGAAAAGTTGTGTAAAATTATTTTTTTTTGTTTTTTTTTTGGGGGGGGGGGGGTGGGGGGTGATGGGGGGGGGGGGGGGGGGTGGTTGGGTTGTTATTTTTATATGTCTTTTTTTTTGTTTTGGGGTTTTTTCTACTAATTAATTATGTTTTTATTGCGTACAGTCCGCCAAACTTAAATTATAACGTTTCGAAATTGGAAATATCTTCTCAACATCATGGGATCCCAGTAGTGAACAGCAGTTTCTGTTAGAACCAAAGATGTGAAGAGAAAGTATCGATAGGTCCGATAGAGCTCGGCAGGTTATGAAATTGAATAGAAGTAGTTTGAAATTGAGCGTAGGGCTTTGTTTTGGCAGTATTTCGAAGCAAACATAGACACTTTTGCCAAACATCCCACTGCGGGGTAGGTCAAGGCAGGGACGGATCCGCCACCTTGACTGGCAAAGATGGCTGCATCTGGTGGTTAAAGGGACGGAATGTTTCTGGTTTTGTGATTTTTTTGTTTTTCTTGTTGTGGGAATCCTGGTGTGGGGTGGTATGCTATTCCTTGTAAATTGTTTCCTACCCAAACCCTGTTATATTTTTTGTGAAAAGGGGAAGGGTGTGGCGCGGTGGGGGAAATGTTGTTGTGTAACGGAGTTATTGGGCAAAAGAGGGGTTGTGGAGGGGGGAGGGAATTTTTCACAATTGAAGAGGCAGAGGCTATTCAACGTTACACCTGAGCGGAGAAGCATCTCAGAACAGTACGTTTTATAAGTGGGTTTTGTTGAAGAAGGGACCTTAACTGCAGTTGGACGACGTTTTATCGCGAAATTACATCGCTTTAGCAAAAATCTATTCGTTCGCCAGCTTAAGTGAAGCCAGCGAAAATGAAAAAATTAACATTCAGGGGCGTCTATTAGGGCAGGTAGGTTGTCAATCAGGTTGATTCACTAGTTTTGTGCCCCGGGACGGAATGTATCGAAAGAACGAGTTACCTTAATGCTGATTGGTAAATCTTTGTTTAAACAATGTTTTCTTGAGGAACTTGTGCCTCGCGTCACCAGATTTTTGGAAGAACCTAATCGGCCTAAGGCTTGCTTCATTTAGAATTGGAACAAACTTTTGCTCATATTGTGGTGCTCCTGGTGGACGGATTAGGAAGTTCTTGGCGCCCACGTGTTGGGAATTATGTCAGCTTCACGTATGTATTTTTGACATTCCGCAAATCGATTGTACTTTGTAAACAATCAACATGGAAGCCGAAAGAAGGGAAAAAATTGTGCACAGTTATTTGGAAAATCCATTGTGGTCTGCATCTAGGCTAGCTAAGCAGCTGAAATTGCCCAGAAATACCGTATAGCGCGTTATCAAACTGTATAAAGAAACATTGACGACGATTCGGAAGCCTCAAGCCAATCGTCGGAGTGGAACTGTCGACCGGAAACTGCGTGGTAAGATTTTGAAGACGATTAAGAGGAATCCCAATCTGTCGGACCGTGATTTGGCCAGAAAATTCGGTGCTGCCCATAGTACCGTGAGGAGAACTCGACTCCGGGAAGGAATCAAGTCGTATCGAGCTAGCAAACAGCCAAATCGGACCATAAAACAGAATAGTGTGGCCAAAATCCGTGCTCGGAAGCTATACGACCAGGTGCTGACCAAGTTCGACGGGTGTCTTCCGATGGACGATGAAACCTATGTCAAGGCTGACTTCGGGCAAATCCCAGGTCAAACATTTTACTTGGCAACGGCTCGGGGGGATGTTCCAGCCAAATTCAAATTTGTTTTTGCCGACAAATTTGCACGAAAATTCATGATTTGGCAGGGCATTTGCTGCTGTGGCAAAAAAACGAAGGTTTCTTTACAAATAAGACAATGACGTCGGAACTATACCAAAAAGAGTGTCTCCAAAAACGAATTTTGCCGTTCATTCGATCCCACGACCATCCCGTAATGTTTTGGCCATATTTGGCAAGCTGTCATTACAGCAAAGTCGTTCAAGAATGGTATGCAGAGAAAGGGGTCCAGGTTGTTCCGAAAAACCTTAACCCACCCAACTGCCCCCAGTTCCGCCCTATTGAGAAATACTGGGCAATCATGAAGAGGAGACTCAAGGCAAAGGGAAAGGTTGTCAAAGACATCAATCAGATGAAGACCTGGTGGAATAAGATAGCTAAAACGATGGACGAAGAAGGTGTGCGCCGCCTAATGAGCTGTGTTACAGGAAAAATTCGAGAATTCCTTCGAAACCGTGACGAATAATTTTATCCGTATTTTTTCTTAAAAGTATGAAGAAAACGCTACATTTGTATAAAAAAAGATCTTGAATTCAATAATAAATAACTGAAATACAGGCAATTGTTTTTGTTCCAATTCTATCTGAAGCAAGCTTTATAATGAAGTTATTGTTGTATGCACATTAGATTTGAGGAATCGTATGGTGGGTTTGGAATGTATCATGTAACCTTCACGCATGGCGATATTCTTGGAATCAGTTGATCGATTCCAGAACAATTGAATTGCGTTCTATGAACTGATCGTTGGACGCGTTGAATTTGCACCAGTGATTGCTGAGAAAAAGGCTTCTAAAATTAAGGATCCACACACACACACACACACACACACACACACACACACACACACGCGCGCGCGCGCGCGCCCACACACACATCTGCATCGGTTTGGTCACGCACCTTCGCCTCTCTGTCCAGAGTGCGAAAACGAAGAAGAGACACCGAAGCACGTCGTCTTCGAATGTCCTACATTCGAAGAACTGCGCAGGGATATGCCTGGTATTACCGCCGACAATGTCGTACGCGACAAGTGCCGCGAAGAAGAGTGCGCTGTCGACCGGGTAGTAACGCGAATACTGTCCGAACTGCAGAGGAAGTGGCGTAATGATCAACGTTCCGGCGCCACTGGCAAGATCAATTTCGGGAGAAATTCTTTCGCCGGGGAACTCTCCGCAGGAGTAGGCAAGATCCACTGCCGTGGACTAGTTGAGTAGATCGCGAAGCAGCACCGGACTAGGTCGTCGGGGCACCAGTGAACCGGACGCCTGGCTCCACCTGCCGGTAGCTGGATTGACTTCGGCACTCTACCGGTTGGCAATAACTGAAGAATCGGTTTCGGAAGAATGTCCACCGCCGAGGAACTCTTCGTTGGTGTAGGCTAGGTCCACCACCGGCGACTAGTCGAGTAGAGCGCGAACAAATACTGGATTTGGATCGTCGGGGCGCCAGCGAACCGAAAGTCAGTATCGACCCGGAATCGACGCACCGACCTCGGTATCCTATCAGTTCGTCCATTGATGTGGGAGGACAATAATCGTTGCACCCGAACGGGCGGAGGCAGTGGATGGCTTGACTGGTTAGTTCAACACGGAGTTCTAACAGGAGCCGAAGGGCTCAACATGGCGCCACAGTGCCAAAAACGAACACTGGCATGTGCATGAACAAATACAGGCCAAAGCAGCTATACAAAGTTACTTATCATATTCAAGCATATTCAGTGAATATTTTCATATGTAAAAATACATAAGAAGATAAGAAGATCTTGGGATGTTCTAGGGTATCCAAACTCTCCTGGCTATCAGAACTTAAGGTTTACAGTTGTAACAGTAATTTTAGGCTATACAAAGTTACAAACATATTCAGTTTATATTCTTGAATGTCAACAAACATCATAAAGTAATTCGACATGTTTTAGGTCATCCAGGCTACCCTTGTGATCCTACAGTTGTCACAAAAGCTTAGTGAGCTACCCAGACAACACAGAATCGCATATGATAGCGCATATGAATACAACGTGGAGGCGATACACGTTCATTCGTTCATTTAACTCCATGTTAAATGTACGCATATCGCCTCCACGTTATAGTCATATCCGTTACCATATGCGATCTTTTGTTTACTGGGTAGAATTGTGAGCGTAGCACAAAGCTACGAGGTGTATTGAAACATATTCATCGAATATCTTGGAACAACAGACATATGAGATAATCTTCGGATGTTTTAGGTTATCCGAACTATCCAGGAGTTCAAAACATAAAATCTACATCTGTAACTGTAGCTGTTTGAACTAAGTTAGGTAACAATATGAGTTTGACCAACTTAAATGAGTCTTCTGGAAGGCCAACAGATATAATTAGATATCTTGGGCTGTTCTAGGTCATCAAAACTGGCCTTGAGTCCAGAGGTTAGGAGCCACAGTCATAGCAGTAGCTTTATAACCTATGAAAGGTGACGATATGCTCTCAAGCACATCCAGTGAATCTTCTGTAACGTCATCAGTCATTTTCAGATTATCTTGGGTTTCTCAAGTTCATAGAAACTGACCTGAGTTCAGAACTGAAGATACACAGTAGTAATCGTAGCCTTTTGGTCTATACAAAGCTACGATAAATATTCAAACTTATTCAATGAGCAAATCCAGCACATTTTGGATGACATAGAATACCTCACAATTATCTCATAGTGTCCGTTGATCTTCCACGACATTCATTGAGTATGATTGAATTCATATCGCAACTTTGTATAGCGGATAAAGCTACTCGATATTAAGTTCCGAACTCCAGGACAGTTTGGATGACATAAATTATCTCATGATTATCTCATAATGTCTGTTGGTCATCTCGAATGAATATGTTTGAATACATTTAGTAACTCTGCATTGTGGATAAAGCTACTGTTACAACTGTAGATATTATGGTTTGAATTCCAGGACAGTTTGGGTGACCTAGCATGTCTCAGAAAAATATTTCCTTCTTTTTCAATAAATTCTCTGTTATTTAACATTACTTCAATCAGAATACACTAAATTGCTTGCATAATTACGCTTAGAAAAATGTTGGCCTGAGAATGTTAAGGTAAGTTTATTCGTATTTAGTAAGGAGTGTATCGAATACAAGCTATCCAAATACATTTGCGTTGTACGCATGTATTTGTGATGTTTTTTTATGCTCTGAACACTGCATGCTGTGCGTTTGACTGTCAGCTTTCTTTTGTTTACTTGTTTGTGCGGTTCAAATTCTGCGTTTTCAAAATGTCGGGTATTGAAAAGGAAGTGAAAATTAAGGTTCTGGACACATGGCTAAGTGAGAAGGGTATTACTATGCGAAAAATGGCGAAGCGGTTTGGAATTCATCATTAATAAGTTTGGAGAACACTATTCTTTGGATGAGCTACCAGGAAGAGGCAGAAAACCCGGTTCTTCCAACCCGAAACTGGAGCAGAAAGTGGTATCTCTAATCATGAAGAACAAATCAATGTCAATACGTGATTTGGCCAAAAAAGCAGGAACGAGTGTCGGAATGATCCAGCGTATCAAGAGGCGAAACCACCTGAAGACCTACAAGAAGCATAAAATCTCGAAACAAAGTGCAGAACAGAAGAAGCGAGCAGCTACAAGGGCCCGGAAATTGTATTCGCGTCTTTTGCAGCGTCCGGATGCATGCGTTTTGATGGACGATGAGACCTATGTAAAGGAGGACTCAAAAACCCTTCCAGGTCCACAATACTTTACTGCCGTCGTTTGGGAGGATGTGAGCGATGCGGACAGGTCGATTCAAGTGGAGAAATTCGGTCGAAAGGAACTGGTATGGCAAGCAATATGTTCCTGTGGTTTGAAGTCAACCATTTTTTACACTACCGGAACTATAAATGCGGAAATCTATCGATCTGAGTGTCTCCAGAAGAGATTGGTGCCTTTATAAAAAAAACATAACACCCCCACTCTGTGGGCGCGGGTTATAGCGGCGCCCCACTCCGCCAAACCCACTCTCCTTGCGCGCGGGGAAAGAGATATAGATGCCATAGAGAAAAAACCAACCCCCCACAACCCCCCCCGCCCCAGCCCACAATACGGGACAAGAAGGAGGGAGAAGGGGAGGACAGCAACAGGACAGGCACGGGCGAGCAAACAAGAGATCAAACAAAAGGGCCCAGCACCACACAACCACGCGACCCAATGCTGCGAAGGACCGGAAGCCAACAAAGAGCAAAATCTCAAAAAAACCAAAAAAATAAAATCAAAATCTCAATATTTTAAATTTAATTCAATTTTAAAATTTAAAAAAAAAAATCAAAATAATATATATATAATATATATATAATAAAAAAATTAATATAAAATGAAGATAGTATTTTGTATTAGTATTTAGTATTAGTATTTAGTATTAGTATTTAGTATTAGTATTTAGTATTAGTATTTAGTATTAGTATTTAGTATTAGTATTTAGTATTAGTATTTAGTATTAGTATTTAGTATTAGTATTTAGTATTAGTATTTAGTATTAGTATTTAGTATTAGTATTTAGTGTTATTAGTAATGTAGCCTAAAATTTAAACATAAAACTCAACATATTAAATCATCATGTATCATCAGAGACATAAAACTCACTTGTTTTCATTAAAAGTGTAAAGCATGCAAAGCTAAAAATAATAAAAAAAAAAAGAATCGATGTTACCCCGTTTTACGGTACCACAACAACAAATTCACTCACAAAGCATCGCTTAAAAAATCGCTATAACAGTTCAATGAAACGTTACGACAATCCATTCATCCTTCGAAATAAACTCATTTCCGGTCCATTTGATTTCTTTTCTCACGCTATTTGGGATGATTTACGTTCCTCCGGCCTTTGGCTTTGCTATAATGTTTTTTTTTTCTCATGGCAATATCAAAACAACAACAACTACAACAGCAACAATATTTGTAAACCAATCCAAATAATTGGAGAAGAAGTTCGCAATGGCAGTAGTCAACTTCCTGCCGGGATGCCACGCAAATTTCAATTGACTCGTTTATCCCCGAACGAAGCATGGCGGACCCTTCTCGGAAGGCGAGCAAGCACCTGGAGGTTGGGGTTTCATTGGCCCTCTGTTCGGCGATTATTGGTTACGTTGCTACACCGCAACCGGGGCCGGTCGACGAACGCAAAAGGGGATTATGATTTAAGTGTACTTTAAGAAGAGCAGGGACTTGAGGTGTATTTCAGGAAAGTGAAAAAAAAAACGTTGCTCTACCTCCAGGAGGGTGGATATTGAATATTCAATGTTTATAAAACTAAGTCCTTGAGGGCGAAGGACTCGTTTTATCGTGTTTAAAATCGAAATCGAAATAATTGAAACATCATAAAACGTTTCAATAGAGTGCTGAATGTTTTGCGAAATACGGCTGAATTAGAGCAGATAAGTTGCTGTACCGCATTTTTAAATCAGAAGAATTTTAATATTTTTGGAATATTGTTGTTCAAATTGTTGTCGATCTGATGCCACGCCAATTTGGAAGGGTTGTAACAGGACAACTCGATTGAAAAAGCAGAAGAGGACAAGCCCAACAACACTTTTCTACTCAAAATCTACCAAAGAAATCCAATTCTATACATAAATTGGTTTTGTTTAATTAATTTGTAATTTCCCCTGAAACCGTGGTAAACTGCTTTCCGTAACTCTGCTATTCCTTCTTTAAGACACATTTGACTAAATGTTGCATTACTCTTATCGACCGTGCAGTTACGAGAAACGTTGAGTGACGATTCGTTGGGATTCTTTTGAAAATGTCACAAGCGGTTGCTTAGTTCAAACGAAAATTATCGTTGCCAGTTTATTGAGAAACTTGGGACCAACCGAACCAAGTTGTCCGTTCGCTGGGAGGATAATCCAAATTGATGTAAGGGAGAGAAAAAAACGTCCTTCTACATCGCTAGCGGTGACAAATCGGCGTAGCAAATGGGCTAAGATGGGCAACACGTACAGTAATTGCTTTTGGATTATCCCTCAAGGGAATGGCAGTGAAGAATGATACCCGCGTCTCAAGATTTTAACTGATACCATTAACCAAAGCACTTTCATCTCTAAACATATAATAAACAATTTACCAAAGCTCCCAAGCAGAAATACAAATGCCATAAGCTCGGAGCATTTCCATACCGACGCTTTACCTGCATTAGATGTAAATTTATACGTACTCCCGAAACCGGTAGCAGCTTGGAAGAAAATAAATGGCCCCATTTTCCACATTGCCGCCGGTTTTCCATGCTCCGGATTGTAGTAATGTGCCACACCTTGCTGGGGGAACTTCTCCTGCGACCAGCCAGCCGACAAACGGACCGCACACAATTCCCACGACCAATTTAGTAGAAATGCGTTCGGAATACGATATGAGCTTTGCTTTGCCGGGCTCCATCGGGCGTTGCGCATTTACTCGGATGATTACAACATCCTGGAAATAAGTTTAATTTCAATTTACCGAAATCATGGTTTTTTCTGCTTCTTTTCTCCATAATGTTTGTGGCGTTGAATTCTTAAAGTTTCCCTGGAAAAGGTAGACATTTATTTCCATCAGTTTGAATACAGTCCAGTGCCAGAAAAAATGTGGTTTCAAGGCATTTGGAATTACTTACATGCGCACACATGAATCAGTGAGATCTAGAGTGGATATTTAGGAGTGAGAATGTGAAAGCAATTCCATATTAACTCCACCAAAATCTCCATGGAAAATTCTAACCAGGTACGTTATTAACACACCTTCATCAATCTTGAACAGTTACACAATGATTGATATTTCAAGGTTACTAGTTAGAACGGATGGAAACCTATATTTGCTCAACGCCTCCAAAGAAAACCTGTTAGGGAAAAAGTAGGTTTACTTATTTAGCAGTGTCTTGTATGATTTAATGATGTAATCAAAGACACCGTTGAACAGTCCACTGCCGAAAAGCAGATTTCTCGAATACTTTTTCAAACAGACGTATCTAATTTTGTAAACAAAGGGGGGAAGTAAGATTCAAACGTTAAATTCTTGAAACTCTTAACACTTTCATGCAAAGTACAGTGTTGGCCCAGATAAGTGGCGCAGTATTTTGTTTCAGTGTGGAATTCGCGCATTTCAACGCTTCCAAAATCATACTTCGGTCATGGTTTGGGGAGCGATTTCTGCGGAAGGTCGTCTACCACCTTTTCATTGGTAAAGGTGTAAAAATCAACGCAGCATACTACGTAAAAGAGGTCCTGGAAAAGAATTTAAAGAAGCATACTTCAACGATGTTCGGTAACCGCAAATGGGCGTTTTAACAGGATTCGGCGCCGTCCCATGGAGCAAAGATTATTCAAGCATGGTGCACCAAGAATTTGCCAGACTTCATTCCTAAGGAATTATGGTCAGCTTCATTGCCAGATGCAAATCCTCTGGATTTCTCTATTTGGGGAATCATGGAAGCTCACTTTCGAGATCTCAAACCAATGGGTATTGAAACATTCAAAGCTACCATACGGAAGATATGGGATGAAATCCCCGAAAATAAGGTGCGAAGATCGCAGCAAGCCGTGCTTGGAAACTAACGTGTTTTGCTTTTTGCTGCGTCATTTTCACGAAAAATAAAATCAAAAATATATTCGTAATTCAACCTAAACGACAGTAAAATCATAAAATCTCCACGTATTTGTGTAAGAAGTAGTGAATGTAATCGATTCCCTCCAAAAATGTGTGATGGTCGGTAGTTTTTCCCCGTTTTTTGGTTTTTGTGCTTCGCCCCCGCACCCGGGGGGACAGTTAATATAGGCTGTTGGTATTGTGCCACGCGGACATAAATGGTTAAATAAGAGTATTTTCCGCTTTGTCGCGAGTGAAATGATGATTAAAGGGCGAACACGAAATTATTGCGACACATTCAACAGGGCATAACTTTTTTTAACATTGGATAAAAATCAACCAAATTTTGCACACTTTCTCATTGATGTGTATTGTTTACATGCTGTCAAACTCGAAGTCGTGTTTTTCGATTCAACAAAAATGGAGTTGAGCCAACGCGAGTCGAGAGAACAAATTCTTTCCAAACACCTGGAATTTCCTGACCTGTCGCACCGGCAGTTGGGAAAAATGTTGAACATTCACCATTCAACCGTCTCCAGAGTATTGAAGCGGTTCCAGGAGCGGTTGACGTTGGACCACGGCAAAGGAGCTGGAAGAAAACCGGGACCGGAGAACAAAAAGACGGAGGGAAAGGTGAAGCGGATGATTAAAGCAAATCCCAACGTCTCAAGCCGTGATTTGGCTAAAAAGATCGGCATGTCGCAGAGCTACGTCCAGAATGCAAAGAAGAGAGCTGGACTACATACATACAAGGTACAGAACTTCCCAAACCGCGATGAGCGGCAACAATCGACGGCTAAAACTCGGGCACGGAAGCTCTACGAGAAGATGCTGACAAAATATGGCTGCTGTGTGATGGACGACGAAACGTATATAAAAGCCGATTTTAGGCAAATTCCGGGGTTGGAGTTTTTCACCGGCAAGAGCAAGTTCTATGTGGACGACAAATTTAAGAAGAAGAAAATGTCGAAGTTCGCCTCCAAATATCTCATTTGGCAGGCCATCTGCTCTTGCGGACTGAGGAGTGAGCCTTTCGTGACAAAGGGCACAGTAAATGGCGAGATCTACAAATCTGAGTGCCTCGAGCAGCACGACGAAGCTCCGCTATTTTGGCCAGATTTGGCATCATGCCACTATTCTAAAAGTGTCCTGGAGTGGTATGAGGCCAATTCTGTCCATTTTGTTCCAAAGGACATGAATCCGCCAAACTGTCCGGAGCTGCGCCCGGTGGAGCAGTACTGGGCAATGATGAAGCGGGAACTTTGGAAGAGCAAAAAGACAGTCAAAGACGAGAAGGACATGTTAAGAAAATGAAAAAAAAAACTGAGAAACTGGTACCGGATGACACTGTAAAGACTTTGATGGAGGGCATCAAGTGAAAATGCGTTCAATTTTACACTCAAGGCTCCATCGATTAACTTTTCTTTTGATTTTTGAAGTAAATATATGTATAAAACTACTCTAAAATTTTGGTTTGATTCTTAACATTTTAAGAAAATTGGCATGACATATTCGGTGTCGCAATAATTTCGTGTTCGCCCTTTATAAGCGGTTTTGAAGTCGATATACAGTCGCCTCATAGCGGGAGATTTTGATTATTGAGAGAGGGGGGAGAAAAAAATTCAAAAAAAAAAAAAATGGAGAGAGAAAAAAACCAGCGGAGGGGGGGTTTTTTTTGTTGTGGGGGGGGGGGGGGGAAAAAAAAAAAAAAGAGAAGTGGAAAAAAGGCTGTTGGGGGGAGGGAAGAAAAGAAGAAAGCAGGGGGGGGCGGGGGGTGGGGGGGGGTATATTTTTGTCCCGTGGGGTGGGGGGGGGGGGGGGTGTGATTTTTTTTTTTTTTTGTTTTTTTATTTTTTTTTTTTTTTTTTTTTTTTTTTTTTGTTTGTTTTTTTTTTTTTTTTTTTTTTTTTTGGTTTGTTGGGGGGGGTTTTGGTATGTGAAAATATTTGCCGAATAGCGGAGTGCTACTTCTGTAGAGACATAAATGCATCCTTTAGCATCATAGGGAAGCCGCCCAAATGAAGACTGTACATCAGCAACAATTTTCGGTGAGATCTATCTGATTATAACTAAATTTCACCAATACTGCTAAATACGTGCCATCCTCAAAACAATAAGATTTGATGATGGAAGTGTATGCACAGTACTTATATCTATTTGATGTTTGTACTGTGTCTATGCGGGGCTTGTTGTCAGTGAAAGTGACCTCAGAATGGTCGTGAGTAACCAAACATTCTGAAATAAGTCACTGAAACCCAACAGAGCTATCACCTTCCAACTCCCGGGCTAAAAATGTTTGTCGAGTCGACAACAGTTCGTTTAACTGCCAACATTTTTCGTCCATAAAAACACTACCGGACGGTGGGCGTTGGATTGTCACACACACACACACACACACACACACACACACACACACACACACACACACACACACACACACACACACACACACACACACACACAAATCCCCGAAAATAAGGTGCGTGCCGCTTGTAATGCCTTCCCGAAGAGACTAGGGGCAATAATTAAAGCTTAAGGCGATAGAATCGAAACGTAAATATGTACACATAAATAATAAAATATCAGAAACAAAATAACAAAGAAACATTTAAATTACTTGTCTTTTCGTGGGAGGTACAGGCTTTGTTTCATGCGTTACTTATTTTAGCCTACCCTGTAGTGTTACGATGGGCGTTGCATAGAATTTTTGGTGCCGGTTCATTGGTTTGAATTATTTAGAATTATTTTGAATTAGATTAAATTACGTTTGAAGAGATTTCAACTGTATATCGAATGTAAATATTGACAAAATAGGTTAGGTTAGATTCACTTTAGATTTATTTTACATGTCGACTGGTTTGTGCCTCGGCTAAGTTGAATGCCAAAAAAATAATAAATGCAAAAATGGCTCCAAACGATGAAATAACCATCTTGACGAACCAAGAAAACAAGCCAAAAGAAATCTTTGTTCGCCATGCGGATTGTTTGCTGGCGCTTTGATTAAGGATAATAGATAATTGTTTGATCAACATTTCTTGGTCATAAGAAGAGTTAAGCTCGATCATTTCACAACGATACCGGCTGGAGCATAGAAGTAATCGCGTAGTTTCAAAAGTTTTTTTTTCCCAAATAAGTGAAACGCTTGTCCGACAAAGCGATATCTTCTCGAGATTTGCAACTTGTTTAACGTACGAACAAGGTAATTATTTACTTAAGCCATATTAAAGTTTTCACATAAAACTAAATTAAATCATTCGCGTTGGACTTGAAATCAATTTGGTTTTATTATGGCACCAAGAAGTGCCAATAGGTTTCATATTTTAGTCAGGTTTATGAGAAAGTACACAGCTTGTTTACAACGATCTTAAACCCTTGTTTCTCAAATTCCGTTAACTCCTATCAAAGGTTTTATTTCGACTTTATGAACTCGTAAAATGCTGTTTTGAAATGCCGTTATAGGACTCATTGATATTATCTTATTATGGTTTGTTGAAAAAGCATTTTAAAACCATTTTGCCTACAGTAAATTCATTAAACGGCAAATTGGCATCGAAGGAAGTCACCATGAGACCAAATAGTTTTATAATAGTCATTGCGAAGAAAAATTGGCTTATGGCAAAACTGCGATTATTTTCCAATCGCCATATTGAAATATAAGAAATAATTGAAATGTGGAAAAATAAATGCATCAAATTTTCAATGGTATGCAATTTAACTGTAAATCGGAGACATTTTTCGGCATTCTTTCAGATAATCTCATCCAATTCCAAGCACTTTTCAGGAAATTCATAATTAATTTATCGAATGTATTTTTTAAAATTTCATTTATGTTGTTGTAAATTCGCATAATTTCCGAGGCGCATTAATTTTCGGCCCTTATCGCGACAATATTCACCATAAAAATAAATGCGCATATAATTTGGAACATAATACGCTGCACAAAACACAATTAGTTTTGGATATTTTGCTATCAAACAAAATTTCCCGCAACACTAGACCGTTTTTTACTGCTAAATTAATCGGAAGAGCAGAGAATCGAACAGCAGAACAACAAAAAAACAACCTCGATTTCACAGTGAAGTTTGACAGCTGTGGCCATTTAGCCACATTCTGGTTTTAATGGCAGCCAATAGGTTTTATGAAGGTCCGAAGTGGTCATAACATCTTTCAGTAGAACAATTTTAAAATCTTTATTTTCTCATAAAGGTTTTATTAACTTGTTTTCACAACCGTCTATAGAGTGGGCCATTTTGTACAAATTTCGGCTTTAAAGAAGCATAGAGGAGGTGTTGGAAGACAATACAGTTTTGATTGTAGTTTTATCAACAAAGCCGGGAGAAGTGTTATACGGCTGGAATAAAACTAAAATTGTTACTTGGGCTGTGCGAAATTTCACCCAACGGTCGCCAATAACCCGTCGTAATTCCACAAATCGTTAGGACCCCTGTGGCAAGGTTGCCGAGAGCGCAGTTGCGAAGTGTCGGACACTAAACCGGACCTTAGCCGAAATATAGGAGTCTCCCTTAACCCCGCTCGGTCATAGCGGAAAGGTACACGAAGCCGGGTCGCTTGGGAAAGCGGGCTTCCAGATTGAAGGAGACGGTCAATTCCGGACGCTCTCGACGAATTTAAAATCGAAAGCTTTCCGTCCAGCTTTTCAGTTACGTTGTTTGTTTCAATATCAGGCTTCTCTTCTTCCGTTCCGGTTAGCTCATTCGGATTGAGCGAGTTTAAATTAGGTTTTTCTTTGCTTAGGTACAGAGGGGGAAATCAAGCAGGATTTAATGGCGTTTTTCTATTTCGTGGTTATTCAAATAGTGTTTGAGTCTTGGAGCTAAAAGTCGTTCACGAGTCCAATGAGGTGACTGTCTCAGAAAAGTCGTATAAATACCAAACGGACAGGTCTTGTTTCAAAAACCTCGTGAGAATTCTCTGAACGGTTACACTTTTTCAGAAATCCGTTGAAGAGCGCTTTGGAACTTGCATTGCAGTAAAGATCTTTAAGACAGTTGATGAAGACAATTGAATATCCTAATTTTTCAAGAAATGATTAACCCTATCGAAGGCCTTTCTAAATCGAGACTAAGAAGAAGAACTTTAAATCTCTTTGTGTGTCCTGCACGAATGGTTATGTTACGTATTTTTTTCAAGTTTTCGACATTTGAATATGTTGGATTACATGCCGTTTGACCGGATCCAATGATTTTGTCTAGTAAAAGATGCAGTCGATTAGCTAAAATTTTCATAAATAGTTTATAATCCGCGTTCAACATACTTATTGGTTTTTTGTTTGCTATGTCATGTGGATTTCCTTTCTTTGTAATCAGGCATATTAACCCTTCGAAAAGTTCATGGACGGACGCACACCATCGGTCAAGTATTTGTTAAAGAGTACCACTAAATCATCAATCATGTGTTCGGAGAATCTCAAATAGAATTCGTATGTCAGCCCATCTGGCCCAGGAGTTTTCTTTTTAGCAGCTTCCTTCAAAACATTCTCTAATTCAGTTTTTTCAATAGATCTGATGAGGTTGACTCCGTCTTCAGCAGACATCTTGGCTGTAAGGTGTCCCAAAATCTCCTCATATTCGGTTTCGTCGTTATCTGTTTGAAAAACATTGCTAAAGTGTGAAAACAAAAAGTCTTTCACCAGACGAGGGTCAGACGTTGCAACACCATGAACTAATAGGCAAGAATCCGTGCTGTCCGATTGCCTATTGATACGAGAAGTTAAGTGAAATAAACTAATTTTTTCGTCGTGCAGCAGCGAATTTGAGCTAATTTTCATTCCTAAATTTGATAACCTATTATCTTCAACTTCCATTAATTTGGACTTAACGAAACAAATTTCATTGTAAACATCTTCACCTGCCGACTGTTTTTCCATAATTTTATTTAAACATACGTAGTAAAATTGTTGTTCTCTGTGTATTTGTTGGTTCAAAAGATAACCACGCATTGATATCGTTCTGATATAGACTGTTATTTTTACATTCAAGTTTGTATTAGAGAATCGCATACATTTTCATTAGAAAGGAGACTTGGATTAACCTTCCAATAGCCCCTTCCACGAACCTGTACTGAAATACCGTCAGGAACCTGAAATTTTACCATCACAGCATGATGGTCGGGGAAAGCAATGGCTTTAGTAGTAATCGATCTTACTTTATCAATAAAGTCTAGTGATGCGTAGTATCGGTCTAATCTTGAATTAGAATCACCCCGAATAAAAGTAAAGTTAGTTGTCATGTTCTTTTTCATTTCTACGTCGAATAACCGTAATGTTTTAACTAAAGTTTCCAAGCCTGTGCAATTGTTTGTACTTCTACTATTTGAATCCGATCTAGACAAAACACAAGTAAAATCACCTACGATAACATTCCCTTTGTTGGTTGACAAATGAGGAATAATATCAGAAGTGAACATTATGTTCCGTTCATTCTTATTACCTGACCCTGAGGCTGCGTAAACGTTAATAAAATTCAATTGATCTATAACTACTGACGTTAATCGACCATTGGTACTAATAATCACATTTTCAAATTTGACGCTTCTTCTCACAAGAATAGCCGTGATTTTGTGCTCAGTCCCTATATTAACGATGGCAGTCAGTGTGAGAGGGAAGAAACCCAAAATCTTCAAAAGCCACCTCCTGTAAGAATACGATGTCAATATCGTTATTCCATACAAAGTCTCTCAGGAGAGACTTTTTCACCTGGGTGTTTATAGCGTTAATGTTAATTGTGCATGCAGTTCGTACAAATACCATTGTTTTGTTAAGCACTTACTCACTTATTCACTCAGTCACTTACTCACTCACTCACTCACTCACTCAAACAATTTAATCAAAACAACGGATTCCACCGTACTCACTTGCCTTTCTTAGCAACTGAATTGTTACTTATTGTTTCAATTACCTTTTGTTGACCAGTTTTTTTGTTCCATTTTGATCTCTGATTACGGAATGAAACTTCCGCCTCTTTCTCGCTGTCGCCGTCCGTACGCGTGGGTTCTTGTGTGCTCGTCGATACTGGAGAGGTTGCTGCTCGCTTTGACCTTGCTTCGGATCGATCTCCATTGATTGTGGTTCATCATCTGCCTTGGGTTGTTTTTCCTGGGTTGACTCGGGTTCCTTGCTTGATCCTGGCTGTCCTTCTTGCATTTCACGTGAGCTGGGTTTACTTTGGCTCAATATTTCATCTTTCTTCCGGGTTAGAGTTTGCATGTTAGCCACTAGCGGAGGTAAGATTACGTTTGGCGTACGCAATGGTCTCCCGTGAGCAGTAACCGTGCTGTATGACCGTGCACCTCCACCGTTGGAGGTTGTAACTGCTGCCAACGTGGGGCAGTTTGCCTTCATATGCCCTTCCTCCTTACAGTAGAGACAGCGATTTTTCAAACCATCGTAATAAATCCGCGCTCGGAAATGCCCAATGAATATGTTCGCTGGGATTTCCTTAGCGATTTCCATATGGACACCACGGATGCCACTGAATATACTTAAATTGTACTAAGCTGGGTAGCGTTCCCTTACCCATTGCCTGACTGTCCCAAATTCTCCCAAAACAAGAGCAATGGACTTATCATCAATTTCGGGTGGCAGGTTTAAAATTCGCACGTAGCGAAATATGCGACTGGCCATGGCTAGAGTGACTGATGTCGTTGAATCGTCGCCATACTTAAAAGCGTAGACCTCTTCCACGTGGTTACAGATTTCGTTGAACCTACCATCATCAAAGAACTTGATAAAGAATAATCCGTCATTTTTGTCTTTTTAGACCGAATGCAGGCTCGCTGCGCTGAGATCCAGTTGGCTTGTAACAAATCTGAGGACTTCCAGATGCGAGGCATAGTTTCAGCGAGCTCTTTCGTACACTTGATTCCATCATATCTATCTTTCAATAGATTCCGTTAACACTAGCACTAATACAACAACGGCAAAGCCGTGTTCAAAGTAGGGAAATTTACGAGAGCGATTGAAATAGTCGACTGATCGGTCCAACGTCTTATCCGAGAATGCACAAGGGCCACCAACACAAGGAATAACTTATCCCTGTTAACATGACGGTGATGCTACTTTCCGTGAGGGTGCGGAGAGCTTTGAGAAATTTACGTTCGAATCTTACTTCCCCTTTTTGTTTACAAAATCAGGTACGTCTGTTTGAAAAAGTACACTGCTTACAGCGTGTTGTTTGCCGCAGGAGTAATTCCTGGCAATATCCGCTGCCGAAAAGCTTACCCCGCATCGGTTCTGTATTTTTGCTCCATGCAAATGTCGAACTCGAACTTTATATTCTGGTGGTAGAACATAGATTTTGAACACGAGGTCGGAAGATACGTCCGTGTTCCTCCAGAGGCTGGTTTATATGGAAATGAGTGAAAAGATGGAAAAGATGATCCGAACTGCAGATCTGCGTCCGTCGATTTCGAATCAATGACTGCCCCAACCGTAGAGCACGAATCTTTTTTGAACATGCGACAGATGGACGGTGAACCGATAGTCCGTTTTCACACACGATTGGTGGAGAAGGCTGGAGGTGCAGGAGCGAAATTGGCCAGATACGTTAGGCTGTACGGCCATGAAACGGCCCTCATCATACAAATAGCCACGCGTAATGAATCGTATGAAATCGAAACACAGCCTGATACTTCAACGGTGCCTTCGGCCGCTCTGGCTATGGCAAGGACTCGGAAAAGGACCACCGAAGAACGTAAGCAATCGATGAACTGGAACTCTGTATTCAAGCGAGACTAAAGATGACCTAGCCATCCCGAAAGAACTTACCAAACACGAACGCAAGGAAGAACAATAGGGTATGGCTTATTCCGGTTTTAATTTTTTTGTTTCTTTGTTTGTTTTAAATTCGTAAGAAAAGCGTAGTGTTTGCAACTATTCATAACTGTAACAGTTTGTACATCTTATGTCGTACCATTAGGACAAGTTTACTGATATGTCCTTATTGGTGAGACTCACGAGATAACATAGGATGAAACCAATTATCCCTTATTCCAAAGCGTCACTGTGCTCATTCGTAGTACCTCGAAAGTAAAGCGTTCCTAGCGGTGAAATTTTAAATTTAACCGGAATTCAATGACACTGATTGGTTGACCTTACTCCGAACAACAATTCTGCCGAGGGCTGTAGAATTAATGCCTTGAAACAGCTGAGATAGACCTTATTTCCATAACTTAGCAAAAATCCCAGGCGGTACGAAAAAACCATAGATCGAAGTTGTTTCACTGTTCTCGCCATTGTTGCCGTAAACAAACTTATGGAGCTGTAAAATTTTCACAGTATATAGGCAACTAGTATATATTGACTACTAACCGGTGGACCGACCCCATGGCTCTTGGTACCCCGGTGAGGACTGATGCACCAAATATGCCACGCCAAATTGAGCCTTCCACTCCGAGCTCAGATCGACGGTGATGAAATCGGGGCGGTGTCTTCGATCGGAAGGTGTTGCATATGATCTACGGTGGAGTGCAAATGGAAGACGGACTACGAATTGCATCGGTTGCTGGAGAACCTCTCGTCGTTCACGCAGCTAAATTCCGCCAACTACGGTGGGCTAGGCATGTCGTAAGAATGTCAGACGTAAGCCCTGTTAAAACGATTCTCGAAAACGAATCGACAGGCATAAGAAGAAGAGATGGCTCATATGCAAACTAGCGTCACGTAGTGAATGAATTCCGAAATTATGTGACTACCACCTGGAAGGGCTTGGTCACAAGCACAAAGTTTGTTGAAGAAAGCCATGTCCTAACTAAAGGAACGCCCTAGATAAAACTGAATAAAACTGAAATCCTATATGCACACTAGCGCCGCGTAGTGAGAGAATTCCGTTAAAAATTTCCCAGTAATCGAAAGGACAAGTTTACTGAAGAAAGCAATGTCCTAACTGATAAGACGCCCTAGATATAGCATAATAAAACCGAAACCCTATATGCACACTAGCGCCGCGTAGTGAAAGAATTCCGTAAAAAAATTCTCACTAATCGAAAGGACAAGTTTGGTGAAGAAAGCAATGTCCTAATTAGTAAGGCTCTCGAGATATAGCATAATAAACCTGCAGGTCATATGCACACTAGCGCCACGTAGTGAGAGAATTCCGAACATATGTGACTACCATTTGGAAGAGCTTGGCCTCTAGCACAAGTTTACTGAAGGAAGCATCGTCCTTACTAGTAAGGCTCTCGAGATATAGCAATCACAATTTGGAAGGTTATATGCACACTAGCGCCGTGTAGTGACTGAATTCCCAACTTTTGTGACCGCCTCTAAAAAGGGCTTGGCCACTAGGACAAGTTTATTGAATACTGATACGTCCTAACTGGTGAGGCTCTCGAGATATCCTAGGATGAAACCAATTACCCCTTATCCCAACGCGTCACAGCACTCATATTAAGTAACTTGAAAGTAAAGCGCCTTTCGCGGTGAAATTCCCAATTAAACCGGAATCCCAGGATAAAGATTTGTTGGTCCGACCCCGTACAACAATTCTGCTGAAAACTGTAGATGTTTATCACTTGAAACAACTGAGATAGACCTCATTTCACCCAATTAGTGAAAATCCCATATGCTGCCCCGAGTAGAGTTTGAGATCAAATAGAAAACTTAATATGATGTTGTGATGTTGCTGATAATGATTACTCAGGTTGCTGTCGTTTTGGTCGTTTTAACGGTTAAAGGATTGATTATTGCAATTTATTGCAAACATTTATTCCTGTGACATGCATGGATGGATGGATGGATGGATGGATGGATGGATGGATGGATGGATGGATGGATGGATGGATGGATGGATGGATGGATGGATGGATGGATGGATGGATGGATGGATGGATGGATGGATGGATGGATGGATGGATGGATGGATGGATGGATGGATGGATGGATGGATGGATGGATGGATGGATGGATGGATGGATGGATGGATGGATGGATGGATGGATGGATGGATGGATGGATGGATGGATGGATGGATGGATGGATGGATGGATGGATGGATGGATGGATGGATGGATGGATGGATGGATGGATGGATGGATGGATGGATGGATGGATGGATGGATGGATGGATGGATGGATGGATGGATGGATGGATGGATGGATGGATGGATGGATGGATGGATGGATGGATGGATGGATGGATGGATGGATGGATGGATGGATGGATGGATGGATGGATGGATGGATGGATGGATGGATGGATGGATGGATGGATGGATGGATGGATGGATGGATGGATGGATGGATGGATGGATGGATGGATGGATGGATGGATGGATGGATGGATGGATGGATGGATGGATGGATGGATGGATGGATGGATGGATGGATGGATGGATGGATGGATGGATGGATGGATGGATGGATGGATGGATGGATGGATGGATGGATGGATGGATGGATGGATGGATGGATGGATGGATGGATGGATGGATGGATGGATGGATGGATGGATGGATGGATGGATGGATGGATGGATGGATGGATGGATGGATGGATGGATGGATGGATGGATGGATGGATGGATGGATGGATGGATGGATGGATGGATGGATGGATGGATGGATGGATGGATGGATGGATGGATGGATGGATGGATGGATGGATGGATGGATGGATGGATGGATGGATGGATGGATGGATGGATGGATGGATGGATGGATGGATGGATGGATGGATGGATGGATGGATGGATGGATGGATGGATGGATGGATGGATGGATGGATGGATGGATGGATGGATGGATGGATGGATGGATGGATGGATGGATGGATGGATGGATGGATGGATGGATGGATGGATGGATGGATGGATGGATGGATGGATGGATGGATGGATGGATGGATGGATGGATGGATGGATGGATGGATGGATGGATGGATGGATGGATGGATGGATGGATGGATGGATGGATGGATGGATGGATGGATGGATGGATGGATGGATGGATGGATGGATGGATGGATGGATGGATGGATGGATGGATGGATGGATGGATGGATGGATGGATGGATGGATGGATGGATGGATGGATGGATGGATGGATGGATGGATGGATGGATGGATGGATGGATGGATGGATGGATGGATGGATGGATGGATGGATGGATGGATGGATGGATGGATGGATGGATGGATGGATGGATGGATGGATGGATGGATGGATGGATGGATGGATGGATGGATGGATGGATGGATGGATGGATGGATGGATGGATGGATGGATGGATGGATGGATGGATGGATGGATGGATGGATGGATGGATGGATGGATGGATGGATGGATGGATGGATGGATGGATGGATGGATGGATGGATGGATGGATGGATGGATGGATGGATGGATGGATGGATGGATGGATGGATGGATGGATGGATGGATGGATGGATGGATGGATGGATGGATGGATGGATGGATGGATGGATGGATGGATGGATGGATGGATGGATGGATGGATGGATGGATGGATGGATGGATGGATGGATGGATGGATGGATGGATGGATGGATGGATGGATGGATGGATGGATGGATGGATGGATGGATGGATGGATGGATGGATGGATGGATGGATGGATGGATGGATGGATGGATGGATGGATGGATGGATGGATGGATGGATGGATGGATGGATGGATGGATGGATGGATGGATGGATGGATGGATGGATGGATGGATGGATGGATGGATGGATGGATGGATGGATGGATGGATGGATGGATGGATGGATGGATGGATGGATGGATGGATGGATGGATGGATGGATGGATGGATGGATGGATGGATGGATGGATGGATGGATGGATGGATGGATGGATGGATGGATGGATGGATGGATGGATGGATGGATGGATGGATGGATGGATGGATGGATGGATGGATGGATGGATGGATGGATGGATGGATGGATGGATGGATGGATGGATGGATGGATGGATGGATGGATGGATGGATGGATGGATGGATGGATGGATGGATGGATGGATGGATGGATGGATGGATGGATGGATGGATGGATGGATGGATGGATGGATGGATGGATGGATGGATGGATGGATGGATGGATGGATGGATGGATGGATGGATGGATGGATGGATGGATGGATGGATGGATGGATGGATGGATGGATGGATGGATGGATGGATGGATGGATGGATGGATGGATGGATGGATGGATGGATGGATGGATGGATGGATGGATGGATGGATGGATGGATGGATGGATGGATGGATGGATGGATGGATGGATGGATGGATGGATGGATGGATGGATGGATGGATGGATGGATGGATGGATGGATGGATGGATGGATGGATGGATGGATGGATGGATGGATGGATGGATGGATGGATGGATGGATGGATGGATGGATGGATGGATGGATGGATGGATGGATGGATGGATGGATGGATGGATGGATGGATGGATGGATGGATGGATGGATGGATGGATGGATGGATGGATGGATGGATGGATGGATGGATGGATGGATGGATGGATGGATGGATGGATGGATGGATGGATGGATGGATGGATGGATGGATGGATGGATGGATGGATGGATGGAACTGCCAATTAATTGAACTCAACGAAATATCTCTAGGTAACGACTCATGAAACCTGGAAGAGCTAAATCGAATGAGCGTTTTCACTCCAAAAGCAAATGATAATTGAAGAATAGTAAAACAATTAGGTTACCACTTGACAGTACGATAGTGTTGTCTCTGTGAATGTCAAAAGTGGCGCTAATCCATGTTACTAGCCTCTCCTCTACACATTGAATTTTTCGGAGGAAATTAATACGTTGCATTTTCGCTCCCAACCAATGTTCCATTTGTTCTCCAAGTTACGATCCACAGCGAAAAATTAAACATAATTATGCGAAATCGCCAAACAATCTTGCCTTTTTTTAAATTTTGGGTGTTGTGTTTGTAATTTTTTAAACTATCCTATATCATCAACACTAGAAGCCTATTAAAGGCCTCAAGTGCAGCCAGGAGGCTCAAGTTTTTACAGAAGCAATCTAACCCCCCCCCCCCCTCCCCTCCTCCGGTCGACGGTCTAGACGCGCTCCGCCCAATCGATAGCTGCTTCACTTCATTTGAAAAAACGTTCCACCAAGCACCAGCAATATGAACACTCCCCGAGGAGCAAGAACAATAATGATAAGGGTGAGTCGCACTTGGCTCATATATAGGCATCGCTCGTGTCGTAAAACTTTATGATTGGAAATTATTTTTTTTTCTTATTTTAGATTTACGGGTCCAAGATAAGCTGCCGGTGAAAATGATGTCGGAGCGGGTATTGGTTGGTTGACTTCAACCGCAACTCCCATACGGGCCGAATTTCAACCGGAGTGTTATTGCTCATTTTGGGAAAATAAAAATCTCCAAGCGAACCCGTGCTTCAATCCGCTGTCAATTTCAACTTTGAAGCAGCGGGGCGGTCATTGGCTGCTTCGAACGATGAGAAGTGAAATGAGACGTGACAGGAATCGAATTTTTTTGTTTTACGAGGATATAAACGCCGGAATGGTAACTGTTTCGGAGGATTCGATGACTGATTTTGGAATTCGATGGCGAATCAGGAACAATTATCAGCTCGAATTTGGCATCGTGACACAGGTCAAAGATATTGAGAAAATTGTAGCGACATTGAATCAACAATCGATTGGACCTGTAATTTCGGGTATTTGGTGCAATTTAATTGATTTTCAAACAAATGGATCGCAGTTACGCCGCTTGATGCAGTGGATTCGATTGTTTCATTAAATATGGTTTCAAATTTGACCTACAACAAAAGGGACTCATGGGCATCACCGACCGGATTGCCAATGACAACAGTCAATTTTATCCCAAATGAGTGCCTCGCAACATTTCTGCACTGCTCCGTGAATTATGAATACATGATTATCCAACTGAGCCGTTCATGAGTGAAAATAATTTAAATTTCATTGAATGGGGCTGCTTGTTGGATGATCACAATAGCGAATGAGCGGATTATTGTCCATTTGATTCCACTTACAATCCATTACAGAAAACGTGTTTCAACAACAATATGCAGGCTTGACACTGAGTAATTTAAATAAGCATTCGCATTAAATGGAATCGAATGGACAATGAGTCCGGGTAACTTCTAACGTGTTATTTTCATTCGTGCTTAAAGTTCAAGTTATCCCAATTTTCCGCATTTTAAACCCTGATTCCGCGGGCATTTGGTGTGGCCTTTTGTACTGCGAAAGGTAAAGCATTTTGGTTGAAGTAGGCTAGTTAGTGCACTAGTCGTTGAAAATCACAATAAAGTACATAAGTTTGTATATCCTTTTGTGATTCCTTGCGTCTTGCAAATCATTGAAAGGAAAGCACACGGGATTTTCTCAACGAGTGCCTTTGCTGAGTTCACTTCCAGCTTCTCAGGAAGCTGAAGTAAATGTGCACCAATGATCAGAGATTTTTCTGTGTAAATTCTAGCATCGGAATTATATTGTGAGGACCGGGGATGTGTTCACCTCGTGCCGTTTATTTGAAGAAGAGATACGTGCTGTGAAAAAGTTACATTATTTCCCTTAGCAGTAGTTGAAACTTTCAACAAATGACCTCTGTTGTTTGATTGCTTGGGAAAACAAATTTCTTTAAAATCAGAGATTTCCACAACATCTTTCATGAAGCGGAAATGAAGCGGTTCGATTAAATTGTATTTGCACTGATATCAACCCTCAATACAGCACGCCACACTAATTGACTTCTGTTCTGAAATGTCTATTTACCTAACCTGAATGAACCGTTTACAGTGAAAACACGCCCAAATAAACCCACCTTACAACATAATTGAACAACCATTGCGCATAAACCCGTTATCAGAGTACCCATCGACAACATTGCCACCGACTGTGGCGTGAACAAATTGAAGCTCTTTAAACACCGCACTCCGGCTGTCGTCGCTTCTATTTGCTTTGTTCTTCCGAAATCACCCTTCCGTGCCAGGCGACGAGATATATCGCAAGCACGCTATTCCTTCCTACATATTACCGGGCTCCATTCCGTACAATTTAACTGAATTGCCTGTGAAACGCCTCCCTGAAAAGCTTCGCCATCATTAAATTCACACGTACGCCCGTTGGCACCGAAAATCACCTCGATCCGGAGCATACGGGCGGCATTTTTCCCTGTTTTATCCCCTCCGGTCCCTGTCATCGGACACTGATTCAAAATCACCGTCCGGAGAAGCACGTCCAGCCGTTTGAGCGTTCGTTTCATTCTACTGACCTGACCGACTGGCCATTACCGTCATCACTCCCTAACCGTCGATTGTGGTGCGGACTTTGAGAGATCCCTGCGTGCGTAGATCGAATCTAATCAATTATGTTAATAGCTTTCATTAAAGCTGAATGAGACGAACGATAGGCATACCGGAAGATGACCCCACATTGACTATGCCGAGCTGTCAATGCGATGCACTGAAATGACTGGTCGTACCACAAAGAGCTACTACCATTATTCCGTTTTAACGCGTGCCGATATCACGTACCATCCGTTTCCGCTTTTCTTTGCCAAGGTTTCACGTCGGACGACTGTGGCAGCCAGTGGACGATGGTTAAAAAAAAAAATGCATCTTTTAACGTAGCAGCAATGGTTTAAGATGCATTTTTCTTTTTTAGTCGGAAGCACCATCTGAAAATAGGACTTCTGTCAGTTCGGGAACATTTGCGAATAATATTTGAGAATAATATATGTTGAATTCTTCGGTCGGATGGATCCAAAATTTGAAGTTTTCGCTCTCCTGTGCCAAAACGACTCCAAATCGCGTCCCAGACAGCCTCTTGAAATTTATGCACATTTGATAAGAAACTAAAATTTTGACAAGCTACTGCGTTTATTTCTTTACACCCTCTCAGTTGACAACGAGAAGTTCCATCTTCTGGGAATGGGAGGAACAATTATATCTCAACTACTTTCAATAGTTAGGTATATGTTGTCTTGAAAACTACTTTAAATTTGAATCTAAGTGTTTTAAATAGAAGAACACTTTTTACCGAGGGGGATGCAACTCTCGCCATAAGCGCGTTAGATAAAGGGTGATACGGTCAAAATTTGGTCAAGGGGAAACGCGTGTAAATCGGTGAAATCGTTTATTTAAAAAATCAAATTAAATTTCTTTTTCAAGTTCAATTAGTATAAAATTCAGGAAAAATATTCAGTTAGGCTTCCGCTTTTCCAAATCCGAATTGCCGGGCCTTACGCTTGACCCCTGCCATCAGATTTTGTACAGCCACCTTGTCCACCTTCTTTGCCGCAGAAAGCCAGTTTGCCTTGAACTGCTGCTCGTTCTTAGCAGTTTGTTTGGTCTTCTTTAGGTTCCGCTTGACAATAGCCCAGTATTTCTCAATTGGGCGGAGTTCTGGCGTGTTGGGAGGGTTCTTGTCCTTGGGAACCACCTGCACGTTGTTGGCGGCGTACCACTCCATGGCCTTTTTACCGAAATGGCAAGATGTCAAATCCGGCCAAAACAGTATCGTCGTGTACAGCCTCCGGGATCGCGCTTTGGCCGTCGTATTTTGTTTATCATCGCGATTTGGAGTCACTACCTTCTTGTAAGTCGATAGTCCGGCTCGTTTTTTGGCTCGATGCACGGTTGTAGACGATACACCCAGCGTATTTGCGGCATCTCGGAGAGATAGGTTAGGGTTTCGCTTGAAACTACCGGCAACTCTCTTTGTCGTCTCAGCGGCTTCCAATTTTCGATTTCCCCCCGATCCAGACTTCCTGGCTGTCGACAAACGTTCCTCAAACACTTTAATTACATTTGTAACGGTTGATTTGGCAACTTTTAGCGATTTTGCCAACTTTGCGTGCGAGTAGCTCGGATTTTCGCGATGCGCGAACAAAATTTTGATACGCTGCTCTTCTTGCTTGGACGGCATTTTGACAACTGAAGAGTGAATTCCAAAATCAAAATAGGAGCAACATTCTACACACACACACCTTCAAAATGAGGGGTGTTCAGGTTTTTTAAATGCAAAATTGAAAGAAATACGTCAAGTTGATATTGACCAAATTTTGACCGTATCGCCCTTTAAGTTTCCCCGACATGACACTTTCCACGATGATGACGATTTTCTTTGTGCTGAATGCTTTTTTTTGCGGTCAGCACGATCAATCGCAATCAGAGCGCGATGACGATGTGATCAGAATAAAAAAATATCGCTGACAGAATGGAACTCCTCGAAAAAATTGACAACCAGAACTGCCGGAAATAAAATGACATTTCGACAAAGATTTTTCATCAGAGCCTAACTGACAAACGTAAGCAATGGCTTCTTCCGTAAATTTCTCGTGGCACAAAGGCTACCCATGTCAGCCTTCAATTCTATCGGATAGGCGAACTCTTCCTCTTCGAAATGACTGTGGTGGATTGATTAGGGGAGTTTTCAATGATGAGAAATTCGAGGAAAAAGCCATTTTTTACGTTTGTCAGTAGGCTTTAATGGAAAATCTTTGTCAATTTCTCGATTCCAAATATCCGATTAGTAACATTTTCTTCTGACATGGCAATAAAAACCCTAGCAATGTTGGTCTCTGCTTTTAAACAATTTGAGGCTGATTTATAGTTCTTACATTTGATGGGGTCAGAATTGGACCAACCTCCCCTACTTTTGATGGGTACATTACTTCACATATAAAACTAGATCTGTAAACATGGTTATCATGAATTTATTAGGAATAAGTTTGATAACTTCAATGAAATGATTCCCGCAGTTATTTTGAAGTGATGGAAAATGTTGCTAATTCCATGTGTGTATGGGCAAAAAACTTGAAATTTTCAAAAAAAATAATACTCAAAAACGGCTAAATGAACATTTCTAATTTTTGATATGTTATGTAAAATTGTTTGAATTTTCATAAAAAATAAAAATAAAAATAAATAGTCGTTGTGGTTAAACATTTCAAAAATCATAAAAAAACGAATATATTCACCATTTTAGCAAATTTGAATACATTTATTATTTTAACCAATATTTTTAATAAAAATAAGAAGTGATAAGCTTTATATTCATTAAAAGCATTGCAGATCCAGTGGTTCAGAAGTTATGATTTGTTTTAAATATTTTTTTAATAAAAATGTCGATTTTTCTGGTTACCCTTTATCGAACACCATAAAAAAAATACTGGTCTTATTATTTTCGATGAAGAACAAACCAAGCTATTTTGAGCAAAATCGGATCAACTCTATTCTCTTCCCGGGAATCGCTGTATATATACAGGGGATGATCAAATAGGAGAAGACTAGCTTAATTTTGTCCAGATTCAAAGTGATACAGTTCGGTAAATAATTAACCGATTTTGATGAAACTAGAAACGTTCGACGGGGAATTTATTCTAGTTTCAGCATAATTATTCAAAATTTGATTTTATATCCGGGCACCGGAGATATGACGGGTATTTGAGGTTATGTCAAATATGCTAATTTTCTGCAGCTCGTTATTTTTTATGTTACATGAAAATCGGAAATATTATATTTTTTTCACTATAATAACTATTTACTATAATTCATAACAAGTCTTTCAGTGGTTAAAGATCGTGAATCGGCCCATAACCAACCGAGATATGGCTATTTCCGTAAAATGTAGTTTTTTACCCTATTGCCTGACACTTCTTATGTTGAAAAACTCCTTTTTAATTTATCTGTAACTCTGCGTACCCTCAGCCAAATTAGATGCAACTTTTTCCATACGATTACAAATTTATCCTAGTTTTTGGAAGAGTAGCGGATATTTCGTTCTTTTCCGTAGTTCCGGATTCATTATCGGGAATCGTGAAGGAAGTACCCTACCAGTGTAATGGCCAGAGTTAGAACTGTATCAAACATGGCTTGCGACATATCAAATTTCATGATTTTACAAAACAATACCTAAACTAAAAATAACTCAAAATTAATAACTCTAAATTAATTGAAAAATAACTCAAAATTAATTTGGCGTACGGAACCATCGACCTGGCGGAATAGAACTCAAATTGGGTATTATTTTTTATCCGTGTACATGTTTGCATAGAAGAAGACAAAAGGTGACAGAATTGAGTGCTTGCGCATGGGACAAATCAAGGTTAAGTGCTGAAGTGTGCAGTTCGAAGTGCCATTAGAGCTTACGGAATTTCAACGGGGCCGTATAGTCGGTGCTCGAGAAGCCGGTGCTTCGATCGCTGAAACATGCAAACTGGTTGGTGTTGCCAGGGCCACAGTTTGCCGGATAATATCGGAATATAAAAAACATGGAAAAACATCGCCTGATAAAAGTAGCTGTGGACGGAAGCAGAAGATGGATGACCGGCAGCAACGTTCGTTGAAGCGCATAGTCAAAGCAGACAGACGCATTAGTGCTGTTAAAGCAACTGCTGCTTTGAACAATGCGCTTCAAGAACCAGTTTCTACATCAACTGTCCGAAGGGAGCTGCACGACATGAATCTTTACGCTCGTGCGGCCATTTCTAAACCGCTAATAAAACCGCAAAACGCGGTAAACAGGAAGCGCTGGTGCAAGGATCATAAGGAATGGACGCCAGATCAATAGAACCAAGTTGTGTGGTCGGACGAATCATTTTTTACCTTGTTTCCAACTACAGGTCGAGTGTACGTATGGCGTACTCCTGGAGAAGCCTACAACCCTGGCTGCCTTCTGCCAACCGTTAAACATGGCGGGGGGTCATTTATGGTATGGGGTGCAATATCGTGGCATTCTCTTGGGCCTTTAGTTGCTATGAAGGGAAAAATAAACGCAAAAGATTATCAAGAAATATTGGATGACCAGGTATTTTTTAGAAAACCTTCACAATATACTTAAAATAATACAATTGCCCAACAGGTGCTGCCAATGATGAAGACCATCTTTCCTGATGGCAGAGGAATCTTTCAAGATGACAACGCTCCAATCCACACTGCTCAAATCATAAAGGCTTGGTACGAAGAGCATGACACAGACTTTCATCACCTTGATTGGCCAGCACAGTCACCAGACCTCAACATTATCGAGCTACTTTGGTCTACATTAGAAGCACGCGTGAGAAGTGTATTTCCACCACCATCGTCTCTAAAAGCGTTAGAGAAGGTTTTGATCGATGAGTGGTATAAAATACCTATCGAAACAATCCGAAAATTGTACGATTCCATCTCTAGGCGTATCCTAGCCGTTTTGAATGCGAATGGTGGACCCACGCCTTATTAAACGCGATTTTCCTTTGAAACGATCTATCTAATCAAAATAACTGAATTATTGTTAGCATATCCGAACTTTTATATATTTTCGAAACTATGTTTGAATAATTTGCCATTGAATCCTGATGCCCACAATAGAAACCTCAGATTCGCCACCAGTGGTATTGGTTTGTAAAATCATGAAGTTTGATGTGTTGCTAGCCAGGTTGGACATCGTTCTAAATCCAGCCACTTCCCTGGGGGAACCCGGGTCCCGGAGCGTCACCAGCTCTGACCAATGTGACCGAAAACTCTCAGGTTGAGCACCAGTAATCTTGATTTGTAAAATCATGAAGTTTGATGTGTAGCAAGCCCCAGTTTGATATCATTCGAAATCTGGCCACTTCCCTGGGGGAACCCGGAATCCGGAACGTCACCAGGTGTGGCCAATGTGAAAGAATACTCTCAGGTTGACCACCAGCGGTATTGTTTTGTAAAATCATGAAGTTTGATATGTCGCAAGCCATACAGTTCTAACTCTGGCCATTTACACTGGTAGGGTACTTCCTTCACGATTCCCGATAATGAATCCGGAACTACGGAAAAGAACGAAATGTCCGCTACTCTTCCAAAAACTAGGATAAATTTGTGATCGTATGGAAAAAGTTGCATCTAATTTGGCTAAGGGTACGCAGAGTTACAGATAAATTAAAAAGGAGTTTTTCAACATAAGAAGTGTCAGGCAATAGGGTAAAAAACTACGTTTTACGGAAATGGCCATATCTCGGTTGTTTATGGGCCGATTCACGATCTTCAACCAATGACAGACTTGTTATGAGTTATAGTAAATAGTTATTATAGTGAAAAAAATATAATATTTCCGATTTTCATGTAACATAAAAAATAACGAGCTGCAGAAAATTAGCACATTTGACATAACCTCAAAGTATCCGTTATATCTCCAGTGTCCGGATATCAAATCAAATTTTAAATTATTATGCTGAAACTAGAATAAATTTCCCGTCGAACGCTTCTAGTTTCATCAAAATCGGGTAATTATTCACCGAACTGTATCACTTTGAATCTGGACAAAATTTTGCTAGTCTTCTCCTATTTGATCATCCCCTGTATATATACAGCGATTCCCGGGAAGAGAATAGAGTTGATCCGATTTTGCTCAAAATAGCTTGGTTTGTTCTTCATCGAAAATAATAAGACCAGTATTTTTTTTATGGTGTTCGATATAGGGTTACCAGAAAAATCGACATTTTTCTAAAAAAAATATTAAAAAAAAATCATAACTTCTGAACCACTGGGTCTATTTGCAATGTCTTTCTTTAAATAGAAAGCTCATTATTTCATAATTTTATTAAAAATATTGATAAAAATAATTAATGTACTTAAATTTGCTAAAATGGTCAAAGTATTTGTTTTTTATGATTTTCGAAATGTTGAACCACAACGACTATTTATTTTTATATTTTTTTTTATCAAAATTCAAACATTTTTACATAACATATCAAAACATCTAAAATGTTCATCGAGCCGTTTTTGAGTTATATTTTTTTTTAAATTTCAAGTTTTTATTTCGTTACACACATGGAATGAGCAAAATTTTCCATCAATTCCAAATAACTGCGGGAATTATTTCATTGTAGTTATTTTATTTTAAATCAATAGTAGTTGAACATATATTCAACAAAACTAAATGTAGCGGAAAGCATAACAATCCACAAACAAAAACCCAAAAACATGCTTAGCAAGGGTCAAGGAAATGGATATTCGTGGCTGTTTAAATTTATACCTTCATCACAAAAACAACTAACTAAACAACACAACACCAATTTGACTACCTTCAAACGAAGTAATAATGAATAACCTTGTTGGTATCAAACAACATTTTAGGTAACAAACAAACACATAAACACACTCAAGTATCTCCCCTACCTCACACACTGCGGTACCAACAAACCTACTATAAATACTAGACCTTCTGTGATGTTCCCTTCAAGTCGAGCACTCGAAGTCTGTAAGTAAGCTTCCAGTAGAATTAAAAGGAATTTGCTCGCGTGTACTAGCAAAAATTAGAGAAAAGTGTTTCAATGTTTTATTTTTTATTTTTAAAAAGTGATCAAATGAAGTGTTAATTTTAAACGTTTAATACAATGAAGCACGAATGCTCAAATTGCCATGTTTGGAGTAATAGTTACAAGAAAGTTACTCCTAAACTATATGGTTATGCAGCGGAAAGGAGAATAAAATTGGATAAAAGCTGTTCCTACATTTGTAATACCTGCTATTGCAGACTTTATCGCTTTATCAAGAAAGAAAACGAGCCAGCAACTCCAAGTGCAGTTAATCTAGAATGTGGAAAGCAAGAACTCACCGTTTCTGAACCATCGAAACCATCGTTGCCGGACCATCAGCCACCACTAATTTCGCCGTGGCCGGACCATCTAGAGTGAACAATTTCGCCGCACCAGCAAACATCAATAATGGTGGTTTCGAAATAATCGATCCCAATGCCGCTAGATCATCGGAAATTGACGCTGTTCCTAGTGTCGGTAAGTAGAATAATCTCTTCTTTGTTGTTTATTCAGACGTCATGATTTGCTACGTTATACAAGTTGTACTCGATTATTCAGAAAATTTTAAAAAATATCAGTTCCGTATAATCTTACCTAATCCGACCTGGTAGCTCAATTTGTAGAGCAGTTGCCTATCATATTTCAAATAATCGAATACAATCTGTATTACATTATACAAATAAAAATGTTCCTAACTAATTGTGATATTTTTCCATCTTGTTTTCAGAATCTTTGTTTTCTTTGGAATCAACGAGTGCTGAATCAATTGGTAGCGCTTCTGCCCAGAAACCCGGAGACGGACAGGAAATTCTTCAACAGATGAAGGCAAAATTTGATGATCAATCTGACAGAAACGATCGATATAGGATTCTAACTTCTCTCCCCAAATCCTGGACTGCATACAAAATTATGCAAGAATTCGGTGTTTCGCAACGAACTGCTCAACGTGCAAAGGAATTATAGATTGAAAAAGGTTTTATGAGCACACCGGTGACCAGAGTAAATATGTTACCTTTGAGCGATGATACTCTAACTGTAGTTAGGGACTTTTATAATAGTGACGAGATAAGCAGAGGATTTCGTTATTGAAAATATGGCAGAAGAAAAAGTGCATGTTCAGCGTAGGTTACTTTTATGTATCCTTCGTGAAATTTATTTGATTTTCAAAGAGCAATATCCTACTTTTAATATTGGATTTTCAATGTTTTCCAGCAGCCGCCCAAAAAATTGTATTCTGGCTGGTTCAAGTGGAACGCATACTGTCTGCGTATGCATTTATCATCAGAATGTTAAATTAATGTTTAAAACCCTTAAGGATAAGAAACTTATTCCTAACCATTTAAAAACGTATCATGACTTGTTTTTTAAAATACTATGTGAAAATCCTACAGAGAAATGTTGGTTGAAAGCCTGTGATCATTGCCTGGGTACGCAGACACTGGAGAATGACCTGATGAATTTTCTTGAAAATATCGATTCCTTAGAATTTCAGCAATGGAAGCAAACAGATCGTTGTCATCTAAATTCAATGCGAATGGATGCAGAAGAGTTTGTGGAAACATTTTTAGAAAAATTAAGCGAATTATCTCCGCATAATTTTATTACAGAGCAACAAGGTAACTACTTAAAACAACTAAAAATTAATTTGGAACCAACTGACTGATTAAATTGTGATTTATTTTGAAGTTGAATTTTTTGATATTTAAATGTATTATAATGCGTTGTGTTAATTGTGTTCATTTTTTTCTGATGGATCAGGCAGTCAATACAAAAGTAAGATGTCTGCTTTCAATTTGTGCCACATGTACAAGGACTTCGGTCTTAATGCAGAGTGGAACTTTTTTGCCACTTGCCATGGAAAAGGGCCTTGTGACGCTTTGGGAGGTGTTCTAAAGCGAAACGCTTCAAAAGCAAGTTTACAAGGCCATCATATTACAACTGCATACGAACTTTACTCTTGGGCTGTTTCTAAAGTAGATTCCAAAATATATTACGAGTTTTTCTCGGAAAAAGATTACAATGCGATGGAAAAGAAAATAAAGAACCGTTATACTCGTGTAAAACAAATCTCTGGGACACAATCGTTTCATTACTTTAAGCCACAAAGTGAAAATTACATTATCGTGAAACGGTTTTCGTTTTTAGATGAAGAAAAGTGCGTTAAATTGTAAAAATTTTGCTACGTCATATTTTTTTGTTGATGAATTATGCAAAATCAATTTAATTAAATGTTGAGTTTTAATTGAAGGTAATCTGAGAAAACCCTTGCTTGTAGTCTAAAGCTTTGAGATTTGAGCTCCAATTCCTTAATATAGCGGAGCCTGGTCCAATCCCGAACCTGTGGCCAATTCCCAAGATTCTCTCAGACAGCGCTTGTTGCCAAATTTGGAAAATGATGCTCATTCCATGTGTGTATGGGCAAAAAACTTGAAAGTTTAAAAAAAAATTAACTCAAAAACGGCTCGATGAACATTTGAGATTTTTTTATATGTTATGTAAAAATGTTTGAATTTTGCTAAAAAAATATAAAAATAAATAGTCGTTGTGGTTCAACATTTCGAAAATCATAAAAAAACAAATACTTTGACCATTTTATCCAATTTTAATACATTAATTATTTTAATCAATATTTTTAATAAAAATTAAAAAGAATGAGCTTTCTATTCATAGAAAGACATTGCAAATCGACTTAGTGGTTCAGAAGTTATGTTTTTTTTTAATATTTTTTTTTAAATGTCAATATCTCTGGTAACCCTATATGGAACATGGTCATCCTAATAAATATATAATATTTATATAATAAATATATATATATATGTAGGTATTTATATGATCTCTCAGAATATCCTAATAATTGGTAGTTTTGTTCCCCATCGAAAATATTCGACCAGTATTTTTTTCCATAAGGGTGGCCATTTCTGCGTTAGGGTGGTCCAAGAAGTATTTATTATTTTAACCCTTATGTGATCGACAGGGCACCCGGGTACCTTTTCATGTTTTACATTACGAAATTTCATAGTTTATTTTAAAACAGGAAGCTGGAATTCAGTGACATCTTCATAACAGCTGGAAGGTAACTTTTTGCATAAAAACATTTCGTATAGTAGCAAGGGGGGCCGAAAGGGGGGACTTCGATTTTTTTTACCCCTTAAGTGATCGACAGGGTACCCGGGTACCCACCAAATTCAAATGATCTTAACTCTGGCAATTATTGACCAATTTTATTTATTTTGGCACCGTTAGATTCAAAAACTCATTCGCTTCAGGGAAATTATCAGCAATGACCATTTTACTTCATCTGTTCCCGTAAATCCGGGTTTCCGGGGCAGTGGTCCGGTACGGAGACACTATTTGGAAACATCTATTGAATTTCCGGGAATGGATGTCAAAATCTTTGGAATAATTCCTAGAAACTATTTCTATTCCATTGTGGGCCATATTCCGACTTGTTCCTACAACGGCCATTCTGTAACAGGTTCCCGTGGGACCTAAAATGGCCATGAACATATTTAGAAGGAAACCCTGGCTATATGGGTATCAAAATTCATGAAATTTCTCCAGTAGGATATTTCTCAACGTTTTGTGGCCATCTGATGATTTGTCCTCGGACCTGTCTTTCCGGAACAGGTTCCCGTGGGTCCTCGAGTGGCCATGAACATTTTCGGTAGAAAACCCTGACAATATGGGTATCAAAATTCATGAAATTTCTCCAGTAGGATATTTCTCAACGTTTTGTGGCCATCTGATGATTTGTCCTCGGACCTGTCTTTCCGAAACAGGTTCCCGTGAGGCCTCGAGTGGCCATGATCATTTTCAGAAGAAAACCTTGGCAATGTGGGTATCAAAATTCATGAAATATCTTCAGTAGGATATTTCTCAACGTTTTGTGGATAGTTTTGTTCATGGTCACACGAGGCCTCACAGGAACTTGTTCCAAGATGACCGTTCCGATGACAAATTATCAGATGACCACAAAACGTTGAGAAATAGCTTTCTGGTTAAAATTCATGAATGTTGAAACCCATATTGTCAAGGTTTCCTTCAAAATATGTTAATGGCTACTCGAGACCAAACGAAAACTTGTCCTAGAATGACCGGTCCGAGGAATAATTATCAGATAGCCACAAAACGTTGAAAAATATCATGAATTCTAATATCCATACTGCCAGGATTTCCTTCTTAACATGAAAATGGAAGAACCGGAAAAACAGGTCCGAGCATAAATCATAAAATGGCCACTTAACGTTGGAAAATATACTACTGGAGAAATTTCATGAATTTTTATACCCATATTGCCAGGGTAACCTTCTAAATATGGACAACTAACTAACTATTTGGAGACAGGTCCTAGTGCAAATCATCAGATTTCCACAAAACGTTGAGAAATATCCTATTGGAGAAATTTCATGAATTTTGATACCCATATTGCCAGGGTTTTCTACTAAAAATGTTCATGGCCACTCGAGGCCCCACGGGAACCTGTTCCGGAATGACAGGTCCGAGGACAAATCATCAGATGGCCACTTAACATTGAGAAATATCCTACTGGAGAAATTTCATGAATTTTGATACCCATATTGCCAGGGTAACCTGCTAAATATGTTCTTGGCCACTCGAGGCCCTACAGGAACCTGTTCCGGAGAGACAGGTCCTAGTGCAAATCATCAGATTTCCACAAAACGTTGAGAAATATCCTACTGGAGAAATTTCATGAATTTTGATACCCATATTGCCCATATTGTTTTCTGCTGCAAATGTTCATGGCCACTCGAGGCCCCACAGGAACCTGTTCCGGAAAGACAGGTGCATGGACAAATCATCAAATGGCCACAAAACTTTGGTAAATATCCTACTGGTGCAATTTCATGAATTTTGATACCCATATTGCAAAGGTTTCCATCCAATTATGTTCATGGCCACTCTAGGCCCCACGGGAACCTGTTACAGAATGGCCGTTCCAGGAACAAGTCGGCATATGGCCCAAAATGGAATAGAAATAGTTTCTAGGAATTATTCCAAAGATTTTGACATCCATTTCCGGAAATTCAATAGATATTTCCAAACAGTGTCTCCGTACCGGACCACTGCCCCGGAAACCCGGATTTACGGAAACCAGATAAAGTAAAATGGTCATTGCTGATAATTTCCCTGAAGCGAATGAGTTTTTGAATCTAACGGTGCCAAAATAAATAAAATCGGTCAATAATTGCTAGAGTTATAATCATTTGAATTGGGTGGGTACCCGGGTACCCTGTCGATCACTTAAAGGTGTTTTTTTTGTCGAGCACATAAGGGTTAATAATCTAATTGCTTCTCTTTTCTGCAACACCCTATAAAAATAAAAACTGTTACCATTATGAAAAAAAAAAAAATAAGCACTCAGGGTAAAAAGTGACCCCAAAATCGCTTCCAAATAATTTATTTCTGAACCGGTTTTTGATATCTTGGTCTCAAATAAAAGGTAGGGATTCTTGCCTGTTTTTGTTAGATGGCCGTTTTGGGTACATAGGCACCCAGAACCGGTTCCGGTATACACCCTAAGAGGAGAATTTTGGAACCCCAAGTATTTGTACCGTTCAACGACTCAAAACTCATTGTTTTGAATACTGATATCCGAAAATTTCGTGCCATAGACCTACCCGTGAATTTGGCCACATCCAGATACTCTGGAACAAGTTCCGGTAGGACCCAAAGAAGACAATTTTGGAATCTGTATATACAGGGTGTTCGGTTCCTTAGTGCAATGATTTTTAGGAGCGATAGGGGATGATAATTGAAGATAAAAATTGTTCTACGCACATGGTAAAATCTCAAAGTTTACGGAGTTATTGAAATTTAAGTGTTTTGGTACATATTAGTCTTAAATTGGCTGTGACTCAAAAATTATGTTACTTAGCCAGAGTATTCTTCCTTCATTTGAAAACTAGAAAAATTTCCTACAAAAAAATTCATTTAAGCTTTGAGTAATTATCGTTTAGTGTCTTTCTAGGGGTAAAAATGTTTCAAACATCTCTTTTTTTCAAGGGGTTTTTCATCAGTGATTAATTAAACAAAAACATGTCTCTAAACGTGTTCTTCTCTCTCTTCGACACAAACTTTCTAACTCGCTTAGTTTTTTTTTTTGCAATTTTGTTATGAATCCGACATGTTGTGCCTCCAATTGGCAAATAATAAAATCACGAATTCAACCCCGCCGTGGTAATGTCTGTGCGCAAGACGCACAGCACACTTGATGCCGCTTTATGGGCGTCCAAGGAGAAGAATGTCATAACACAAATGTTAAATCGTATTACCGAACTGTTGAGAATTCGGTAAAACTTTACAGATTTCTGTAAAAACAATCTGAGTGTATACCGGAACCGGTTCCAGAGTATCCAAATGTGGACAAATGTCCTGGTTGGTCTATGGAATGATGTTTTTGAAGATCAGTATTTGAAATTGTGAATTTTGAGCCGAAGAACGGTATAAATATATGAGGTTCAAAAATTTTCCTCTTTGGATGCATACCGGAACCGGTTCTTGGTGCCTATGTGCCCAGAATGACCAGTTTAAAAAACAGGCCAGCATGTTATTTTAGAAATCGCTACCTTTCATTTGAGGCATAGATATTAAAAATCGGTTAAAAAATAAAGTTTCGGGAGCGTATCAATGTCTTGGGTCATTTTTGACCCTGAATGCACTAGGTGTAACTTTTTTTGTAGCGTCACTTCTAGAGGTTTGTTCGTTTTAAAAAGTTGTTAGAAAAAATCGAAAAATTTCAAATCCCTAGATTATGCCGTTTAGACGTTAAGCTTTTATGAGATGTTGATTGGTCAAAAAAGATGTTGATTGGTCAAAAAAAAAGCTTTTTTGAGATGGTGATTGGTCAAGGAATGGTGATTATATTAAAATACCAATATAACGTTTCTTTCTTCAACAATGTTGGTGTGTACTTATGGAATTTAAAGTAATCGAAACTGAGCCCTAGGTTCAAAGGTTTGGATGATCTTGGAAAGTTCATCAATTTCACTTTCAGTCTAATAACCTTCCACGTGTTTTGCGCGCATTGTATTCAATTGAATGGGAACTTTCACCTTGCGCCCATGAACTTTTACACTGCCTTTGCCATATTAGATTCGGTACCATAAACGATTCCTAATACTTCTAGTATTTTACGAAAACGTAGCTCTTATTTAGGCAGAAGCATAAATCATATGGTGAGTTGAAAGTTAGCCACGACAGGCCAGCTGTGAAAGGAAGAAAGATCGCTGACATTAGAGAGACGAGTTTCATTTTCATTACGAAAATTGGCCCCACGTGAAAGGGAAAACTGCCTGACTCTGACGTGATGTGTGGTGTTACAAGAGATGAAAACGAAATCAGGTTTTCTATCGGATCTGCGCGGTTCGATGCATTGGCCATTGGTTGAAACCGGAATGAATGAATGAATATGATCAGAGATTCCTCTTCTCCCCGTTTCTGACGGTTTTTGCATCGCCGTCGATATGTTGCAGCTGATTATAACCCGCTCCAGCACCATGATCATGCTTTACACATAAGACGCCACTTTTCTCCGTTTGACGCCTGTTGCCATACAGACTATCGAAAGATTAACGGCTTAAAATTTAAAATGCTGGAGAAAAGTTCGTCGCTGTGAACTAAAAGGTAGACAACTCTTCAGGCCAGTTCCGACGAATGACACACATTCGGTTTGTGAAGAGACGAAAAAATCGGTCAAATTCAAGCCTGTAATGGAAATCACATGGCCTGCACGTCATGAGAAGCCCGAAAAAATTACAGTCTCTCGTCCCGTCTGGTCTGGTTCGGCAGAAACTCAAAATGAAAGCGAGAGGGAATCGCCTAACGAGATCTACGAATGCGAAAAAGAAGGCAGCCAGTGATAGATAAAGTACGGCGCAAAGCATGGTAGCGGTTTGTTGCTTCTGGTGGTCGACGGTGGGTCAATGTAGGAAGTGATTTTCTATAGGCTCTATTTGACCGGGCCCCCAGACAGCTGAGATTGAGTTACCACATTTATAATTCCCATAAATGTAGCCTATTTACATAGATTTTTTTTTCTTGTCCAGATCTCTTTTCCTCTCCCTCCGGGCTAGACGCACGGGTACTGTGGACTGCAAACAACATAGTGAGGTGCCTATAACACACTGCCGGGTTTGGACCTTAATGATGCGGACACTTACGAAAAAAGCTTCAAGTCAAGTCGTATCTGGCGAGGAAAGGTTGAAACCCGTTTTGATTTCGTTTTTATTTCTCTGAATTCTTTTAATGGTTATTTATCTTTTAGTCGGTTGTTAGATCAGGTATTGAGGAAAAGAGGATTTTCGATTCAGGATAGCCAAAAGTATTACTACTTTTAACATTTGATCTACACCTTCCAGGGGAATCGTCTCATGGGATCTCAGCTTTAAATTTGATACAGTGGAATTTTACTTTCTTCTTAATTCTTGTATCCTTTCAACAGCAGGTTTATCTAGTTGGGGAAAGAAACGTTGTTCTAGCATAAGATGCACGCATTGCGGTCGTATAGATTGAGATCGAATGAAAGTAAGTGAACACATCCTACGTCGTTATTTAAAGTGAACATCTAAGCAATTTATAGATATGTAATGCTACTTTGTTCAAAAATGGAGATTTTCGTGCCTCGTTTTTGTGTTCGATTTTTATGCCTTCATTGGTACGTTGACATGGACGTGAGGACGCTCGGGTTGCAAATGTTTTTGATCCAGGTCAAAGAGTTTCACTGTGCTTGCTACACAAGTTGAATCTAAAATTTCAAAGGTTATCCTTTGGGACATGTGTAAGTGACACGTACGCTTGCTTCTTGTTTGGGATATGATTTGAACTGAAGACTAAAAAAAAATACAAGGGAAGGAATTTAACAAAAAAATAGAAAAAGGTGCCGGATACGACTGTTCTGTTGTTACGGATAGCGTGACACGAAAGTGTCGAGAATGTGACCAAACAACCTCCAATACTTGATCCAATATTTGAAAATTGAGCTTAATACATGTATTGAACTGCCCTGCTAACTTGGCTTTCATCCGATAAATACATGAGATTTTATAGTAAAGGGAGTGTGGGGTAATTTCGTGTTCACCCTTCAAGTTTGGGTAGAAGTAGTTTAGAGTGATCTTTTGTTGTTGTTTTTTTTGCTGCCAGTTTTTAGAAAATTGGAAAAAAATGCGTCACCCGAAAAACAACATCGCGAATTGATTTTGCGCAAGCACCTGGAAAAACCTTCTCTCATTGGGACATCGGAAAACAACTCGGAATCGTGCAGTCAGCGGTGAGTCGGGTAATTAAACGTTACTACGAAACTCTGAGCATCGAACGGAAGGAGAAATGCGTCCGGGAGGGACTGCATAGCATAGCATAGCATAGCATAGCATTTTCCGACCATACACAATCCTGGGTTGGCTGTTGTAAAGCTTGCTTCAGATAGAATTGGAACAAAAACAATTGCCTGTATTTCAGTTATTTATTATTGAATTCAAGATCTTTTTTATACAAATGTAGCGTTTTCTTCATACTTTTAAAAAAAAATACGGATAAAATTATTCGTCACGGTTTCGAAGGAATTCTCGAATTTTTCCTGTAACACGGCTCATTAGGCGGCGCACACCTTCTTCGTCCATCGTTTTAGCTATCTTATTCCACCAGGTCTTCATCTGATTGATGTCTTTGACAACCTTTCCCTTTGCCTTGAGTCTCCTCTTCATGATTGCCCAGTATTTCTCAATAGGGCGGAACTGGGGGCAGTTGTGTGGGTTAAGATTTTTCGGAACAACCTCGACCCCTTTCTCTGCATACCGTTCTTGAACGACTTTGCTGTAATGACAGCTTGCCAAATCTGGCCAAAACATTACGGGATGGTCGTGGAATCGAATGAACGGCAAAATTCGTTTTTGGAGACACTCTTTTTGGTATAGTTCCGACGTCATTGTCTTATTTGTAACGAAAACTTTCTTTTTTTTGCCACAGCTGCAAATGCCCTGCCAAATCATGAATTTTCGTGCAAATTTGTCGGCAAAAACAAATTTAAATTTGGCTGGAACATCCCCCCGAGCCGTTGCCAAGTAAAATTTTTGACCTGGGATTTGCCCGAAGTCAGCCTTGACATAGGTTTCATCGTCCATCAGAAGACACCCGTCGAACTTGGTCAGCACCTGGTCGTATAGCTTCCGAGCACGGATTTTGGCCACACTATTCTGCTTTATGGTCCGATTTGGCTGTTTGCTAGCTCGATACGACTTGATTCCTTCCCGGAGTCGAGTTCTCCTCACGGTACTATGGGCAGCACCGAATTTTCTGGCCAAATCACGGTCCGACAGATTGGGATTCCTCTTAATCGTCTTCAAAATCTTACCACGCTGTTTCCGGTCGACAGTTACACTCCGACGATTGGCTTGAGGCTTCCGAATCGTCGTCAATGTTTCCTTATACCGTTTGATAACGCGCCATACGGTATTTCTGGGCAATTTCAGCTGTTTAGCTAGCCTAGATGCAGACCACAATGGATTTTCCAAATAACTGTGCACAATTTTTTCCCTTCTTTCGGCTTCCATGTTGATTGTTTACAAAGTACAGTCGATTTGCGGAATGTCAAAAATACATACGTGAAGCTGACAAAATTCCCGACACGTGGGCGCCAAGAACTTCCAAATCCGTCCACCAGGAGCGCCACAATATGAGCAAAAGTTTGTTCCAATTCTAAATGAAGCAAGCCGAAGCATTTTCCGACCATACACAATCCTGGGTTGCTGTTGTAGAGACGATGGAAGCGCCAGAAGAGCTGCCTTGGTGTGACAGGCTCTTCATCCATCGATCTCTTTGCACAACACCTGGCCAGGTCCTTATGATCAGCAAGGGATGGGAGGGAAGTGTTGATTAGATGTCTACTTAAGAAGATGCTGAGATCTCATGCTACCTTCATAGACATCTGGAGTTGGAAGTTGGATGGGATTGTGCGGGAGGCTTTCCTTGGCGAGAAAGCATATGTATATTTATATGTATATTGGTCGTTGGGAGTGACGAAGCTAAGAAAGTTAATGCACTCCTTTGTTGTCGACACAGGCGTTTCCTACTTGTATCCAAGCTCCAAATCCAAGAGTTTAGCGCCTTTTCTTGCGTGAGAGTTTGACTGTTGGTTGGGACATGAGCGCTGACTCTTGTCCTAGCCTTTTATGGCTTATGGTTATAGCGCCATTACTCGCTTTCTGGAAAGAGAAGAAGGACGCGTTCATACACATACACAAATACAGGCAAACACTCTCACACACACATGCCCACACACGGACACACACACTTACACTCACACATTCACATATTCATGGTTTGTAAATAGCTTTAGATTGAACCAAACGGTCAAAAAATGTATGTACGATTAAAGGAATTTCCCCCGCTGAACAACAAATGTTACAGGAGCTGAAAAATCTACTTATATCAAAAATATAAAAAGAAAAAAGTACTTAGCTGAATTCCATTTAATTACGTGTCCAATCCAAAAAAGCTCCATCAGGCAACTAGCATCGAGCAATGCGCTAATCCTCCAGCTGAAGACTGAAGACACGGGTATCGTTTAATCGCACAATTTCTTCATAACCCGACTAGAAGCACAGAATTAAGTCCAGTTGATAATTACGTCGAAACATTGTCGAAAAACTTCATATGCTAGATTTCATAGAAACGATTGATCCACATCCTAGGGCATTGAGCAAGGCATACACAATCATAGCAAGGACACCGTGGGGGCAACACACAAAGTATGATGATGGTCGGTTGGCACTCCCGTAACAATCAATGGAAGCACAATCCGGTGAGCCCTTCACGATCGAAATTTAATTAAAAATACAAATAAAAATAAAATCAAAACGGAGCAAAAATGACAAGAGAATTTTTTTCACGGAAAGAAGACGCAACTCGCAAGCTGTGCACGAAATTTCCACCGAAAAGTTTTCGCTATATGTATTCTTCTGAAGACAACTGTTTCTGTTGAGCCTTATCTTTCTTGGTTTCCCAAAGTCTATCTGTATCTTCACCTCAAAATTTCACAGAACTACAACATGCACTACGGGAACTGATACTGTATGGCTCACTACCACGACCGCTGGTCTTCACACGATGCTGCTCCTAATGTGACTAAAGCTGTTCAATGTAGAGTTTAAGGGTGACTGGGAACAACGACGACGAAGATTTTTTTGTTTGATGGAGGAATGTTTTTTTTTATCAATTTTCACGACCTTGACCCACACTGGGATGCGTCTTTCGAAAGCCACTAATGGAAGCATACGCCGGGAACACTCCACGACCAAGATTGTAAAACAAAAATCACATAAAAATAAAAAATCAACGAAGCAAAATTACAAAAGAATTTTTTTCGTATCTCGCTTCGAGCACCGCACACTACGATCCTCTGGATGAATAACAACATAAGTTCAAACAGAAGAAACGGCTGGAGTGAGCAAAAAAACGCTTGTGGATAGGTGGTCTGTAAACGGGTTTTATGGACGGAGAGGGGAAGTTGGGGTGGGGAAAGGGGGGGGGGGGGAGTTGGGAAAACAAAAGGGGAGGAGAAAGGGGGGGGGGGGGGGAATTAGGTCGGGGGGGTGGGGGGTGGAAGGAGGGATCAAAGGGATCATGAAAATTCCCTGATTTGAATCCGATTGAAAATATGTGGGATTATCTGGACGACAATGTGGACAACACATCGGAAACCAAAAAAAAAAAATTATTTTGAAGTTTTCGAAACAGCCTTTCGAACATATCGTTCCGGAATACCTAAAATAGTCAAAAGTATGCCGCGTCGACTGGAAACAGTTTTGAAGGCTAAGAGGGGTCGGACTTAGTATTGAAAGTTGAAGAATAAAGTGAAAGGGCATAACCGTTTGAAAGAAAATTCAGATGTATTATTAATTTTCTCCATTTTGAAAAACCGCCTTAGCAATAAATTATTTGATATTGAGCAAATCATGCACATTCCTACATTTTTCATGCCAGCACAACTTTGTCGTATAAAAATATTTTCTATGCCCAGAATAAATTTACCCTCTACCATTTAAATCAGCTGAAATATCGAAGGAAATAAGAAAAATTTCATGAGGTGTACGATTGATTTTTTCCTGCACTGTATGTTTATAGAAGACTGACATACATTTAAAGGCAGTACTGGATTATATTTACAGTGTGTCTCACAATAGGTGTCACATTTTTTCAGTCTTGGTTTATTTCAGCTGGGTAATTTTAACAGCGAAATTGATTATACCCGTTTTGAGTGTATTCTTTTGAAAGCTTATCGCTGAAGATAAATAAGCGATTCCGTTTGTTTATATTTATCAGCTACCATGGAAGCCATACGGGAGCAAGTGTCAGATATTCAATAGCCTTAAGCAGTTCGGAGTTAGTACGCGTTTTGTTTTTCGTACCTTGAAACGGTTCAAGAAAACTGGAAAACTGTCCATATTCAACACAAAGGAGGTGCAAGACGAACTGCCAGAACGAAGAAAAAGATCAAATGTGTGACGGAGCGAATAAGACGTAATTGGGCTGTATCTGGCCGTGAATTGAGCAAACAATTTCAAATGTCCTCTGCTTCAATGAACAGGCTCCTCAGAAATGATCTGGAATGCAAGCCGTACAAGAAACAATGGGTTCACGGGTTGACGGAGCGTCAAAAGCAAGCCAGGTTCCAAAGAAGCAGAAATCTTTTGGTTCGGCACGGTGACTGCGAGATTTTATTTTCGGATGAAAAGCTCTTCATCTTTCAGGACAGTCGTAATCAACAAAATGATCGTGTGTATGGTAAAAGTCTTGCTAATAATATTCCAAGAGATAAGCAAGCTGTAAAACGCTATCAGAATGTATCGAAAATCATGGTAACTTCCTCTTCTTTTCATAGAACCTAACGTAAAAATCAACACTGAATATAACATCGAGCAGGTTTTGAAGAACTATCTGCTTCCTCATACATCAACGTAGTATAAGAATACACCATATTGCTTCCAATAGGACTCAGCTTCAGCTCACAAGGCAAAGAAGACAGAAGCGTGGTGCGCGGAAAATTTTCCCGATTTCATCACAAGCGAAGAATGGCCTGCATCTTCACCGGATCTCAACCCACTTGACTACTTTGTTTGGGGTTATATGCTTCAACATATAGGCCCTACGAAAGGGCTTACTTTAGATCGATTCAAGAAACATTTGGTTGATATTTGGGACCAAATTCCTCAGGAAATCGTGTGTGCCAGCTGCGATGGGTTTACAAAGCGTTTGCGCAAAGTTATCAAGGAAAAGGGCGAGAGATTCGAATTGAATTAATATGGTTTATTTGTATAACATGTATCTTTCAAATGAAAAATAAATTCTATGATTTGGTTGATTTTTTTTGCTGTAATCCCTTGTTGTTTTAGTGACACCTATTGTGAGACACCCTGTATATATTTTTGTTTAGTGGAACCATGATTGGATAATCCTTTTTTTTTCCGAAATAAATAGTAAAGAAAACAAAATTTAAAAAACTTTCATCAAGAAAAATAAAATAAAAAAAAAAAAAATAAAAAAATCCTATATTATTGCGTTTCAGATAGAACTTTTTATTGAAATTTTATCTATGATAGTTGGAAAGATCTGCGTTGTTTTTCAGCTCTTCAAGGTATTAATACGTACTATATTTTTGTCATCACTTACAAACCAGTTAATGTCAGACTTATTTTTTTCATACATACCTAACTTCATATAATCTTGATATGGAAGGGACCTTGAGGACACCCGATTGAAGTGAATTGCGAGGGAATTGTGGGAATGCCAACTCCGTATTACTTTTACAGTTCGTGGGCAAAGGGTGAGCTCTTCGTCCCACTCATCCTGCGGCATTCTCTGGTTCGATAGCTCGCATTTTTCACCAATTCTTCAAGCTTTTTGTTCGTAGGAGACTCTTTATAATCCCATGGATACGTGTAGATGATATTGCCTATCCCGTTTTTGGTCATTCATACAATGACAGTATGAGAACAATTAAGGGTTATTAAAGCTTGATCAAGTCAAACAGAGAGGACAGCTGCTGTCAGACTTAGTTTCGAGTGGTAGTCTATATAATATCATATCATAACAAATTTGTGTCACTTACAATTAATTGCATCGTTTTATAAGTGTTAAAAATTATATGGGATGAAAAATAAAGCTATTGCACTGACAATTTGCTTATTTTATTTGTCTGATTCATGAACAAAGTATTCATCGTCAACAAAAGATCTTGATTGTATGGTAATTTTATTGTTACCTTTATCAGAGCTTGTCCTATTCAATTCAGCTGCACACGCTTATGGTGAAAGATCGTATTTTTTTTGCTACAATTTTCCTCAAAAATATCCATCTTCATGCATTAGCACCGCTACGTTATAACCAATTGTGTACAGTTTGCTGGAATTAAAAAAAAACTCGAGCTTTACCTCATAGGTACAATACGTTAGCCGATTACGACTCTCTTACTTTCTTCTTCTCTTGATTCCGACGCTATGGAACGTTGGGTAAATTGTCAAATTTTAGATATGTCTTCAAAACAAATTATTGAACTGAACATGATCTTTCACATACTATTGTAAATTGTTATCTATTGTTAACAACACTCAGAAAAAAAATCGGCTCTTCTGGCGAACAACATTACCGGAAAAATTGATCATCCCCACCGGTTCACGCTTGGATGGCAAGTAGCATCCGAGTTGTTGCCGAGGATTTAAATTTAAAACTTTCGACAACAATGACCATTCGAAAGGGGATTGTCCCAAATCAGGATGCCGTATGTTGGGTCCAGTTCCACACAGTGCCCTTTCGGTAAAGCGACTCTTTTTTTACCTCGAAAATATGCACTACAACTCTGATTGCAGGACTTTGTCCAGTTTTACGGGGGCCTGCCACTTGAGACAGCTTTACCCTCGTTCCGAAATGAAATCCTTGCTCACGCTGTTATGATTATTAGTCCCTTGTTTGAAAAATGACGCCACTTGTCGGTCACTCTGGCGACATGTCGTAAATCACAAACCTTCCCTGCCGGTTACAATGTGAAGTTGTTCAACTTCTCGAATCGTCGAGTCCGACAAAACGGACCGTTCCGGGCCGAGCGGAAATAATAAATCAGTCCACATGTAAAGAAGAGAATCTGACCCGGCTGGCACAGGGGAGGAACATATCAAGATGGGACAGTTTCCACCCGGAGCGGAACCGGGAGCAAAACGGATTCAAACTGACATGTACCTTCTTATAGGTGGTTGGGGCGACTTGGTTACATGGTTAATATATGTGCAAATATGAAACCCGGGAGTTTTGCCAAGCAAGATGTTATAAAATTGAAGCAACCAGTTGAAAGTATGCGGACTGAAAGATGTAATGCGAAAACACAAAAAACGGAGGTGCTTGTGAAAAATGAAAGATGTTGCAGCAGATAACCCTTCTCTCGTGCAGTAACCACCGGGAGGGAAATGTCTAATGTGTAGCAAGCAGGGTTGAATTTTGATAGAAGTGAAATATTACGTTCGAAGAGAACCACTTATTATAGTAATGTTATGCTGCATTGCCATTTGACGATATCTGATTTCTGCCCTGGTAAGCGCACTCTTGCATAATTCACGTCAATGTTTCTAAGCGCATGCCAACCGAGCGAGCTTATGCTTAGCTGATTTTGGGATCTTAACTTTTATGCTCCCAACCGCGGACAACGAGTTTGCTCGAGTTCACTCCTCGTGAAAATCGTTATTCCACTAACCGATGCTCCGAGCACCCGCCCGCGATATGGTCGTGGTTTCACCGAAAGGATGAGACGAGTGAGATAACATTTTCGGATCATAATATATGCATGCATGTCTGCTTGTTTGCTAGTACCGCATCGCTGGTAAGGTTTAGGGTAACCGAGTTAGCATCGCACCGAGAATTATAAGACAAAAAAAACCTTCTTATTAGCTTGTGGCTAAACTGATTAACATATAATAAACGTGGTACGTGGAAAAACGTGCCCGATGTTGTTGCACTGGAATGCAGAGCCTCCTTCGGTCGGTTGGGTGCTCTTTCTTTCGATACATAGATAATGTGATACTTTATGCAATGTGTTACTACAGTCAGTGCAGAGCAGTTTTCGTCCTCGAATGAAAATATTTTGCAGGTGATCACCGTCGTTGTCGTCGTCTTCGCCGTTGCTGCTCCTCCTCACTAAATAGTCGTCGGCACCACGTCTGTGCAGGGGTTTGCTTTGTTGTGAAATTGCATAATTTATTGCAATCGGATAGGGCCGAGGGAAGTTGCGGGCTATAATTTTCAATTATAGGGTTCGCATTTGAGACAGTGTTTCATATGCTAATACGGATGCCGCGCGCAGTTTCCTTGCCTCGAATGTGATGTTTGGAAATTTTTTCGTTATTAATTGCCCATCATCGGAAGAGGCCGCCCGTGGCGATTGGTGATATGCTGTGCGCTGTGTGCTTTTTGGCCGCGTTTTGCTCACGGGTGACAATTTCAGAAGGAGATCAGATTCTTATCTGTGCTCTGTCGACTGGTAGAAGGGTAATGTTTGAAATAAGCTTTTACAGTTTGTTAAAAAAAAACACATCGCAAATTGCTCAAATAATAATGTTATGGTATACGGTAAGAGTGCATGTTTTGAATGGAAGTTGATCAGAGCGACTTAAATTAATATTTAATATACAGGGTGCGGCAGAAAATAATGCGAAAATTTGTTCTATTTCTTTCAAATCCCATTTTCAACTAATTCAAGCAATAATATCAACATTTTCGAGTGCAGTTGTCTTTGTAAAGTCCTTTTAAACAAATTTATTCAATGTGTCCTCCATTTTTATTAATAACATCCTCGAGCCGACGCCGGAAGCCAGAGCATGCCTTTCGGACGTAGTCCTCCGACATTGACTGCCATGTGTGTGTTATGGTTGACTTCAGGGTTTTCACACTAGGGTGTGATGTTTTGCAGGCTCGTGCTTCAACATATGCCCAAATCGAATAATCCAACGGATTAAGATCTGGACTGCTAGGGGGCCACAAATCCTTCGGCCAAAACTTCATGTTATCGTTCAACCATTGTTGGGTTCGATTGGACGTGTGACACGGCGCTCCATCCTGCTGTAGGACAACGTTTTGGTCCTCGGAGAAGTTGGCCTTCACCCAGGGAAGCACTTGGTCCTTTAAAATATCGATATATACTTCGGTATTGATTTTAACTCCAGCATCAATGAAAACAGGCGACATTTTCAAGCCGTTGGACGCCACCAAGCCAAACATCATGACATCAGCCGGATGTTTGGTTTGAAATTTGAATTTCACTTTTTTCGGAAAGTTCTCCATTTTCTGCGGTGAAATGAACTTGTCCGTGCGGCTGTTGGCCACAGCATCGATGCTGAAAATCTTTTTGTCGGAGAACAGGATTATCATTTTTTCCTTCTTCAACAAGGAAAGCAATCTCTTGGAACGAGTCACTCGTAGTTCCTTGACCCGGTCCGTAATCAAGTGGCGTTTCACTCTGGCTCTGGAAGATGCATGCAGATCTTCTTTGATGATTCTGCGCATGGATTTCTCCGAAATATTGGCTTCCTTCGCATGTTTTCTTATGTAACGCACCGGGTTACGAGCAATTTTTGCACGGACCGATTTGATCACGTTCGGCGTGCGTGCAAAGCGCGGGCGTCCGCTTCCCGGCTTCCGCTGCTTAGGACCATCCTGCAGGGACTTTTTTTATGCGGTAATCTGTTGCCAAATGGCACCCTACCACCTTGGCAATCTCGTTCGGCTTCTACTGGGCGAGCAACAAACTGGTGATCACTTCTTTCGCGAACATTTGGACGAATTTGCAATGAAACAAATAGAGTGTTTGGACTCAGCACTTGAAAGTAAACATAAACAAATACACTTTCGACAGAAACTAGTCACTAGCTACACGAATTAACCCAATACTCAAGTTTGAACATTTTCGCATTATTTTCTGCCGCACCCTGTATTCGAATTTTGAAAATTAAAAATATTTTTTAGGGTATTTAAAAAAATATCAAATCCAATGCCATTTGCAAAAAGTTGAAGGAAGAATGGTGGTGTATAACCCTAAAGTTGGGGAAATTTAAAGTTATGAAAAAATTTGGAGGAAGGGGGGAAGGAGGAAAAAAATTAATATTAATATTTGAGAAATTGAAAACCGTTTTTGGGGGGGCACCGAAAAGTGTGGTTGGGAAAAATTAAGATTTGGGCCGGAATGACGGAGGGGAGAATATTTTATAAATACTGATTTGGGGGAGGATAAAAATATTTATTTATTTGTTTTTTATTTTGTTAGGTAGGTGGTAGAGTTTTGAGAGATGTTTGGGTTTTTTGTGTATTAGGAAAATATTGAGTGGTGGGCTGGGCGGGCCGGGGAGGTGGAGGTGAAATTTATTTTTTGGGTTTGTGGGTGGGGAAAATGCGCGGTAATTAGTGTATTTTAGGTTTGTAGGGCGGAGGGGGGTTGGGTGGTTGGGGGGGGGCGAAAGGAAATTGTGGGGTTTGGTGTGTGGGGTGGAGGGGGGGATATGTGAATTGGAGGGGGATGGGGGGGGAGTGGGTGAGGGCAGGGGGGGGGGGGGGGGGGGGTGGTAGGGGGTTGATGGAAGGTACGGGGGGGGTTGGGGGTGTGGGGGAGTGGAAAGGAGGTAAACAACGATAAAGGCAGTTGGTCGGGGGTGGGGGAGGGGGGGGGGGGGGGAGAGAATTGGGCGGGGGCGTGGGTGGGGGGGGGGTGGGGGTTGGTGTGGGTTTCGAGGTAGGCTTTGCGTGTGGACGGACGTCAAGTTTGATTTCTCGATTTCTCGGTGGCATTTTTTTTCGCTCTTCAGAAATATGAAAATCGATAGTTTTTAGTGAAGAAATTCAGTTCTCTTGTTACTGAGTGTAAATTGATGTGTTGTGAGACGATCGGTTGCTGTTTTGTCTGAAAATTGTTTGCTATTTTGCACGGCTGCGTACGAGTTGGTTTTCAAGCTTCCGGAAGTGTCTGGTGGAAAAAGGATTAATTTACTGGCGTGATAGTAGGATGGGCCAGATCAGTGTGATTTTGAAAAGTGCATTGAACTTTTAGATGAATCCGAGTTACATTAGTGTTTGTGACTACTGCCTGCAAGAGTAACAATGTTGCATCCCCGATGATGATCCATTGCTTCACGCATCGATCAGCTAAGTATTTTTCCGTATCCACCTATTTACCTATAATCTTACTGTTTTATTCCTGTCTAATTTGAACTCCATAATAAGATGTCTTTAGTACTGCTTGGTTGATGGTTCCAGAATATTCTCAGTGATAAGTCACTCTGGAAGTGTTAGAAAATGATGTACTGTGGTGTAAAGATGCAATCTCTGATCAAATGTTTTATTATTCGGTGAAATTTCCAAGAGAAGAAATCAAAATGAAACAAATCGCCAACATAGACAAACTTTTTTTTTTTGTGGCACTTTCTATTTGATGATCAGTCATTGGTCAGTCAGTTAACATATTTTTATTCAAAAAGATTTCTTGCTTTCTCGCAATATTTGGCCAATGTATTATTTTGAATCGTTATAAAACAGGGGGTTAATCGTGTTTTGGGGTGCCGGAAGAAGTTTCCCTGGGTGTTTCTGTTTTTCAACATGTCTGTCAAACCAAAATTGAAAAGTTATGCTTATTGGCAGCCAGCTGCAAATGATGTAAACATGCGTGTGAGTGGTTCCAGAAATTACGGAAATTTGTCTTGTTGTGGTGAGGTGTTTGAATATGTCGGAGTGTGTCTCTGAAGGTGTTTTCTCCCCTGTTAAAATAGTTATAAAATGTTTTTGAATGATTTGAAAAAAGCTACATCAACATACTTCCTAATATAAACAAATTAGCTACAGATTTCTAATGAATATAGATATAGGTTTTATTTATTTATTATTTAAGTTGATGTTATATCACCTTTATCTTCCCATTTTTCCGATTTGCCTCAGCGTGGTGGGCAATAGATGTTTTCATGCTTATCTACTCTGAATCCTGGTTGGACAGTTATTACTTCCCAAATAGCTTTTCATAAGCAATCGAAATAAGAGTGATGAAGTAAGTCTCATACCAGCTTCCAGCGTGCAATCTACGGATTATTTAATTACTAACGCAACGCATTGCAACGCAAATATGATCACCTATCAAATATCTTTATTAAGAAACACAACAACTTGTATTTTGATTAATTGAGCTTGGAGTTTAATGTGGCTATATTCCTCATCGTTCCCTACAAATTATTTTGAGAGGCCATCCTTAAACAATAATTTAGAAAACTCTGAAATTAATTCCTTCTATACAGTCACTATGTTCATTCCAAGTACCATGTTTGTCCTAAATCAGTTAAAGAAACTTCTAAAAAAGCGATTTTAAACATAAACAAGTTACTGCTATTCATTGTGATGGAAGGTTTGTGTCGAACTCACACCATGAACCTCTCCTATCTTTAAATGTTTGTGATTTCCTGAACCAGCTAGAATTTGTGAAAATTCTTCAAGTTTCACAATTTCAATCGATCAAATGTTCTATTATTCGTACAGAGCAAATTTCCAAAATATAGAGAAGAAACCTAAATTGACAATATGTTAAGGTAATGCAATGTTGTTTCTGCAGTCCGAGAAATCTGATAAGTTCTCTTTCAACACCCGTACTTAGATATTTTTCTCATTTCAGAGAGCGAGTAATGGCGCTATAACCATAAGCCGTATAGGGCTAGGACTAAAGTTAATGCTTAAGTCTCAACCGTTTGGAGAAAAAATGGAGCATCACTTAACCTTCTTAGACTCGATGCTCCCAACGACCATATAAATAAATTTTTGTTCTGTACACCAAACAGGGCATTCTGTTTAACTATTCTCTCCGACTATTCATTTCCCTTTTCCTTTGATATCTACTGAAGGCTACGTGGGTTCCCCGTGTCTTCTTAAGGTAGATACCAAATCCTCCCTATCTCCAACGGTTGCATGGACGTGGCCAGGTGAGCGATCGAGGAGTGTATTTGTGGAGATTATTGCGTGAAGAAACGTATCAGTAACTGGTTCCGTTTCATGGTGACATGCAATATCTTCAACGAATTATTCCTCATCGTAGCTCCATCCACGAGGTGTGCAAACGTCAATGCTAATGCTCAACTGACCATAATAGGATAATATGAATGAGTCCCAAAACGGCATTTTAAAACAGCATTTTACGAGTTCATAAAACCATTGATAGGAGTAATAGGAATTTGAGAAAACAAGGTTTTAAGATCGTTGTAACCAAGCTGTGTAGGTTCTCATAAACCTGAATATAATATGAAACCTTTTGGCACCTCTTGGTGCCATAATAAAACCAAATTGATATCTAGTGGCTTTCGTAAAACTTTAATAAAACTTAATAAAGCTGGATGGTTTTGGTAATGTTACTTGGGATAGACCAGTTGAATCTGGAAATAAAAAATGCATATGAAGCACATAACATTGATGTAGAAAATAATATTAAGTCAGACCCAAAATCATTTTTTAGCTTTGTCAAAGATAAACAAAGGTCGAATGCAACTAGAAAACAGAATCGGACAAACAACTGACGAGATCAGTAACTTATTCGCTTTTTTTCAGGATGTTTACACTACACATGACAATAATGACAGAGATTATCAGTATTTTTCATATCTTCCTGAGCCACTGCGGAATGTTACAGTTGATAATATATCCCTCAAAGAAATCTTGATACACTGAAATCTTGATACATTGAAATTTTGATACACTGGATACATCGAAGGGTGCTGGGACAGATGGTTTGCCACGAATTCTTTTAAGACCGCTATTGACGGAGTTAGTGAAGCCTTTGTTTTGGCTATTTAATTCATCTATGGAATCAAAGATTCAGTTAAGAAATTGGAAAAATTTTCCCGAAAAGTAAATGATAAGATTTTAAATTCTTTAATTTGTTGTTCAAAAAGCTTTAGAGGGGGGGCGGGGGGGGGGACTAGAAGGGACGCGGAAAACGCTCGTAGATGTTAAAAAAAGAAAAGGGGGGGGGACAGGGGGGCCACTAAAAAAAAAAAAAAAAAAAAAAAAAAAACGAACCACACGGAAGAGATAAAAAAAAAAACAATAATGATAACTAATTTTGTTATGCGATAACAGGTGAGTTCAAAATGATATCTGAGATAACAAAACTGGTTACTTATTTGATATCAGTTTGTTATTTTACTTTGCTAGGGTAGCTACATTCATACGGTTAGAAGAACCTTTGGGCAAAAGCTGGCGATTATTTTTGGTATTGCTCAACGGTGCAAATTTTATCATCAGTAAACAGAATCGTGCGATGGCGTCCATTGTCAAACTCCTTCAATAAAATCTTCGATTTCTGGTACAGATTGGTTTTCATTTTTTTAATTTAGGTAGTTGTTTGCACTGTTTTTGGGTTAATTTTTAGTAATTTCGCCAAAGGACTGATCGCCTAGAATCTCGATTTATCCATTTATCGCAGTTCTCTTTCTGCCTCTTCCCGGACAGTTCTCCATATTCCCAAGCATCGTAAACAGTTTGTGTTGGATTTTTCAACGTTTTCGCGATACATACCGGACGATTACTTTGTTTATAAAGCTCAATTACTGCATTTTGCAAAGGATTTGACTTCATAGCAGCACGAAACTTTCTGTATTTGTTTATGATACACCAAGGTAGCAATTGGAACAGGTGTCCTAAAGTTTGCAGGTGTAAAATTTTTCCTCATCCTGTACTCTTGCCACCTGCGTTAGAGTTCTTCAAGGATGTATTTTGTTCTTGATTTGTGTCAAAGATCTCACAAACAACTTACTTTATAGAAAAAACACACCGGTTCACTGAATACATATTTTTCTTTAAAAGTTCTATGGATTTGAATGCCTATAAAACAAATGCTTGCGGTGGTGCGGTGCTAATTTAAGTACATGGTCTCAATGAGTGTTCAGCAGGATATAAAGATAATGTTGTGAAAAATGGCATTCTAAGCGATTTGAGAGAAAATTATAACACTCTTTTTCCCTCATTGGTACCAAGACTTTAAGTGATGGGCCCTTGTGCTGAACTGGCCGGCTTGTCGTGCCGCAAGGGCTCAGTAGGGATTCTTGTTCAAGATCCGAAGCTAAGAGTCAGCTCCATTGTGGAAATATCACATCAAGTAATTTTTCCACCTGCAACAGAGGATCGTTTGCCTGGAGGTCATAGTGAGAATTTTATTATTCACATTAGGTTCGTAGTTGCAGCGCGCTTTAGGATCATCCTTGCCTTAGATCCATCCTAATAACATGGAAGGACATTACGGGAAATAGAGGCAAAATACATTTTTTTATCTCTTTTTGTTGTTACAATTTGATAGTATTGCATATTATTGCATATACATAGGTTGCAGGTTATCGAAATTTGGGATGTACTGTCTTTTGCATGATGTGTTTCAGGTCTTCCAGGTTATCAGGTTTTGTAAAATAATTTAAAATTTAAAATTCATTTTTTATTTCTCATGGCTGTCATACATTGTCTAAATTTGCTGGTTCATAAAGGATGCGCAAGTTTGTCTTCAATTGCAGCAAGATAGCAGTCGGCACACATGTAATTTTCAGTTCATATTATAATATCCCTTCGCTATGTATTATCTTGTATGACATTGTTCATTCATTATCATTACCATTCATCTTTATCATCATCCTTATCATTTTTATCATTACTTGTGTTTTCGTGATTTATGTATTAATATAAAACTAAATTTATAATTTGTACCTAATAGGTTACATATACTTAATTTATTATGTCTTATATGTCCAATTAGCATTTTGATCCTATCTTCTTCTCTTATGCTACAGAATTATCTAGTGCCTTGAAAACAAAAATCTGCAACGGAATCTGTGGTAAGCTTTTGCACTTATTACTGGATGTATTTTTCATTTCCGGTTTGTAAATGGACATTTGACCAAATCTGAGTTGATCTGATACATGAAGCGCTGTGTGCTATTTGGCTAGTGTCGGATTTAACAGTTCAATCTTTGTCAATACTATATCATAACTCACAATATCCTTATATTTGATAATATTGTTGTATTGATTTCACTTCACAAATGATTGAAACATTACTTATTGTTTTTTATGTCCATTTGTCTTTAGCTCCCTTTCAATTAAATCTTCCCTGTTTTCCTATCTCAGGAGCATAACTATTAGGCTCGCGAAAATAAAAGTGGATTGCATTTATAAAATCAGCATCAAGCAGCAAAAAGTGACCCAACAGTAAATGAAAATGTATTAATGTTAGTTTTGTAAAATTTCAATTGATTTAACAAGCTTTTTCAGGATAGCTCAAATCAAGATTTTGGTGAATTGCTGCTATTGCTGAAAACGAACGAAAACGTGCTTAAGCGTGGAACCACAGAACTCTACACTTTAACACTTTACAACATTTCTTGCTTTTCAGGATCAACTGAATGAAGATCATATATAAAAGATATGAATATTTGTAGTATTTTTCATTAACATAAATACTTGTATACACTATTATATAAATATTTCATGGGAATAGGAGGGACCATCAGGGCACCCGATTGAAGCACTCTGGATGGGGAGAGTGGGAATGCCAACTCCCCATTGCTAACAGTTTGTGAATAGAGGGCGGGCTCTTCTCCCCACCCATTGGGGCATCCTCATGTTAGATAGCTCGCTCTTATGACCAATTGTTCAGTCTTGTTGTTGGAAGGAGATTCTTTTTATCTCTGTGGATACGTATAAGTGATGTGTGCATATCGATCCACCCAACCCGTTTTTGGCCCTTCAAACAATGGCAAGATTAGGATAATCAGTGGTTATTAAAGCTTGATCAAGTCTAACAGAGAGGAGAGCCCATTGCTATCGGACTCGGTTTCCGTGCTACAATGGGTGGTAGTACATATCATACATCATAATCCACATTGGTATGGTCAAGATTGTGATAGATGGGCATGAGTGTGATAGCTTCTTCCGTTGCTGGATTTTAAAAGAGCAAAATGAAGATATCGCTATTATTGTATAAATAAAAGTAATAGGAATGCCCGAAAATCCATGCTTCACATCAGTATTCCACAGAATTCGCAAAATATCTCAATTATTACATACATAAAAGTAACAGGAATGCCCGAAAATGCTTCAAGTACGAGAAGTTTAATACAGGAATTGAAATCATAAATACCTATTATTGCTTATGGACCGCAAAACACTAATTATTGCTTATGGACCGCAAAACATCTTACCTATCAGAGTAAGCCCGGGGTTGCTTCTGCTGTACACGGAAGTTGTCTCCATTCTCTTCGGTCCATGGTTATACTTCGCCAGCCTCGAAGTCTGCGAATATATACATGATTATACTTGGTCGATGTACCTTGTTTCTTCTTGTGTCCATCGGTTCGTCGTTATTTTAACTGGGCTGTCATCCGATATTCTTACGACATGCCCAGCCCACCATACTTACCGATTTACGCGGTGTGAACGATGGAAGGTTCTCCCAGTAACTGATTCAATTCGTGGTTCATTCGCCTCCTCCGCATCCCGTCTTCTATCTTCACTCTGACGTAGATCGTACGGAGCACCTTCCGTTCAAAGACACCAAGGGCGCATCAGTCCTCCACGACCATGTAGTCTATGTTTCGTGTCCGTAGAGGACTACTGGACTACTATCAATATTTTTTAGATGGCCAACTTTGTAATTCAGCGAGCTTTGTTCTATCTTTCGGTGTTCAAAGTTGGCACGATTGCCAGCCAAAATATGGCTCTGTATCTCTCTGCTGCAGTCATTATCGATGGTCACCAATGAGCTCAGATACACGAATCCGTCTATCGCCTCGATTTCATCGCCGTCGATCTGAACTCGGAGTGGAAAGCTAAAATTCTCATCTCGTGAGCCTCTTTGTTCGCATTAATAACAAGCCCAACCCTACTTGCTCCAGCATCAAGTGTGATGTACGTTCCCGCCATCGTCTCAAATTTCCGTAGATGATGATCGTACCACTCTTGTCTATCCCGGCTCTTTAAATCACTGCCTCCAATACAATGTTGAATAGCGAACATGACAATCCATCACCTTGCCATAAGCCTTTTTGAGATTCGAAGGGACTCGAGAGTATCCTTGAGCCTCGGACGACACACATCATTCGATTCATCGTTGCTTTAACCAACCGTCAGTTTTCTAGAAATCCATATTGTGTCGATGAAAAGATTATGTGTGGGCATGTTATATTCCCAACATTTCTGCAGCACTTACCGAATCGCAAAAACCTGGGCCGTAGTAACGCGGCCACTAATGAATCTCGCTTTATACTGCCTCGCGAACTTCTTTGCAATTGGTTGAAATTTCTTCCTTAAACACCCATAATTTTCAGATCCAGATTCAGAGTCACTCAAGTTTTCAAAGGCTTGTCTTGAAACTTAGAAATTCGTGACAGTCATTCTGGAAAACCTACTTGGATCAGAAAGTTTTGTCAGTCAGCCACCTGGACGTTCATACGCAGTATTTATGAAGGTAAAAAGATATAGGGTAAACAGGAAATGCAAATGGAGCCTTCATTCACAACTATTGGTACAAAAATACTTTTAACGTACCGCAACTATTGGTGTGTATTTCCTAGCCAAAATTAATCATTTTTTTTCATCATTGCAAAAATATTTTGAATGCAACTCTTTGCTCGATTTGATTTTTTCAGTACTCATTGTTATTATCCAATTCGGTAAGCCTCGGTGATAAATGTACAACTCGTGCTGAAAATATCTTCTTTTCGAAACTTGTTGCATAAACTACTATTTTCATGCTTAACACGGAGTTTAAATCTTTTACCATAAGTGGCACTCTAGCTGCAAAAAAGAAAGCAATTAGCGTCAAGTTCAAACATTTCCATCGTAGCAATAGAACCTATAAACAAATCTACATCATCATTCTTCATCCAGCATCAAGCATCCGCCCATTTTGACGCGAGCGGTACTCTCCAGCAACAGTTTTCTTCGGAGGGCGTTCCGAAATGAGGTTGAATATAGCATCCGCTTCTCCCCCATCTGAAGAAACGACGTCGTTCCTCGAACGGAAAGCTGCGATAACAACAAATTTTTGCAACAAATTCCTCCTTGCCACCCGTTTTGCACGCGCGAGGTGGTGCTCTTTGGGGCCAGGCGAAACCTCGCCCACCACTTGTTGAGTGCGGGGGAGCTTTTATCGCCCGACTAAGGAGAGTCGAAGCGATGTGTGAGAGTGAAGGAGAGCGAAACCACTTGTACGGTGGGGGCTTTTGCGAGTGTAAAGGCGAATGAAGACGGGGTATCCGCAAGGCGGTTAGAAAGAGCCAACAGTTGTGCTACTTCTGAAGCACCATGTGACTGTGCTGAGATTGATGTTTATATTTGCATTCGCTTATGTGGCCCGCATTCGATGCTGGTGTGGGAAGCAGCATGCGTTCGAGAATATGTTTCGCGTATGGTTGCGATGCATGCACACATGTAGCTACTTACGGTGTGAGTTTAATGTGTGGGTTGTTTGCTCCACCCTCCGACATTAAAAGCGGGGTTGTTTGGTGAGCTTCTAAGGGTGTCTAGAGACATTTTGCACAGTCGAAGCGATGATTTAATTAAGATCAAATCGACTAACTAGAAATGATCAAAACTAAAATATTATAGATATTTTACCGGATCAGATTTCACGAAACATGATTTATTTCAGCAACTTTTTCCTTCAGTGTACTTTGAAACTTGTTGCTGCGAAGTTGTCATGCTCCGTAGTACCTAAACAACGTGGTTACTGCGATATACACGAAACCATTGCTGTCTCTTTCCATCCCGGTTGGAAACTGCTGAAATTGACTATAGCGTGAGCTTTTGGTGAAGTACGCATGTTCCCTACATGGTGTTATGTATCGGAATTCAACGAGTTTTGTTTTGGTTTTGTACCGTCTACAGCTTTAGTCCTTGCTGTGGAGAAGAAGCAAGCAGATGTAGACGTGAGCAGATTTTCTTACTTTCGTCTCCCATTTTCATGACGAGATGCCCACGCCCGGGTGTATGTACTCTAGTTGCTAATATGGGATAGACAATTACCCGAGGCAAGATGTTCACGGGGGTCGTAAACTACAGCGAAAAGATGCGTTGCATCGCAGATGTTCTGCATCTGATACATAAACTAGCGGCATAGACCTTAGGCAAATGCATACGCCTCACTTGCTCCCCTCAAGTACTATTTCAAAAAAGTTATCATTTTTGTTATATAATTGATAAACTAAAGTGGGTTCCGCTTTTCGGTTTAGTTCAACTGTGCACTACACGGGGACCGGTTCCCAATCGTTGAATTCTGCAGCTGTTTAATGTTTCCGTTTTCCGCGTTTCTAAAAACACTGAGCTCAACCTTGCGACTTAATACCGACATCTCCATTCTAACCGTGACGTAGGGATTAGCAGCTAACTGTACGCGGTACGTTTTAAATCCCCGAGTTGAGTAATGGCTCACGACAAGCGCCATGCATGGTTCGCATTTATGAAGTTGATGAAAGCATATTTTGTGTTCCATTGAGAAATGACTGCGAAGTTGTGCGCGCGTGATAGCCGGATGATTCATTGACTTTCAACAGGTGCAGAACGCCGAACTGACTGGCTGACTGACTGCATGGTTGGCCACTTGTCCGTTTACGGGAGGCTCAACAGTGTCGTTTTTCAACATTTATTATGATCCATCCACGTGAGTTGGCGCTGAGTGCGGGTGGGTCAGTGGGTGAATGTTCAGAAGATAGATGTTCCTTTTGATGTGATGCATTCCGTGATAAGTGTTCGGCCGTAGGTTGCGATTGGCGAGGTGTTAATAATTCAAAAGTTTTAGTGCTTTAGTGGCTGAATTATGCATGGGGGTATTAATGACAAGAGTTTATGGCGCTGCACTATCTTGATTGAGGGTAGCAACGATTTAACTTGAACGCCGCAGCGGAAAGCGATGGTAAGCGTATGATGGTATTATGAATTTGCAGTATTTGAATTTAATCAATGCGTTGATTTTATGATCAATCCGTGTAAAAGAATTTCCACTGGTTATGTTTAGCATCTTGTCAAAATATGTAATTGAAAATGTTTTCAAATGCGAATTAGATTCAATTTTCAGTAGATATGATCGAATAATTCATTCTGTTTTGAGGTTTTTTTTTTCAACAATATCTGATATTGATCAAATTAAAAAAGTTCGTTGCAAAAAGTAAACAATATTCCATTCAGGATGGGAAATCATTTATCGCAACGTTACAAAATCTTTAAGTATTGACATAAAATAAGTATTCTATATAATGATTTACATCGCTTTATATTTTCTTTGCGCAATCCTAACACGTCATTGTGAAAGGATCACAGCAAGCCGTGGTTTTAAAATGATATGTTATTTTGATGGCCGGGGTTTTTCGTGAATTCAAATATTTCGTTCAGTAGGGTATGTGTCCCCTGACTCAGCCTTATATGTAACGATCGATTAATTTTTTTTATCATTCGAGCTGTAAGCGATATTCATCTAGTATTACACTTGCTTAGATAGGCTCTATAATACAGTGCGCAAAATAAATATAGCGTACAAGTGAAAATTCGACGTTTAACTCTTTAGTTGCCTTCTTCGAAGTGAATTGGATATTTTTAATAACCTTGAACCAAAACAAACAAAACGTGTGTTCATTCAACTTTATTGCTGATAGTTAAATTCATAGATTTATGCATTGTTCATAAGAAATAATTATACCGTAAAAAATTTGATTTTGATTGATTTGATTTTTCTCTTCAGCTTTACCTGTATGATAGATTTAATACTTCGTTCTTCCTCCTCGAGCTGTAATAACATCTGCGAGACGTTGTGGCATTGAGTCAACCAATGACTGCAGTACAGCGATGTCGATATTTGCCCATTCTTCTTGAATAGCTGTTTTGAGTTGCAATAGTGTGTCAAACTGCCGTCCATTTGCATAAACTCTTGCTGACAAGATTCCCCAATGATTCTCTATTGGGTTCAGATCAGGACTTTTAGCCGGCCACTCCATAACATCGATGTTTTTTTACGCTAGAAAGGATTTTGTTTGTTTGGAAGAGTGTATTGCAGCACTATCCTGCTGAAAAATCCAGTGTTCACCCCACAAATTATCGTCAAAGTCGATCAGGACGTTCTCAATAAGGTCTATGTACTTCCCTGAATTCATTTTGTGTGAAATAATGCATATTGGGGGTTTTTCCGCGATATCCAAATGCGGCCCAAATCATGATTGAACCACCCTGAAAGTTCCTTGCGTGACACGTCTCAGGATTTCGGCGAATATCCCTCCAATATATCTGGCATCCATTAGGTCCGTCCAAATTGAACTTCTTCTCGTCCGATTTTCACTCATCTAGCCAAAACGCATGTTGCACAGCGAATTCCAACCTTGCAGCCTTATGTCGAGGAAGAAGCTTTGGTGTTTTCACTCTTTGTTGATATTGGATGTTGGGATTTTCCTTCAGAACTTGCAGAATCCTCCGTTTGGTCAACGGGAGAGACATTTCAGACTTGATTTGACCTGCACTCAAGTTTCTTTTGACGGCCAATCGCCATACTTTCCGTTTTCCTCTGGCAGACAGCGTAGATGGCCGACCGCTATGTTTGTTTGTACTATACTTTTTCGGATCTTTGAGAAAGTTGACGATCGTACTCTTATTCCGGTTGACCTTCTGAGAAATTTGACGAATAGAGAGTCCAGATTCTCTGTAAGTCGTAATTTGTGTCCGTTCTTCAGACAACAATTCTTTTCCCCTCGGCATTTTTTACGAAAAAGCCTAGGAAATATATTTGAAATCACAAAAACAATATGCTAGAATCACGGTTAGATATCTATCTTTTGATACCATTGCTCATTCCGATGAATAATTTACTTACAATCACAAATCCAGGTGTATGAGATCGATGTACGCTATATTTATTTCCTACTGGGATGGGATGGGAAGTCAAACTGCTGCTTGTGTGAGCGCGTAAACAAAAAATTTCCGGTGCGCCCAGCTGGCGGATACACTGTCAAACGAAATACCTCAATTGAGCATTGAAAACAATCCTGCAAAATTACGAATCAAATCTAGCTTTATGTGTACGGTATAATTATTTCGCGCACTGTAGGTTTGGTAGTTTGTATCACGAAAAGTTACACAACTCATTTTATAAAGTCAAAAACTTTCGAAACACTTAAGTAATTTTCACTTACAATTTATCAGGCATTCGACAATGAAAACATTATAATTCACTCTACACTGATTTTGTTCTTTTGGTTTGTGTTCAAATGAGCTTTTGACAATCATATAATCAAAAGTCATACATTTTCATTAAAAATTATCCCAATAACCTTTTTACTGCGTTATTAATACAACAGGACATAGTTGGGAACATACAAAAAAATATGTCTCTTTCATTGGGTCTACGGTTTTCTTGATGAATCATTGTAATTTTATCTATGTGAACAGTATATAACGTGTGTCTATGTTCTGTACTTTTAAGCTGCATAACTTGGCTTATCGGATACATTTAGCTAAATTAAGAGCATTTGAAGATTGTGGTGAGGACCTTTTCAGCTAACAAGTGAAGTTATGGTGTCTAAAAAGATCCTGGTAGCAACATGATTTTGTTGATTGTCGCTGAATTAATGATATATTTGGTACATAGGCCGAATGAAGGAGCTAGGCTAACATAACATCCCGTTACCCTTTTTGATACATAATCAAACAACGTGAAAGTGAGTCCTCTTCTTAATGTGTGATTGACGAGTTTTATTATTTTTGGATGGGGGCGCCCCAGGCGTAATGGTAAACTTCCATACCTCTCACGACAAAGTCACGAATTGGAATCTCACCCCTCGAAAACGTTACGTCAATACCCAAAGAGGTTTTTAGGTGACTATGACGGAAAATGAACCAGCCCGAGGCTTAAAGTCTCGATAAACAAGAAACAAAAAAAAACTGTGTTTTTTCCATTCATTAAGCACTCTGTCTCCCGAAAACCAAAGGAAGTGTTCTATCAGTTTATTTATGTGCCTTGTGGCTAATACTATTATTTTAACGTGCGAATGATTTTTGTTTTTTCAATTTATCAAATGTTGTGTGATGAGCAAAGAAGCTTTGGCCGTGGTCGGGAATCATTTTTGAGAGCTGTCAATAGTCTTTTCGCAAATGTGATTTTATTTCACATTGTGCTGGTCACCGGATATCAGTGGTAGCTGATACGCAATAATTTCATCAGCAGCAATAGCAACTGCAGTATCAACTGCACTCTGCGTTCTGGTTGGTGAGTAGAAAACAGTGTATCCATTTTCATGACTAAAAAGTACGGCGCATTATGACCCAAGGCCAACTCGGGCTCCAGACATTAAAAACGATAATTTGAGATCAAAAACTCGTGCATCGTACGTTCATGTCAATTTCGGTGTCCTGAAAACGACACATGCGAGCGGCCTTCAGGACATAAGAATCAGTCAAATGAGACGAGACAACTTTTGTTGAGTTGCTTCTGTTTCTGTTTCTAGAACATAATTTTAAACAAAACTATCAATTTATCAACATTTTATTACGTCTTGTGTAATATTAATAGTTTTTAAGTGTGTTTGTATTATTTTGAACATCGTCAAGCTCGCATAGCAGCAAGTAGATTTGTACTTAATTTTCGTGACATTTCGTCATTTTAACCCATAAGATACATCGTTTAAAAATTATGTGGGAGTTTTCTGAAACAAATTTTTAATTAATTAATTTACACTGATAGGCAAAATAAAGTGCCCACCTCATCGTTTTTTCCATTTCTCTCAATTACTTGGTTCAAATTAAAGTAAACACACTGTATTTTTTCTATTATCTTATGTTTTATATTCTTTTTAAGTTTCACTTATGAAATACTGAAAAAAAGGAGTTTTCTTAAAGAAAAAAAAAATCAATTTGTGTTGAAAAAAAAAAACAGTGACAAAATAAAGTGCCCACTTCAAAAATCGATATGTTTTCGATAAGTTTCCATTGGAAGACCCCTCGATTGTTTATGTTTTGATATTTTGACATGTTTTGAAGCAAACGGCTCAACCTGGTGCATTTGTATACGTGATCGCATTTGATTCAATTGAAAAAAATGGAGAACGCAGTGCTTTCGAAAGCAATTCCCTTGTGTATCCGAAAATTGGTCGTTCGTGATGTGCAAAACGGTGAATCGCACCGGGCTGTCGCTAAGAAGTACAGTATCAGTAAGGCAGCGGTTGGCAAAATTCTTCTGAAGCTTAAAACGTTTGGATCAGTGGTGGATCGCCCTGGCAGAGGCAGGAAGCGGTAAACGGATGCGAGAACGGACACCAAGATCATGCACAAAGTCAAGAAGAACCCGAAGGTAACTGTCCGTGAGCTCCAGGAAACTCAGTTTCCGGTCGAACTGATCGTCGCCGTCTCGTAGCACAGGGGTTGAATAGCAAACTTGCCCGGAAGCGCCCATTTATCAGCAAGGCAAGCAAATCCAAACGGCTTAAGTTTGCTAAGGAGCATGCTGATAAGCCCCTAAAGTTCTGGAAAACGGTTCTCTGGACGGACGAATCAAAATTCGAGCTGTTTACCCGAAAGCGGCGGGTTCGTGTTTGGTGCAGATCGGGAGAGGAGCTTCAGGAGCGCCACATCCAAGGCACGATGAAGCATGGAGGAGGAAATGTGATGGTCTGGGGGTGTTTTTCGTGGGGTGGAGTGGGAAGCATTGTGAAAATCGACGGGATAATGACGGCAGATTCTTACATCAACATCCTGCGAGAAAATCTGGAGGTTTCGCTGATCCAGACGGGCCTTGAAGAGAAGTTCGTATTCCAGCAGGACAACGACCCGAAGCATACTGCCAAGAAGACCAAGTCTTTCTTCGGGTCTTGTCGGATCAAACCGCTGGAATGGCCTCCACAAAGCCCGGAACTCAATCCCATCGAGAATTTGTGGGCGATTCTCGATGCCAGGGTTGACAAAACTGGCATTACCAATAAAAATAACTATTTTGAAGCCCTGGAGCGCGCCTGGGAAGAGCTAGATCCACAGCACCTAAAGAACCTGGTCGAGAGCATGTCGAAGCGCCTGCAGGAGGTCCTGAAGGCCAAAGGAGGAGACATCAATTATTGAAACGCTTTTATTTTACTTTAATTTATGTTTTCTGTAGCCTAAATGAAGTGGGCACTTTATTTTGTCACTGTTTTTTTTCAACACAAATTGATTTTTTTTCTTTAAGTAAAACTCCTTTTTTTTCAGTATTCCATAAGTGAAACTTAAAAAGAATATAAAAAATAGGATAATAAAAAAAAATACAGTGTGTTTACTTTAATTTGAACCAAGTAAATGAGAGAAATTGAAAAAACGATTATGTGGGCACTTTATTTTGCCTATCAGTGTAATTAAAAGCAAAATTGGTAATTGTTTTGATTAGGAACGATTGAGAATTATAAATACTCTCACTCTATCAAAGTTGAGTAGAATCTGTTCTAAAATAATTTATCAGGGGTGCTCGTTTTATACCAGGGGCGCGTTTTAAACCTTATTTGCTTTATTTGTGATACGTACAATTGAGAACGCAGGATAGGCTCAAACAACCGTTGGATATGCATTCTATCATAGTCATTCTATCATCTATATACAGGTATACCTCGATAGTACGCACATCAATTTTCTCACTTCAAATCGCAATTGCATTGAAACTACAGATTAATCGGAAATCACGTTTAACCAAAAAAAGGGGAAAAGGTTGCTTTTTTTTTTGGTTATATAAGATTTCAGATACAATCAGTAGTTTTAACGCAATTGCGATTTGAAGTGAGAAAGAAGATGTCCCAAGTAACAATTTTAGTTTTATTCCAGCCGTATAGCACTCCTCCCGGCTTTGTTGCCAAAACCACATTCAAAACTGTTTTTTCTACCAACACCTCCTCTATGCTTCTTTAAAGCCGAAATTTGTACAAAATGGCCCACTCTATAGACGGTTGTGAAAACAAGTTAATAAAACCTTTAGAAGACCATATACATTTTGAAAATGTTCTAGTGAAAGATGTTATGACCACTTGAGAACCTTCATAAAACCTATTGGCTGCCATGACAACCAGAGTGTGGCCAAATGGCCACAGCTGTCAAACTTCACTGTGAAATCGCGGTTGTTTTTTTTTGTTATTCTGCTTTGTTCGATTCTCTGCTCTTCTAATTCATTTAGCCGTAAAAAAAAGGTCTTGAGTTGCGGGAAATTTTGTTTGATAGCAAAATATCCAAAACAAATTGTGTTTTCCATAGCGTATTATGCTCAAAACTATATGTGCATTTATTGTTTGGTGAATATTGGCACGATAAGAGCCGAAAATTAATGCGCCACGGAGTTATGCGAATTTACAACAACATAAATCAAATTAAAACAAATATATTCGATAAATTAATTATGAATTTCCTGAAAAGTGCTTGGAATTGGATGAGATCATCTAAAAGAATGCCGAAATTAGTCTCCGATCTACAGTTTGTTTGCATACCATTGAAAATTTGATGCATATATTTTTCCTCATTTTAATTATTTCTTTTATTTCAATATGGCGATTGGAAAAAAATCACATTCCTGCCATAAAGCCAATATATCTTCGCAATGACTATTATAAATTTATTTGGTCTTATGGTGACTTAGTTCAATGCCAATTTGCCGTTTAATGCATTTACTGGAGGCAAAATAGTTTTAATAAATGAGTCCTAAAACGGCCTTTCAATACAGCATATTACGAGTTCAATAAGTCGAAATAAATCGTTTGATAGGAGTAAAAGGAATTAAATAAACAAGGTTTTAAGATCGTTGTAAACAAGCTGTGTAGGTTCTCATAAAGCTGACTAAAATATGAAACCTTTTGGCTCCTCTTGGTGCCATAATAAAACCAAATTGATTTTAAGGGTCTTTCATAAAACTTTAATAAAACTTAATAAAGCAAGATGGTGTTGGTAATGTTACTTGGGGTACGTACTATCAAGGTATACCTGTATAGCAATGCATGTGATGTGAAGTGATCACACAAATGTACTGCACAAATGTAGCAATTAATTTTTGATATGAATCTATTCACACAGACACACATACACACACACACACACACACACACACACACACACACACACACACACACACACACACACACACACACACACACACACACACACACACACACACACACACACACACACATACACACACACACACACACACACACACACACACACACACACACACACACACACACACACACACAATATTGTCGTTTGTTGATTGACGTGTTACAAAATTTACATCTTTGATTGGTTCCAGTCTATTTTTTTTAAATAAATTCATTTATGTGTACAGGCTACATCGATTACTTGCGGCCACCTCGAGGTTAATAGGAATAACTATTTAAAGGATGGGAGTTTATAGTATGGCTTATATTACACATTTATTTTAAATTAAAAATCGCCTGGTCATAACTCATAACTATATAGCATTTGGTTTACTTTTGACTTGGAAATTTTCGAGTGTGGAAAAAAACACACTCACGCAAACACACATCAAAACAACTAAAAGTAAACATACAGCTTAAACAATCTAAAGCTGTTAGGCTATATTAATCAAAAACACATGGATAAGTTTCATAAGCTCCAGATCACGTTGAGCCACAATATCTCGAACCGGTACATTGTCTACCTTGATCCTGGAGGAAATCATAAAGCTCAGATCATATTCCACGATGCTCAGCACATGACCAAATAACGTGACCTGCGTCCTGGTAACCTTGTCCACATTAACAGAGATTGCTGTCGCTTAGTCCAACACGGTATAAATGAGCGTTCAAAGTATAATGATTGGACATGAAGAAAGACATCACACGAATGAAGCCTCAACCCACATCCATCCCCCCAAACAATAATTTCTTTATCACCTTAAGGATGATAGAATGTTGCCATCGCCCCACTTCTCCTTTGCTCCATTTATGTTGTCAGCTGACGAGTGCCTGTTGACGAAAAATAGGAAAAATGTTAATGCGATTTGTCGATTATAAACACCGCCTTCCATAGCGCCCACCTTTGCAAGCGAGTCCGCTCTCTCATTGCCCAGAATGACAGAGGGAAACAAAGGTAAGAAACGCGCAGATAAAGCACTTAGAAGTTCCTGTATTCTCATGAGAAAATACGAGGAGTGCTTTACCGGCCTCAAGGAGCGAATACCTCTATAGAACTGAGACTATGCGTGAAAATGAAATACTGATCCGGTGTTAGTGAGGCAACAATTTCTAGCGTAAAGTGTATAGCAGCTAATTCAGCAACATACACGGAACAAGGAGCTTGAAGTTTACGATTGGCGCTATAAATTTCATTGTAGATACCAAAACTGGCTGACTTCTCTCTCAATGACCCGTCAGTGCAGATCGTTTTAGTGTAATAGTATTGTAAAGCTATACAAAAAGTTAATTTGATATCAATTGGAAAACTAGGAAAATTTAAATTAACACTTCACATGATCACTTTTCCAAAATTAAAAAAATATAAATAGAAACATTTTTTAGACTATCACTAGTGAACGCGAGCAAATTCCGTTGAATTCCAGTAGACAAAGTTTATCCTTTGACAGATACGTCTATTTTGCATGCAACTCACAGACTTCTTCAGTGTCGTGTGCTTGACATACTTGAGGTGAAAGAACAACCTAAACTTACATTTGAAATTTACAGTGAACCAAATGAAATTTACTAAACACTTCAAATCACTCGCACCAACACAAAATAGCATCCTTCCATCACATGATACACAGATTGCAGACATTACCACGAAGTACAAACGGCATAACTGAAGAACTTGAATATATTTTTGATCCAGCACTTTTAAATCACTACTAAACAATATGAAACATAATCAACACACAAAAAAAAAAACTCAAAATAATACAAGAAATCACTCACTACATTGATAGAAACACAAACTCAACTTAAATGAATAGCAAAACCCTATGACAACCACACTAAGCGATTACGATTACGATCCATCGAAATTTTGGTTTTGAAATAGTATTTACTATTACAAATAACCAACTTCAAACTTTCTTTGAATCTGCTTTAGACCACATTGAAATGCTTGGAAAATGCCGGAAAATAACTTGTGTCATTGTGAAAAAAATATATAGGACAAACCAAACACTTTCTCAAATTTCGTTTCAAAGAGCATATCGCAGAAGTTATTAAAGCAATTCCTGAACACTTTCTCTCTTAAATTATTCCCCAAGCATCATACTTTGTACTTAAACAATTTAACCTTTTTCTTTCAAACATTTCAGCTTTTAAATTAAGTTGCCAGAATTTTTTTTTCATTATTTTTCCAATACCTAAAAAAAAACGCAGAAAGTCAAAGCTTATGAAACAAGCATATTAACAATTTTTGTTATACAAGTAGTTACACAAAAAATCATAGAACCAAAACTTCGAGTTATAATTGAGAGGCAAAATACAACGCAATAACTCAGAAGTATAATCTAAATACTTATTCCTTTCATACTATATTAGATATTTTTCGAAAAAATATTATGAAATACGAAATGTATTTTAACGGTCACATTTTCCCGGGAATGCTTCACATGCGAACGAATCAAATTATTATGGCTCGTGGATAATTTACTACAAAAAAAAAATCAATCAAAGCCAAATCAATTTGCAAAAAGTGACAAAATATGAAAACAAATTCCCCTAAATGATGACTGGCAAGCCACTCAACGGCCATGCTAATAATCTGCAGTAATGAACGCAAATGAATAGCATAAACTATTGCTATGGCAACAAAAAATCAATTAATACCTGACAGCGACAACGATGATGTTCGTTTGAGCGGGGGAGGAAGTTTTGATTGTCGATTTTCCAGTTTGTCACCAGGCGTCCGCATCAAGTCCCCATTCGCTGGGCTGTGCCTACATCTGCCTTTTCGAGTTCTTCACGGTTGACTGGTGATGTTTTTGTGGGTATTTGAAAACCATTCCGACAAATCCCCTCGGGGAAACTAATTGACACCGATCGCGTCGAACGACGCCGATGGTTGACGATAGGGAAGTTTGCTTTTTGTGTGATTTTGCGGCCACTGCTTGAGTGGGGGGGTATGTAATAGGTTGCAGTTTTTTTACAGCTTTGCTTTAGTTTTATTTTCCACTGGACCTATGGGCAGCGCTTTTGCTCCACGGTCTATTGCCGATAATGTTGGCCCACACTCGCTGGTTAATGGTTCTAAATCAATTACGATTTCATCACATTTGGCGTAAGTGGCACCACAATGGCAAGCTCCGGACTGACTAGGGGTGGGGAAAGTAGGGATTGAAAAGTTTCTGCGGGAAAGCTAACCACGTTTCGCTTGTTGGAGCACCTAATTAGTGGTGCATTTTACATTGCGTGAGTACGGTGTTTTGGTGGGTGTGTGTTTGTGTCTTTTTCAAGGTTTTACGGTTGGGATGTTCGCTGGATGATGACAAACTGAGAGTTCTGTCAAAGGACTATTGATGTTAGTGTATTGGTTTTTTTTTTTTTTTACACCTGCAAGGATATTGATGTTAGTGTGATATGGGATTTTTTTTTTTTTGTTTGTGGGAAAATTTTTGTTTTTAATGAGGTGGTTGAAAGGGAAAACCATCCGCTACCGACCATGGAAGATTTTCTCCCAAGTCTAGCCAAAGCGAAAGTTTTCTCTAGATTGGACGTAAAGAACGCGTTTCATCAGGTGGGCTAAATTTTCGTCATAGATGCGATTCAACTTGACAATTTCCTAAATCGATGAATTTGAAGAGTGAATCTTTTCTTATTATTAAATTTTAACATTATTGTATCAAAAAAGAAAAAAAAAAAATATACATCGACTAGTGAACTTTTTTTTTCTTTTCAATTTGAGAAGTACCTTTTTGGAAAAAGAACAATTGAACCATTGCAACTAAATCTGCAAGTTTGAGTTTTATTTTAGGTTAAAATATCCCAGAGGTCCAGAGCAATAACAACGTTTATAAAACGGAAAGGTTTATATCGTTTCACTCGTTTGATGTTTGGCATCATCTGCGCTCCAGAGTTGTTCCAGAAGATCATGGAACAAATCTTGAGTGAATGTGATGGATGCGTAAATTATATTGATGATGTAATTGTACATAGGGCCGATCAACAAGAGCATGATACGAGATTAGAAAAGGTACGTCGTAAATTTCATGACATGAAAGATGCGTTAAATTACACAAAGTGTATCTATGGGGTTACTTATTTGAAATTTATGGGACATATTTTATCTGCAAATGGTATCAAACCCGATTCAGACAAGCTCGAGTCCATTAGAAATTTTCGTAAACCGAAAACTGCAGAAGAAACAAGAAGTTTTTTGGGACTGGTAAACTACGTGGGGAAGTTTATACCCAATTTGGCAACACTTACAGACCCCCTTCGACAACTTACAAAGCAACATAATAAATTCGTGTGGAATCGTGAACAACAGTTGGCATTCGATGAATTGAAGAGACACATGATGAACCTTACGACACTAGGGTACTTCAATGTATATGACCGTACTCAATTAATTGCTGATGCTATTCCTGTCGGGTTGGGCGCTGTTTTAATCCAAATTAATAAGCATGGTCCAAGAGTGATTTCTTAGAAGTAGTTTGTCTGATGTAAAGAAGCGATATGCGCAGATTGAGAAGGAGGCATTAGCACTGGTCGGGGCAGTAGAAACATTCCATTATTATTTATATGGACGATCATTCGACTTGATTACAGACCACAAACCACTGGAGACGATTTTTCCTCCAAAATCTCGGCCCTGTGCCAGAATCGAAAGGTGGGTGGCTCAATTGCAGGCTTATAAAGGGAAGGTTATTTATCGACCTGGAAAATCGAATATTGCCGACCCTCTTCTCGACTGGTTGTTACAGCTGAATCAGGTAGTAAAGTTTTTGAAGACTACACGGTACATTACGTGCAGTGGGTGACTACAAACGCTACTCCAGTTGCACTAAAAATAACTGAGATTGAGCAGGAATCCGAGGTGGACAGATCAATTCAATCGGTGAATATTGGTTTGCAAGAGGACGTGTGGGCTGAGGATGCATCATCGTACAAACTTTTTGCGACTGAATTATGCTTCGCGGGAAAGATTTTGTTACGTGGAACTCGAATTGTTATCCCAGAGAAGTTGAGAATCCGCACCATGGAATTGGCCCATGATGGTCATCCAGGCATGACGCTGATGAGGCAGTAACGAGTAAGATTTAACGTCACATCTGGGTTTCCACAAGGTTCTCGTTTTGGGTCTCCTTCTGTTTATTTTTTTTGCTCATCTGCTGGGCATATTATTTGCCATCTATGTGGCGCTCTAATTGGACCGCCTTCATGTTTCTGTATACGAAAACGATATCAATAGTGTCCGACACAAGAACACCCCCCCCCCCGCCCAGACAAGGACTATTCTACCGGATCAAAAGAATGCCACACACCACGCGCGGACAACACCCACACTGCCGCCTCCCCCCCCCCCCCCCCCACCCACCACCACCCCCCCCCCCCCACCCCCGCCCGGCCAGGGAACAGGGTATGGGAGGGGGGGAGTTGACATTAAAACGAAAGCATATACGCGAATCGCCCCACGCACCCCGAACGCACGAACCCCCACCGCCCGCACGGGGCTCCACCGCGAGCGATAACAGCGCCATATGAACACGGGGGCGACGAACCCCTAACAACGATGAAATAATTTTTTTAAATCCGCCCCCGCAAGATACGCTGTGGCGGCCTCTTTTCGTGTGTGGGGCGCTGCCTGCCCGGGCTGGCGCGCTACGCACCCCAGGGAATTATCTGGTTGTGGTGGTGGGGGACAGAGAGGAAAATTGTATCATTTGCCGCCGACCCAGAGAGGTACATACAGGGACACGGCGTAAAGAGACATATACACCGCCTCACACGACTGAACACAGGAAGATAAATATCGGGAGTGTAGGCGACGCATCAGAACACGGAGCCGGGCCAGGGGAGGGCGAAAGGAGGGAGGAGCGGAACAATGAGAGTTGTGACACTCCATTTATGTGCATGATATTGAACAGAAATTCACACTACTTTTTCGAGCTGTGTACTATAAATACTAGACCTACTGCGATGTTTTCTTCCAGTCGAGCACTCGACACTGAAGAAGTCTGTAAATCGCAGACAAAATAGGCCTATTTGTCAAAAGATAAGCTATCTGTAGTGGAATTTAACGGAATTTGCTCGCGTTTACTAGTGATAGTTTAAAAAGTGTTTCAGTTTTCTTTTTAATTTTTTTAGAAAAAGTGTTAAAGTGAAGTGTGAATTTAAATTTTCCTAGTTTTTCAATTACATGAAGATGATGATTATGTAATACTACCACCTATTGTAGCAAGGTAACTTTCCATAGCAGTGGAATAATCTGAAAAACGATTTGATCAGGATTCTATTATTGCTTGTGATCATCAAGCTCCTGTATGAAGGGCCAAAAACGTTTGGGCGGGCTCGTAAGCAGAAACACTTACGCGAAACCCGCGAATATAGGGAAGAGAATCTCCTTTCAAAAGCAAGTTCACACTCACAGCACTAGAATCGAGCCCTCGATTGACAGAATAAACCCAATGGATGGGGTCGAAGAGCACGCCCTCGTTCCGCGAAATGTTAACAACAGGGAGGAGGCAGTCCCATGCTCCCTATCCAAATCGTTTCACTTGGGTGCCCTGATGGTTCCTACCTTTCCCCATTATATGTTATTTAATATTTAGTATATTTTGTACACGAAAAATTAAGATATCATTATAGACAAGAATGCTAATTTATTCAAATTACAAACTTGAATAGATTGTTACTGAAAAATAAATAAAAGTTAGATATGTATTAATATCCTACTAGTCCTGGTCTTATTTTATAAGACATGTTGTAATATTTTTCATTTATACTGTTCTAGTAACATTTCAAAGATAGCAACTGGAGTGAATGAAGAGTTCGGTTTGATGATTTCTGAAATAAATGGATTATCTTACCATAATACCACTAAACACAATATTAAAATATAATCCTGCATTGCTTATAAGCACATGCCAGTCTTTTTTGAATAAAGTAATTGAAGTTCAGAAGTGCAATTTTAAATAAAATGTTATGCTAAAATGCTGAAATACAAATTGAGCCTTTGATGCCTGTCATGTTGCTCCAGGCTCTTACATGGTTTTGGAATCCAAAGATGATTTCTAAGCGTGCTGAAATTATTAATAAAATGAGAATGGAAAATATACAATATGATTTATAGGTGTACATGATCTTCAGTCGCACCCCCTCACTTCGCTATTGTCAGATTGACAACATTGCCCAGGCTACGCCAACCAGCGTCTCCATGTTTCAGCTGGCAGTCTTTTGTGATCATATGACTCGTGGAGGCGTGAGGTAGGAACTTGTGAGGACGAGAGATTCACAAGTATGCAAACTACAATGCAAAAAACTTTAAGTCTTGGACAGAATAATATTGAAAAATGCAGCCTGGTGAGAGACTTAGGTGCAATACGCGACTCTAAGCTAACTTTCGTTGATCATTATAACAGCATTATTTATAGATCAAGCAATATGCTTGGGTTTATTAAAAGATTTAGTTTGCACTTCAATGATCGTTATACGATCAAAGCACTATATGTGACACTTGTGAGACCACTACTTGAATACTTTAGCATTGTTTAAGCACCATATCAAGACACGCATAATCATCGAATTGAATCAGTTGAAAAACAATTTTTACTATTTGCTCTACGAAAGTTAGGTTGGACTACCTTACCGCTGCCATCCTGTGAATCACGATGTTTAATGATTTATTTAGAGGGATTACAAAAGCTAAGAGACTTTGCTATGGTAGCTTTCATAAATGATGTCATTGTACAAAGAAATTGCAAAATTTTTAGATAGAAAGATTTTGGGCTATTATGAAGAGGAAGCTGAAGGTGACTGGCAGTGTCGTCAAAAGCATCAATGAATTGAGAACCAAGCGGAATAAGATTGCCAAAACGATGGACGAGAATAATGTGTGTCTGTTGATGAAACGTATTCCGGGAAAAGTCCGCAAATTTCTTCGAAATCGAGATGATGATTTTTTTTGTATTGTTCACATAAAGTCGAACTTTTTAATTAAAACAGAATACTATTTTGTTAATGTGTATCCGAAATATGCGCAATAGTCTTTGTTCCAATTCTAACTGGGCCACACTTTATAACTAGGGTTAAGAGCAGCTCAGTCTGCAACTTTCTCGATTGAGAAAGCAAAAAGTTCCCCCTATTGTGGTGACAATTTCGGATTTCCATGCTTGTCGCAAGGAAATCTTAACATTTGTTGAAGGTGTGAAATATTCCCTTCGAATTTCCAGACGAGGTGAATGCCGTTTGCATGCAGAAACCTTGGACGGATTCAAACGTCTTCTTGAGTATCTTACTCAGAAGCGCCACGTTTTTTTCACTTACGACACCAAAGCAGAGCGTCTTTTCAAGGTTGTCTTGAAAGGACTGCCCAGTGGTGAATCTCAGGAAGAAATAAAAAACGAGTTGATAAAATTACTTGGAATAAGCCCAGTCCAAGTAATTAAAATGAAAATGTAATCCCTGCCTGGCGATTCTCGCAAAGGGATTTCAAACGATTTCTACTTAGCTCACTTCAAGTCAAGTGAACTTAATAACCTTAAGGCTTTAGAAAAGGCAAGCCTTTTGCTCCACGTCCGAGTGAAGTGGGAACATTTCAGGAAGACTGAAGCAAATTTCCTAAGCCTCACCCAGTGCCGAAAGTGCCAGGGATGGGGTCACGGAACAAAGCATTGCCATATGCTTGGTAAATGCATGAATTGTGGTGATTCCTCGCACACTAAGGACGACTGTCTTGTGAAGGAAGATCCTCAAAAATTCAAATATTCAAATTGTGGTGAAAACCATAAATCCAATTTTTGGGAGTGCAAGACTCGCAAAGCAATTTTGGAGTCGCGCACTAAACGCCAGGTAGGAAACAATACACGTTCCCGACCAGCTACTACCCATTCTGCAGCTGTTAACAACGATCAGCAAAGAACAAATTCCTACCAAACCGTCGGTAGAAACAGCGGACAGGTTTTTCCATCCGCAACTGTTACTTCAAACGCTCAACGAGGAGCAAATACTTTTTCGATACCTGCAGGCACCAACAGGGTTCAATCTGCAAACCCTACATTCTTACCTAGCCGTGTTGTTATCAATGTTCACTATGTAAATGGACCTACCTACGCTGCCGTTGCAGCGGGTAGAAACCAAAACCAAAATTCCCACGGGACTTCTGATGAATTTGATTTAGGTAACATATCCGCTCCTAAATTAGAATTTTTACAGCAATCGTTAATCGACATGATAACCGATATGCTAAAAACTAATTCCATGTTTGAAGCTATCCAAACTGGTATTAAATTTGCCAATAATATTGTCATGACATTGACGCTCAGTAATGGATTATAAGTCATTAAATATTTTGAATAGGAATGCTCGATCCATCAGAGATAACGAGGATGAGCTATTCAATTTTTTAAGAGTTCATAACGTGCATATTGCTGTTATAACTGAGACTTATCTCAAACCTGCCCATAAGGTCAAAAGAGATCCAAATTATTTTGTCTACCGAAATGATCGCCTTAATGGAGCTGGTGGTGGCGTTGCCATCATTGTCCATAGGCGTATCAAACATCACATTTTTTCTTCATTTGAAACCAAAGTTTTTGAAACTTCGGGCGTTTTAGTTGAAACAAAATTTGTCCAATTTACTCTTATAGCTGCCTATTTGCCTTTCCAATGCACTGGCCAGCAAAAAAAGTGGCTCAAGGGTGACCTCCAGAAACTTACCCGTCATAGGTCTAAATTCTTCGTTATTAGTAATTTCAATGCAAAACACCACTCATAAAACAATTCGCAAAGCAATTTCAATGGTAATATACTATTTGATCATTTTTCCGCAGGCTACTACACTATTCAATACCCTAATAGCCCACCTTGCTTTTCTTCAGTCAGAAATCCCTCAACTATTGATTTGGTCTTAACTGATTCATGTCAACTTTGTAGTCAATTGATTACCCATGCTGACTTTGGTTCTGATCACCTTCCAGTTACATTTGAAATATCTCAAGAAATCATTTCTAATTCCATCAGTTTTACTTTCAACTACCATAGAGCTAATTGGGATCAATATCGAACATTTATGGAATACAAATTTGATCCTAATGTTCCATTGCAAACAAGAAATGAAATTAATAATGCTCTTGAATCTCTGGCTTTCTCAATAAATAGAGCAAGAGCTGTCTCAGTGCCAAAATGCGAGGTTAAATTCGATTCAGTTATAATTGATGACGACCTTCAGCTCTTGATTCATCTGAAAAATGTACGTAGGCGTCAATATCAAAGAACACGTGATCCCGCTATGAAAATCATATGGCGAGATTTACAAAAACAAATTAAAAAACGCTTCTCTGCCCTGAGGAACAAACATTTTGAAAATAATGTGTCAAAATTAGATCCGAGTTCCAAACCTTTCTGGAAACTCTCTAAAATATTGAAAAAACTTCAAACGCCTTTACCAGTGCTTAAGAAAGGTGATAAAATTTTGCTCAGCTCACAAATGCGGAAAAAGCCCAAAAACTTGTTAAGCAGTTTGAGAGCTCCCAAAATTGCAGTTTGGGTCTTACAAGTCTTATTGAGGATCAAGTTTCCAGGGAGTATCTGAATATTTTCTCACAAGAAAATAGTTTTGATGATTCTTGGGGAACTGATTTGGATGAAGTAAAATCTATTATTAAAGAATTTCAAAATATGAAAGCACCAGGTGATGATGGAATTGTCTATATCCACATCAAAAAACTCTCTGAAAATATTTTGTCTTTCTTGGTAAAACTATTTAACAGATGTTTTCATCTGGCATACTTTCCAGATAAATGGAAAAATGCAAAAGTCGTACCTATCTTGAAGCCAGACAAAAATCCGGCTGAAGCTTCTAGCTACCGACCAATCAGTTTGCTTTCTTCAATAAGTAAGCTTTTTGAAAAAATAATTTGGAATAGAATTATGCTTCACATCAATACCAACTCTTTTTTCTGATGAACAGATTGGATTCCGCCGTGGGCATTCAACTACGCATCAATTTTTGAGGGTTACAAATTTAATTCGTTCAAACAAAGCTGAAGGCTGCTCCACTGGAGCTGCTCTTCTAGACATAGAAAAAGCATTCGACAGTGTTTGGCATGAAGGTTTGATTGCGAAACTGAAAAAAGTTCAATTTTCCGCTTTATCTCATGAAATTAGTTCAAAACTACCTAACTGATAGAACTTTGCAAGTAAATTATCAGAATTCTAAATCTGATCAATTGCCTGTTAGAGCTGGTGTTCCTCAAGGTAGCATTCTTGGGCCAATACTTTATAACATTTTCACTTCAGATCTCCCTGATTTACCTCAAGGCTGTCAAAAATCTTGCTTTGCTGATGACACAGGCATTTCCGCTAAAGGAAAAAGTCTTCGTGTTATATCCAGGAGGCTACTAAAAAGCTTGGACATTTTTACAGATTATTTTCAAAAGTGGAAGATTTCTCCTAATGCTTCCAAAACTCAACTTATAATATTCCCACACAAGCTTAGAGCTGCATTTTTGAAACCAAGTAATAGTCATATGCCCAAGTAACAATTTTAGTTTTATTTCAGCCGTATAACACTTCTCCCGGCTTTGTTGATAAAACTAGAATCAAAACTGTTTTGTCTACCAACACCTGCTCTATGCTTCTTTAAAGCCAATATTTACACAAAGTGGCCCACTCTATAGACGGTTGTGAAAACAAGTTAATATAACCTTCATAAGAACATAAAGATTTTAAAAATGTTCTAGTGAAAGATGTTATGACCACTTGAGAACCTTCATAAAACCTATTGGCTGCCATGAAAACCAGAATGCGGTCAAATGGCCACAGCTTTCAAACTTCACTGTGAAATCGAGGTTGTTTTTTGTTGTTCTGCTTTGTTCGATTCTCTGCTCTTCTGATTAATTTAGCAGTAAAAAAAAGGTCTAGTGTTGCGGGAAATTTTGTTTGATAGCAAAATATCCAAAACAAATTGTGTTTTCTACAGCGTATTATGCTCCAAATTATATGCGCATTTATTTTTATGGTGAATATTGGCGCGATAAGAGCCGAAAATTAATCGCCTATCGACCCATCGCGAAGTTATCCTGCATTCGAAAGTTGTTGGAGAAAATGATCCTCTTCCGTCTGGACAAATGGGTTGAGACGAATAACCTGCTCTCAGATACTCAATATGGTTTCCGTAGGGGTAAGGGAACGAACGACTGCCTCGCGTTGCTTTCCACAGATATTCAGATAGCCTTTGCTAAAAAAGAGCAAATGGCTTCTGTTTTCTTGGATATCAAGGGGGCTTTTGATTCAGTATCTGTTGAAGTTCTCTCAGATAAACTCCACGCTTGTGGTTTTTCACCATTAATGAACAATTTGTTGTACAATTTGCTGTCAGAGAAACATATGAGCTTTTCTCATGGAACCTCTACAGCTTCTCGATTTAGCTACATGGGTCTCCCCAGGGATCATGTTTAAGCCCCCTTTTGTATAATTTTTATGTCAAAGACATTGACGGTTGTCTGAGTGAGAATTGTACGTTAAGACAACTTGCAGATGACGGTGTAGTGTCTGTCACGGGACCCAATGGGGTCGATCTGCAAGGACCCTTACAGGATACCTTGGACAATTTGTCTACTTGGGCTCTCGAGCTGGTATCGAATTCTCTCGGAGAAAACTGAGTTGGTAGTTTTTTCTAAGAAGCATAACCCTGCACAACCGAAGCTTCAAATTTGGGTACACCGATAATCATTCTATGTATTTAAATATCTTGGGGTTGGTTCGATTCAAAGTGCACCTGGAGATCCCACATTGAGTACCTGAAGCGAAAGTGCCAACAAAGGATCAACTTTCTCTGCACAATTACCGGGACCTGGTGGGGAGCGCATCCGCAAGATCTTCTAACGTTGTACCGGACAACGATTTTGTCGGTTTTTGTTTTTGTTTTCAGTCAGCGGCTCGGTCGCACATCATCAAACTGGAACGTTTCAGTTCGGTGTCTTCGTTCGCGTTAGGTTGTATGCACTCGACTCATACCATGAGTCTGGAAGTGCTGGCTGGCATGTTGCCACTCTCGGATCGGTTTTCAGAATTATCTCTCCGGCTCCTTACCAGGTGTGAAGTTATGAACCCCCAGGTGATCGAAAATTTTGAGAAGCTCCTTGAGTTGAATCCTCAAACTCGCTTCATGACTCTGTCCATTTGTCATAACTCAGGATGTCAGCCCTTCGCTGAATATTCCCAATCGTGTTTGCTTCTTCGACTTCGGAAATTCGGTTCATTTTGATTTATCCATGAAACAGGAGCTTCGTGGAATCCCAGAGCATCATCGTCCTATGATTGCTCCGGTGTTTTGCTGCAAAGTTTGGCCTAGTTGATTCCACCAAAACGTTTTTCACTGACGGGTCTTTGATAGTGGACTCCGCTGGCTTTGGTGTATACAATGAAAATTATAGCGTCGCTCGTAAACTTCAAGCACCTTGTTCTGTTTTTGTCGCGGAATTGGCAGCAATACATTTTTCTTTAGAAATTGTTGCCTCACTAACACCGGATGAATACTTCATTTTCACGGATAGTCTCAGTTCTATAGAGGCTATTCGCTCCTTGAGGCCGGTAAAGCACACCTCTTATTTTCTTTGAAAATACGAGGTCTTCTAAGTGCTTTATCTTCACGTTCTTTTATTATCACCTTTGTTGGGTCCCTTCTCATTGTTCGATTCCTGACAATGAAAAAGCGGACTCGCTTGCAAGGGTGGGCGCTATGGAAGGCGATTTTTGACCGACAAATCGCCTTCAACGAATTTTTCTATTTTTCGTCAGTTATCACTCGATAGCTGGCAGTTAAATGGAGTAAAGGAGATCTGGGGCGATGGCTACATTCTATCACTCCTAAGGTGTCTAAGAAATGTTGGTTCAGGGGATTGGATGTGGGTCGAGACTTCATTCGTGTGATGTCTCGCCTCATGTCCAATCATTTTCTTCAAACGCTCATTTGTTCCGTGTTGGGCTGGGAGACGCAATCTCTGTGAATGCGGACAAGGTTACCAGGACGCAGATCACGTTATTTGGTTTTGTGCTGAGCATCGTGGAGTCAGATCTGAGCTTTTGATTCCCTTCGGGCTCGAGGTGACAACCCATTCCGTTCGAGACTTTTGGCTGCACGCGATCTGGAGTTTTGAAACTCTTTTGTGTTTTGACTACTTAGCCTTGTTGTGTTTGATTCTTCTTTTTAGGTTGAGGATTGTGTGCTCGGTGTGTGATTGTGGTGTGTGTGTGAGTGTTGTGTGTGTGTGTGTGTGTGTGTGTGTGTGTGTGTGTGTGTGTGTGTGTGTGTGTGTGTGTGTGTGTGTGAGTTCGGGATTTTTTTTTTAAAATTGAAAACGTTCAATTATAAAATTGTAATTTGAAATTCTAGATATAAGAAAACCATTGCCATAATTTGATTTAAAATTTCACCACAATTTTCCCATCCATAAAATTGTAATTCCTTTAACCTCGAGACGGCCGCGAGTAATCGGTTCCACCCCCTTACCTTAGTTCTAGATAACTGATGTTTAAACTGAAAACTTGGCTCTGTAGTTGATTGATTGAGCCTTCTTGTTTTAAAAAAAAAAATCAAATTTGAAAAAATATTCGATAATTTTTGGTTTTTTTTAATTATTTCTTATATTTCAATATGGTGATTGGAAAATAATCACAGTTTTGCCATAAAGCCAATTTTTCTTCGCAATGACTATTATAAAACTATTTGGTCAAATGGTGACTTCCTTTAATGCCAATTTTCCGTTTAAAGCATGTACTGTAGGCAAAATGGCTTTAAAATGCTTTTTCAACTGACCATAATAAGATAATGTCAATTAGTCTTAAAACGGCATTTCAAAACAGCATTTTACGAGTTCATAAAGTCGAAATAAAACCTTTGATAGGAGTAAAGGGAATTTGAGAAACAAGGTTTTAAGATCGTTGTAAACAAGCTGTGTAAGTTCTCATAAACCTGACTAAAACATGAAACCTAATTGATTCATGTGGCTTTGATAAAACTTTAATAAAACTTAATAAAGCAGGATGGCGTTAGCAATGTTACTTGGGATGGTCACTATGAACGGAGTTCCAATTTCTTGGTCAAATCAAGTAGAATATCTTGGACTGATACTTGATCAAAAATTAAGTTTTAAAGATCACATTGAGGGCATTGAAGCCAAATGTAATATATATATAAAATGTCTATATCCTCTTATAAACAGAAAATCCAAACTTCGTTTGAAGAACAAACTTCTAAAATTCAAACAAATTTTTAGACCGGCCATGCTTTATGCTGTGCCAATATGGTCTAGTTGTTGTGCTACTAGGAAAAAAGCACTTCAAAGGATTCAGAACATAGTTCTGAAAATGATTTTGAAGTTGCCACCCTGGTTCAGTACTATTGAATTACGTAGAATTTCAAACGTTGAGACTCAAAAAGAAGTATCCAACAAAACAATTCATAATTTTAGACAAAAATCATTGCAATCTTCAATTGCCATGATCAATTCTCTCTATAGATAAGAACTAGTTTTATGAAATCAATAATTATTCTTACACGCAGGCAAAAAAAAAACCCTGTTAAAAATACTGGATAGACAAGGTAAAATAATATTAACACAATTAGATATAAATGATAGCATATAAGGTTGAAATGTTAATTACTTAGCAGGAGCACCTAGGTTAATATATGAATGTAAAATATTGTAAAATTTGGAATAAATAAAGAGTAAAAAAAAGGATTAAGAGCAAATTGTAAAATTTGGTCTATTTCTGATTGACGACAATAAATACAAATACAAATACATGAAGCTTAGGGTGGCCATATTCCCCCGTCGTCCGCTATTTGGTTATGACTGTGAAATGTCTAGAACTAAGTTAAGAAAAGGTGCTTCAAAATTGTTTGAACGGTACTAAAGTTACCCAATTTTAATTAGAATAGTATTCATTATAGTTAAAAGAGAAATAGAAGACATCAAAAGCTTTCATTTATCAACTTCCTTCTTCTTGAAATGAATAATTAAACTTTAGCCCACTAAAGTTGCCCGCCAGTTCACCACATTCACCGCTTCTTTGACAATGAAATGCATAGCTCAGTTCGAATTATACCTTCGGCTTAGTGAAAATTTACTCTTGAATTCCACCTTCAATTTTCGTTGAAATGTCACCCACACACAAAGCTCCTCTTTCGTCTGCAACTGACAGATTTCAGCATCCTTTGACAACTAAGCTATTTCCCAGTACAAACCGTCACAATGCGTCGTCGTTTGTAGGCTGTTCACCCGCTACTCAAACATCTTTTAATTAAACCTGCAGGAAAATTAAAAACTACGCTCGAATTTTTCCTAATCCCAGCCTCACATCCGCAGGCAAATGAACGAAAAAGAATCCTAATTTTCTCCGCACATGTGTGTGCCACCCATTAGGACGCCTCAGCTACATAAGAGCGTCGGTTCGTTCGATGATGTGTGCATGACGGCTGAAAAGTTCTCTTTTCTCCAAGAACCGACCGAATGAACAAAGGAAAAGGCTTGACGTATTAATTTTAATTAAATTTATTAAAAATACTCCGCAACACAGCTTGTTCTGCTTGTTCATGGGCAGATGTAACTTATCTCACCCCACACCCTTGATATAATGCTTTGTTCTTTGTCACAAAAATGAACAACGCTCTCGAAAAAAGTAGAAAAAAATCCTCGTCAAGGATCCTTCTTCCCAGCACTACCGGTTCTGGGAAAGATGGCATCGGCAGCCGTGAGTGTGTCAGTTACGCAATTTGGCAGATTACTTGCGTAGGCACCGCAAACAGAAGCTCATTATGTTTGCCGGGGGTTTGTTTGGTGGGCTCATAACTTAATTTCAGCACCAGTGGCATCAACGCAGAAATTTAGCTAAGTCCTGTCGTACCTAAACGACGATGGTTTGACGGGGAATTTTCATTAGAACCCGGTTTGGAGGTCGCGCAGAAATTCGGAAAATGTTGCATCAAATCAGTTGATGCGTTGTGGCGGTGAAGAACCGTTGACCGCATCGATGGTTGGAATTAATTGTCCAATAAACTTTGTTGATGCGTCAAAGTGGGTACGTTCAAGAGTTTGAATCCTATTCGTGCAACAATTCCTACAATTTAAATAGATCTAATTCAATGGTTTTATTACTATGTACCATTTCAAAAAGTTCATTATCACAGAACCAATTAGTCTCGACAAAGTCAACCGCATGCAGAAATCTGCTCATTCCAATCGAGTGCCGGTGTCACCCAAGCTATGCGCTGTAACCGCAAAGCGAAATCACTGACACTGATTAATAAGACAACATTTTATTACAAAATTATAACAATCAATCGGCAAGGTTTTACGATATCACATTCGATGCTTCTACCGAAACCGCATCTCCATCGCTGGTGTGTGTCAGAGTGCGAGAGAGAGAGAGAGAGAGAGAGAGAGAGAGAGTGCGCGCGGGGATCAAGCATATATAAATTACAACGACATCTCCTGCACCACACCACAATCGAGGCAGGTGGACAAAAAGGCACCTATGATACAACATTCTTGCCCCATCTAGCTATGTCCAATCAGCCAAATCGCAATGTCGGTAGGAACGCATGCATGGCCTACAACATATCGCAATTCCCGCGCGCGCAATCGACCACAAAGCAGCAATAATCAGATAGGTAATCAACCGCAATTGTTGTTGGCGAAAGCGTCACACACGGTTCCAGTAACCTCCATGATTATACACTACCGTGGTGAAAAGGGAAAGAGGAGGGGGAGGGCGGGTCATGAACGCTGTTTGCGGTGTGGGGGTAGCCAGTGTCGCTTGAATTCAACCACGTGCCTCAGACCCTCAGAAAAGGTTTCACAGCGAGTTTTGCTACGGCCATTGCAAAATGGTGCTGAAATGTTGTTTGAAGGTGGGTATGGTCGATTTTCGTTCGATTGGTCAAAACTGAATTTTTTTTTTTCGATCATCGTGAAACTTTACACAGAAAATAAAAATGAATTTTATCCCGATGAGTACCAATGTCTTTCGTTTAATTTTAAACCACGCGTAAACAACGAAACTGGCAAATATGCAAGTGATGTCAACACATCTTACAAATATACGTGCTTACAATAATTCTTCCGTTTAAGATGCAAGCCAAGAGTTCGCAAATGGAATTATTGCCTAAACATAATCTCGTCATTAGGGATTTTCTTCGAAAACAAAGTTTAATTTAGCTGAACTGATATTTACTCATGTCAGAATATGCCTGAAGTAAAACATTTAAAAATGTTGCTATCCAACAACTCTTCCTGTCAGCTACACAGGAAAAAATCGTTGCCGAAAATGAAAACGAACCGTGAACTAGTTCACGTTGTCAGTATTTTTCCCTTTAAACGTTATTTAGTTCATGATTACGTGATTCAGTTCACGGTGTATTTTTGCTTGTTCTCGAATTCATGACTGCAGTTCACGGATCTGGTCACGGATGTTTTTCCGTGTAGCGTATCAAGCGATCCATTCGTCTTTCATCCATTCAAAACCTATTCATGGAGGGTTGTAAATATATCTATATGTATCTTAGGTAAGATGGAAGAGAAGCAAGTTCTGTTGACTGCTTCAAGAAAATTTGGTCTGCAGCACACGAAAAGTTACGGAGAAAGTTGTGCAGAATCTAATGGGAGGTATCGAGAGAAAAGTTCGAATGCTCTTAAGAAATAAGAAGTAAATATTCGAACTCACGTGAATTCGGTCAAATGTTTGTTGATTTCCATATACCTATATAAAAACACATGAATTTGTTCGAAAATAAATATATTCTTTTGAGAAACAGGTGTCCCCTTTCTTTAATGAACAGTCTTTACCAACGATCTACAGCCTAAAGATACAAGATACAGCCCTGTTTGAAGGGATTCTATCTGAGCATCTGCTCTCCATGTCAGGGGTGGCTCAGAACATCGTCTGTTCTTCATGTTAGGAACGGCTGATCACCGTCCTCGTGCCAGCGTGGGACTCTGAACAGTGCTGTGCACGATGGTCCTTCGACGAGACAGGGGGTTGAGGAAGGCCCAACAAGCAGCCCTTAAAATCCAAAGTTACAAATAATACATGAGTCAATACGGACTGGAACAATCGGCAAAGTCCTAGGCGACGAAATAAGGACTACGATGGGAAACTCGGAACATGGAACTGCAAATCACTTTGCTTCCCAGGCTGTGACAGGATAATTCTCGACGAGCTTCAACCACGTAACGAGGTCTTAGCAATGCAGGATCTTTGCTGGGCAGGACAGAAGATATGGGAAAACTGACTACAGCTGATGTACAAACCGGTAATTGGGCCGAACAGCCTGCATACCGCGTCGAACGAAAGCGGCTAACGCTACGTGAACTTTGCCGCTCGTGGTCTATTTGTCCGAAATACCTTCTTCTCCCTTAAGCCACAACATCCACAATGCCACTTGGAGATCACCTAACCACCGAAAAGAAAATCAAATCGACCATGTTCTAATCGACGGTAAATTCTTCTCTGATATCATCAACGTACGCATCTACCGCAGTGCGAATACAGACTCGGCGCTACTATGGGAAACTGGAGTTGCTCACGAATACGCGCAACAGCTAGAAGCAGCTACTCTCGAAGATGGCTGGAGAGGTAACACTGCAATAGCGGTACTAGGTACTTCTGCACCGAATCGAAAAAAAAAGATTGGTTAGGTGGCGAATGCAAGCATTCTTCGAAGGAAAAAGCGCCAAAGGGAAGAACGAGAACGCGAAGCAATCGAAGCACTGACCGTGCTAACGACACATCCAAATCTACGAGATGTTGAACAGCTCGTGCAAAGGCTACGTACCTGGTAGGTAAACTTCTCACAGATGAGTGTGAGGTGATTGAAAGGTGGAAGCAGTACTTTAACGCAAAAGGTGGCCCGATAATAAATCTAGCAATACGCGTAGAAGATGACAGGATCCCGACCGCAATCCTTCAGGAAGTTGAGTCGGTTGAAAAACAACAACGCTGCTTATGTTGATCAACTCCCAAGGGAGCTATTAAAAAACGGTGGTGAAGCACTAGCAAGGGCGCTGCACTGGGTAATTCCCAAGATTTGGGAGCAAGAGTGTTTACCGGAGGATCTGATGGAAGGTATCGTGTGTCCCATCGATAAAAAGGGTGACAAGCTGGATTGCTGCAACTATCGTGCAATCACGCTACTCAGCGCCGCCTACAAGTTGCTCTACGAAATGTTATGCCGCCACCTGTCGCCTGTCCCCACGCCTGGGGAGAATCTCACGAAAAGACAAATTTAGCCTCCCTCCACGAGTTAAGATCGACGGTGATGAAATCGGGGTAGTAGACGAACTCGTGTATTTTGGCTCATTGGTGACCCCCGATAATGACACCAGCAGAAAAATAAAAAGGCGCACTATGGCTAGCAATCGAGCCTACTTTGGACTCCGAATGGCACTTAAATCGAACAAAGTTGACCATCTACAAGACATTAATTAGATGGGTAGTACTCTAAGCCACGAAACATGGACATTGAGGAGGCGAATGAACTACGAGTTGCATCGGTTGCTGGGAGAATCTCCCTTGTACACAACGCAAAATTCGGTCGACTGCGACGTGCTGGGCATGTTGTAAGAATGTAGGACGACGACCCAGTTAAAATGATTCTCGTAAAATGAACCGACGGGCAGAAGATGAAGAGGCGCGCAACGAGCAAAGTGGAACGATCAAGTAGAAGTTGACCTGCGGACCCTTCGCAGACAGCGAGGCTGGTGAGGTGCAGCCATTGACTGAATAGAATGGAGACAAATTCTGTGTTCTGCAGAGGCCTCACCGGCGTTGGTCTGATTGGTAAGGTAAGTAAGCCCAGCAGAGCACCGTGACTTAGTCTTGCATGCAATTGATGGATTACACAGTTACACTTCTTGTTACCTTGTGGTGGTAGAAAACATGGTTGTGCTGTGAACACTTCTTTTGTTTTTAAGAATAATGAGGGTAGACATTAAGGGAACGTGCATTAAGTACACGGCCCACATTTTAAGGCGTTCCACAACATTAGTTACATCTACTGTTTCTTACGGCTTGAGCATAGTTGTACTTGGGACCAAACATTAATCCACAAGGTGATGGCCCCGAGCTCCCTCAATTGTTAATTTGGCCCATGTTTTCATGTGTATGAAATTAATTTTCACCGCCGCATTTATCGACAATGTGCCTGTGAACCATCGACTGAAACGATATGTCTAACACTGGAATTATTTAGGTTCGTCCTACGTATTATATTGTAACATGGTTACAAGAAGGTTGCTCCAAAATAAGGCGTGGATAACATTTCACTGCGTCAGAAAAAAGGTCAAATTGGTTGCAATGCAAAGAGAAGCAGGAAGATTCGAGCACTGTTGCAAATCACTAGTGCCTCTGGTGGTCGATAGGGAAAACCTAACCAACCAATGTGCATCATTTGAAGTCACTTATCCAATATGAGAAGACCCGAAAGTTAATTTGTACAAAGGATAAGGGAACTCGCGTCGACTCCTTTGTAACATGAGTATCCTTTGTAACATGACGGTGCTTTGTAACGTGGCTGTAAGCAGAAAATAAATCCCAATCAATAGGTCTTATCCAAGTCAGATTGCTAATAGAGCAAACGTCATAGGCGTAGACAGGATTTTGGAGGGGGGGGGGGGGGGTGCTGGGATCAAGCTTAGTTTTTTTTTTTAGAGACAGAGAGAGAGAGAGAGAGAGAGAGAGAGAGAGAGAGAGAGTTAAAGAGAGAGAGAGAGAGAGAGAGAGAGAGAGAGAGAGAGAGAGAATTACACCGTCTTCAACCAGTTGCTGCACAGACTGAACACTTAACATTATACAACGGACAACACAATGCCCGGTGGACCTATATAGTAGGGACATTATCGAGTTCCGTCGGATGGAGCGGGAATCGAGCCCTCACTTTGTGACAATCCACCTGAACGGCGGGTGGTTTAACTTTTCAGCTCTTACCCAAAGTATTTTACAATACCCGTCCGATTGTGGCAACAAGATTAAACTATTCTAGACTTGATCTGGAATGAAAAAAATAGATTTTAAAAACCTCGATTTTCCCCAAGTTTCAAAATCGAATCCCATTAAATAGGAACCATGCTGAAATCTTACGGGTACTAATATGTGTCTAAATATTCATTTTACAGTCATGTTGGATTTTTGTATACGACAACCACGAAGTTTGTTAACAGTTTTTACTGAAAATGTACTTTTCCTCGCCACCCGCTCACCCACACTGAAAATTAAATTTCGTTTTTATTACAAAATCGAATGTAGAACTAACAAATCTATTCGTTGTTTTCTACACCGAAATTGATTTGTACTTTTCTAGAAACTACCTTCGTATTCAATGCCACAATGCTGTTACATAACTGTTAAAAGCACGAAGCATTAGTTGACACAGAAACACACACTCGTTCATTGTACGAAAACAATACAATATGCTACGAATATTTTGTTATTAATAAGAATTTATTTATTTATTTATTTATTTATATAACTCCAACTGATTAAACATCTTATTGAAATGTAATGGGGAAAAGCCATGTGGCGTAAAAACCCCCTATCTATAAACCGTACACTACATTAATCAACAAAAATATAAGGAATACAAAGCAAGTAAACAGAATTAATTCTAGTACACACATTAAACTTGTCAGTAAAATTTAAAAAAAAATCTTTCGTGGAATCAGTCGTCTTCAACTGTTACGCCAAATGGACCTATCAATACTTTCCCTTCATTTCTCTTCATTCTAGCAATAAATTACTGTCCACTCCTAGAGCCTCTCATGTTGATGGGAAATTATCTGCTTCTGACAAATTTATCATAGATCGTTACTCCGCGTATTGGGAGAATACAAAAAAACAACAATCAAAGTGTTGAAAAAATTTCCAAAAAAAAAAAAAAGGTTTGATAAGTTAATAGGCCGAGTGCGAGGAAACAAGAGCTTCCCAAGTAAGTTGAGAATATTTCTGTCCTGAAAATAGCTAAGTTTTATTTATGATTGTTTTATCTATTTTTTTTTACCGTTGCTGGAGGTAGGGATAATCATTGACTAAGAATCTGCTGCTCGAGGCTTAGGTATTTATTGGGGATTGATTACGATTTTGGCGAAAGAAATGTGTGTCCGTGTATCTTCTGTTCGTGAAGGAATTTATCCTTCACACGAAGGTGTTCCTGCCAGTTTCAAGAGCCGGATTGTAGGTTGCAGGAGATTTCGGATCGCTTCTTTTTCTCTTGGGGGCAGAAGCTTGGTGGCTTGTTAGCTCGCCCTCGTCATCCGGCCAGTGGTTTTCATCGCACCTACGGGCCAGAGGAGAAATACTAAGACTCCTACGAACGGTCTCCGGAAAACAATCGTCGGAAAACGTTCGTCCTGAAAATAAGCCTCAAGACGGTGCGGGCGCACACTGTGGTTTAATCCAGGACAAGGACCATCGACAGCATCCATAGGTAATGTCGAGCACTGCCATACAACGGCAAAGGGTAAATGCACCCTTCATTTTGGGGAAATGCTCCTTAAACTTTGGAAAAATGCTCCTTAGATGCGTTTGCCCGGCATAATGCAATCGGAGGTATTAACTTCTGGTTAGCACTTGCCGGGTGTTTTGACGGGTCTTCAGTTTCTTCAAGATTGTATAGTTTTGACGGGTTTTAAGTTTCTGAATTTAAGAGTCGTCAAAACGAAATTAAGACCCTTCAAAACGAAATTAAGACTCTTCAAAATGAAATCAAGACTCGTCAAAATGAAATTTAAACCCGTGAAAACTACCTCGAAGATTGCGGAGCGAGGCTCGGCTATACAATCTTGAAGAAACTTAAGACCCGTCAAAACAACCGGCAAGCGCAACCAGAAGATAAATACCTCCGATTGCATTATACCGGGCAAACGCATCTAAGGAGCATTTTTCCAAAGTTTAAGGAGCATTTCCCCAAAAAGAAGGGTGCATTTACCCTGCTGCCGCCATACAACCGAGTAACATCATCGTCATCATCACTACCACACAATTGCACCAAGAAGCAGCACCACCGTCACTACTACCAATACACATACCTATCGATGGACGTCGCCTGAGCTCGAGTAGAGCGATTCAAGATCAGGGGTGGCATTTCGTACCTCGAAACGAACGACTTTTTGTACGAACGCTTGTGAGAAAAAGTTCTTCGTTTCGAGATCCGCAATACGGCTCCAGATCTTTCTGTATTAAGCTTATCACGTCTGGGTGTGGAAGTGTGACTTCTGGAAATGTGGTAGTGAGTTTTGGACGGAAACTTAACAAACAATTCTAGGTTTTTTTTTTTTTCATTAGGGCGGATCTACAATTGAGAGATTCTCTCCGGGCTCGCTCTCTTTCATTCATTACAGCGCCATTATAAAACTTTCGAAGGATTCTTTAGCACAGATCGAAACACAACAGTGCTGACTAGCATACTCTACAAATAGTAGAATGAAAAACGTAGAGGTGATTGGAATAAGAATGAAAGCGAGCGAGCCCGGAGAGAATCTCTCAATTGTAGATACGCCCTAATGAAAAAAAAAACCCCTAGAATTGTCAAAAAGAGTTAAATTGGTAAGCCAACTTTTACGTTATCTGTGGGAAAACAAACAATTCTACACTTAGCCAAATAATCTTAAGAATTTCATAAGGTTCATCTCATGAACGATGCTTTAAATTTCATAAGGTTGACTTATGAATGGATTTTGTTTTACACGACGTTGTTCTTGTTCACCTTTAAGCTTTCCTATTTACAAGTGATGATATATACTAGTGGTCAAGTCACTCGACCCATAACCTTAACGTTCAGGGTTCGAATTCAGGTTGCTCCATATTTTTATTTTTTCAACATCATTATATTTCATAAGGCAAATTTAAAGAAATTCATACTGCTTTCTTATGGCAAATAATAATAATGCAATCTTTTGAATATCGAAAGTTTATTTCGCTGAGTGTAGGGTTTTTAATCATAAGGGCGAATCTACAATCGAGAGACTCTCTCTTGCCTCGTTCTCTTTCATTAATTACAGCGCCATTATAAAACTATGGATTGATTTTTTTACGCAGATCGCAAGATAAGAGTGCTGGCTAGCATATTGGGCAAACAGCCAAACGAAAAATTTGAAAATGATTTAGCTATTGGTGAAAGAGAAAGTAAACAGAGAGAGTCTCTCATTTGTACATTCGCCTCAATGAAAAAAAACCTAGAATTTTTAAAGTTCGATAGACATGATAGTGTGCGTGCCTTAAACGTCACTAAGCGTTATATGTATGTCCAAAATAAACGGGTTAACAAAATTAGGGGTGGGGGGGGGTGTTTTGGGGGGGTGGGGGGGCGTGCAAATAAAATTTTTTTTTGGTGTTGGGGGGGGACCTTTTTTTTTTTTTTTCAAGCGGGAAAAAATAAAAAAAAAAAAAAATGGTTTTTTGAATTTGGTTGGGGGGAGAAAAAGGTTTTTTTTTTTTATTTTGTTGGGTTGTTTTTTTTTTTTATTTTTTTTTGGTTGTTTTTGTTCGGGTTCTGGTTCCCGTTGGAGAATCACCACTTGGGTTGAGTTTTGGGGTCAGGAATGTACATTTATGGGTCGGGATTGCATTCAGGTTTTTTTTCCCTAGATTTGAAGGACTCGCCCTGAGTCTCGCCGGGTAATGAATCATGCTGCTTTACATGCAAGCGATTTCAATACACAGAGAAAAATAATTAATTTTAATAAGCGCGTAAAATTTCCCCTCGTTCAATTTCATGCCACGAAATTGTTTGCAATCTTTCATGCGCCATACAACAATGTTTGCAATCTTTCATACAACAGTCTAGATTCAGGCGTTAGCTGGCTTAAACTTACATGAAATATCCCATTATTTTCTGCCAAATCTAGCATTCCCTTTATGTGCATTAGAGAACGCAGAAAATTCAATGTTTCTTTTTATATGTGTAGGTAATCTTTAAGTAAAAAATTGAACAACTTGTACTTACGACAAATAATTCATATATAAATGCAAATACTTTGAATTTTTTTTTCGATCGAATAGTCTGTGAATTAAGTCAGTGTGAATTTGTTCAGTGGAACGAGACTGCACTTTAGCTTAACGCCCTTAAATAGAAAAACGTAGTTTTACGTTAAAAAGGAAATTAAAAGTGAAAAAAAAAATGCTAATTGTAAAGTCCACTTTCCAACTGTGAAGCCTCCTGTTAGTTCAGTTTTAATGCAATAACAAATGGATTAAAAATCAGTTTGCTATTCCTTTGACATCTTTCAAATGACTCTATATCTCTTCAACCGCTTGGAACAGAATATGAATTCGTCAAAATCACCTTTTAAATTAGTGAGAACAAATTCATAAAACATAAAATACTAGAAATGTATCAATTAATCAACCAATCGATGAATCAATCAATCAATCAATCAGTCAATCAATCGATCAAAGATTGAGTCATTCATTAACACGCGATCGATTTCATGATGAGATAATTGTTTTAATGTGAATTTACACCTAATGTGTAATGTATTGAAGTGCTGTTTAGATATCGAACTCCCATTTTAGCTGCATGTCAAGCATATTGAGCTGTTTTCTAGGTAATAATTGGCCTCCCATTTATTGAACTCTAACCCGGTTTTGCTCGCAGATGTGGAATCGATCGGTTCAATTAAGCCAATCATATTCATTAATGGAGTGGAACAAAAATAGACTACAGGGTGTGCCCAATTAATTGAAGCCATTTTATTTCCGTGTTTTGAAGTACATACTCAGTTAATTAATGGCAAAGTCATACTGTAACGAGATATGCTTCCCAACCAATTAGCATAGCAAAATTCAAAGCAACTGTACCATAATTACAGAAAAATATTTTTAAATTCCTAAGCATGCTGCTCGCTATGTCATTCTTTAATGATGTCAGTTATTAGTGCAACAATCGAACCTCTGCCGTTTGATATTTGTTTCACCTATCTGGGCCAACCCTGCAGGGCCCACACGGAATTCCGCTCTGCGGGAGATCATCAATAAATCTATTTTACTACCAGGACGAATAATTGATTTGCAAAAAAAAATCACACACATCGGTCTGCGCCCAGCCAGGCCATACATCCATATGGTTTAATTTAATTGATTTCCTATTTGATTTCCGAAAACCGTGTTCATAAAATGCAATTTTTCAGTCATTCATTATTAACTTTCGGCTGGCTGGTTCTGGCAGATTCCGCACGGTTGGATGGAAAACAAATCGACCAATATTTTAACTCCAGACCAGCATCATCATCGGCTGACTTCTGACCCCCTTTCCCCAACAAGGCTTTGAATGAGATTTTTTCTGACGGCTTGTGGATTGCTTTTCACTGGCAGTTCATACCGATTCATTTTATTTAATTATTCATATTTCAATTACGTATCCGGTCTCTAAATATCGAACAAATCATGTTAACTTTCATATTACCGGTTATTGAACAATTCAGTTTTCTGCCGCCACGGTTTCGGATGCGGAATCAGGTTTTTACTTCCTTTTTTTTTTTTTTTTCATTTAGAAACGTTCTAAGCCGGTGAGGGGCGGCTTTTCTGACCGCACTCCAAATTTTCCCCGAATCTGCTAGAATCTCCCCCAAATATACCACAATGGTCGTTTCACAAAGGTCGGGTTCGAAAAAATTGGCCAGCTGCTGCGAAGCGGTTCCTATTACCTTCCCGTTATGTGACTGCCCACTCGATAATAATAGTTGAAATATAAATCCATGTTTGCGATATCAAATTCAATTTGTGTAAGTTTTTATCGTCCGCCGAGATCCGCCGCCATAGTCACCGGAAGTGGAAACCGAAGCGCATGAATAGATTTTCTTTTTTATTTTCGAACAACACAATCGTCAGCCATTGTGTATGAATTTTTAAAAATTTATGCATATTTATTGGTTTAATAATGAAAGCGGTGTAGGTTGAGTTTGAGGCAGGCGGGGCAGCGTTTTTCGTTGGTGGTGGGGGGAGGAGTGTGGAGGAAGTTACGGTTCAAATACAAAGTGTGTCCAGAGATACATGCCTTGTCAATGGTTGTGTGATTTGAGTTTTACATGAACAGACCGGGCTTAGAATAATGTTGGGCTGAATATTGGATGAGTGGTATGTTTTTTCCCTAATTGAATTAGCAATGCTGTTATAGGACCAGTGAATGGATGCATAGTGGATTGCTAACTTATCAACATCGTTTTCAACTCTCCTATAAATAGGTAGATCTGAACTTTCCTACAATGTTACGTGTTTGTATCATATTTCAAATAGAGCAAGGTTGATTAAAGAGCCTGCTATTTGATATCTAGAGATTCGACTTAATTAAAAATAATGTATTCCATCCATCCCCTTCGTGAAACGGCTGGAGAAAGTTCTAAGTTCTAAGTTGTACTTGCTTAAGGTTCTAGGCGCATATGTCTGTTGGAATACCAACTCCTAGTTTTAACGACATGTCTGTTGGAATGTCAACACCAAGATTCAAGGATGATAAAAAAAGTTCCAACAACAACATTGCGAAACATCGTGAAGTATTAACAAAATAGATCCATTTTTCTAAAAATGTGAAAATGGTGTATAAAACAAGCGTTCTTCAATGATCAGTATTTTAACGAAGTAGTTAAACTACTCGGAACGTGCCACTATATTTCTTAAACATACACGTCATCTGTAGGCATTTACAAAATGGACTAATTCGGATGGCCAAGAAAAATAAAACTACAAAAGATAATTTCGATGGCACAAACTTTCCTTAAATCCTAAGTTTATTAAGCCTTCTACGAAAATTCTTCAACGCAGTTGGCCGGAATCTAGTCATGCTCGATGAAAAGATGAATGTCGGCATGTTCTTTAATTCTTTCGTGGCTATGGCAATCAGCTGCTCCTCCGTGTTGGCCGTTATTGGAAGTTGAGGTTCGCCCAAAAACATTTCTATTGGTAGGATATCATTGGTAAGGTTGCCGGTCTTCGGTACAACGTTTATCTTCAGCCGGTACATCTCCTCCATTGATATCTTGGCATAATGGACCGAAACCAGGCTGGTTTCACCATTCATCATAACCACGACATCGCGCTTCACCGGAAATATGTTTTTCATGTTCATGTTTTTCTTCTCGGTGATTGCCTGCTGCCTCGACTGACGCTTCCGCATAAAGGGCTATTCACATTAGGTCGGGCCAGAGCCAAAAAGCTTTTATTTCACGGCCGGTATGTTTTGTTTACTTCACACTGTACCGGGATTCTTTGATGCAGATTTCACAGTTGTTTTTGTTGTTGCTGCGTTTACTCACACATATTTTGGTTTTAATCAGTAAAAATTTTATGTATCAAAAATCAATTTTTTATAGTTGAAAGCTCGGTAATAATTTTTTGAAATGCTTGTCGACCGCAAAATTATTGACGTATTCAGCAATAATTGCCAATTTCTCGCCCGTATTTTTTAGAAGACGAATACAGCTTGCTAAGCTTGTCGATATAGTCGATGCGACTTTTAAAACTATCCTCACCTACCAAGTTGCGTATAAACTTCACTGATTGAACATGAAGAATTTTCCTGCGTACCGGAGTATGATATTGACTTTGTTTCAAAAACCGAATTAGTATGCTCTGATAGCCTGTGGATAGGGTACTTGTTTGAAATGTTTACGGTGAACTGTAAATGAGAAATGACTAAGAATTTTCCTAAAACTCACTTAATAATTATTTGCCAACATTCTAATGGATGTTTGAAATATTATTCATGATCTCAATTTTACATTTTTGATATTGTTAATGATAGATCGAGTCTGGATGCGATACTTTTACGTTACATCGTGGACTGACAATCATTTTTTTTATAGCACGAATAATCCGCACTTTATAACTAAGGAGCCATTTATAAACCTCGTAGACAGTTCTGGACTTTCTAATCAATAAGTACGCTCAGTATAAAATTTCTAAAATTTGTGTTTAGAAAAGTCTACGAGGAGGAGAATCTGATATTTTCAAATATGAGCCTACGTGGTTTATTAACAGGCCCTAAACAGAATACCAGAGCGCTGATTGGTTTTACTCTTTAAGCTTTGTCTTCAGCTTGAGAAGCCATTTTCAGAACTCAAATTATTTCACAACTCACGTTAAAGCTAATGTTTAAGTTTCTAGCGATCAGATATGTCAATAAATTTCACTTATAAGTAATATCATCAATGAAGGTTGAGATAACACCGAAGATGAATGCTTATACCTATGCTAATCGTTATAAAGCTTATGCTAATGATAATCCCACCATTAAAACAGATTCAATCTCACCGTAAATTTTGTTAAGTACGGTACAGCAGAATCTTAATAAAATATAAATAACAAATCTGAAGGTTCAGTACTCAACTCGAGATTCTCTTTTAGACATAAAAAAACGCATTTTAACCTTCCATTCTATATAAAGAAATAAGTTCTAAACTATTTAACTGAGATTCTTATTTGAGAGCTGGAGTTCCTCAGGGTAGCATTCTTGTTCCAATATTGCATAATATTTTCACTTAGAACCCCCTGATGTATCTTTGTTCGCTGAAGATATAGACATTTCCGATAAAGCAGCCGATGGCAAAAACAAACAGATCTTTTCTCTTCTTATTTACAAAAATGGAAGATTTCTCCCAACGCTTTCGAAATTCAATTGAAGAAAAATTCCACATAAGCTCAGAATTTTTTTTTTGAAATTTTGTGGTGGTGCCTGGGGGTGTGTTACTGTGGTAATGGGGGTGATGAAAGTGGGGGCAATTTTTTTGTAAAATTAATTGTTTTTTTTTGGGTTGTTTTTTATCATTTACTAGCTGAACCCGGTGCGTGCGCTGCTACGCTTGCAACTAAATGAAGGAAAATTTAATATAACTGGCACGTTTATGGTTTTTTTTTCGAAATGAGTTTTTTTTTCTTGAATAAGCAGGGGTTCAAACTTCTATCAAAACATGCTTCTTACCCGAGAAATACACGTTTTGTGTTTAAGTAACCTGGATAATTCTCATTTTTGGTAGAAATTTGTGTTTCATTTGTATGGGAGCCCTCCCTTCCAGAGGGGGGTGGTTTCTCAAACCACCATACAATCATTGCCTTCAAAACCCCCCACATGCCAAATTTGGTTCCATTTGCTTGATTAGTTCTCGAACCATCACATTGGGCTCATCGATTATAATAAAAAATTGAGTTTCATTTGTTTGAAGCCCCCCCCCCCTTTTCTTCAGAAAGGGGAGGGGTCTTGAACTACCATAGAAACATTCTTGCCTTCAAAACCCCCCACATGCCAAATTTGATTCAATTTGCTTGATTAGTTCTCGGGTTATGATGAAATTTGTGTCTCATTTGTATGAGAGCGCCCCTTCCTGAGAGAGAAGGGGTCTCAAACAATCATAAGAACCTTTCCCAGCCCCAAAAACCCCTTCATATAAATTTTCACGTTGGTCGGTTCAGAACTTTCCGAGTCTATAAGGGTCTGACAGACAGACAGACAGAAATTCATTTTTATGTATATAGAAATCTAGCCTCCAAAAACCCCCATATGCTAAAAGTGGTTTCATTTACTTGATTAGTTCTCGAGTTATGCAGAAATTTGCTTTTTATTTGTATGGGAGCCCCCCCCCCCCCCTTCAAAATGGGGAGGGGTATTGAACTGCCATAGAAACATTTCTTGCCTCCAAAAACCTCAACATGCCAAATGCCAAATTTGGTTTCATTTGCTTCATTGGCTCTCGAATTATGCTAAAAATTATGTTTCATTTTTATGGGAGTCTCCCCTTCCAGAAGGCGGAGGGGTCTCAAACCACATTAGAAACATTTATTTCTCTCAAAAACCTCCACATGCCAAATTTGGTTCCATTTGCTTTAATTTTTATCGAGTTATGCAGAAATTCGTGTTTCATTTGTATGAGAGACCCCTCTTTCAGTGAGCGGAGGAGTCTCAAACCACAATAGAATCATTTTTTGCCTTCGAAAACCTCCACATGCCAAATTGGGTTCCATTAACTTGATAAGTTCTCGAGTTATTCAGAAATTTGTGTTTCATTTGTATATGAGCCCTCCTTTCAGAGAAGGGAGGGGCTCGAGTCAACTTAGAAACATTTCTTGCCTTCAAAAACCCCCACCTGCCAAATGTGGTTCCATTTACTTGATTAGTTCTCGAGTTATGCAGAAATTTGTGTTGGATTTGTTTGGAAACTCCCCTCCCTCCCCCTTCCAGATGGCGGAGGAGTCTCAAACTTCCATAGAAACATTTCTCTCCTCCAAAAACCTCCACATGCCAAATTTGGTTCCATATGCTTGATTAGTTCTCGAGTTATGCACAAATTTGTGTTTCATTAGTATGAGAGCCCCCCTCTTACAGAGGGCGGAGGGGTCTTGAGTTACCTTAGAAACATTTCTTGCCTTCAAAAACCTCTACCTGCCAAATTTGGTTCCATTTACTTGATTAGTTCTCGAGTTATGCAGAAACTTGTGTTTCATTTGTATGGGGGCCCCGCCCCCCCCCCCCTACCAGAGAGAGAGGAGGGGTCTCGAACCACCGTAGAAACATTTATTGCCTTTAAAATCCCCGCAAGCCAAATTTGGTTCCATTTGCTTTATTAGATCTAGAGTTATGAAGAAATTTCAGTTTCATTTGTAGGACAGCACCCCTTCTAGGAGAGGGGAGGGGTCTCAAACCACCATAGAAACATTTTTCGCCACCAGAAAACCCCACATGCCAAATTTGGTTCCATTTGCTTGATTAGTTCTTGAGATATGCAGAAACTTCTGTTTCATTTGTATGGGAGCCTCCCTTTCTAGAGAGGGGAGGGGTCTCAAACTACCATAGAAACATTTCTTGCCTCCAAAAACTTCCGCATGCTAAATTTGGATTCCTTTGCTTGATCAGTTCTCGAGTTATGCAGAAATATGTGTTTCATTTGTATGGGAGCCCCCCTTTCAGAGGAGGGAGGGGTCTCTTACTATCTTAAGAACCTTCCCCGGCCCCAAAAACCCCTGCATACAAATTTTCACGCTGATCGGTTCAGTAGTCTCCGAGCCTATTAGGGTCAGACAGACAGACAGACAGACAGACAGACAGACAGACAGACAGACAGACAGACAGACAGACAGACATGTCTTAAAAGTTAAGGAAATCAAAAATCTCGCTTAAGTGTATAACTATAAATTGATTAATAAAATCTCAACTTCTTAAGAATATATCGATTAGCATGATACCAACATAATTTTATCGATTATGGATGAATTTATGACATATTCGATACATAGGCCAAATGAAGGAGCTAGAATAACATCCAGTTACCCTAGTCCAACGTCAAAAAAAAAATCTACAACGTACAGGGTTGTTCGAAATGATCACTATAAACTACCGTACTAACTGAAAGCCATTTTGGTTGTACAATGCAATATTCTTTAAATCAATATACTTGCTAGGACAAGGCTTAACAGTTATGCATTTTTTAATAGTTTGTGGCCCGAAATTAACAATGTCCTCTATTGGAATCGATGCGTGCAGAAAAGACTGAGAAACGACTGAGATATTAACACTCAAAACCTGACCACTTTTCATGACTGTTCGTCGCTGTTTGTTTATTTTTTAAATTGTATAGAAAACAAAGACGTAGTTCTACGTCAAAAGAAAAATAAACTGAGCTTCAATATGTACACTTTTTTCCAAATAACTTTTCCCATATTTACATTCTAACAATCTTTGCCTCAGCCCACAGTTTGAACCGCGCTAGTAGACAGACCACGAGCTTCGCCTACAAGACGCGCCAACCCGGCATTAACAAGCATGAACTGAACACACTCCCCAGTTCCGTCGTTCATTTGTCGCACGATGCAGGCAGTTCATCGGACACAAACATTCTCCACACTTGTAGCATAGTGGTAAAACCCAGCGCGCTGAGTGTAGTGAGCGGGTCCAATACTACTGCTCGATCAGCTCGTCGCTGTTAGTCTCGAGTGAACCTTGAACCGTTGCGGACGTATTTTGTTCGTCACGCTCGCCGTCCGTTTTGCATCGAACGCGCGCGCTGTTCTTCACATTCACAGCAACTTGCACAGAGCATCCACAAGTGTGTTAGCTAATCGTCTACTAACGTTCAGTGATTCGTGAATGAAATAAGTAAGTGTGATCTCCCGTTGTAAGTGTTTTTTTTTTATTTGTTTTAATTGTTCTGGGTGCAGTACTTCCAAGAAAATTGTCCGATTGCACAGATATCTTATTTGTCAGTGTAGTAAATTTCAAGTGCATCACTAAAGTGTTTTTTTTTTCATAGCATTCATACATGTGTCGCAATGGGGATGGAAGTGATAAATAGCGCATGGGAGGGCACACCAAAGTGAACGGGGAGTAGCAATCTGAGTAAGGTTGCAGTCCAAAATTATAAGAAACACATTACATACGAGAGAGTGAAAGAGAAACGGCGTCCAGAGCTAAGTTTGGTTTTTAAAGAAAAGACCAACAAGTCAATGAATGGAAACGAAGAAGCGAAGAATTCAAGATATCAGAATCAGAAGGGTAATTTTGTCGTCTCTCTGTATGAATGTACCGTATCAGGAAAGTGAAGCAGAAGAAAAACCGATAAAAGCAGATGAATGCCCCTTAAGTTGAAAAGTATAAAATATTTGATATATTTAGTGATATTCCAAATGTTCCTTTGAGACGCATTCTGTGTATGCGGCGGAGAAATACAAAGTGAATTGGGAAAAGAAGATACTCCGAGTGGAATGTACGGTGTCAGCGAAAGGGTTACCAAGACGTAGTAAGAACAACATCACAACCACCAAAGTGAGTATGAAAAAATGTGTAGTTTGTTTCAAAAACAACCTACTTATATGGATGTAGTTAGTCATATGACATATTCAAATCGAGTCGAATGTTGCTTTGATGTACAGAGACATTTCAGCACCAATCATTCATTAGTAATAACATACCATGACGCCACAACAGGTATGACTTGGTTCGAGATCTAATGAAGTTCCATCGACAAATTCTCAAATATGAACTCCAATGGTTGTATGTCGTTAATTGCGAGCTGCGAATAACAAAAATAAACGAAGAATACCTGTGTTCAGCGCAGCTCAAATATAAATACATGTCTACTCTTAACGCTTACGGGTTTGTGTAACCATATGAAATACAATAAAAATACCTTTCGGTCTGTGGAGTAGTGCGAGAATGAGCCGACCGGCGCAGCGCATCGCGGTCAACCGGTTCTGCGGCTTACCAACGTCGCGATGGCGATGATGACGGCAGCGAGTGGCGTGTGCGTCTGGGTTAGGCGCGAGTGGACAACACACATGTGCACATGATATCTGGAAAACAGATACCTACGCTGTGATTGTTTCGTACGGGAGAATGGTTCAGGTGAGGTTTCTGGTTGGATTAGTTGGTATCGGGTTGAGTCATAGTCAAAACAAATCGGCGTCTAGTTAGATATGGTTTCTTGTATTGACGTCTCTTTAAAGTGGTCGTCTGCTGTTAGTTAGATGTGGGTTTTTCTCAGCTGCATGAGAAATTGGTTGTACTTCTTTTTTTTTTCTTTGAGAGGTGTCAAACGATAGTTAATCATAGGATTAGTGAGTGAAATTAGAGAGTTAGGTTTGTCAATAGGTTTTTTGCTGGACTTGTAGAGGTTTACATTCATGTTTTTAATCAATTGATTTCGAAACTATATTAGAGTTTAACTTGTTGGCAATAGAAGTTGGACGAATAGAATCTAACATAGTCAACACACTTTTTTTTGCACCTTTTTTTTTTTAAACATGTAGCTCCGTTAGAGGTTAGGTTTTATAATAATAGAAAACACACCATTTTTTTCTACCACTATTAAAACAAAAGTGAGTATAGAGCTACGCTTATTAATTAGTATAAGGTGGTTGCCACACCTTGATTGATCGATGAATTTACATAGTGAACTAATTTTTATGAAGTGACTGACTGAATAGGGCTGGGTGGCGCCGCCTGTTCTCGATGTAAGTTGTGTACGTTTTATTTACTACTTATTAGAGAACTCTTGTTTTTGGGATTGTGCTTACCTACATTGATCACAAGAGGGCAAATTTGCGAACAAGGTTGAGCTCGTTTGATAAGATTCGCGATTTTTATTGTACATTAGAGCTATACAAACTTTGAAATCCTGGCTTCCCTGTTCTAAAACAGTTCCAAATCGAATTCTGAACAGCCTCTTGAAGTTTTAGATCATTCGATTAGATACGATAAGATAAGATACACACGCCATACGAAGTTAACATGAAAAATACTATGCATAAAGCAAACTGTTTTTCCTAAGTCCTTCTGATAGATTCTTCTACAAATATTCTTATAGGAAGTTATCTCAGCAACAACTTTGCCGAAGATTGTTTTTCAGCCCAACCTCAAATGAAGCATTAACAATTTGGACGCTCGTAAAGGCTCGGAACCTTATGGAGTCCCTCCTGTTTTATGAAAACTTTGGCAACTGAGCTTACAGCTCCGTTATTTTGGATTTTCAATATATCACTGGAATCCGGAGGCTTTCCAAAAATATGGAAAACGTCATTCCTAGTGCCTATTTTCAAATCTGGTAAGAAATCTGACGTCAACAATTATTGTGGTATAGCCCTTATTTCTTGCATCCTAAAGATTTTTGAGGCGATCATAAATGAAAAACTATTTAACCAAATAAAAAATAGAATAACTACCTCACAGCACGGATTTTTCAAAGACCGTTCGACAACCACTAATTTACTCGAATTTGTGAATTATTCTCTGGAAGCAATGGAAAACGGAAGCCATGTATAAGTTTTGTACACGGGTTTTAGCAAAGCTTTTGACCGCGTCGACAGACCTATGCTTATTTTTAAATTACAAAAGTTGGGAATACAGCCTTAACTCATCAAATGGCTTGAATCATACCTGACCAACCGTGAACAAATTGTAAGATTTAACGGGAAACAATCGACTTCTTTTCATGCTATCAATTACACATGAAAATAAAATAGAATTTATGCAAAAACAGTTTTTATTATACGCACTTCGTAAGCTGGACTGTATTTCCTTTACCATCGTAAGAGGCTCGATGTATGCTTATCAACATTCAAACACTGAAAGAGCGTCGGGAATTTGCGATGGTTTCATTTATAAATAACATTGTCTCATACAAAATTGACTCGATGGAACTTTTATCAAAATTAAACTTCTACACACCAACACGTTATTTAAGGCACCGGCAGTTATTTGCAACTTATTACCATCGTACGAACTACGGAAAATGAAGACCCATCAATCAAATGATGACCACTTACAATAAACATTGCAATAGTATTGATTTTACAATGTCCAAAACAAAATTAAAGCAATATTTCCGCGCGCAGTAATAGCTAGGATGTCTTTATATTAAGTAAGATTTGCCCATGCATACTATATTGTATAAAAACAAATTTGGAGTTAAAACAATAAGATAAACTATGTAACAAAACGGTCTACAAACTCGATTGACGAAAAATAAATAAAAAGAAAAAGTGATTAATTATATCAGAAGTTGATAATCTTGGCAGCACTATATTGTGCAATAGCCTTGTGTTCTAGTTTACGCGCCCGATACACAAATGTTACCTGCTGAGCAGTTGATTAAGCTTAATTATAAGACACCAACGACTTGAAATCTTAACAGCTTTTGTTCCTTACATTTATTCGAAAAGTGATAGGCTGCAATGTTATTGCTAATGAAATTGCCTAAATGATTAGCTTAATTTCAGGTCAAAAATTAATGTATAAAAAAAAATATCATACAAATTTCAAACTAGTTATGCAAAGTAGGTTTCAAACCAAATGAGTTCAAATTTTATGAGGTTTATAACTACCTAATTAGAAATCATGGAAGGGAGCCAACATTTCAAAATTTGCATCAGCCTTCTTTAAATTGTGGATTGTGCATTTGAGCTTCCAAAAAGTTGTTGTGTAATCTCCCATGTGTTCATAATACGTGACATTCAAACAAGGCATTAGATACATAAACCGTCGTTCGGGGCTTCTTTTGATTCTGTACATTTAAGTTTCTCAATATTTTTAAACAAAAACACTGTTTATAAATGCATTATAACTTCGGCATGTTTATAAAATACTATATTTTGCGTCATTTTCTATAGGCCTTTTATAAAATTAGATTGCCACTGCCTGTCAAAACGAAAAAAAAACCATCACGGGTCACGCGCAAGCTTTTTTCAGCTCCTGAAACTTTAGCTCGGCAAATTTTGTTCTTGATGTCCATAAACCACAGTATAATAAATTCATAAATTCATCGAAAATTATTCATGAAATTCATCGAAAATTTATAAATTCATCGAAAATTATTCATGATTCATGTTTCAGTGTTGAGCAACTTTACGTTTCCTTAAATTAATTTACCTTAGTCCACTGAAAACCTCAAATATAGGGAAACGCCGTCCGTGACAGCTAGTATACTAGAATCGTCCCAAGTATCTTGCAGTCGGCCAAACTTAATAAGTTGACGGAACGACTTGAAAACTTGAATGAACTACTATCCGGATTGAACATAGCACATGATAATGTCCTGCTGCCCAAGAAAACTGGAGAAAGATGTGAGTGTGAAACATTGTGCTTGACTGACATTTTCATCATCGAACTGGAACTAACACAGCAGATACTCGAAAACAGCATATTTTGAATTGTTTGGATTCAGTCAAGAGGGGTAAAGTGTAAAACAAAAATATGCATACCGTGGATACAGATGAAATTGATCAATAAAGTAAAATTGATAAACTTACTACACAATTACAATTGATTCAAATACATAACCTTCAAATATTTTGATGATTATGATTCATTGTAGCAAGGTAACTTTCCATAGCAGTGGAATAATCTGAAAAACGATTTGATCAGGATTCTATTATTGTTTGTGATCATCAAGCTCCTGTGTGAAGGGCCATAAACGTTTGGGTGGGCCCGTAAGCAGAGTCACTTACGCGAAACCCGCGAATTTAGGGAAGAGAATCTCCTTCCAAAAGCCAGTTAAATTTCACAGCACTAGAATCGAGCCTTCGATTGACAGAATAAACCCAATAGATGGGATCGAAGAGCCCGCCCTCGTTCCGCGAAATGTTCACAATAGGGAGGAGGCAGTCCCATGCTCCCTATCCAAATCGTTTCACTTGGGTGCCCTGATGGTCCCTCCCTTTCCCCGTTATATGTTATTTAATGTAATGTTATATTTAGTTTTTTTTTTCCCTGTATTATCGAGATTTTCAGCCTCGGGCTGGTTCATCTCCCGTCGTGTAGTCACTCAAACACCTCTTTGGGTGTTTTTCGTAACTTGTCCGGGGGTGAGATTTGAACTCGTGACTAAGACGTGAAAGGTATGTATGTTAACCACTAGGGGGTAACCACTACCGGGGTCTCCCCTTTTAGTTTATTTTGTTGTGGTCATTTGATTGCTTACCTTGTGTTAAAAAATCTGGCTAAAAGAAAAAAATGATTAGGGTTATATACCGTTTCCCAGTTATTGCTTCAATAAGCAATACATCAATTGTTCAGGTTTTCTTTATTGAATTAAAAAAATGGACTTTTCACGGATAGTGATAAAAAACAAGCTGAGACAGATAATTGCTTTTGATAAATTGAAGGTAATTATTCACGCTTACTTGCAAAAAAAATTTACGCCTCTTGCGATCGGCCTTCCGGCAGTCAACCGGAACATTCGCCATGGCGGACGAAAACATTCGTGTAGGCATGTTTTTGAGTTATTTCTCCGTTTTATTTATCAATTCCTCCTCAGTTTTCGCAAAAAAATTGTTGGAGTAGATCTTACGCTTCAGGTTGGCCGACTTGGGTACCACATCGATATTCAGCCGCTCCATCTCCTCCAACGATCGCTCCGAGTAATGGGCCGACGCCAGATCCGGCCAGATTACCGCGTCTTCACCCTCTTGGTGAACGACACAACTTCCAGCAGGCATTTCGTACTATAAATTTCCCAGTTCACGGCCAGTCCGAAGCGAAAGAAGAGCGGCTTTGACACCCCCCCTCTCGCTGATTGTCAGCCACAGCAGCACCTTTTTGGGGAACTTGGTGTGTGAAATGAACTTCACCTCGGAAAATACGAAGTGCCCTGCCGGTCGTTGCCATCCAGGGTGAGTTAGGTCTCGTCGTCCATCACCACCGCCACTGCCGCGATTCGCCAGGAAAATCGAGTTGACCATCTTATTCAGCCGCTGCTGCTGCGTCATTGTCTGCAGCTCCGAAACCAGTGGACGCGCCTTCCCCTTCCTGATATGTATGTTAATGTTCGCTAGGTACTTTTTCACTGTTTGGCCGGTTGAACCGACCACCAGGCCAAACGCACGCAGCGATGTAGCCACTTTTCCCTCGGTATTCCTCTTCAGCAGCCTATGGAGCTTCTTGTCGCTCAGGGTTGTCGACCGTCCGGAACCGGGCTTTCGTTCGATGCTCTGATTGTTGTCTAATAATGCCAAGATGTTGTAGATGCCGGAACGGGCGTATCGCGTTGCTTCACTGTTTTTGCCATCACGGCTAGAGTTCGACTGATAGAGCTGTCAAATTTTGTCCGCTGACTCATGGGTTACTATGATTGATGCTGCATGGGTAGTTTCGTCAGTGCGGGTGAAGGTAAACCCATGTAAAGTCGGCCATTTTTGTCCATTTTTTTTAAATGCAAACGTTATAGTATTCCTCGCGTTCATGGGCTAGGGAAAAGAACAGGAGAAAGGAGAGAAAGCATTAGTAATTGGTAACATGCATGTGAGATTTTCATGGTGATATTCTCACAACGGCCGTTCAGAATAGTTCAACGAATGCGTATGAGAAGTCATTCCCGATTGATTTCAAGTTTCTTGCTCAACTCCATCACGCGTAACTACAGAAAACAAGAAACATTTTACTGCATTTTGGAATATCAGGGCAATGATCCCCCATCGCATCTTCAAGTGATCATTACAAGCTGTCCATTAGGTTCAGGCACTTTTGAACGTTGATGTGGCAGTCTATTCACACATGAAATCTGCCGCGACCAACTCGGCAGAACGCGCCCATACCCGTTTCTGAACCGAAGGGCAGGGCATAACCTTCAATTTTTTTGATGGTCACAAAATATTACAATACTTTGGCTAAAACATGTAGAACAAATGATTTAATACGTTTTATGCGGTGAAAAATATTCCTATGTGAAATCGTCAATTGCTGTATTACGTTTGGTGGGAAAATTTCCATAAACTTCATACTTTTCAATTGGTACTGCTCATGCGATTTTTTCACAAGTTTTTGTGAAATGCTGGAATTTTCTTCATAATCTAAGCTCCAACAAACATTCACATTTTTGTAACTATACGATTTTGCCATAGACTACGTCTTTATTTGCTATGTAGGGGTACACTTTACCATTACGAAAATCAGAGCGTCGCGAAATATGGTCTGCTTTTGAATGTTAATTATTCAGTCATGTTATGATAACTAATAAGAATAATGACAGACTTCGTAAAACTCTATCAGGCAGTCCCTTGTCATTTTTTTTTTTTTTTTTTGATGATCATCAATACGAATCAACATTCAGGACACTTTTTAAGATCTTCAGTCTTTAAGAAGAGTGAAATGTCCTCAAAACATGGCCAAAATTGTAACCAATACTGGTGCGTTTTCCCTAATATTGTATGGCCAGTTCCTTAGCGAGCACTCGAAAATAATACAGTGAATGTACATAACTTGTTCTTTACCATGGATCTTCATACAGCAAGAAAGAAATTGGTTGATAATAAATCAAGAGCCGATGGTGTTGTCCAACTACACAAGCCAATCAGCTAAATTGCCAGAGCGTTAAATAGACCATAAACATATCTCTTCTACGAAACACAATTTGAATACTTCTTGCTGCTGATTAATCTTCCCGTTGGCTTGGATTTTGGAAGGACGTTTCTAAGTCCCTACAAAAACATAGAACATTATAATTAGAACTCCACGTCCGAACGACACCACCACTATCAACCATCAAGTAAAGTGTTGATTATACCAAATATCAAAATATGTTAGGTTGGTATTTACCATTGCTAAGTGCTAAACCACGTTAACATGGATCGCATGTAGTCTGCAAAATCTAGAGCAAATAGTCAATCGAACGATTGGATCAAATCGCATTTCCGCATCGCTACACATGTATTCGCAATTGGAATACTTAAAAAGCTGCGTAAGGTGAGCAACGACGACTTACGAAGAAAACAGGAGACAGTCATGAACAAATAACAATATAGCAACAAAGCGTTCGACAAATGTCTTGAGACAGTCGTCATACTTCATTGAATTTTAAATTAACGCTCCGACACCACCTCCGTGCCTCCCTTCAAAGTTAATTGAATGAACCCGCTGCTGTGGCTGTGTGCATGCAGCTATCCACCATTCGAGGCCGCCAACAATTGAACAGTGCAACTGTATACACTTGGGTGACCATCTGAGACAATCGGCCGGAAACCACTCGCCCAAGCAACTCGAGAAGTTTGATCTTTCGCTCGTGAATTAGAACAGCGTAACTTCTTGCTTTTCTCGGAACAAGACCTTTGCCCAGAAGTGCTGAAACATATGAATGAACGTAGGCCACTTGAGATAGAGAAAAAGGTTAAATGTTAAGACATTATCAAACTGAGCATCTGATAGAGACATTATCTTGAAATAACTGTTCCTGATTTTCCGGTAAATCTGGGAAGTGTTAGTGCGCAGTCGGAAGCGAACATTGAATAAACAGTAATATATTAGATCCCATCTGGTCATTGCTGCTTTTCTTCGTTTATTTACAGATGCAAAACTTTGCAGATACCTTATGACCGCCTTCATTGATTTAAAATCCATAAAAATGGCACTAATGTTAGAAACGCTTCTAAATGTTTACCACCAGTAACCAAAAATGATTCATGCAGCATGATCTCCTAATTTGCAATAAGTGCCCGGCCGGTTCAATAGAATGCCATCCATCTCCCGGAGTGCGTGCAGGGGAATAAGCAGAATTTCCTCGAGAGCGAGTGCCAGAAAACAACACACAATACTTCGGTGAATCGACTCCGGAGAAATTAATAGATTTATTTATTGAAAGATACATGTGTGAGCAATCACTGGAAGCCATTCATGGGTGGCAAAGAGATACGGCGAACATTGAGTAGAATCGATTGATTTGACGTCATGCAAGGATGAGTCAAGATGCGAGTCGCGGACCGATGGCGAGTGCCTGGGTACTGGCTATTTGGCGGTAGTTATTTATATAAATGCTCTTAGAAAGGCGAGATTGCTCGTCGTTATGGAATGCTTTGATTGGCAATGAGAATGCGCTTGGTTCCACCTAACGTATCGCTTTGTTGAATACAGAATTTTTTTGTTTTTTATTAAGTGTACGACTTGACGGAAAATGATCTCAAAAATATACACACCGAAGTGTTGAAGAGAATTGACTGAGGTTGCCTCGCTGGATCAGTGAGTTTTTAGTCAATGGTGAATCGTACACATATTTCAAATACTGCAATACACACATACTAGAAGGACATTTTGTGTTGGAAAATTTCAATGGTATAGAGCCTATCGACAGATTAATTCAATGTGTTATGCACCTATACATGACAGAGACGCCAAATTATATTCTTTAAAGTTCAAAATTTCTGGGAATTGTAAGTAGGGTAACGGGATGTAGTGTCAGCCAAGCTGCTTCATTCTTCCATTCACACCGTTTTAAACATACTTTGATTCGTTGTGCAGTTACATAAATCACGGTGCTTTATCGGATGATCGATTTGTTTACATGCTTTTTCATTCAAAACAAATCATTTCAACGATAACATATATGTTCGATAGTCTAAAAATTAAAACAAAAGGCAATATTGTTTGCTGGAACATTTTTCTATGCCCTAACAAAAAGTCATGCGAATGTCGGTGCACTGAGACCGACACATGTAAGCATCGATTAGAACAAAACAAGATTTATAAAAGACAAGTAGCTACATAAATGGCAGCAAAAAAAAAATATTAAAAAAAAAAATTTAAAATCGCCAAAAATCAAACAGGATTGGCAACAATGCCAAAATTGCAACTAACCATAGAAAAACTGAACTACTCATAACATAACTTTTTGAAACTATCCATAATTATGTGATTTTCAAGCAATGAAAAACATTCAAAATTGCAGAAAAACATTTAACAAATTTCATTAAAAAAAAATCGTAATTCTCCCTGGAAAAAACAGTAGAAAAATCACAAAACTCAAAAGAAAAATCAAAATTTTTTATGGAAAAACCTTAAATTTTTCATGTAACAACCATAAATTTTTCGTAGATAAATTAAAAACATCCATACGGGTCACTCCATTCGAGGTGACCGAGAAAAAGTGCAAACGTGTAAAAAATGCAATTCTCATCAAATGCGACTAATATGAATATGAATATGAAATTTCCAATTCAATTGTCACCCTCAGTGTTTTTCACATCGTAAACACTTAAAACCTCAGGGTATTTTAGCCGCTGTAGAACTTATTCAAAAATAATAGTCAAATAAGAAAAATATTCGTTCCACAAACAGTTTGATTTCGACAAAGTGAAGACATAATAGTCAAAATATCGTAAGTAATATATGACATCTAAATAGTTTTTCTGGTGTTTGCTTGCTTCCACAAACAAAATAACAGCAGAAACAGATAGAGGGAGTTATTACTTTCTGAAAAATCAACTACCTCATTTAACACTAAATATATTTTTGTAACTTTGTACACTATTTGAATTTTCGTTTTCCAAAATTTTATGAAAATTGGATAAAAGCTCGGCTCTCTACAATTTTTCAAAGTATGGGTCCTACATGGTCCTGATTTTTCATTCCCATATAAAATGTATGGAGAATCGGAGAAAAACTTCAACTATGTTTCCAAATGTGAGCACACACGGGCACATAAACCCAATAGGCTTATTTTGAAGATTTTTTTGCCAGCTCTCCGAAAATCTGGGTTTCATCTTGCGCAAACTTGCGCAAATACGGTTCCGGGAGGTCAGAGTCCAGGAATGTCCGGGAAACCAGTAGAATTGGTAAATACATAAATCTCGTACTACATTACCATGGTTTTACCCTTCTTACAAAGAAGTATGTAAATATATCTTGGAAAACGGGCTGAGTTTTATATACGGCAAACTCAACTTGATGAACTGAAAACATGTCTGGATATGTATGTATGTGTGTAACAAAATTTCTAACTCAGTTTCCCAAGCAACTATTGAACTGATTTGAATGAAACAACTATCAAATGAAAGGTACTCTTGTCCCATACGTGATTTTTTAATGGAATCGGTATACTAGTTCCGGAGATACCCCCGGAGAAGTGACGAATTTCTGACTTAGATCAAATCCCATCTCAACATTATCGACTAGATGCGATAAAACCGCGCCGACACCATATGGACTGGCCTCAACAGCAAGAATGATCGGCTTATCCGGGTCAAACGGTTCGAGAAGATCATTCTGAAGCAATAAAGACTTGGTACTCTCAAATGCTTGACGGCAGTCAGGAGTCCAAACAAAACGACTATTTTTACGGAGTAGATTATAGAGAGGACGGAGTTCTATCGATAGATTTGGAAAGAATCTAGTGACCGCTGCAAGAATTCTTTTACACTGGTTTTTTTACCCAGACGCCCACTTTCTGTGGTATAAATTTCTCGGTGTTTCGTGCAGTGAGTCAAAAGTTATTCCAGATGGAAGCCGAGAGGAGAGAAAAAATTCTGCACACCCACGTTGATAATCCAACGTGGTCCGCAATAAAAATCGCATAAACGTTGAAAATCGCCAAATCAACCGTGTATGATGTGCTCAAACGTTTCAGGGAGCGAAAGAGCGTGGATCGAGTGCCGCAAGGTAAGCGTCGTAGTGGAACATATGACCGCAAGCTGAACCAGAAGGTGTTGAGAACCGTCAGAGCAAACACTGGACTATCAGATAATGAAATCGCACAAAAATACGTTGCTGCTCACAGAACCGTTCGAAGAATTCATTTGCGAGCAGGATATCGTTCTTATCGAGCCAGCAAGCAACCAAACAGAACGTTGAAGCAAAGTTTCGTCACCAAAACTCGAGCTCGGAAATTGTACCAGCAGGTTTTGACGAAGTACCGAGGATGCCTGCTCATCGACGATGAAACCTACGTCAAAATGGATTTCGGACAGCTTCCTGGCCAAAAATTCAACATGGCGATGGCACGAGGAGATGTTCCTGCGAAGTTTAAGTTTGCTTTTATGGACAAATTTGCCAAAAAAAATATGCGGAGCAAAGACCAAAGTGTTCGTGACGAATAAGACGATAAACTCGAAGCTGTACAAGGAAGAATGCCTCAAAAACCGCCCATCATTAAAGCCCATGATGGTCCCGTGAAGTTTTGGCCAGATTTGGTGAGTTGCCGCTACAGCCGGGAAATCATCGAGTGGTACCGCGATAATAACGGAGATTTCATCGATAAAAACATAAATCCACCCAACTGCCCGCAGTTCCGGCCCATCAAAAGATTTTGGCAAATAATGAAGCGGAAGCTTAAGAAAAGTGGAAAAACGGGTCGGGACGCGACTCAGATGACCAAAATGTGGAACAAATGTGCCAAAGAAGTTGACTCCGGAGGTGTGCAGCGTTTGATGGGATGAATAAAGAAGAAAGTGTGATTTTTTTGCTTAAAGTACAGTGAATTACCTTTGTTTTGATGTATGAAACTTATTTGTACGTCAATCCGTTACCGAATACAGATGATTTTGTTATTCCGGATTCTAAATGGACATAGCTTTATGCTTGGAGTTGTTTTACATGTTCAGGTGTGGGGGCGTCAACTATCGCTTTTACCTTAGACTCCGTTTCCCTTCAGACGAGATGCTGTAGCCCAAATATTCAATTTCAGACTGGAAAAAAAGTGGATTTTGCGAAATTAATCTTAACGTTGTGATCGTTAAGCTTCCCACGAACGAGGTAAAGGTTCCTTCTGCAATCTTCCACGGTTGTTCCATCAACAATAATGTTATCCAAGTGAGCTATTCCTGGGGAATTGACCAGAATCTGATCAATTATTGATTGGACGCGGGGCGGATGTTATCCCAAAAGGCATCCTTGTGTAACGAAATAGACCTTTATGGGTATTTATAGTACCCTGTGACGCTTCAAACAGCTGGACCTGTAAATAGGCTCCAGATAAATCTATCTTACAGAAACTTTTCCAGGTAGCCACCTTAGCCAAAATGTCATCGATTCAGGGTAGGGGATAGTGGTCAGCGGTTATGTAACGATTCAACGTGGCTTTACCGTCCAAACAAATACGCAATGATCCATCTTTCTTTGTGACAACCACGATTGGACTTGCCCAAGAAGATGATCGCACAGGAATCAAAATGCCTTCGACAACTAACTCTTCTAAACTTTTCTCAACTTTCCCACGAAGAAGAAACGGGACTGTGTACGCCTTATGAAATACGGGCGTAGCGTTCGGTTTCAGGACAATTTCTGCTGAATAACCGGTAATCGCGCCTCTATTGGTGTCGGATACTACTTTCGAAAATCGCGTTTGGATCTCTATCTCAAACGATGGTTCTAAACTACTTACGGACTCAACTGAAAACACTTTCCTCCAATCCGGGTCAAACAGTCACGACCCAGTAGCGGATTAATTTCATTGTCTGTGGGAATTACGATAAGGCTCAACCTGCCGTGGATTCCTGAAGGTGCGATGACACGAACAGTAACAATACCTTCCGGTTGAATTCATTGACCTGAAACTGAAATAAATTCTTGAGAAGTAGGAGCTATTGGACAATGCGCGAATAACTTTTGATACTTACCGGATGAGATTACGCTTCTAAAAGCACCGCAATCAGCTTCAAATTCTAGACGGTGACCTTCACAGTCCAGAGACACAAATGCTGGAGAATTGACCCGGTTCAATGACCTCGAACTACCGTTTCTTGAAGAGGGTAGATTACTGACGCTCAGCTCCAAGATAGATAGACTGCTATGTCCTGGAACACCCGCTTCTGGAAAATGACTGACTGCGACTGATTCATTTGGCTCATCGACTACGGCCAAGAGATTTAGACGGAGTACTTCCACTGCATCTGACATTTCTGCCACATGATTGTTTCCACTAGGTTTCTTCGTAGAACGATTTTTCGACAGGCTTGCCGCAGGTATAGCAAGTCCAATTGCGAGTTGGGTACGTGGCTGCGTCATGCTGGCGACTGCAACGGTAGCATGGCTTACTGAACTTCTACAGTGGACGACTAGCCGTTTTGCGTTTCTCCTTTTCTTGTTGATACGGTTTGCTGTTTTGCTCATTTCCTCCTTCTCTTTGATACGCTGCCAATTTCGCAGACGACTGACTTGACATTTCTCTGTTTTGGGAGAATGCGGCTTCCCAACTTCTGGCTATCGCACATGCCTTCTCAAACGTAAGATCTGCTTCGGACAGCAGTTTTTAGTTCGCAATCCCTGGTCACTAATTCCAGCGACAAACTGGTCACGAAGGGCATCGGATAGATACGCCTCGTAATTGCATGTTTGGGCTGTGGCCTTGAGATTGACAATGAACTCGGTGACCGACTGGGAGGCAATCTGTTCGCACTTTTTGAACTTGTACCTCTCTGCCACGACGTTTGCTACGAGGGTCTTCAAGCGCACATAGTCTGGCCGCGACCGTTTACAGACTAGGGCCAGCAACTGTGATTAGCACGGGAAATTTCTTTTCATACGGCGTATCGTTAACCAGAAAGAACATCTCCAAACGATTGAGATACTCTTTTATATTCTCTCTTAACACGATTGGTTCAATCTGACCAAACATACCAGCTCGAATCACTACAGATCCACCATCTTCTTTCTTCACCGTAGCACCAGTGGAGTTTTCTCCTTCTGTCGACATCGTGCTTAATTGAGGTTATGTCTTAACCGACCAGTACACACTTAACTTTTTATCCTCGTCGCCAAGTTTAACTGTTGTGACTTGGAGGAAATAACAGCACGCTTTTAATTGTATGTATGTATGTAAAAGATATCACTCATCGTTGCAGGCACAGCCATAAGACAGTGGAATGTCCTCAACGAATGATTTGATCAAGTTCGACATCTGCCTGTATTCAATTTAACACTGTCTGAAGGGCCAAAAACGGGTGGGCGGACTCGTAAGCAGAGACACATACGCGTAATCCGCGGGATAATGAGAATCTCCTTCCAATGCTAGAATCCTACCTAATGTCGAACAAGCCATCAAACGTGAGGACTTCCCAATGAGTGGGTAGAAGAGCTCACCATCAATTCACGAATTGTTAATGACGGGGAGTTGGCAATTCTACTCTCCTCGTCCAAATCGCTTCCATCCGATGCCCTGATGGTCCCTTCCCAACCCTTTTTATTTCATGTATAATATAGTGATGTTCATATAATAATGTAGAGTATTTTTCTTTATAATAATAATCTTACCTTCCCTGGTCTACCTGGTTGTAAATAATATAATATGATGAAATAACTGAAACAATGATAGACATATGGAAATTATATGCTGCTTGGTGCCTCATTACAGCTCAATCATTGGTAGTTGAATGTAACCGGAATGTGAAACCTTTTTTGCCAAACCATTTCGTAATTAAATGAAGTATAAACATGCATTATGGCATGTTATGTACGTATATATAACATATGGGTCATAATCAGCAGAATTGAAAAGCATTTATTAATTTTAATAATATCCAATGATCTAATTTAATAGAAAGGATCCTTGAGCTACAATGACAAAAAAATAGCTATACTATCTGGAACAAACTTCCTTGTACTGTTGAAGCAGATAGAATTTAATTAATATTATTATTATTTTTAATAATAATTTCAATATGTTTTTATAATATACCATAATGGAAATAATACGACGTTGCAATAAAATAATAAATAATGTATATATAATAATACAATGCAGCCGTTTGCCTCTTCGGCAGCGGTGTTAGTTGCTTTAAACTCTGAAATAACGGAAATTTCCAATGTGATATAATGAAACATAGTTGATCTCCTGGCAGCCGTTTTGCTAGGAAAATGTAAGCAAACAATAAGGCGAAATAAATTCCCTATGAATATGATTATTGCCTAAAAACGGAAGCTTAATAAATCTAAAATAAAAAGAAATAAAAATAAAAACAAGAGGAAATTTGATTTATCCGCTAATTTTTGTTTCCCACTGGGCCCATAAATGATTCTTTATGCCTGTCTAATAGAAGATGTAGGATGAATGTTAGGTTTTGTATTTTTAATTGTCTTATGATAAAGAAGGGAAAAAATTGCATTAAAAACCATCGTATCTTTTCATATACATAGCGTGAGTTAGGTTGGCTTAGACTCACAACGATGCATAAATGCGAAGCTGAAAATATCATTAAAAATATTGTGAAGGTTTTGTGATAATATAAAATTATAATAACCATTACACTTGTTATGTCTGCAGATTGTGGTCCTGCTACAATTGTAAACGGACTTGCATTATCATAGCCACTGGGAAAAAGTAATCTTAAATTATTATACCTGAAATTAGCACTGTAATTATTATTATCTGAAATTAGCACCGTCGGACCGTATTAAGAATACTTCCATTTTTCGTGGCAGGGTAAGATTTCAGCATACTACCTTACCGGGTCGCGCTGCCGATGCCAGGACAGACCGCACGTCCTTGGTGGACACAGACGCTCGGCACGCACCTCCTCAATCTAACTGAAGTCAGAAGGACAACAGTGCCCAGGCTGCACTACCAGCTAAGTACGCAACCCTTAGCTGGCGGTCTATGTCATCTCTTGACCCGTGGAAGCATGAGGTAGGAACTTGTGAGGACCAGGGCTATGCTGCGGGGACGCACGCTCCCTGCCCATTGTCGACTCACCATTTTGCAGCCCAAGCACGCTTTTAATTAAATAGATTTTGGTGGGTGTTGGGGGGGCCAGCGCGCCGCTCGATGGTCTTCGTCTCCTGGAACATTTTAACAACGCGGGACACGGTGGAATGGTGGATTCCAAGCCTTTTGCCAATCCATCTGTGTGACTGACCAGGATTATCGATCACCGCGTCCAAGATTTGCTGGCGTAGCTTTTCTTGTTTCGAATGCATCTTGAAAACAGATGACAGATGCGATAAAATTTTGCACACATAAATATAACACTCTAAACTAGTATTACTCAAAATTTAATTAATCTCTACCCACGGGATAATAAGTTACACCCAAAACAAAGTGTCGCATTATTTCCGAGTCCAATCTTTAATTTAATCAAGTTACACTATTGACTACTGCAACTATTTACTTCGGTGGTCTGTAGGGAAAGAGATTGAGAACACATGTCGTATAATCTTAGATGAATTATGGCTACTCATGGTAATAATTATGATGGATTGGCTTTCAAGCCTGAAATAAACTTAGGGATATATCAGTCATAACAATAGACTTACTAAAGGGTGTATTCGATAAAAATGGCACACAGAAAATCTTCTGTAACTTTTGAATCGTATGAGTAAAAAACCTAGAAATTTGAGTAGATCTTATCCATAGTGTATTATTTACATCTGCCAAGTTTCATAGTTATACATTCAGTAGTTCCAGTCATGTCGTCGAAACAAGAAATTGTCCGTGAGAAAATTTTGTGCACTCACAATCAAAATCCAGGGGCGTCCCACCGGTGGATTGCTAAAAGGCTTGGAATTGCAAATAAAACTGTGTCTCGTGTAATAAGAACCTTCAAGGAGCGTCTGAGTGTCCAAAGGAAGGAAGGGAGTGGTCGTGAAAGTGGTCCAATGGACAGTAAAATGGCCAGGAAAGTCGTACAACAATTCAAGAACCGTCCAAACATGTCAATTCGAGATGTCGCTAAAAAGTCTAAGGTGTCAGTCGGTTTTGTGCAGAAAACCATGAAACGTGCTGGGTTACATGTTTACAAAGTGCAAAAAAACCCCAAACCGGAATGAAAAACAAAACATCACTGCGAAATCCCGCGCCCGGAAACTTTACACGAAGCTGCTCACCAAATCCGGTTGCATCGTGATGGATGACGAAACATACGTCAAGGCCGACTTCCGTCAACTTCCTGGGCAAGAATATTTCGTTGCCAAGTCGAAGTTCGATGTTCCGGAGGATGTTCGAAAGAAGAAACTATCGAAATTTGCAAAGAAGTTTCTAATCTGGCAGGCGATTTGCGGATGTGGTGAAATAAGTGCTCCCTTCATCACTTCCGGAACAATAAACGGTGCGATTTACACGGAAGAGTGCCTTAAGAAGCGTCTCTTGCCATTCATTAAGAAGCACAAAGGATCAACTCTGTTTTGGCCTGATCTAGCATCCTGCCACTACGCTCGAAACGTATTGGAGTGGTACCGAGCCAACGGAGTCAATTTTGTGCCAAAGGATATGAACCCACCAAATTCACCGGAACTTCGTCCAATTGAAAAATTCTGGGCAATTATGAAAACGGAACTTCGCAAACATCCCAAAACTATAAAAACAGAGCTAGAATTGAAGAAAATTTGGGTAAAAACAACAAAAACAGTGGGAAAATCGGTTGTACAAAATTTGATGGGTGGAGTGAAAAGGTAGGTGCGGGCATTCGGGATGGGAGACGAAATTGAATAAAACAAATGTTGTAAATCAAAACTCATTAGTAGTTCTTCATTCCCTGAAAATTTCAAGAAAATCCGATAATCAGTTTAATTTTGATGAGTATATATGTGTGTGCCATTTTTATCGAATACACCCTTTATTCATCCCACATGCTATAATTTTCAACAATTGTCAAACAATACAATTAATGATAATTTACTCCAGTTTGTTCGGGAAATTTTTTTTTTCATTCAGCTTCACATGAAAATAAATCACTTTTTGAAAATTCACTGGTCAAGCTCAACTTGTTCGCCCTTGAGTTTAACCACTCACCGATCTTCTAATTCAATTCTTTATTTCCCAAACTAATGCATTCGTGTTGGACGGGATTCTGTACCAACTTTAAATGGGAAACTATTCATGACCATGATAAAAAAGTTTCCCCGTACCTTCGCGGGATTTTGTAGCGATGGCGGGATTCTGGCGGTGTGCAGAAGACGGAGGGTTTTCCAGCGGATGCCGAAACGTCTTCTTCCGGTGTGGTGTCAGGCACGACGATGATTTGTTCGACCGTGCTGACGTCGTAGATGTCTTGATGTCGTTGAGTTAACGGCGGATTGCCTGTGGTCGGTCGCTTTCCCAAAAGATGGCGGCGTGAGCTCGTGTGCAATGGCCGAATTAAATGTGCGGAGGGAGTGGCGGCTGCACGGAAGGCTTCCGATTTGGAACCATCGAGAGCGTCCGGAATAACCGTTCCCTCGAGCTAGCAGCCTGGTTTCCCTTACGACCTGGCTTCACGTACCTTTCGGGTTCAACAAGCGAGGACTAACAACAAACTGCTAACTCTCGGTTCGGGTTTGGTCCTACGTACGATAATTGGCGACGTATGGGACCACGCTCTCGGAACCTAACAACCGGGGTTTGTAGCGTGATGGTGGTTTCTAAAACAGTTTTGGGCGACTGTCGGGTGCGTTTCGCTCGACTAACTTGCGAACTTCACTCCCCTCCGTTTGGTTTCATTCACGCTGACGAAAAACTACTTCTGGAAACACACCAAAAGATCCGTTGAAAGCACTTCACTTTCAAACCCACTGTTCTCTATTTATTACTTTCGACAAACTTTGAAGGACACACGTTTCACTTCTCAAAAACTTTAATCTTTTAATTCGGAACTTAAAAACCGCGATACTTCTACTTCTCTTGTGCAAGCGATAATGAACGAGCTCAAGGATTGTTTTCCTTCGAAACTTTGAAGAACAATAATTTATTATTTAGTAAATTTCAAATAGCAATAGCAGTTCGGCGCCTTCTTGGATTCAAACAAGTGATTAAAAAAAAGCTATACACGTTTTAAGAGCCATTGCTGCACTCACTGAAGTAGTATCCCACTTTGCTTAGCCGAGACGCAAACCACATGAAACATTTCCCCATAGAAGCAAATCAAGTCACCAGGCAAAGACTGGTTATATTTGGTCTCGCTTTTAAATTTGAATCGTCAAGCTGACTTAACGGTTGGAACTTCCCAGGAGTGCTAGAGAGAGTTTTCCCGAGGTTCAGAAGAGAATATTTCAGAATTTCAGAACCAGGATTTCTTAAACTTCAGGAAGAAACCTCTCCAAAGAACAGAAAGAAATTTCCCAGAAACTTGGAAGATACTTCCTAGTAGTTTGAGCAAGAATTTATCAGAAATTCAGGAACAAACTCCCCCACAGTTCAGTAGAAAACTTCCCAAAAGTTCAGAAGAAGCCTTCTCAGAAGTTCAGGAAGAAACTTCCACCAAATGTAAGGGAGTTTTCCTAGAAATTCTGCAGACGACTTTCCCAAAATTTCGGTAAAATTTTCCTCCGAGTCCAGGATGGACTTATCAGAAGTTTAGAAAGAATAAGCTAAGGATAAAATTTCCCCCAATTACAGGAAGAATCTTTCCAAGAGAGGGCATTATAAGTTCCAGAAGAAATTTCTCAAAAATTTAAAGAATTCAGTAGAAAATTTCCCAGAAGTTCCGAAGGAAACTTCCCAATAGTAATTGGAATAACCCAAAAGTGCCAGATAGCTTCTTTGAAGATCAGAATCGAACGTTCTAGAGTTTCAGAATGAGGCTTCCTCGAAGCTCAGGAATTCTCACAAGTTCAGGTTGATACTTCTGAGAAATTTAGGAAGAAACGTTCCGGAAATATAGGGGGTAATTTCTAATTGTTCAAGGAAGAGTTTCTCAGAAATTCCGGAACAAACTTCCCCGAAGTTCAGAAAAGGACTTCTCAAAAGTTCAAAAAGTAACTTTCAACAAATTAAAGAAAATTTTCCAAGAAATTCTGCAGAGAAGTTTCCCAAAGTTTTGGAAAATTTTCCTCGCAGTTCTGGATGGATCAGAGGTTTAGTAACTAAGTTCAGAAAAAAAAAACTTACCAAAAGCTTCTGAAAGGTTAAGTTGTGTTGTTAGATGTGTATTTTCGAAAACATCAGGAGTGACTGCCAAAGTTCATGAATAATCTTCCCCAGCATTTTAGCTAAGAGCTTTGTAGAAGATTAGAGAGAGCCATAGGCGTAGCCAGTGGGGGCAGGGGGGGCCGTTGCCCCCCCCCCTAAGTTTTGATTTTATTTTTAGAATTTTATTATTTGTTTCAATATATTATTATTTATTTTTTATCTCTAGAAGGTTGCAAGGTAACTTGTTGCAATACAGTTGATATTACTCCAATACTACTCAATTAAGTCACAATCAAGTCACTGTATCCAAATATGACGATTTTGTGTTGCTTGGGATGTTCGTCAGATTGCTCCTTTGCCTAAATAAAAAAGCCAAACTACGCGAAGTTGCCTCGATTTTGTAACAAGTTGTAGCAAAAAAGCGTAAAAATGACATCCATGAGAAAAAAGTTGTAATTATATAATAGTTTTTAAATAGTAACGAGTAACAATTTTATTACAATATTTTTCCTTTAACCTAAAACCCAACCTATGTATCCTAAAGTATCTAAAAACCCCAAGCAGCACACAACAGTCAAAACTGGTTTCAGCAGCTCTATTGTGACTTAATTGAGTCACAGAGCAGTCACCTTTACTGGGTTGAAACAAATGTGCTACTAGGGAAATATCTCCTAATCTGTAATGTAAGCTATTAGATAAGCAATGATTGATTTTTTCCCTGCTAGCTGAAAGTTGAAGAAGCTGCTCAATAAAATGTTCAGTTCTTGGTTAATCAAAAAACTGAATATTCAAACCTATGCTATAGCTTTCAGAAGCCAAATAATACTAGATTAAGAAACACAGTTGATAGTTAGAAAAAGTATCAACGAAAAATATTTATTTGAACTATTCATGGCATGGGTCAAACCGCCCCGTTTTAGGGTACTGTAGTTTCCATATTATTGAGAATATATGTTGATCATATCTTACAGTTTGATTCAGCGTGTGAGAAGCAGTGAACAGCAAGCTAGTCAGGAGCGAGAAGTTGCAGTTGTCTTATCCTATTCAAATAATTTATCCGTTTTTATGAGCATGAGCAGGATAATGAGCATGATTAACCGCCCGAAGATGTTATTCCGTTACTGCCAGTTCAGCTGTTATTACTGAGAAGATCAACAGATGATGCAAACATGCTCAATGTGTAAAACTGGTGATCCCAAACTAAGGCAATACCGGCGCTGGCCTCGCCCGAATGCAGGTCAAATAAGGAAAGGGTAGGAATGCGTTAACGTTTATTTGGACGTTTTATTTGAAGCCGAGACCACCGCCGCACTTCCACGAGAAATCACTGGGATTTTGGATGACAAGATTGGGTGGCAGCAGGGTTCGTTTTGGTAAACAATAAGCTGAATTCACGCTTCGTTTAGTAAAATATTTAAATACTAGTACCGATTTCTGATTCGAACCGATTACAACAGTAAGGATGCTATTGGGGCCACACACAAAGTGTAATGGTGTTTTTTCATCGGAAAAACAAGGTGATTTTTTATAATGTTGTTAATCCGATTTGATCTGAGTTAAAACCAATAATAAGGATGCTATTGGAGCCACTTCACAAAGTGTGATGGAGGTTTTCCGTTAAGAAAACAAGGATAATTTTATGAACGCTTGAGAGACGCTTTGTTGCCTTCTTACTGTGCTCACTCGATCACTCGTTACACCGAATTATAGATAACCGAAACAATATGAAACGCGCCATGCTCGATAGGATAATAGTGCGTAATAAAGCATCGACACAACCTTCACAGCCGATGCTCGAACCAAACTCATTTTTCGCAATTCATAATTTTTACTACTGTATTCTACAATCTATTGCACTGCTGTAACTAATAACTGTATCAACCTTGCTGAAGTGTCTAATGAACAATCTATGCTAATCCATTAAAAATTGAAATTTAGGGATTTCAAAAAAATAAGAGTCCGCAGATGCATGTTGTGCCTTCTGGTAACTTTATGTTTCTATTGATATCCATGCTCATCGGTTTAATACCTACCGGAGGAGACTTGGCCTTATGCCAAATGGATTTCATTATCTCCAGTCCGCTCAACCAATTGCAACGTTTTGTGATAGATTGGACGGATTATTATAATTTGAGATAACTCCATGCAGATGTCTTCCAAGTTTGGCAGATCGACAAGCAATCGGTGGAGAGTTTAGAGGAAGACCGGAAGAATAAGCGATGGTTCTGCGCGTGTTTATAAAACAGAAGAACCTTCATAACAAAACGAATCATCGGGTAAAATACATACGGTTTTTTTTTTAATTATAAGCAGTCTGAAGCAGTTAGATACAAACTCATGTAGGGATTACTATTCCTTGGTTTCCATTTCACCTCGTTTGAAAGATTTGATCTTTGATTCTGAAAATTTTCCCACTTAGAGTACTTAGAAGCAAAGGAAAAAGTTGAAATGCTTTACCAGAACGTCAGAGAACTTCGAGATACAATCGTTGAAGTGAGATCGATCACTGCATATCGAACCTTTGAATGTAAAATATTTAACGTAATAATGCTGTTTTGATAACTAGATAATAACTCCTCTTCTGAATCATCTTTGAAATTGATATCGACAATTGTACACATATTAATTAATAACTTCCTCGAGAAATTATTAAAATGGCCATTTTTAAACAGCGTTCTTAACGAGGTTTTCTGAATAACAAAAACATTGATGTAATTCGCAAAACAAGAGTGAAAATTGTAAAAACTTATTCTTCGACTGTCAGTAATGACAGTTAAATTGATGAAGGTCTTGAATTATTTTATGGTGTAATATTTCAATGACATTTTGAAAAAAGTTCGGTTGCCGACTCGATCCATTCAGTCGGCTTCTGTAATGCATAATTTTGCTTGACTCGACTTCTATAATTGACCCCATAGAATGAGATCCTTTAGACTAGACCGTCTGGTTACCCAGTAACAAACAAAACAAACGTCGGCTTCTTGTGCGGACGATGAAGGATCTCATTTCTCGAGTAATTCATGATAAGGGCCAAAAACCAATTGTAAACAATGACTTTAAACGTCGATCTCTCACGAATCACAAGACTCCTACGGTAAGATTGGGTCCTCCCTTAGCTCAGTCGGCAAAAACGCAGCTACAAAGTAACACCATGCTGGAGGTGGCTGGGTTTGATTCGCAATTTGGTCTAGGAATTTTTCGTTAAGAAAAATTTCTCGACTCCCTGGGCATAGGGTATGATTGTACTTGCCACACAACCATACCAATGCAAAAATGGTACCTGGGATCGGAAGCTCCCAATTAATAACTGTGGAAGTGCACTTAGAACACTAAGTTGAGAGCAAGCAATAAGCTAATTGTGAAAGCAATAAGCTTGAAATGCTAAGAAAGAAGCAGAAAAAAATATATGGCAGAGTAAACATTTCTCTACCAGATGCTGCTTTCAAGTCACAAGAATGTTTTGAGCTTCAAAGGAACCGACGTTTTTGTTTACAATTGGCTGAGTGAGTGAGTTAATCGAGTTTTGTTGAAAAACTCCTGTTTAAAATTGGACAGGGTTTCTTCTGCTGATTTCCAGTAGAATCAATTAATATAAATAAAGTTTCGTACAGCTATAAAGCTCTATATGATATTAAATTTACTAAAATGGAAAGAGCTCACATAAACGGATAATAAAATCAGCAAAACGTTCGACTTTAATACTCTGAACTCTGCTGAACAGGCCATCCGCAGCCTTAACATAACCTCCAAAACCAAAACCACTGAAGTCGAATTCATAAAAAAAACTCCGATTTGTAACAAACTTAAAAACCTTATTTTTTCGAATTAAGGAGTGGAGTGGAGAAACAGGAAAGAAAACGCGACAGCTTACTCAAAACAGAACCGTCCGCGGCGACGTTTGCTGCGATTTTCCTTGAGTTGTCACCCTTACGTCATAATCACAAACACAATAAATCATGATGTCGAATGCTTAACTACTGATTAACCTTCTATGTGCCAGTTTCAATGTACCGTTCTTCAGTGATTAGAGTTTTTATAAATAGTTTTTATAATATATTAGTTTTATAAATAAATATGTGCTTATTTCATTCAATTCATCCCCATTGAATTAGAGTGGATAACCCTAACAGCCTCCGTTGTTAAGCTTCACAATCAACAGTGTCGTTCGCAGGCGGAGAAACATTGCTAAGTTTCCCTTCCACTATCGAACGAAGCATAATCTCGCAATTCTATCTTTACTGGCTTCCGACCGTACAAGGGAGTAAACAGTGAGCGAGCATATATTCTTTTCCACAGCCCCAGTATCACCTTCCGCTTTGTCGTTGTTGTTCAATTTTCCTACACATTTGAAAAGCTGCGCGCCACATAGCTGGAGCTTGATGAGAGCACGCGAATCGACATTGGAGGGCAATTCGTATTTGTCACTACCTAAGAGATGCGCTCGATTGAAGCTATACCAGATTGACCCGGTCTTCCGTGCGTTCAACATCTCAGTTCGGTTCTTTCGAATGGTCGGCCCGTGGTGACCCGTCCCTATACCCGTTTGTCACCGCAGCACCGTCGCCGTTTGTCGCCGTCGTTGCGTTCCGTTGGTGTTTGAAGAGCGGAAAAAGTCTATAGATAGGAGCCAATTGGGATCGGCGCGCATCAGTTGGGTTTGGACTGTGATTTGATCAACATGGATGAAACGGACTTCTGGACCGTTACGAGACCTAATGGTATTTTGGAAAATAAGTTTAACATTTATAGTTGATTGTTTGCTTATAATTTGCTCTTGTTTTTAACAATTGGCTGATTTGTGGTTTATAGTGTATTGAGTGTCGTGTGGAGTTTTAGATGATTACAGCAGGAGCCCGAATAACTGCACTGAACAATTGTTAATCGTGAATCTACAATGTGTTTGAAATGACAGAATCGAGTTCTACGGCTTGGAGGCACACTAACTGATTATCATAGACGAGAACGTTTCACTTAATTCGGAAGATGAGAAGATTAAAGAGTAAAGTGGTTCATCTGTTGTCGCGTCTTGGCTGTATCTGTAGCCCTTATGTGGTTCATATGTGTGTTCATAAGAAGTGCGCTGAAATTGGCCAAGAAGTGACCAGTACAGTCCGATATGCTAAGTGCCTTCATAAAATGAAAACTGTATCACTGCGAAGCATCAATGAAAAGGCCGAGAAGAATACAACAAATATCATAACAGCAGTTTCTGCCTGTGTATTAGAATACGTATTATCGTCGATGATGATAACGTGCTCGATTGAGACGTAGGTGGGTGGACACGGTGTGAGTGGTGTCGAAGAGACAACGTGCGATATTTGACTCGCGGGAAGCCGCAATGATCGCGCTGATGTCTTTTGTGTACCTATGTACTTTACACACAAAACTCTCGCGTCGAATAGGTGCCCACTTTCCGCGTCGAACATGTACAATACACCTATCATCCGGGACCAACCGCACACAATACAATATATCCGAGAGTTTTGCGCAAAGTGCTCTGGAGTGGCGGCCAGGCGGACTATAAGAAGTTATTTATTCGATAAATAAGCGCTGTATTCATCAACAATAAGACTCAATTAATTTCGTTAAATGTTTAACAATTCAGCGGCATTCTTCAACGGGGCAAACACTGTGTAGGTCCTAGGTGACCTGAAAATGCCATTTGCTCAATTCTACAACCTGTACACATCTTGGCAGGCTCAGGTTCATGTGATGTTCAGATTATGTACAAGGAAGTTTGACTTGAAATGGAAAAACTTAACCTTTCCGCGGTTGGGAGATTGAGACATTTCCAGCTGGTTAAAGAAATGCTTTGCGACAGAGGAAAAAGAAAAAGGAATCCTATCACTACCATTCTCCCCGCAGTAAGCAAAAAGATGATATGTGATTCGTTTCTTTCGCTTCAGGTCATATTTTTATTGGTTGAAATATGGGTTTAATTGAATTAAAGTGACATTCTCTGATGGTGTGCTAGCTACATGGATCGTGTGTACGATTTTACGGTAAAGTCGCTCGAGCGACCCAGGATGGATATTGCAAGAGTTGGCAAAAGTCGCTCTGCCTTATGTTGCCGTTCAAGGTGCGAGAGAATTGTTTAATTTTTTGAAACTATGGTGAAATTACAAAGTGTCGAAGGTTATCAAAGAAGGTGTGCAGATTTTTCGTTTGATGATTTCTCATGTTTGATTGATTTACTTTTGTTGCCATTTGAGAAAAAAAATAATTCAACTACTGTAAATGGCAAAAGCAATCAGGCACTTGATCTTGCCATTTTATTAAAAGAAACTTGGGTTGTTCGATACGGTTGCATAAGGTTAGGTGAAATATTATTGACATGCAGTCGGTTGACATTATGTTTGGTGCGAAACGTGTCAATAATAATGGACGAAGTTATTTTCAACTTATGATGATGGTCCCATGTCTTGCCTCTATAAGGATCCTTACGATAATTATGTATAATATTTTTGCCAGAGGAGTCCACCCTTTGCTCAGTCGGTAAAGGGGCAGCTTCAGGGTTCAGATTCAAAAATTATCCAGAATTGATGGTTCATAACTTTATTGTTTTTTTCTTCTCTGAAATAACAATATATTCAAGAGAAATGTAGGTGCACTACTATAGTAGCTAATATTTACATCAATGTCTCAAAATGTCCTCCTTTGTTTTTTTACACACGCCTTCAATCGATTAGGGAAATTTTCGAAGATGGACGTCAGTTCTTGAACAGATATAGCATCTCAGGCTTACGTTTAAACTAGCTTTAATATGATTTAGCGATGTGTATGGCTTGATACAGGCTCTGGACACGAGAAAGAACCAGATGGACATGGACTAGTTGCATGGGATTTAAATCAGGAGAGGCCATTCATCTTTGGTTAATTATCTCACGAAAAGTCTGCTACAGAGCTCCAAAGACTTTTCACCAAAATGTACATACGTCCTTTGTAAAACAGTGTCCGCCTTAAGCTTTTGGTAGACTAATTGGTTGATTTGCACGCTACCTTCGATGAATATTACAGGAAGCCGTAATTTCTAGCCAAGCCATCACCGAAGCTGGATGATGTGATCTAGCTACATTCATACGGTTAGAAGAACGTTTTGGCTGGCGATCATTTTGGTGGTTATAGTATTGCTCAAATGTGAAAATTATCTCATCAGTAAACGTAATCGTGCGATGGCGCCCATTGCCGAACTCCTACAATGCAATCTTCAATTTCCGGTACCGATTGGTTTTCATTTTTTCGTTTAGGCAGTGGTTTTTCGAAAAATTGAAGGAAGGCAACCATCTATCCTCGCGTAGATTAGCATGGAATTTTGGGTCGATTTTCAGTGATTTCAACATTTTTCGGACTGACTGTCTAGGATTTCGATTTCTTCTATGATGAAGTTTTATTCGGTTCCGTGTGGTCCTTGCAGTTCTGTTTCTGCCTCTTCCCGGACGGTCTTCCAAATTTTCAAGCTCATTGTACCGTTTTATAGCATCGTAACGGGGTTGAATTGGAATTTTCAATGTATTCGCGATGCACACCGGACGATTACCTTGTTTATAAAGCTCAATTATTGCACTTCGCAATGGGTCTCGATTTCATAGTAGCACGGAACGTGAACCGGTCCGAACAAAACTTTTAGGCCGTTCTCAACGCTGTTCTACTTTGTATGGGCTGTTATAGTTTACAACTAGAACTGAAACAAGCCATTCCCAATGCTGTGTTGCAGTTCTACTTTTCGGGAATTTTTTTGCAACAGATTTGCAACTGCTCGACTGTTCTATTTTCACAGCGATTTGAAACACGGATGCAACATTGTTTTAAATTGGTTTTCTTTGAAGTTGTGCCAGCTGTTATGACTGATGACTGTCAAATTAGCGTTTTTGAATTAATTAGCGATAAATTAGCGACAAATTAGCGACCACTATTTTTCAAACATCGCTCTGCGATTAACGTGTTCTAGTTTTATTTTTGACAGTTCCAAATTTTAAAACTGGCAAGCAGTTTGTAAAAATATGAAGCTCGGCGTTGAGATCGGCCTAAGTATACGTTTATGATACACCATAGTAGTAATTGGCATAGGTGTGCTCATTTCTGCATGTTCCAAATTCGAGCACTACACTAAAAAAAATCATGGATAATTTTCCCTCACCCTAAACACTGAAAATATCTTTCGGTAAATTTGCTTTCGATCGTTTCGTAAACATGGATTTTGTGCATAGATCAAATGTGTAGAGGAAAGGCTTGTAAGATGGAACACGATCCGTTTTTTGCTCGGGACATGTATAATTTTTATTTTTTCGCGGATCCAAAGACATCTTTCGAAATAGGAACTAAAAGGCTCCAACTTTGCCTAAGGAACTGATTATTTATAGTCATAAAAAAAAAATTATGGCCTATTCTCGAAATCCTATTGCTATTTTAATTATGTCAACACTTTCGAACAATGATAAAGGGTGTCCACGATGAAATTGCCACACTATGAAATAGCTCTAACTTTTTAACCGTTGGGTAGAATTTGATGAAAATTTGGGTGGATTCAGTTCATAGTGAATTATTTACATTCTGCAAGTTTTAAAGTCCTGTGATCAAAACTCGCGGAAATGGAGTCGAAAGAACAGCTCGTGCGTGATAAAATCTTGCGCATTCATCACGAGAACAAGGATCCCTCGCATCGTCCCATCGCTAAAACGTTGGGAATCACGAATTCCACGGTGTCACGAGTGATTAAGCGGTTCGAGGAACGGTTGACCACCGATCGGAAGCCCAGAAGTGAAGGAAAAAGTATTCCGTACAACACCAAAAATCACAACCGCGTAGTTGGGGCCTTCAACCGAAATCCGAACGCCTCCGTTCGGGATGTGGCTAAGAAGCTGCACCTAAGCCGAAGTTTTGTCCAGAAGGCCAAATATAAGGCTGGGCTTCGAACGTTCAAGGTACAAAAGGCCCCTAATCGCGACGAGAAGCAGAACAAGTCCGCCAAAACCCGTGCCAGGAAGTTGTACCACAACATGCTGACGAAAGTTGAATGCTGCATCATGGACGATGAAACATATGTGAAGGCCGACTTCAAACAGATCCCCGGCAACCTGTTTTTCATGGCCAAGGATAAGTTCAGTGTTCCGGAGCATGTCCGCACTCAGAAGATGTCCAAATTTGTGAAGAAATTCCTGGTTTGGCAAGCCATCTGCACGTGCGGGAAGCGGAGTGCACCTTTCGTGACCCAGGACACGATGAACGGACAGGTGTACATAAAAGAGTGCCTCCAGAAGCGGCTGCTTCCTCTCCTGAAGGCCCATAACGTCCCAACAATCTTCTGGCCGGATTTGGCCTCATGCCACTACTCCAAGGACGTGCTGAAGTGGTATGCGGACAATAAGGTCAATTTCGTGCCGAAAATGTTCAACCCTCCCAACACTCCGGAGCTCCGCCCCATCGAGAAGTACTGGGCGATTATGAAGCAGCACCTTCTTAAACGACCTAAGGTAGTGAAGACAGTCGAGGAACTGAAGAAAGTATGGGTTTACATACAAAAAACTGTTGATTCACAGGTTGTGCAGAATCTTATGGCCGGGGTTAAGGCCAAGGTGCGGGCATTTGCGTATGGACTGTAAATAAAATACGAGTAAAATGGTAAAATGAAGTTTAATAGTTATTTCTCAATCCCTGAAAATTTGATGGCAATCGGATGAAAACTCGAATTTTGCGAATCAATTTTGTGTGTGGCAATTTCATCGTGGACACCCTTTATCAGAATGCATGATCAAAAAATAAAGCGCAGAATAATTGTTCTTTTTTGCCTTTTTTTTTTTGAAATTTGGGGAATGGTTTAATCTTTTAATGGTTTGCCCGAACCGGTAATAAAAAAAAAGTAATTTTTTTTTCTTTTTTTGGTTTTTTAAATTTTTTAAAACCTCTTTTTTTTGTTTTTTTTTTTTTTTTTTTTTTTTTTTTGTTTTTTTTTTCTTTGTTTTTTGGGTTCGGCTTTTTGTGTGTGGGGGACCCTATGCTCGGAGTCGAGAAATTTTCCTTAACGAACAATTCCTAGACCATACCGGGAATTGAACCCAGCCACCTCTAGCAAGGTGTTGCTTTGTAGCTACGCTTTTACCGACTGAGCTAAGGGAGGACCCATGGACATCCGTGACCTCTAGTTTATAAGAATTCAAAATCTTATCTTAAGCTTTAACCGCCTTAGCACGTGAAAATGAAAGAGGTTTGACAGGTGTGATATGTACTGAAACGTTCAGTAAAGAACTCAAGTTTTAAGATTTCAAGTACATCACAGAAAGATGCAAACATGTTTAACGTTTGTCAGTGAGAATTTAACAATTCGTATGCATATGTACAATATTCTAAAACAACGCTTTACACAATTAATAAGGCATTTATTTTTTCTTTCTGAACTTCTTCATATTCAGGATATTCAAGGTCGTCAATAAGGCCTTAAACTCATATGTTTTTTATTTTCCCCAGATAGAAGAATTGATGTAGAACAAATTTTCCCACAACAGTGTACACTTTTAATCAGTCTGTGATTTCTTACAGACATTTTCTTTTTGGGGTCATATATGACCCCTTAGGCCTGAAGGGGTTAAGCTATATATGTAGCACTTTTTCAGCTACTTTCCCGCACTGCGCTGAGAAGTTAACCTATAAAGCTCAACATGTTACTTGGAAAAACATTATGTTTGATATTATGTCAATATTAGGAGATGTCCTTCCCCTAGTGTTTGATTTATTCAAGGTTAGAAGTTTGAAAATAAAACCGGAATTCAATCACTTGAATGTTTCAAGTATTTACAAAAACTCCTAGTGAAACGTTAATGTTGATTATGGAAACACATTTTCCTGGATCAGTTTTGTGTGTAGATCCAATCAGAGATGGATCACTTGAAGGTGAAAGAAGTTCTACAAGGACATCTCAAATGTCTGTTAGAACAAAAATCGCAAATGACTTAGCTGATAAAATCTTTAAGAAAGCCAGAGTAGAACATGCGTTGAGATCTTTTCAACCTTACAAATCTACAGGAATGGACGGAATATTTCCAGCATTACTTCAAAGCGGCGAAGCAGTGTTGATCTCGCCATTAATTGAGATTTTTAAGGCAAGTTTAAGATCCACCACCATATTCCAACTTCATGGACACATGTAAAAGTTATCTTCAGACCTAAAGTAGGAAAGCGAGACAAGGCGCATCCTAAATCATACAGACCCATTAGTCTTTCTTTCATCAGTCTTATTAAAGACTATGGAAAAAGTGTTGAATGATTATATCAATTCAAATTACATGAACAAGCATTCACTATCTGAGTTCCAGTTTGCTTACCAGTCTGGTAAGTCATCAGTTACGGCACTGCATAGTGTGGTTTCAAAGGTAGAAAAAGCTCTATCGGTAAAAGAAACAGCACTTTGTTCTTTCTTAGATATTGAAGGAGTTTTCGACAACGCTTCCTATTCGTCTATGGCTCGTGCCATGAAGAAAAGGAACTTTGACATGAACATAATTAACTGAGTTCATATCATGCTCGCAAAAAAAGAAATCACTTCGGGGGGGGGGGTTTGTTTTTTTGTGGGGGGGGGGAAAAAAGGTTGCCCCCAGGGGGGGGCCCCCCCCCCCTTATGGGGGCCTGTGGTGGGGGGGGTTTTTTGGGGGGTTTGGGGGGAGGGGGGTGGGGGGGTGGGGGGTTTGGGGGATACAGGGTGCGGCAGAAAATAATGCGAAAATGTTCAAATTTGAGTATTGGGTTAATTTGTGTAGCTAGTGACTAATTTCTGTCGAAAGTGTATTTGTTTATGTTTACTTTCAAGTGCTGCCTCCAAACATTCTATTTGTTTTATTGCAAATTCGTCGAAATGTTCGCGAGAGAAGTGATCACCAGTTTGTTGCTCGCCCAGAAGAAGCTGAAAGAGATTGCCAAGGTGGTAGGGTGCCATTTGGCAACAGTTTACCGCATAAAAAAGTCCCAGCAGGATGGTCCTAAGCAGCGAAAGCCGGGAAGCGGACGTCCGCGCTTTGCACGTACGCCGAACGTGATCAAATCGGTCCGTGCAAAAATTGCTCGCAACCCGGTGCGTTCCATAAGAAAACTTGCAAAGGAAGCCAATATTTTGGAGAAATCCACGCGGAGAATCATCAAAGAAGACCTGCATGCATTTTCCAGAGCCAGAGTGAAACGCCACTTGATTACGGACCGGGCCAAGGAACTACGAGTGACTCGTTCCAAGAGATTGCTTTCCTTGTTGAAGAAGGAAAAAATGATAATCCTGTTCTCCGACGAAAAGCTTTTCAGCATCGATGCTGTGGCCAACAGTCGCACGGACTGGTTCATTTCACCGCAGAAAATAGAGAACGTTCCGGAAAAAGTGAAATTCAAATTTCAAACCAAACATCCGGCTGGTGTCATGATGTTTGGCTTGGTGGCGTCCAACGGTTTGAAAATGCCGCCTGTTTCCATTGATGCTGGAGTTAAAATCAATACCGAAGTGTATATCGGTATTTTAAAGGACCAATTGCTTCCCTGGGTGAAGGCCAACTTCTCCGAGGACCAAAACGTTGTCCCACAGCAGGATGGAGCGCCGTGTCACACGTCCAATCGATCCCAACAATGGTTGAACGATAACATGAAGTTTTGGCCGAAGGGTTTGTGCCCCCCTAGTAGTCCAGATCTTAATCCGTTGGATTATTCGATTTGGGCATATGTTGAAGCACGAGCCTGCAAAACAGCACACCCTAGTGTGAAAACCCTGAAGTCAACTATAACACGCACATGGCAGTCAATGTCGGAGGACTACGTCCGAAAGGCATGCTCTGGCTTCCGGCGTCGGCTCGAGGATGTTATTAATAAAAATGGAGGACGCTTTGAATAAATTTGTTTAAAGGGCCTTTATAAAGATAACTGCTTTCGAAAATGTTGATATTATTGCTTGAATTAGTTATGGAGAGTGTGAGCTGTTTAGTGGAATACCTGTAACTAGAAAATAAGAAGAATGATTAGTAATTTCCATTTAATTCCAACTACCTTTATTGCTTATCTTGACAGATACGCGTATTTCGTCTACAATGTGCAGACTTCTTCAGTGTCGAGTATTAGTACACTAATCATTCTTCTTATTTTCTAGTTGAATTAGTTGAAAATGGGATTTGAAAGAAATAGAACAAATTTTCACATTATTTTCTGCCGCACCCTGTAAAAGCTTTTCAGCTAGGAGGATTAAAGATTCATCTTAGTGAACAGGTTAAATACTTAGGAGTAATACTGGATGCCAAACTGAACTGGAATGCTCATCTTGAGTGTGTGATCGGAAAGGCAACCAGTGCTTTCTGGATATGCTCAAAAACATTTGGCAGAAAATGGGGTCTTAGGCGAAAAATGATAATGTGGATTTATACATCCATAATACGTCCAAAAGTAACGTATGCTTCTCTTGTGTGGTGGCCAAAAACAAAAGAGGCTAAAATCAAATGCGTTGAATGCAATTATAAATCTGCTGCCTTTGCACGAATACGTGCAACTAGAAGCGGAAAAGAGTATGCTTAGACTCAAACGGCTGAAAACTTTCATGTCTGGTGACTTAGTCGGTCACCTGAGCATTTCACAAAGCTTTCAAATTGGGCCAGTGATGTATATGAATGGAGACTGTATGAAACCTGTGGAAAACCATGACATCCCTTACAACATATGTGAAACGTCACGTATAGATTGGGAAGTCGGAGGTCCCACTGTTCGTCATGGCTCCATAAAATTCTTCACAGATGGCTCAAAAATTGGAACAAAAACGGGAGCAGGAATCTTCGGCCCTGGGGTAGAAATCTCAGTGGCGATGGGACACTATCCTACGGTATTCCAAGCGGAGATCTTTGCTATAATAAAATGTGTTAACGTTTGTCTGAAGAGGATATGCAGATAGATATGCAAATATTTGTATTTTTACAGACAGTCAAGCGGCACTCAAAGCGTTAAGTAATTATAAATGCTCATCCAAACTTGTCTGGGAATGCATTCTTTCATTGCGAAATGTGTGCCAAGAGAACTCGGTAAATTTATTCTGGGTTCCGGAACACTGTGGCATTGAAGGCAATGAAAGGGCAGACGAGCTTGCTAAACAAGGTTTAATGCACAGTTTATTGGCCCAGAACCATTCTGCGGTATATCATACTGTGCCATAAAAATGGAATTAAAATCTTGGGAAGAGCAAAGGGTGATGACCAATTGGTTGGTCACCACAAAGTGTGTTCAATCAAAAAGGTTTATAGTTCCAAATGTTACAATCAGTAAAAAGCTTCTGGAGCTCAATACGAGAGTTCTTTGTACCTATACTGGCCTAGTAACCGGACATTGCCCGAGTAGATATCATTTGAAAAACATTGGCCAGGTTCAGCATGATATCTGTCGTTTCTGTAACATGGAACGTGAAACCTCGGAACATCTGCTTTGCAGTTGTGATGCTTTGTACAAGAGCAGACTCAAATTTCTGTACAGTATATGCAACCTAAAGAAATTTGGACTGCAAATCCTGGAAAGGTGGTGTGTTTTATAAACTCAATTTTGCCTGACTGGGAGACGCGTCTTAGGCTGGTTACTTGACAAATGGTGATCTAGCTTTAAGATGCGAATTAGAATAGTAAACAAGGGTATACCACAAAAGTTCAACTTAGTGGACGCAGTGGTTCTACGCCACAAAAAATAAATAAATTACCGGTCGGATGTATCCGGCCGACAAAAAGTGCAGCACGATGATGGACTTCTTCGCTCCGGGGTGGAGCCGGCGGCTATTACAAACTATCCAACGTAGTTGCTAAACTGGTTTGGCCATGGCTGCCGTAAAGGAACTGATAAAACTGTTTTTTTTTTCTGAATATAGCCTAGTTATGTTTAACCGGTGGACCCACCACCAGGTGGCAGTGTAATCGCATAGAAAATCGATGAACTTTGTCTTTTTTTAATGTAAGCGTTATTACCTCTTTGTGCTCTGAGCACCCGTTGTGTATAACTACTTAAAACTTTAGTAGTAATCTTGTCCCCTTTGACCTGTTGCTGGTCGTTGCGCCCTCTACTGAGCTTTGGGCGATATGAGAGGCTGCTCTCGGTCTTGACACATCCTCTGGACAATATTATCTGGAGAATTCAATCCATTGACCCCGCTTGAATTTGAATGTACTCTTAAGCCCGTTGATCGTTTACAAATAATGTATTGTCTTGAAACAATTTGCAGCAGGGGCTTTGTTCCGCTAGATATACAGCACTCCCAACCAATATTGTAGTTAGAAAAATAGACCACACTCCTCACCAGAGCAAAGGTTTATACCAAATTGTTAACAAATAATAATATCAGATTATCAATGTTAGATCATGTTTGAATATGTTATCATTTTGGCAGAATAAACAGCCAAAATAATAAAAGAGCCAACAAATGAATACTCGTTGGATATCATAATACCATAGACTAACTCTAAGACCAGTAGGTCCCGAACAAATACGATTTTTTTCTTGGTTCAGTCAGTACTAGCACATCGGTCCCAAGCTCGGCCCCAAGCTTAATAATGCGCCCCTAATAATGAACTCACACGAACACACTCTCAAATATTCCGTCAAAATAACACAGCAAATCAAAACAAAGGCGCAAATATGTATAGCAAGGTGCTGGCTTCAAGGTGTACTTCGGACCAAGGGGTTCTACAACAGTGAACCAATTTTAAATCGCTAGTTACATATTGATTGTTGATAATACTTACTAGTTTTATTATCATTATTTTTATCTTGATAACAAATCCTGTGGTGTGAGTAAATTTATTGAAAGAATATCAAGTTATGTTATCAATATGGAAGTATATTCATACACTAATAGTTGAAATAATACTTCTGGTGAAAAGCATTATTTTATATCTAAAACATGCGGATCATATTTATAGCTTTGTAATCAAATACAGTGCTAGAAATTCCTATAAGCGCATGGTCATTTTGCTGATTGTTTTTCGAATCAAAGGCTAAATGCAATATGTTTACGGTAGTGGGTTCCTTTTTCCTGTTCCAAAGGTACTTAACTGAAGTAATAAAACCTTTTTTTGGGATGAGCAATTCCTATAAGCATAGTGTAATTTTTATTTTATTGAAGCATGATAATCATCTTTAAACCTAAAATTAGTACTTAGTTTGTTTACCATTTTTCAGAATTGTTTCAAAAATTCGTTTCGGCATCGAATTAACCAGTTTCTGTAGCATATCAAATGATATCTTTCGCCATTCTTCTCGAACCGTTCCAAACCGTCTTGCTCCGCTGAAAACCCGTCTGGCCAGGATTTTCCAAAGATTCTCAATGGGATTTAGGTCAGGACTTTGTGCTGGCCAGTCCAAAAGTGTGATATCTCGCTCGGCAAACCATTATTTCGATACTTTGCTTACGTGGATCGCGGCGTTATTTTGTTGAAAGGCGAATTCTTCATCCATTACATCATCTGTATATGGGATCAAAACACTATCCAGTAGTTTGAGAGTTCATTCTGGTGGAAATTGTCACAATCGTCGTTTTTCCTCTGCTCAGAAAGGCGGCCCATACCATAAGACTGCCACCACCAAAGTTTCTGCTCAATTTGACCTCTGGATTTTTTTCGCAGATCGTGCCAGTAGTACGCACAGCAATCGAGTCCATCAAGGTTGAATTTCTTTTCATCCGAAAACACAACGTTCTTCCACTCAGACTTCCAGGACATGTGCTTTTGCGCAAAATCCAAACGCGCCTGAATGTGCCGCTTCGTAAGATTTGGTTTTTTGGCTTTTTCCGTATAGACCATTCAGCAGACTTTGCGAAACACGTCTTGTTGTGATGTGGACATCAAGTTCCTTTTTGATCGTTGAGCAATTCAACTTTCCGGTCTCACCGTAATTTTGCCGTAATTTTCACCTTTTTTCAAGAAATTTCGCACAACCGTTTCTCCTCTACCGATTTGTTTGGAAATGGCGCGGTTACTTAGGCCAACATCCTTCAACTCAGAGATTATTTTTCGCTCAGAATCGCCGAGAAACTTTGCTTTCGGCATCTTGACAACTTTACAAAATTGTCGTTCCTTGTGGTTTTGTTTACGTTCCACACGCTCACACACACAGCTGCAGCTCAGAAGAATGACAGTTTACTACTTTTTGTGTAAATCGAGCACCATAGGTTTAGCATTGTCACACTGCGCTGTGACTGCGGTGTTATAATTATTTTAATCTATCACAGAAAAATTGTGACTCTACCTAAATTTATTTAATTACTTAATTTTGTGTGGTCATAGCGCAAGTAACGTTTGAGTAATGCGATGTGATATGATAAGAACCCACCATCAGTGCAAGGATTACCTATGTCTGCAGGACTATCCTCAGCAGGTTGACCCGAGAGAATAGCCTACGTGATGGATTGTTGTAGCAGGGCCAGTCGATCTCAATGAGGACCTTCGGAAGATCACGGCAGGAAGGCCACATGTCTTCACATGACAAGGGACTGGCGACTCCACGAACCATGTCCAGTCAACATATCCTTCGACTGCCTTAGGCTACCCCCCAATCACAGTTATATAGTTGTTATAGGAACAGTGGAAATTTTTAGCATAAATCATGATTTATAAAAAAATTAAGATACAAATTGTACGAAAATTCATGGCTACAATTAATTTTCATTTGTACTAGTGAATGTACTGAGATATTGCAAATTTCTACTGTTCCTAATGAAATAATTGTTTAAAATTTAAATAACTTACCATAAAAGCATACCAGTCTCTATATTGTATCATATATTCAAGGAATACAACTTTCAAACGCATCTTTCACTACCTGTACGTATAGGACTCATATGCTTTTATAAACTGATCCAATATGAAAGGAATCAAAACTGAAATACATATATTTACTTTGCTCGTTCTTTAACAAGACTTTCCTCAGATAAAAAAAATAAATATCATAGAAGACAAAAATGCTATACATACAAATTTCCAACTTGAATGATGTACATGGCATTTTAAGACACAATTAAATTACTTGACCATGTAAAAAGCGACTACAGTAAGTCAATACTAGAACATAATATGCGAATGTACAAAACATATCTCACATCCACTGGATTGTTACTGAAAAAATATAATTAGATGTGTATTAATATCCTAAAAGCTGAAAACAGAAAATATCATTCCAAATATCAAAAATACAATTTCACTGAAAGATATTATTTTACAAGACATGTTGTTAGTTAAAACATGTCTTTACACTGTTTTAGTTCCATTTCTATGATAGCAATTGGAGCAATCGAAGAGCTCAGTGTGATGGTTCCTGAAATAAATGGCTTATCGAATTATAATACCACTAAACACAATATTAAAATATAATCCTATACTGCTTATAAGCGCATGCCAGTCTTTTAAGAATATAGTAGTTAATGTTCAGAAGTGAAAATTAAAGGTAAATGTTATGCTGAAGTGCTGAAAAACAAATTGAGCCTGTAATGCTAATAATGTTGCTCCACGCTCATAAGGTAAATGGTTTGGAACCCAAAGATGATCCCAAACCGGGCTGAAATTATAAATTGAATGTAAATGTTCGCACCCCCTCACTTCGCTATTGTCAAAATGATAACATTGCCCAGACTACGCCAATCAGCGCCTCCATGTTCCAGCTGGCAGTCTTTTATGATCATATGACTCGTGGATTGTGTGTTGTGTGGCAAGCACAATGATACTCTCTGTCCCGGGAAGTCGAGAAATTTACAACCCGAAAGATTCCCTCGACCAGACTAGCGATTTAAAATTGGCTTACTGCTTTAGAACCTTATTGGTCCAAAGTACACCATAGACTACCTCATTTTTTCACTTTTCGGAACTACATTCTTTGTTTTTGTTTTGATTGGCTGTGTTATTTTGACAAAATATTTGAGGGATTTTTCATTGTCAGTAATGTTTTGAGGTGATCCTTATTGCTTGGGTACTGGTACTTTCTGAGCCAAAAACTATAAATGTTTTCTTCCTGACCATCCAACCCCTGGTAACACCGTGCCGACTAGGCTATCTTAGGTCCCTCTGCATCACAATCCAAGAACATGACCTAGCCTCTGTTCTGAATTTTAACAAATACTTACGCATTTTAGAAGTTGGTGGGTTGAATTTTGTATGAAAAAAGTCATTTCATCACTAGAAGGCATGTCTGAGATTTATATAGGACTCCATTTTGAACAACTTCATAGAAGATTAGTCGTTAACTTTTTTAATCATCTCTAAAAATCTTGTTATCTTCGACAGAATTGTGAGCCTATTTTTTCTTTACAAGAATATGAGGCTTGCAGAGGTACTTTGATAGGTACAGTAAATCAATCCTTAGGTTGCCAAGCACAGCTCTGATCATTATTATTTTGTTTCTTTTCTCATTTCACACAACTTAGATTTTATTAGAACACTGAACTCAACATAATTTAATATTTTCAAGAGATGTTTTGCAATCATCGAAACGCCCTTCTCGAAACAGATTGAAAACAGATGAGTATATTAAGAATAATAATTGACTAATCGTCTGTGAAATGTTTTATTTTTGTTCGTCTTATCTCGTTAGTAACGGAGCTCACGCTCATTTTCCGGCTCAAACTGAAATCGCTACGATCGTTGCGTGTAGTTCATAATAAAGCTTGAAATATATCTTCCTGTGTGCTGTTAAAGTCGCAACGTGAAATCACATCACACTGCCTATTAATCACCAACATCAACAACATCATCATTATCGCTATCATTGTAAGGTGGGAGGGGTCCACCCGACACTTTTCCGGCGTTCAAGTGAGTGGACCAAGCAAGGCATCGGGGCGAGAGGGTAATCGACGCTGCTTTGCAATCACAATTAATTGACTAGATCAAATAATCACATTTGTCCGTTACTACACGGTTCTGATCATATGCTGAATTGTGGACATTTTCTGCTTTATCAAGTGTTGATTTTAAAGAAGGGAGCTAGAATCGTGAGATTTGTTCCTTCCCAAAATCTCACACGACCCCGTATGTCATCGGTGTAATACCCGTTTTGTCTTACATTGGTAGTAATGAACGTTACTATACGGTCTGATTGCGGTCAGCTAGCAAAGGTTTACATCGAGTGGCACGAGTCGAATGTATTGATACGATCTTGTCGGTCATTGTTTTGCTCGCATGTGAAAGATTCAACAAGGCCGCATTGCATCGCTTAGATGCGACACACGGTGTACGGAATTAGATTATGGAAGAAAGTCACATGTCCGGAACTTGTTTGTGTTTCTCGAAAACATAGTTCGTTCCTAATCTTTAGGAGCATGTAAATATGACGATGTTGATTGAGCACTTTGGGTAGAATAAATTTTGGGAAAACCGAAGTACGAAATTATTTAATACATCCTATGAGATTTCTTTTGGTTCTACGATTCTAGCTGTGGGTGATACTTGTTTCGAGGTAGTATTCATTCTTTTAATAAGGTGAAGGCCGTTAGGATACAAATCTGGCTGTAATTATCACCAACTTGCATTCCTACTTCAGCTTTTCGAAAGAACAAACTGGAATAGTTTTACATGCCAAACAATTATTGCTGCTGCAGTAAAACAAGAAGAGTTTGGCATGTGAGATCATTATATTTTTTAGATTTGTACCTTCAAAAAATCGAAGTGCCAAAGCAAATCGGCCATGATTGAGGCCATGTTTGGATTCTAGCGAACTTCAACTAGCGCATATGTACATAATTCTAATATCAGGTTATCATTGTTTGATTACTGAATATGTTATCATTGAGGCTGAATAAACAGCCAAAATAACAGAATGAACAACAAAAGAGTACTCGTTGGATATCATAGTGATAGCTTATTTTATTATTATCACTGTGAACATAATGATAACAAATTCTTTGATGTGGAGCATGTTTCTTGGAATAGTTTCTAATTATGTTATAAATTTGAAATCAAATTCTCACGGTAATATTTGAAATGATTCTTCTTATAAAAGGTATCATTTCTTGTTAAAAAAAAATGCTGGTAATATTCTAAGCTCTGCATTCAACTAGTAACGTTTGTCATAAATTGTATGTTGAAAATGATAACATACACAGATAAAAAGAAACATTGAATTTTCTGCGTGATCTAATGCACATAAAGGGAATGCTAGACTTGGCAGAAAATAATGGGAGATTTCATGTAAATTTTAGCCTGATATCGCCTGAATCTAGCCTGTTGTATGAAAGAATGCAAACATTGTTGTATGGCACATGAAAAATTGCAAACAATTTCGTCGTTTACGCCTCCTTTGGCTTGAAATTAAACGAGGGGAAATTTTACGCGCTCGTTAAAATTCATTATTTTTTTCTGTGTATGGTAACAAAATTAGTCAATGATGATAACTAAATTTGTTATGGGTGGCAACTAAAGTAAAACTACAAAAACAGAATGAAAAAATCAAATTTTTGTTTGGTGGTTGGTGTGTTCGTGTTTTTTGGGGGGTTTAAAAGGAGGAAATAAATAATAATTGTTGAAATTTTGGTGGGTGTAAATGTGAGAAACGTGCTTTGGGGGGGGCGGGGGGGGTATTGGGGGGGGGAGAGATTTAGGTTAGGGGCGGGGGGGAATTAGGGGGAGGGGGGGGGGGAGGGGGAGTGTTTTACGGGCGGAAGAGAGGGAGAAAGGTAGGTGATTTCAAGTATAATTTTGCATCTTGCTAAAATATACATTGTCGTGAAATTTGCATCAACTAAATATAATCTTTAACCGTCCGGGCTGCTTCTTAGCATCTTGCTCTGAGGTACCAGGTATTTAGCCAGCGATTGCCAGGCGATCTGCCAAATTTGGAAGTCGTCTGCATAGAGTTATATCAAATTGTAATATTCCTATCAAACATTGCGATTGGTGAGAGGATTTTAGATAATGAAATTATTGGGCAAAGGACCAAGTCTACTTTGGTCGGTACAAACAATGAGCTTGGAAATCAATAGAAGCGTATAAAGTTTGCATTAATAAAAATAGACAAAAATTGCCGATTTTTCATGGGTTTATCTTCACCCACACTGACGAAACTACTCATGCAGCATCAATCATAGTAACCCATGAGTCAACAGACAAAATTTGACAGCTCTATCAGTCGAACTCTAACCGTGATGGCAAAAACAGTGAAGCAACTCCGTTCAGAAGTGTGCACGTTCAAAGAACGGCACCCCGCCGCGTCGAAAACGGACATCGTGCGGCACTTTGTCGACGCCGGATACGCCCGTTCCGGCATCTACAACATCTTGGCACTATTCGACAACAATCAGAGCATCGAAAGAAAGCCCGGTTCCGGACGGCCGACGACCCTGAGCGACAAGAAGCTCCAAAGGATGGAGGAAGAGGAAGAGGAAGACCGTAAGAAAATTGGCTACATCGCTGCGTGCGCTTGGCCGGTTCAACCGGCCAAACAGTGAAAAAGTACCTGGCGAACATGAACGTACATGTCAGGCAGCGGAAGTCGCGTCCACTGGTTTCGGAGCTGCAGGTAATGACGCAGCGGCTGTGGCTGAATAAGATGGTCAACGAGACCTATCTCACCCTGGATGGCAACGACTGGCAGGGCACTTCGTATTTTACTTCCCCACGAAGGAAGTGAGCTCCAAGGTGAAGTTCATTTCACACACCAAGTTCCCCAAGAAGGTGCTGCTGTGGCTGACAATCAGCGAGAAGGGGATGTCAAAGCCGCTCTTCTTTCGCTCCGGACTGACCGTGAACGGGGAAATTTATAGTACGAAATGCCTGCCGGAAGTTGCATCGGTTATCAAGAAATTCCATAAGGGCGAAGACGCGGTGTTCTGGCCAGATCTGGCGTCGGGCCACTACTCGAAGCGATCGTTGGAGGAGATGGAGCGGCTGAATATCGATGTGGTACCCAAGTCGGCGAACCCACCCAACGTCCTCTAGCTGCGTCCCATCGAGAATTTCTGGGCCAATCTGAAACGTAAGATCTACTCCAACAATTTTGTCGCGAAAACTGAGGAGGAATTGATAAATAAAACGAAGAAAGAACTCAAAAACATGCCTACAAGCATGTTTTCGTCCGTCATGGCGAATGTTCCGGTTAACTGCCGGAAGGCCGCTCGCAAGGGCGTAGACTTTTTTTGTAAGTAGGCTGAAATAATTACCTTCCATGGGAAATTTATCAAAAGCAATTATCTGATCTGTATTAGCTTTTTTTGTATCACCATCCGAAAAAAGTCAATTTAAAAAAAAATGAAAACTGTAGTTGCCAAAAGGCACGAAGTGCTTCCAGAGACTTTTATTTCACCAAATCCTTTAACCCTTATTTAAGGTGGATTTGAATACATTGCTCTTTAGATTATTCAACTTACTTGATGAAGATATTAGTTTCAATTATAAAATAGTTTGTAGAATGTAGTTGTACAAATTGAAAGTACACAGAAAAAATAATGAATTTTAACAGACGCGTACATTTTTCGCTTGTTCACTTGTAAGCCAAAGCAAGCATAAACAACGAAATCGCAGTCTTGTATGCAACAGACTAGACATGCGTTATCCGGCTTAAATTTAAGAGAAACATCTCATGAACTTATGTCAAATCTAGCAATCATTTATGTGCATTAGATAATGCAGAAAAATACATGTTTCTTTCAAACTGTGTATTCTTAATAAAAAACCACTGCCACATTTTGCAAGTGGCTTTAACAGCATCTTTAATGAGTCCAAATCGATTCTCAAGCGTTATTTTAAAATTATATTTGTTTTTTTTAAGTAAAAAACTTCCATCACACATCTCACACATCTGTGAGTGGCCCCTACAGCATATTTACTGTTAGTTTAAATGAGGTCAAATTAGCGCACTACCCAAGTAACATTGCCAAAACCATCCAGCTTTATTAAGTTATATTAAAGTTTTATGAAAGCCACAGGAAATAAATTTGGTTCTATTATGCCACCAAGGTGCCAAGAGGCATCATATTTTAGTCAGGTTTATGAGAACCTACCCACCTTGTTTCCAACCTTGTTTTCCCAAATTCCTTTTACTCCTATCAAAGGTTTTATTTCGACTTTATGAACTCGTAAAATGCCGGTTTATGACTTATGCATATTATCTTATTATGGTCAGTTGTAAAAGCATTTTAAATCCATATTGACTCCAGTAAATGCATTAAACGGCAAATTGGCATTGAGGTTTTTAAAACGGCAAAAAAAATGACCGAATAGTTTTATAGTAGTCATTGCGAAGACAGGTTTTTTGGCAAAACTGTAATTTTTCCAATCAATATGGCGAAGTATAAGTATAAGAAATAATTGGAAAGTGAAAAAAAATGCACCAAATTTTTAATTTAATGCATATGATCGGAGATCAATTTCGGCATTATTTTAGACAACCTTATTCAATTCCATCAATTTTCAGCAAATTCAATGTCGGCCTATAAGAACCATATTGGGTCTATCCGTGGATGCAACTTCGTTTCATTCGCTGGGTTTTTATCTTATTATTTCTTTTGAAATTGAGTTCTTAGTTTGTGTCTCTTCATTAAACAGATCAAATAAAAAAATTGTTCAAAACTGCAACAATGATACTCACTTATGATCTATCGGCCACCCAACCAACCAACAGCACCGTTCCACTGATCCGGCGGACATCGTGTACTCGAAGTGACGGGTACCGAACTTCCCGCTGTCGGCCATTTAATGAGACAGAACGGTCGCGTCTGGCACGCACGTAGACCGTCGATAGTATGGGACGTAAAGCGAAGTGTACGAACCGGCGATCCGCTGGATAGAGTCCGTCCAGTCGTCCAACATCTGCTTGCGACCAGAGTCCACAGGACGCTGGTTATCTACACCGACGGTTCGAAAAGTGAAGACACTGTTGGAGCCGCATTTTACACGACCGGCCTCGCAGGATTGTTCAGCCTTCCGAAAGCATGCAGCGTTTTCTCGGTGGAGGCGTACGCCACAAAAAGAGCGGTTTCGATCACGAATTTCAGTGCCGAATCGGTGATCTTCACGGATTTAGCCAGCTGTTTGCTGGCCTTAGAATCAGCAAGGTAGAAGCACCCGAGGATCCAGGAAAACGAAGAGTTAATGCGAAATAAACACGTTCTGTTGGGTTAAAGGACATACTGGGAACAACGGAATAACACAGGCCGATCGACTTTTGAACAAGGTTAAAAAAACAACTCGCCGTAGATATGCCTATCCCGGGCAAAGATGCATTGCAAGCAGAGAAACAAGTGATCTCAAGTAGCATTGCCAAAACCATCCTGCTTTATTAAGTTTTATTAAGGTTTTATCAAAGCCACTAGAAATCAATTTGGTTTTATTATGACACCAAGAGGTGCCAATAGGTTTCATATTTTAGTCAGGTTTATGAGAACCTACACAGCTTGTTCACAACGATCTTAAAACTTTGTTTCTCAAATTCCTTTTACTCCTATCGAAGGTTTTATTTTGACTTTATGAACTCATAAAATGCTGTTTTGAAATGCCGTTTTAGGACTCATTCATTTTATTTTATTATGGTCAGTTGAAAAAGCATTTTAAAACCATTTTGCCTACAGTAAATGCATTAAACGGCAAATTGGCATTGAGAGAAGCCACCAAATAACCAAATAGTTTTAAAGTAGTCATTGCAAAGATAACTTGGCCATAAAGGCAGAATTATGATTTTTTTTCTAATCGCCATATTGAAATATAAGAAATAATTGAAATGTGGAAAAAATAAATGGACCAAATTTTAAATGTAATGCAAATGAACTGTAGATCAGTGACCAATTTCTGCATTTTTATTTAGATAACCTTATTGAATTCCATCAATTTTTTAGAAATTCATGAGTAATTTATTGAATTTATTTTTTTAAATTTTGTGTTTGTTTTTGTAAACTCGCATAATTTTCGAGGTTTTTTTTTCTTGGGATACGACGCCGATGGGGCCACCAGTCGGTGCTAAAAACACAAAATTGAGGGAAGTGAGGTACAACACGCGCAGGTGGACGGACCATGCCAATCCAGCCGACCAACGTGCGCTAGCACGCCTCAAGATTGGCCACACTCAGCTGACACATTCTTTCCTGTTGCAAAAGGACACACTGACCATCTGCGAGTCCTGCGGAACCTTAACCAATGAGCGGCATTTTATTTTCCACTGCCAAAAGTACGAGCCAGAACGTCAAAAAAACGACATCAGCTCTACCAGCCTAGTGAAGGTAATACGACGAATCTGGGCTGCTTAAGCAACTTTGCGAAGAATAATTCATGATTATGATGAAGAAGAAGAAATTAAGTGAAGTGAAGAAGAGAAAGAAGAAGAAGACAAATATGAAGGAGATAAGAAGAAATGAGAAATTTTGATCCAACAACCACTGGGCCGGTTCATAAACCACGTAGACTCATTTTTGAAAATTTCAGACGCCCCCCCCCCTCCTCCCTCGTAGACTTTTCTCCATAATTTTTTTGAAATTAGGTATGAAGCGTGTGTAAAGTGTTGTAAATAAACAAACGAACAAATCACATCTGGATTTTGATTACGCATAATTTTGTTTATATGATCCATTTGAAAAATATACAACAATTGACTCATACACTGCATTTGAAAAGTTAACCAAAACAAACATAATACTATTTGATGAACACAATAGGCCATACTTGAGAACATAGACAAAAACATGCCCCATGTATTGGGTCTTCAGTTATCTTGGGGAATAAGTTTCCATTTTTGTATACGAACAGTTAATCTATAACTTGTCACTATGTTATGTACATAAAGATTGGACTCGGAAAAAATGCGACACTTTGTTTAGGGTGTAACTTTTTATTGCGTGGGTAAAAATTAATGAAATTTTGGGTAATAGTTTAGAGTGTTATGTTAATGTGTGCAAAATTTTATCGCGGTCTGTCAAGTAGTTTTCAAGATGCATTCGAAACAAGAAGAGCTACGCCTGCAAATCTTGGGCGCGGTGATCGATAATCCTGGTCAGTCGCACAGATGGATCGGCAAAAGGCTTGGAATCCACCGTGTCCACCGTGTCCCGCGTTGTGAAGATGTTCCAGAAGACGAAGACCATCGAGCGGCGCGCTGGAAGCGGCCGAAAACCGAAAACGGAATTTAAGAATACGAACTTTAAGAATAACCCGAACCTTTCCACCCGAGACGTGGCCAAAAAGGTCAATTCGTCGTAGTGGTTCGTCCAGCAGACCATGAAGCGGGCTGGGCTACGTGTTTTTAAGGTCAGGAAGGCGCCAAACCGAACTGACAAGCAAAACACGGTGGCCATATTGCGTGCGCGGAAGCTGTACCGTGAGTGGCTGGTCAAGCCAGGCTGTCTCGTCATGGACGACGAGACATATATCAAGGCGGACACCAAACAAATCCCCGGTCTCGAGATTTTTGTCGGTACGTCCCGCATGGATGTTCCGGAAAAGTTCCGGAAGAGAAAGATGGATAAATTCGCGAAGAAGTACCTGTTGTGGTACCAGTGTTAAGAAAAATGTACGAGAATTCAGCTTGGGGGAGGAAATTCAATAAATAAGTTATGCCAAAATATAGCTAATATATAGTTATTTAATCCCTGAAAATTTGAGAAGTATCCGATTTAAAATGAATTTTTGGTGATCATTTTTGTGTGTCTCATTTTTTCCGAGTCCCGTCTTTATTCGATGCATTACTAAGTATATTGGTTCAATTTTGCCAAATTTAGGCAATTTAAAAATAGTGAAGGTAATTTGTTCAGCAAAACCCGTGAACTTATGGCGGTCAAAAAGTTAAGAAAATCGAGAATCTCACGGAACTGGATTGATATAAATCAATGAATATTGCCTCAAGTGAATGACTTTGATTTTTTTGATTTTGCCATTTTTTGTTGAATTTATGACACATTTGTTACATAGGCAGAATGCATTTACAAAACTTGAACAACCCTCATTTTGTAGTTGACTGTCTTTTGTTTTTGCCATTTTCTATTCAGTTGTCAAAATGGCGTCGAAGCAAGAAGAGCAGCGTATCAAAAGTTTGCACGCGCCTAAGCAAAATCCAAATTATTCCAACGCCGACTTGGCAAAATCACTTAATATTGCCAAATCAACTGTGACAAATGTTATAAAAGTGTTCGGGGAACGTCTGAAGACTGCCCGAAATCCGGGACCAGGAAACCGCAGCGACCTGAAGAATAGTGGCCAGCATTTTCAAACGCAATCCCAACTTTTCCATCAGAGATATCGGAAACAAATTGGGAAAGTCCCACACAACAGTGCAAAGAGCAAAGAAACGAGCCGGACTGTCAACATATAAGGTTACAGTGACACCAGAGCGAGATGATAAGCAAAACACAACAGCCAAAGGAAGAGCGCGTAAGTTGTACACGAGTTTGTTGACCAAGTTTGATTGCGTCGTAATGGACGATGAAACATACGCCAGGGCTGATTTCAAGCAGCGCCTTGGTCAAGAGGTACGGCTACCGGAAAAGATAAGTTTAAGCAGAAAAAAATTGGTTTGGCAGGCAATTTGCACCCGTGGGCTAAAAATCGAAAGTTTCGTGACAACTGGCACTGTCAATCAAGACATTTAGGCAAAGGAATGCTTGCAAAAACGTTTATTGGCTTTCTTGAAGAAACATAGTTGTTCGGTGCTGTTTTGGCCAGACCTCGCTTCTTGCTACTACGGAAAAATGGCTCAGGAGTGGTATACCGCCAATAGTGTGCAAATCTTACCCAAGGAGAACACCTCCTAACTCGCAGGAACTGCGCCCAATTGAAAAATATTGGGCAATCGTAAAGAGAAACCTCAAGAGAACTCAACAAACAGTTCGAGGCAAATTGGTGTTCAGCATTAAATAAGGTGGATATAACAGCGGTACAAAACTTGATGGAAGGAGTGAAACGTAAAGCCCGACGGTTCGCATTTGGAAAATCGGAAGGCTAATCAAATAATTTTCCTGTGTTTTGTAGACGATGAACTTCAAAAAGAAATGATCATTTACATAATAAACTAATAAGTGTGCACTTAATCATGTTTGTCCAATTTTTGACCGTTCCAGCCTTTAGTACAATTTCCCTAGTAGCATGTAGCATGTTGCCATTCGGTAGAGAAAACATAAATGTGACTTGTTAAGTCATAATCAAGTTGCTGTAACTAATTATGATCGTAGTGTGCTGCTTGGGTTTATACTATTTCGTCATGATGTCATCGGTGCTCTTATACTCCAAGGCTCAAAAGTTTTACAAGGGAATTATTGCCAGGATGATGCGTATGTTTTACGGAGACAAATCTCAGAAGGGACCGGCTGAAGAGAACACAGATATGGAATCGTTTTAAACCAAGAATTATGGGAGTCTAACCTCAGCATTTTCATTTAAGATTACACAAAGGTATGTATAGTGCGAATGGGAGGTATTACAATCTATCAGAATACGTTTTCCGCCATGTTGGAATACCTGGCAACAGCTGGAAACTTGTTTTGGATAAAAAGTCTTCAGCAAGCCATGAGCTTAATTAATTCTAGTATTCCATAAACCTCTTTAAGCCAAACTTCATGAGATGATTCCATCCCAAGTAGCATTGCCAAAACCATCCTGCTTTATTAAGTTTTATTAAGGTTTTATCAAAACCAGTAGAAATCAATTTGGTTTTATTATGACACCAAGAGCTGCCAATAGCTTTCATATTTTAGTCAGGTTTATGAGAACCTAAACAGCTGGTTTAAAACGGTCTTTTAACCTCGTTTTTTTCAAATTTCTTTTACTCCTATCAAAGGTTTTATTTTGACTTTATGAACTCATAAAATGCTGTTTTGAAATGCCGTTTTAGGACTCATTCATATTAACTTATGATGGTCAGTTGAAAAAGCATTTTAAATCCATTTTGCCTCCAGTAAATGCATTAAACGGCAAATTGGCATTGAGTGAAGCCATCAAATAACCAGACAGTTTTAAAGTAGTCATTGCGAAGATAACTTGGCTTTATGGCAGAATTGTGATTTTTTTCCAATCGCCATATTGAAATAATCGAAATAATTGAAATGTGAAAAAAAAAATGCACCAAATTCTAAATGTAATGCAAATGCACTGTAGATCTGAGACTAATTTCTGCATTTTTTTAGATAACCTTAATACAAGATTAATTTATCGAATATATTTGTTTTAATTTTGTGTTTGGTGTTGTGAACTCGCATAATTTCCGAGGCGCATTAATTTTCGACTCTTATAGTGCCATATGCGTTAATAATGTGCAGCATGATACGCTGTAAAAAACTTTATTTGTTTTGGATATTTTGCTATCAAACAAAATTTCCCGCAACACTTGACCTTTTTTCTTCGATATTATTTACTGCTAAATGAATCAGAAAAGCAGAGAATCGAACAAATCGAACAATAAAAACCAACCACGATATCACAGTTAAGTTTGACAGCTGTGGCCATTTGACTGCATGCTGGTTTTCATGGCAGCCAAAAGGTTTTATCAAGGTTTTCAAGTAGTCATAGCATCTTTCACTATAATATTTTCAAAATCTTTATGGTCTTATAAAGGTTTTATTAACTTGTTTTCACAACCGTTTATAGAGTGGGCCACTTTGTACAAATTTCGACTTTAGAGAAGCATAGAGGAGGTGTTGGTAGACAAAATATTTTTGAATGTAGTTTTATCAAATAAGCCGGGAGGAATGAACAGTTGCAATCGGTCGTACTGGGTGAATGGAGTTTTACATGGTTACAGTATTGAACCACCAAACCAAGCCATCTTTCTTAATATCTTTGTGACCGTGCACATGGTCTGGCATAAACGAGACCGCCATTTGGCGGACGAAATTTGACTTGCAGTTAAAAGTTACAGATGGCAAGTTATTCTGTAACCCTGCTATTTGGTAGCAGTTAATATTTGACAACCGTAGTTGAGATCTGTAGGAGAACAGGTTTTAGTAGGTTTCAGATTCGGGTACTCGGATGGTGGCCAAGTATGGACACCCTCCGAGTTTAGCAATATGGGTGTCTCCAGCGTTTTCAAATAAGATTAAATACACAAATGATATTTTTTCTAAAGTATTTCTCGGATCAAATGGACACTGTTGGGTACCCCTTGGGAATCACCATATTCACACTATGATAAAAAAGTACCGGGAATTTGTAAATAAAACAAAACTTTCACAATTTTCATGCAAATTTATTTTATCTCCTTCAAAATAACACCCATTTGAAGCGTCACACATGCGCCAACGCTTGAACCAGTCATCCATGCACTTTTCATAGGCCGCCAGAGGAATGGCCTTCAGGTCCTTCGTCGCATTCTCTCTTATAGTGTGGCATGTTGACCCCCCGTTTCGGGTTGGAGATTGCTTTTTCCCAGAAAGTAAATCGGTATCTTTGCTATGGAAGGCTCCTCGGAGTACCTACCAGTCAAGACCGATAACTGTCAGAGAGAGAGAGTTCTACCCAACAAACATCAATCCTGAATAAAACAAATTTGGAGAAGTTGTTCAGCTTTTTCTTCTAGAAAGTTGAATAACTTCTCCAAATTTGTTTGAACAACCGTTCATTCGCCACTGATGTTTGTTGGGTAAGCCAAAAATGATTTTTGTTTATTTCAAGTTCGCTTACTTATATAGGATTTAACAATTGACACTCTTTGTATGTTCTAAACGTAAGTGAGCGAAACAGCTGGAGAGAATTCGAAGAATTGTGCAAGTCGATAATTTATTGAACCTTATTGGCCGTGTACTTCTTGTGCAATTTGAAACCCTTCGCTTTGGTGCTCTCGGGCAAGCACCGCACGCGGGATAACGAGCAGAATAGCTGCTTTGTGTAGCATATGTCAAAAACAGCTAGGACTGCATCGGCTTGCATTTTCGCAAAGTTAAAGCTTGCTTGGACATATTTTGCTTTTATTTTACATCTCCAGGGACAATTTAAAGCAATGCTTTCTGCCAAAATTTTGAAAACTTTATGGAAGTGTCTTACGGCTGGTTATGATATCCTGGCACCAAATATTTGATTACCATTTGGGGAATTTTTTAATGGTTAATTATATTATGTTACACTGGGAAACAATATGAAAAAGGGATATAATACTACTATGCAATCACTCATTTGATTTGTGATTGTGATCAAGATCGATGTAGATTCACTTAGGATTATAGCAACAATGTTCTGATGCATGGATGACTCTAGGAGCAGATTCGCATTAAATTAAATCAGTTAGTACTAATAAACCTAATCGATTGCGTACTGACCAGATTGAACACAAAGTAAATGGAATTTAAGATTCGCAATGTATTCTTCCCTGCACATTCTACTGATTACTTTTGACTAGAGTTATTCACGCAGTTTACTACGGTTTTGAGCCACAAACCTGGCAATGGTCGATTGTTTGGCACATTTTTACAATAGCTATATGTATTTAGGTTAGCCGCATATGCACATGGTCATCACAAATCATCGACAGATTGTTATATTGTCATTCAAATTGTTGTCTACCCTTCCCACCTGCTAATGGTGGTGGCATCGGTGAATAAAATGCCAATAAGCGCCGGACCATGAAGAGTGTGCTCTAGAAGTTCAAAACAACACACCCAGTCTAAATGCGAATGTTGTGTAGAAGAGTGTAAACAGAAATTTTTACCTACCGTTCGCTTCTGTTCTCGACAGGACTGTGGAGACGCATGGTTTTTGAAGCGAGGCAAATGTGGTCACGTGTTCGCTTTGTTTGGATGATGGGAATTCATATTAAGTTTTAGCTGTATACAGATTGAAAGAACAACACAGAAAGAACATTCAATTTTCTGCGTTATCTAATGTACGTATATGGAATGCTGAATTTGGCATAAATTCATGGGACATTTCATTTTAATTTAAGCCATATGTCACCTAAATCAGGACTGTTGTATGGAAGATTGCAAACCATTTCGTTGTTAACGATTGTTTTGGTTTGCAACTGAACGAGGCGAAATTTTACGCGTCTATTAAACTTCATAATTTTTTCTGCGATAGTAATGAACGTCGTTAGAAGATTAGGAATTTTTCGATTTAAATTTAGTTTTTTCGTAGCTGTTTAGTACTTGTTTATTGCGCTACTAAAGACTGGACTCAGAAAAAATGAGACACACAAAAATGATCACCAAAAATTCATTTTAAATTGGATGCTTCTCAAATTTTCAGGGATTAAATAACTATATATTAGCTATGTTTTGGCATAATTTATTTATTGAATTTCCTCCCCCAAGCTGAATGCTCGTACATTTCTCTTAACACTCCTTATGAGATCTTGGGCGAGGCTTTGTCCATCTTCCTTACACAATTTCGCCCAGTTTTTCTTCAAAGCTTCATCGGTTTTCAATGTTTTTCCGCTTTTCTTCAACTTCTTCTTCATAATCACCCAAAACTTTTCGATTGGACGAAGTTCTGGTGTATTTGGCGGGTTCGCCACCTTCGAGACCACATTAACGCCCTTCGCTTCGTACCAATCCATTACAGGATTGGCGTAATGGCACGAAGCGAGATCCGGCCAGAACAGGGTGGGACCACGGTGAGAGCGGAGGAAGGGCAGCAAGCGCTTCTGCAAGCATTCCTCTCGATAAATCTGCCCGTTTATGGTGCCGGTTGTAACGAACGGCTTGCTGTACCGTCCGCACTCGCAGATCGCCTGCCACAACAGGTACTTCTTCGCGAATTTGTCCATTTTTCTCTTCCGGAACTTTTCTGGAACCTCCATGCGGGACGTACCGACAAAAAACTCGAGGCCGGGGATTTGTTTGGTGTCTGCCTTGATATATGTTTCGTCGTCCATAACGAGACAGCCGTGGCTTGACCACCTTCCGCGCACGCATTTGGCCACCGTGTTTCTTTTTTTACTCACGCGATAAAGTTCACCCAAAACAAAGTGTCGCATTTTTTCCTACTCCAATCTTTATAACGAACCCAGCAAGCCCCACACGCCCCAAAAGTTCGACAAAGATGGTCGGAGCTATCCACACCCATCGCACGTACAGTGGATTGTTCTGATACGGGACGATCAGAAAGGTGGATTGATGAACAATAACACTTATTGTTTGAAGGGACTTCTTGCCTTTCTATGCCTGGAGATAACAACAATAGCAAAAACAATTTAACCAGTGTATAGATGAACTTAGCAGGAACAGATGAAAAACGCCAATTTCTTATTTAAAGCTACATTAAAAGTTATTTTTTCTGGAAAATTAGTGCCTTAAAACTAATTAAAAAAACTTTTAGCCTATAGTTACCTTATTCAGGTAGTAGGGAGCATACAACTAAACGGTAAATCTACTTCATGAATTCTGATTCTTAAACTACCTTTACAGCTAAACGGTTAGAAGTTATTTACGCTAGTATATGCTGTTTGAACTTAAAACTAGTTTTCCTATTGAAAGGTATAAAGAATTAATGTGCGATAAATGTAAAGCTTATAAGTAAATCTTAAACCTAGCAAACAGATTACAGTTGAAACTCAATCGTTAAAGGTAGTTGAACCCTCTGTGTAGCAACAATAGAGCCTCAACTGGAGGTGAGAATAACCAAATTATAATGAATTATGAATTAACTTATCTAAACTTATCATTAGACAACACTAATTACTACACAGTACGGCTCAACGGACATTTAATACAATAAGAATTGAGTGGTGAGTAGAGTGAACACTAAAGTAAGATCTTATACCTGTCGATACCTATTTCTAAAGCTAATGTGTCTAAAATTCTTCAGGAATTTTGTAATATACCCTCGAATAAACGTACAAAGCCATTCGGAACGGATTATTCACAAAATCAAGGACATTTTCACTACTACCACCCAACAGTACTTGAATTGTAATCCTCAAAAGCAATACAAATAGCTACATTTAATTGGTCCCAAATTTGATTCAAATTATCGTTATTATTTTTTCTTTAATTTTATCTGCCTTTTGCTCATTTTATTTTTGTTTTTCAACTCTTTCAACATAGCAGTCCGGGAGGGGTCCTCAGGTGCAATCTGGCGAAGCGCTCGCAGACTTTTACATCTACTCTTAACCGCGGCATGAACATCTGAAACCGCTTCAAGTCCTGGCTTATGTGCCGATGAGCGGCCACACTCAGAATCTAGTATCAGCCGTCTTAGTTCGCATTTTGGTTTAATTCCACCTAAGTCTCGCCACAGTATGCGGAAGGCCTAAAACCTGCGCCAAGACGATAGGGAAATGGTAATAATCTTGTACTTGCCAGTTAAACATTCCAGAAGGCGATGTACAGGTCGATTTTAGGGTTTTAAGCGTTTTAAGGGGACTGATGCCCACACCTACACTCTTAGTGTGAACGGACCTCTTGTTGCCAACTTTCGCAACCTTTGACGCGCTGGCTCCACCCCACACACCGGTTTAAGGATCGTGCTTCTTTGCCGGCCTGGGCTTCTTGGCCTTATTGGCCTTCTGTTTCTTCGCCAGTGGAGACGAAAAAATGGACTGCTGTTGAAGGGCGACAGCAGACGGGGACTAAGCCACTTGGGCATAAGTCGACAGACCATTGTTCACCTTATTGAAAACCTTCTTGGCGTCTCAAAAGGAGACACCCATGTTGGTTCTCGGATTGAGAGTACAGTCTCCATCACGTAAACGAGAAATGTAAGATTTGCCGGCTGGTGATCCTGCACCGGGTCTTACTCTTACACCCGGCTTTACCATGCCCAAGCCCATAGCATTTATAGTACTGCAAATGTAGTACACAGTAGACGGGGGTTTCGATTCTCAAGAGCCCGAACTTCACCTTCTCAGGGAAGCTCAAGCCATCGAAAGTCACCACCACGGAGGAGGTGTTAACTTTTGTATCGCCGTTCTTCTTACAGATCCTCTGGACATCCACCACACCTTGTGTGACGAAATGTTCCATAATGACTTGTTCACGCACGTTGATGATGTCCGGGCTGAATACACCTCAATGGACTCGATTAAGAGTTGGATGCAAACCAACTGACCTCGAACACGTGTCTAGTTCACCTTCATTGGTGTGCACATCCCCGGCTATGCCTTGTGCACATTCGATTGCCTCTATAAGTAGAAATATCTTATCGTTTCGTTTATTTTTCACCAGGTTCCGACGACCCTCAGAGTCCAGATATAAATTGTTTATTTCACCTGGTTCTTGCGGAACTGGTCCACTCGTGCTGAAACCTCTGGAGTCAAGTTCCGGTTCTTTTCAATGAAGGAATTCAAAAGGAGATTCACCCCTATCACACTGACCGGTAACATAAGACGATAGGTTCCATCTGTTTGCCGAATTGCTCCGTTGCCATTACAGCCCATATTCAACCTGAACCAACCCTAGCCATCATGACTCCGTGGTGTTTTTATTTGTCGGCCAGTACATAAACTGACTTCCGCCAATAAGGATGAGCCCGGTAGTCGGGGGTCCCAAGACATGAGTAGGAACCCACTGCACACACTTCGCTCCTTCGGACCATCCTGGACTTGTTTGCATACTAGGCAGTGGTATATAATAGCCTAGCATTCACCGGGCATCTCGTAGAAGTAAGAGTCAGAGTTGAGGCGCCATGAGGTCAGAAGTTAACAGATTGACTGACCACGGTCGGACAACCAGATTCGAGTGCTCATTGACGCCTGCCTTAGCCCAGTAGGCAAACGAGTATGTTTCACCTGTTGCAGGCACTATCACCCATACATGCTCAAATTCTTTAAATTTCATCGTAGTGATTGTTTGCGGCATTTTTAATTTCCCCTGACATTTTTTTCAGACATTTAAAAATTTCTGTCATCCTTAAAAATATTATATCTGCTTCCAAAAACTTCTTCTCTTCCTAGACTATCATTCCAACTAATTTCATTTGCCAAAATGATTGTGTAGGAACAACACAAAGTTTATTTTTATGAAATTCTGTTATCTTAACCGGGCTTGTCACTCGATTACATTTTTGGCAGAATTTTAGTTCCTATATGTGTTTGAGGTAGATTGTTGGTGGTTTGTTGGATCGTATCAAATTCGTACCTCTCTTTGATGAAGATAGGTCGTAAAGGCCTCAAAAAGGTTGGAATTGGTCTTCCACCAAGGGGTCCGTCAATTCCGGAGGAAACTTGAATTCCTAAATGCACATGGTACGCACGATGTTGCTGAAGAGTACCCTGGTCAGTTGGGTGAGCGTGGAACCGGTTTAAATTTTCACCACGTTGAAATTGAATCGGCGGTCTATAGTCAATCGGTGGTCAAGAGAATCGATCTTTTGCTGCTGCGAATAGCTCCCTATTAGAAGAAAGTTGATTGCTATTGTTGCTGTCGTTTTGTAGCGGTGATTTTTGGTATCATTAGTGTTACTTTTGCTGTGATTGTTGATTCTCCGTAAACTCCGAGAACTGTTGTGACTGAAACGTGTCTTGTTCTGTTTATTTTTCGGTTTCCTAGCCTTTTCAGCCATTTTTTGTTGATTCAAGAGGTGCAATTACGTTCTCAGTCCAGTCGGAATTCCACACCTTTTTTGTACCTAACAGGGTACCAACTTGCTTTATCGGCTTCGTTTTGGTTATTGTTGTTTCATACAATTGCCAGATTGAGACACGAATCAAACATCGAAGGTGCCTTTTTTTTTGCGTCCAGGAAATTTGCTGATATTACCTTGAGCTCATTGATGATATCCAGCTCTAATATTTGATTGCGAAGCATTGGAGAAGTCAAGTCCATAGTAAGACTTGAAAGTTCTTTTACTTCTTCATGGAAACATTTCAAACCATCCGACTTTATAATTTCTAGTGACATGATTATATTTTGAGTTTTGCATCGCTAAATCGAGGAGTGACGAGTCGCTGTCAGCTCTTTTTTTATCTCGATAAGTTTATCCTAGATACGATCGATAGCTTCATGCAAAACAACTACTCTATTTTGTTGTGCTGAACGATGAATGACCTCCGTGTTTTTGTCTACGTTTTTAACTATCTCTCCCTGTTCTCTTGCTAGCAATTAAAACTCAAAGTTAAATGTGATGAGCGTTTGACACTACAACAAGCACGTACAGTGACGGATTATACGGATATTTTTAAGTTATAGCTAAATTACATTACGGAAAAATGAATGGCAAGCACCCAAAGATGACAATTTTTTATGAACATCAGGCTTTGGTCTTATTTTATTGTCCGTCACTGTACGATTGCACATCAATTTTCTTATCCTCCTGTCTTATTTACTGACGAGAGTTGGGTAAAACAGGCAACTCTCACGCAGATTGTAGTATGCTCCGCAGCTCATGTTGAAGAAAATGGACCCAAGAACAAAATGGAAAATTATGCAAAAATAACGCGCAACACACGCGACAAAGAACGAAATAAAATCGTGTTCATTCTGATAGACAATTGGCAAGAAAAAAACAGAAAGAAAAGTGTATTATCATTAAACTGACACATGATATTATGTTGTAAATAAGGCTCGCATGTTTAATTCAATTGTGAATGTTTTATAAAAAGCTAAGCGAAGGATGCAATGCCTAATGATAACTTCATCTATATATTTGCTTGTCAGTAAGGTTGAAAACAATGAAAACAATAATAAAACTGAATTATGACAAAATGCTTTCAAAGCTTTTAAACCCATTTACAACGGAGATTTTCAATCTTTTTCAATACACGTGTTACTGGGTCGTGCCAACGAAAATTCGATTTGAAAATGTATGTATGTCTGTGGCACCTTCAACGTGCACCTTAAAACAGATGATCTATCCGTAAGTTAGCTTTTCCATTATTGTCATTTTCACGTTAAGCATCTGCAACATCTTTACAAACAAATAAGAAGGTGAAACAAGTTCTCGCAGTTGAAAATTCAACTGTATTCAATCTATGAGCGACCTTGCCCACTCGTCAGCATACATTGTAGTTCCCTGAGGTTGTTCTACGTTAGCATTCTGTCAACAGATAATTCATTCCGGCAAAGGTCATAAATTGGATGCATACGTAAAGATAAGCACACGTTAGTGACACGATGAAAAAATGGGCTGCCTCTTTCTATGATGCTATAAATGGACACTTCCTCCAGTCACAGTGTTAATTATTATTAAACGTTGTTTATAAAACAAACACCGGCAATGTTGTGTGACACAATTTGATTTAATCTTGCGACATCTCAAACACATTGACTTGGTAGATTTGTCACTACCTTCTCCGTCTACGATTGGTGTGTATTGCAATGTAAAGCAATGTAAACTATTGCATTGTTACGCAATTGAGGGGAGGTTCTGAGAAGCAGCAAGCAGCTACGATTTATTGGAGGAGGAAAGAAGTGCCGGATGTTCGTTATCATTTTCCTTCACAGTAAATGGTTGAATTTGAACATGGAAGGACGCAAGCGTTACCAGGTTTTGGAATTGGGTCTCCTCTTAGAGGGGGGTCTCAGTTAGCCTGGTCAGTAAGGACACGGAACTACCAACCTGAAGACAGGCGTTTCGATTCTCGGTCTGGTTGAGAAAATCTTTCTGGTTGGAAATTTGCTTGGACATCATTGTGCTTGCCACACAATATTCAATTTCATGCATTGATTGTGGTATCAAAAGCTCTCAATTATTAACTGTGGAATATAACTAGAACACCAAGTTGAGAGCAAAATAAACGTACAATAGGGTATTTTAAGGGTACGTGGATTATGACATTTTTCGATGAAAACTATAATAATATACCCACATTCCATTTATTTTTTATTCTGACTAGTGCAACTTTTGAAAAAACAATTTCAAAATATTATAATAATTCCAAGTATCTTAGTGTCAGGCGTTTAGATTTTTTAAAGATTTTTCTTTTTCTTCTTTTTTAGTTTTTCCTCCGTTGTTCTCGACTCTGTAGGTTCGCCCCCGGGCCACTATCTCCACTCATTGTAGATTGTTGCCTCTTATATCCCCATGGTTATCTTTTCAAGCAGGGAGGCCATATTAGAGTTGACAGGCGAATTGGCGTTTGTCAGGAATGTTACATCTTAACCTACTACCCACCAAATTTGGAGGTGGTTTTCGGACGTACCCGGAAGGCACCCGCTGCCCGTCCAGGGTTGCTTATTGGTCATTTGCAACTAACCTTTGCAGGCCTTTACACTACCCACGACCGGTGGACCCGCCAGATCGCTGGCAGCTGAGTCCCTTCTAATAAGGTGGGATATGAGTGTGTGTGTATATTTGTATATATGTGTGTAAGTGGTGTATGCCTTTTTTTTGTACGGAAAGTAAATCTACAACTAGAGTCTCGAAGTACTCAGGGTGTGGGCTTGTGGTGCCATGCTATGACCCGCTTAAAATGCTCCCATGCCTCTAGCATAAGTCCCCCCGGGACTACTTTTCGGTATTACTTCGGGAAAGGGCTATTGTGTTTTTAGCACCCGCTGTATCTAACCACCAAGGACTTTAGTAGTAAGCTTACCTCTTCCGAACAGCCACTGGTCGTTGCACTATCTGTCTTGGAGCTCTAGGACTTGAAGGCCCTACACACTGAAGAACTCAGGATGTGGGGTTGAGGGTATTACTTCGGGGAGGGGGCTATTGTGCTTTAAGCACCCGCTTGTGTCTAACTATATAGGACTTTAGTGGTTAGTTGGTCCCTCTACCAGCCGTTGTTCATTTCCCCATCTGACTTAGTGCTCGAGGAAGATCTGGGAGGCCACCGCGTTAAGCGCGTCCCAGACGTCCCGATCTTGACACATTTTCCGGAATATGTTACCCGGAGTCGTGTCCCGACCGCTCACGGCCATCATACCGTTTCTCGCGTCGTTGAAGCGAGAACAAGCGAAGAACACATGTTCTGTCGGATTCCACGACATTGCAGATACTGTACACGTGATTTATTGCCGTGGCCAGACAGGATCTGCGTCAAGTGGAAGGTAACTTCCCGTGTTGCAGACCGACCCATCCGCATATCTCCGGAATTTGTCGACCGTTCACCGACCTTTGGTGGAGTTATTCCATTCCCTCTGCCACTTGACTATTGATGCAGCTCTAGTGGTCTTACGGTTACCTCTCGTGTCTCGTTGTTCGAAGCGCTATACGCCTTCTTTCATGATGATGGGGATGGGCATCATCCCCGCTAAGACGCAGGCACATTAGACAGTGCGTGCTAATGTAACTCTTATTACTCAGGGTGGTGGCCCATGCTGGCCCGCCTTACGGCGTTCCAAATGTCCCGGTCTTGGTACATCCTTCGGACAAGATTATCCGGAAATGTGTCTCAACCGCTCACGGCCATCATGCCGTTTCTCACGCCGTCGGAGCGAGGACATGCGAAGACATCGGCGCGACAAAGCAACCATGCCCTGACAGGATCTGCATCAAATGGAAGTTAACTACACCGTGTCGCTGTCCAGCCCATGTGGATAGCTCCAGATATAGTTGTTGGATCCACCGACCTTTTGTGGATTTATTCCATTCGCATTGCCATTTAACCATAGATGTAAATCTAGTGGTCTTTTGTATATTTCTTGTGCCAGGTTGAGCACTCAACGTCCTCTTTTAAGTTGATGCCAATCATACCCGTTATGAAGTAGACTGCGACGCGTGACACTGTGTGGTACGCGCCACTCTCAGGCATATTAGCCTATGCGTACTATTCAGCTTACCTAGGTAGCTCTTAGTACTCAACGCGGTGAGCCACGCCAGCCTACCATACCTAAGTATGGACAGGGTGATACAGGAGCTTCTGCTTGCTCCCTTGTACCGCCGAGGTATTGGACATCATGCGGGATAATGCCGATATAGCCGTGGAGGCCTTCTTATAGGTGTAATCGACGGGGCTGATAAAGCACAGCTGGTCGTTGATCATGACCAACAAGTAGCTCAGGGACTTGAGGTGATAGTGCAGTTACCCGCACTAATCGTCGCCTGTTGTTCCGATTCCCTGTTATAGACCACAATGTTATCTGTTTTATAATGGGTTAGCTAGAGTTGGGCTGGGCTAGAGCACATCCATCCCTCTACTAGATCAATAAAGTGAGTGGCCGTTAGCTTTAGCTCTTCTATGGATTCTCCATAGACCATGAAACAGACAATCTTTACACCGTTAGGAAACTTAAGTCTCAACACTTCGTCATACATTGTGTTCCAATTGGGGTCAGGATAGAACCTTGCGGATCTGCTGAGGTGATTTAAACACATTCTTATCTGCTTCTGTGTTGTGCACCAGTACACGATCCTGGAAGTAGTTTCCTAGAATCCTGTACAGGTACCCAGGAACCCGGACATATTGGAGCAAATTGACATTAGCCTCTCAACTGGCACTATTCAACGCGTTGCTCACGCTGGATCTATCGTGGCTGTCTCATTGACAGACAGGATGGCATCCATCATTGACTTGCCTTTTCGGAAGCCTAACTAGTTATTTGAAAGGCCGCCTGTACCATCCGTGTACTTCGACAGCCTTTTGAAGATTACCCTCTTGAGCACCTTACTCGTCATATCCAACAAGCTATCACCCTATACCCCGGTGGATCACCTGTTGGATTCCCTGTCTAAGGCAGTAATGCAAAATTCTGTCGCTTCCAGGCATCTGGGAAGACACCCTCGTCCAGACATTTTTGTATCACTATCCTGAACATTTCTGGAGCCAGCAAAATAGCCATCTTGATGGCCAGGTTTGGGATACTATCTGGTCCTGGTGTCTTGTTCACCCTAAGTAACATTGCTATCACAATGAGTTCATCTTTCGTAACCGTTGCGACCATCGCAGTGGCGTGTAACAGCTGTAGAAGAACACTTCATTCACCTTAGCTACCACGAAGCCCTCGTTTGAGGTAGAACCGGGTTATTGCCCGGCTTCCATAATACCACCTATCCGCAACTCAATTGTCGATTCCGGTAGCGATACATTTTGTGTCGAATATTATGGCGACATCCGTCGCCGAATCACGAACAGTTGCTGAGCTGCCTCACAGTGGTTCAGGTCTACCTGCACTTTGATTAGCGTCTTTGTTTACCTTTGTAGGGCGGGCACTTTGGGCCTCCTTGTGTGTGTATGTCTGTGACGCCACAAGGTATGACGTGTTTCTTACCGGTTTTGGAAATATCTCAGGAATGCATTCAGGTGAATATAGGTCGTTTATGTATAATTGGCCTTGATCACGTTCAACCTAGCATGGGACACCTCAAATTTTATGAGAATCCAATAAAACATCTATAGTAGGCAGATTGTCTGTCCAGGACCAAATTTGCCACATCCTGGTGTGTTCTGTGCCCGATTTCTAACACAAACCTAAGCTCATCATGTGACACTTCAAATCACATGAGGATTCAAAAAGAAGTGCAATGGTGGTTTTATCCAGTATACAGCACCACATTGGACACATTTGGACATATTCCGGGTTACCCCAGCAGAAGTGCCCTGTTTCGGATTTGGATTAAAACCCAGCATGCGATACTGTGAATAACATTGGGCACTTCCGGACATGTTCCGTTTACTCCAGGGGAAGTGGCCAGCTTAGAACTTGGACCAAAACTCATCAAGCAACAATTCAATTAAAAAAAAAACAATGATGGTTTTATCAAGTATATAAAGGGTGTTCCGATCAAAATTTGGTCAAACATTAATGTGTGTGAGTCGATCAAAGTTTTTATTAATAAGTCAAATTCTTTTTCTTTTGCAAGTTCAGTTGATACAGAATACAGGAGAAATATTCAGCTAAACTTCCATTTTACCGAATGCGAATTGCCGGGTCTTGCGTTTACAACTGCCATAAGGTTTTTTACAGTCTTCTTGTCCACTTTATTCGCCGCAGAACGCTAGTTTGCATTAAACTGTTTCTTGCTCACAACAGCTTTTTGAATCTTCTTAAGGTCCCAATATTGTTCGATTGGGCGGAGCTCTGGCGTGTTGGGAGGGTTCTTGTCCTTGGGCACCACTTGAACGTTGTTGGCAGCATACCACTCCATTGCCTTTTTTCTGTAATGGCAAGATGCCAAATCCGGCCAAAATAGAACGGAACAATAGTGTCGCTTCAGGAAAGGCAATAGACGTTTTCGTAGGCACTCGCTCAGATAAATTTCCGCAATGTAAACGTTACTCTTCAAGCCGTAGGTACCGATGGCCTGCCACACAGGGAATGGAAATTTCTTCGCGAACTTTGACAGTTTAATGTGCTTGAAAATATCTGCCACCTTTCCCTGTCCGGTTGCCGTATAAAATTCCTGTCCAGGAAGCTGTTTATAGTCTGCCTTGACGTAAGTTTCATCGTCCTGTGCCACGCAATCAAACTTCGTCAGCATCGTCGTGTACAACTTTCGCGATCGTGCTTTGGCCGACGTGTTTTGTTTATCGTCGCGATTTGGAGTCACAATTTTCTTGTAAGTCGACAGTCCAGCTCGTTATTTAGCTCTATCCACGGTTGAAAGCGCCACTCTCAGCTTCTTTGTGAAATCTTGGACGGAGAAGTTGGGGTTCCGCTCGAAACAGCGGGCAACTCTTTTTGTCGTCGCTGTGGCCTCCGGCTTTCGATTTCCCCCCGATCCAGCTTTCCTGGCTGTCGACAAACGTTCACCGAACACTTTTAATACGTTGATATCAGTGGATTTAGCCACATTCAACAATTTTGCCAACTTGGCGTGAGAGTAGTTTGGATTTTCGTGCACGTGCAAAATTTTGATGCGTTGCTTCTCTTCCTTCGACGACATTTTGATAACTGAAGTGCTAATCTCAAAATCAAAATAGAGGCATGATACTACATGCACACGTCTTCAATATGAGGGGCGTGCAAATGCGTCATGTTTAAGTCGACAAAATTTTGATCGAAACACCCTTTAGTATCAAATTGGATAGATCCAAACGTGTTCCGAGGTACCCCAGTGGAAGTTTTTTAAATCCAGGGTATTTGCCATCAGTGTTAGGTAAGTATGTTATACATGCAACAATGCAAATTGATTATAATGCCGGGGAGAATCTATTGCGCGAATAAACAAAACTATCATCCGTCCCAATTAAAAGCAGAAAGAGAACTTGAAAATTTATATTTGATATTGTTTTGAAATCTAAGATCTGGTTTATTCCCATCACTGCTACAAAAAAAATGGCCAGTTTCGTATTTGAGTCAAATACGAAAGCGACCAGCAAGTGACATTTCAAATCACTTGAGAATTCGAAAAAATGTACAGTGATGGTATCAGCAATCAATATCAATCTAGCGATTTAAAATAGGCTCATTATTTTAGAACCCCATTGGCCTCAATTACACCTTGCATTTTCAATATATTCTTGCGCAAATCCACAAAAACAAAAATCTCCGTTACAAGCAGTTTCGTTGTGTTGTGGCTTCGGTGATGTGGCTAGCGACCGTGAATTTCGTAAGAAGGGTTAGATCACACCAAAGGTGAATAAATTCAGTTATTCATTTCTTACAAATTTTGTTTTAAAGGCCATTTTTCCTCTAAAATCAGCTTTATTCGATTCTCTACGTATAAATAAATTCATACTTTTTTGGTTTTTCTCCCAAGCATTTGATGCAAAGTACACATTTAGAAAAATTACAGTTAATTACAATGCTCTGAGACGAGAGTCAATTTTTTCATAAATTTGCGTCATTACAGAGTCAAAATTGATTTTTTTGTGTGAATGGTGACCAAAGTAGCACACAAAACATCTTAAATATTCAACACTTGGTTTTCAAGTTTTATTTTAGTAAATCTGCAGTAACAAAAAGAATATTTGGTTCCAGCAGAGTTTATTTCACGTATACGATAAACTAGATATTTCATTAATGTTGCTCGAATGGTTTGCCAAGAACATTCAAAACAAACATTGGAGTTAGTCCAGACCTGTTTGCCTTTGTAAACTTGCAGCTAAGTAAACTTAATCATGACGTTGCATATTGAATATTTTCCAGTGTATGTGATATTTATTATGAAGTAATTTTCACCTACAGTGCAACATAACAAATAATTTACACCAGTGTTCCAATGAAGCTTTCTGATACTTAATGTTTTCAAAATGCGTTTTTTGAGCCACATGCGCAACGTAATGAGAACGCTCTATAAAGTCAATAAATAATGTTACGTTCTTGCAACGTTCAATTGCACATTAGTATTACATTAGTAAATCGGATTACCGAACGTTCAGCTGTTGAAAGTTCGGTAAAAAATTACCGAATACTGTAAAAATTTCTATGTGTATATTTAAAGTAATTGAAATAAAACATTTTGTTTTATGTTAAAATACCATTAGAAAGTTTTTTGTGTGACCTAGACCAAAATTACGAATAATCGTAATGCGAGTAATCCAGACTTCGAATTCATGGAAGAATTAATAATACCAGGATTTTATTTAATTATTCCGATTGAACCTCTTAACGAAATCCCCACTCATTTGCTCTTCAGTTTTTAAAGTAAAAAAACATGGTGTAGCATCTGAATTATTCTAATTCTTTGTCCAATGAATTGAATACTTTTGTTGAAAGCGTATAGAACATTATTGTTTTAATTGTATTGTCAGTCAAACATCATCTTTTTAGTACGTTATGTTTGAAAAAAAAATAAGCAGCTATTAGTTTAGTGTAATATTAAATTAATCAATAGTACAGTAGTTTTTATTTCTAAGTAATCAGGTATACACAAACAAAGAAAACTCACTATCAAACTACCAGATAGCTATTATATAATTTTAAGATGTCTTCATAAATAAATATCGTAGAGGTACTTCACGTGTTAAGATTGTATTCATGATTATTTTAGCCAGTAGTGTATTTTGTTTGTAAGCAGTCGCCATATACCAAAATTTTGCAATACAAAATGAGATTTTTAAATTTTACTGATTTCTCCACAGTTTGAACCTAACATGAACCTGTAACGATTTATAATTCTTCGAATGAACCAGAAATCTGATTCTTCCAAATGTAAACATAATTTTACACAAATTGTTGTTTTCTAAATTTTGAACCAATGCTCTATTCTCGAGAATTTATTCTAGGGCGTTTATATTTTTCGTAGTAGAACAGAATATTGATCCATAAATCCGAAAGCGTTTAAAAAATAAACTTGTTCCAACACGATTTTCAGCTCATTTTACCTATCAATATTTTGATGTTTGGTTGATAACGATATCCATTAAAAAAAAGTTATCAATTAAAAAAAAGTTATCCTCGCATTCATTGAAACATCGGCATCATTTCACTTTCCTGCAACGCAATTTACAATATATGTAAGTTTTACAAAATGCTATTGCAACTCTGTAGGACCAGCTTAAAGTTGCAAATAGGCTCCACCCTTGCACTTTTTGCGTTGCTGTTGTGTATGACTTTGCGGTACATAGCCAAACAAAACTATCCCTAATTAGTTTCAAGAGAGATTTTTATGCTCTCTTGAAACAAGTTGTGCTACTTGGGGAGTTGCTCAGATTATGAACGTTTAATCTCGACTTGTTTAAATACGTATCATCCTTTATGTCAAAGGTAGATTATGTCACTTGTAAAAACAATTTTTTTAAAGTGTCTTATACCTGAAGAATTTGATTACTCATACGAAAAACTCCGCAGATAGTTTAATCAGTAAAAGTACGGTATTACCAAGCCATAGGATCAGAGCTGACACTCGAAGCTCCTAGTTTGGATGTGCAACTAGAACACGGAATATAGTGTCGGTAAAATGCTCGTTACAGAAAAGATAAAAGAATATCACATTTCAACTGAAAGCTAAATTTTCAAAAAGATTTTTCAGCTTGCAATTCTGATCTGATTACCGAATAAAGCAAGGGTAGTAAGTTGCCCCTGCAAGTTTCCAACTACGCATACGTGTAATGTTTGGTCAGGAAACTTTTGCTACCTCTGATGGCTTTTATTTCACGAAGTCATTTCTACATATTTGGCATGCATATCCAGGTCTACTAACTTGCTTTGAACGGTGCATGTCCGACCTGAGTAGCTCGTCAGCAGATAATTCAAGCTCAATAGCAGAAGCCCCATCATACGAGCAGCAATTATCACATGGTACCGCTAATTGCTGTTAATTCAACTCAATTATAATTCATAAGGCGCCACGTACTGTTCGGCAGTAGGAAAGAATGCTGGAGCGAAGCTTTAATTAGTGATACACCATGATGCTTGTAGGGTAGTCTTTTTCCGCGGCAGGAGAAATATTCCGTGAAAGTTGCTTTGCGCTTATTCAAATTAGATTATAAACTCCCACACGACCTCAACGCGCATAGTGTAGCCTCTCAGGATGACAAAATCTGCTCTCTAAAATAATAAAAACGTTGTCTTGATCTCGTGTAATAGAATTCATTTGCGCGTATAAATGCAAATCGTTTTTGTTATCACTGATGGTTGGACGTAGAAAATATTTTGATTTATTAAATGGCATTCATTTCTTCCACAGGGCTGAATTGTACACCACCTGCGATAGAGGACTTCCCGTCAGATCTGTTCTCGGTGCAACAGAGACAGAACGGGGCCATAGTTTTACACGCAATCGCTAGTTTATATTTATTTGTAGCTTTGGCTGTAGTATGTGATAAGTATTTTGTACCTGCCGTTGAAAAAATTTGCCATGGTGAGTCACACTCAAGCTTCTGTTGATACGGAGGTACAACCACTGTAAGTGGGAGAGCTTAATAAGGTTTAGTCATACAGTTGTATTCATATGATGTATAAATACCTGACCTTTTGGATCTTAACTAATAAATGTTGAATGTTACTTTCTCAAGCGTTAAACATGTCGAATGACGTGGCCGGAGCGACGTTCATGGCAGCGGCGACGTCGGCGCCGGAGCTGTTCGTCAACGTGATTGGAACGTTCATCACCGAAGGCGACATCGGTGTTGGCACCATAGTGGGGTCAGCGGTGTTCAATATCCTGGCGGTGGCCGCCTGCTGTGGAATCGGTGCCGGAATGGTTGGTATTAATCGAAATGAAGAAAGGTAGTCTGCTGAAACTTACCTTACTCGTTCGTTCCGTAGGCTTCACTTATGTATGGTTGCGTTTGCATTTTTGTTCCAGGTAGTTCCACTCGATTGGTGGCCGTTGACGAGAGACTGCCTTGCCTATGGCATCACGGTAGCAATACTGATCTGCATTATCCACGACGAACGGGTCGAGTGGTACGAGGCACTGATACTGGTGCTGTTGTATATTGTGTACATTGCCGTGATGTACTACGACAAAGCGTTCCAAAAGTGTGCTAGAGGTGAGTTGAGGCTTTTCATCAATGCTACTGCTTCTGTAGGCAACTATCGAGGCTATTGAGAAAATATAGGATGGCTCATGCTGGGTCTCTTAATAGGTTTCTATCGTAGGTTCGTGGCGGAGGACAACTTTTAATCAATGTTTTGTTTATAACCTGGTTGCACAGATCTAAAAGCACATATATTTGTATTTTCTTTATGTTTGCACACAGATGGATTGAAGCACGCACGCACTCGCAGGTCGCAAGATGCATCTTGTAGTATAAAATCGGTTTCCAGTAGAGAGCAAGGTAACTATGGTTAAGGGGTAATGTAGTACACATATTGAATCGTGCCCAAAATGGTTTAAATAAGCAACATATTCTGAAATTTCAATCAATTCCTACCGTGCAGGACCGAAATGCGTACAATTATGCACAAAACTATCTTTGACGACCAATTTAAATTTATAATTTAACGATATGTCATTGCTGCGATCTAGATTTACTTCAAACTATTAAATAGCTTGTATAAACGTAGGGTGAAAGATTACGGTGTACCGTTTAAAATCCCCACACACTCAAATTGCTCTAACTTTTGATCCGTTGGGTAAAATTGATTGAAATTTTGCTTAAACATAGTTTAATGTTTATTATTTATACTCAAAATGATGTCAAAAGAACATTGCGTGCACGAACACGTTTTGCACGAGTACTTTGAGAATAGGGATCTGTCGCATCGTGCCATCGTGAAAGTTGGGAATCGCGAATTCCACGGTGTCAGGTATCATAAAACGGTTGAAAGAACGTCTGAGAGTTGATCGGAAGCAAAAATCCAAAAAAAAAGCCGTCAGGTCAACGAGAATGATCACAAATGCGTGGTTGGGGCCTTTAAACGGAAACCTAACGCCTCAGTTCGAGATGTGGCTGAAAAATTGCATGTGATCAAGACTTTCGTGCAGAATACCAAAACTCGACGAGAAACAGAATACGGTAGCAAAAAGCCGGATGTTGTACGACCAGAAGTTAACGAAACCACACACTTAGAAAATTTTACAGTATTCGGTAATTTTTTTACCGAACTTTCAACAGCTGAACGTTCGGTAATCCGAATTAACGGATTTCGGTAAAATTTGACAAGTTCCGGTAATTTTTTTACCGGAATACTGTAAAATTTCACCGAAATCAGGTAAATCGGATTACCGAACGTTCAGCTGCTGAAAGTTTGGTACAAAATTACCGAATATTGTAAAATTTTCTAAATGTGCACACTGCTGCGTAGTGGATGACGAGACATATAAGAAGGCGGACTTCAACCAGATTTTAGAAAACCTGTTTGTGACTGCCAAGGATAAGTGTGATGTTCCCAAGAACCTCCGGACACAGAAGATGTCGAAAGTTCGCCAAGAAGTTATTAATTTGGCAAGTGATTTGTTCTTGCGGAAAGCGGAGTACAGCGGAGTACAGCACCTTCTCCCTGAAGGCTCACGACGGTCCAACGATCTTCTGGCTGGGCATCATGCCACTATACGAAAGAGGTGCTAGAGTAGTATAAGGCGAATGATGTCGATTTCGTGCCGAAAGATCTCCGGAGCTGCGCCCAATAGAAAAATACTGGGCCATTATGAAGGAGCACCTTATAAAACGACCTAAAGTGGTGAAGAATGTAGAAGAAATGAAAAGAAAGCAAAAACTGTCGATTCTGAGGTTGAGCAGAACTTTATGGCTGTGGTTATGGTCAAGGGTCACGCATTCGGATATAAAAACGAAATAAATTAAATGCATGATGCGTTTTTTGTTTGTTTTTTTTTTTGGGTGGGGGGGGCCTTATAGTGGTAGATCTTAAAAATTGATAACCACAAGTCTTTTTCATTGACCTTTTTAAAGAATGTGCACAGCAAAAAGTAGTCAACGAAAAAGTAGTGTAATTAAAAGAAGCATATGCAAAAATCAATATACAAGATACTAACATAACGCGACGCGAGACAAGACACAACACTTATCGTTCTTACAATAAAAAAAAAAAAATACCTTTTGACACAATATATTTTTTGATTCAATTGGATGTGTAGCATCCAAATACTCGTACCTTTGTTTGTCATTTTCCATGACGTTTTGTACAGTGTTATCCGACACTAATTTTGCTGCCTTTTGCCAGTTGCGCCTGACATTTTTCTCGTCAATCGGCAATCAATCTTCAATCGACATGTCGATCGGATAGAGTTCGAATAGGCAATATACAATATAGGCAATTACGCAAAGGCAAAATTTAAGCGAATTTCTTCACCCGATAGGAAACTGAAAGTTTCCTAGATGAAGGTTTCCTGAAGGTTTCCTAGCGGCTTCAAAATGACAGTAATTAATTGGTAATCAATCATGATTTATACATTTAATCATTAGCTCTATAGATAGAGTTTATGTTCGTTTCATTAAATGTGAAATAATTAAGAAATTTTGGAGTTTGAGACCTATTTCCTAACATCTGATAAAAAAAGTAACCTCTGATTAAGCCGTTTTCTACCCTATTCGATAATTCAATAACGTTTGCATTAAAAAAAGGACTTTTTTCGGATGGTGATAAAAAAAAGCTAAGACACATAATTCCTCTGATAAATTTCCCATGGAGGGTAATTATTTAAGCTTACTTGCAAAAAATTTTTACGCCCTTGCGAGCGGCCTTCCGGCAGTTAACCGGAACATTCGCCATGGCGGACGAAAACATGTGTGTAGGCATGTTTTTGAGTTCTTTCTTCGTTTAATTTATCAATTTCTCCTCAGTTTTCGCTACAAAATTGTTGGAGTAGATCTTACGCTTCAGGTTGGCCCAGAGATTTTCGATGGGACGCAGCTGGGGAACGCTGGGTGGGTTCGCCGACTTGGGTACCACATCGATATTCAGCCGCTCAATCTCCTCCCCCGATCGCTTCGAGTAGTGGGCCAACGCCAGATCCGGCCAGAACACCGCGTCTTCGCCCTTGTGGTATTTCTTGATGAACGACGCAACTTCCGACAGGCATTTCGTACTATAAATTTCCCCGTTTACGGCCACCCAGAGCGAAAAAAGAGCGGCTTTGACATCATCGGCTTAAAATACGAAGTGCCCTGCCAGTCGTTGCCATCCAGGGTGAGATAGGTCTCGTCGTCCATCACCACCGCCACGTCGCGATTCACCGGAAAAATCGAGTTGACCATCTTATTCAGCCGCTGCCGCTGCATCATTGCCTGCAGCTCCGAAACCAGTGGACGTGACTTCCGCTTCCTGACATGTATGTTCATGTTCGACAGGTACTTTTTCACTGTTTGGCCGGTTGAACCGACCTCCTGGCCAAGCGCACGCAGCGATGTAGCCACTTTTCCCTCGGTCTTCCTCTTCAGCATCCTTTGGAGCTTCTTGTCGCTCAAGGTCGTGGGCCGTCCGGAACTGGGGCTTGTTTTTCGATGCTCTGATTGTTTTCTAATAGTGCCAAGATGTTGTAGATGTCGGAACGGGCGTATCCGGCGTCCACAAAGTGCCACACGATGTCCGTTTTCGACGCGGCGGGGTGTCGTTCTTTGAACGCGCACACTTCTGAACGGAGTTGCTTCACTTTTTTTGCCATCACGGTTAGAGTTCGACAGATAGAGCTGTCAAATTTTGTCTGCTGACTCATGGATTACTATGATTGATGCTGCATGGGTATTATCGTCAGTGCGGGTGAAGGTAAATCCATGAAAAATCGGCAATTTTTGTCCATTTTTTTTAATGCAAATGTTATTACTTATTAAAATATTCTTCGCATTCTATTAGTAATTTTAAATAGCTAGTATTCTCCTCAGATCTAATTTATTTTTTCAAAGTCATGTGACGCGAAATGAAAGTGGAGAAGAGGTCTTGGCCGTAAAAGAGAAATTGTGTCGAGGGAAAATGATTTATTGCGGGAGAGGGGAAAAAAATAGAAAATAAATTTTTTTTTTTTTATAAATTGTTATTTCTTTGCTTCCTACTTTTTTTTAATAATAAAAAAAAAATATTTTGGAGGAAAAAAAAAAAAATTAAAAGAAGAAGGGGGAGGCTGGTGCCTGGTTTATATTTTTTTTTTGTAGGGGGGTGTGGGGTGCGACGAATTTTGGTGGGCGGGGCTTTATATTTGTTGGGGAGTTGTAAAAAGAGATGGTTGTATGGAAAAAAAAAAAAAAACTCTATTTTCCAACATTGAGCTCCAACATTGCAGCCTGGTCAAAAAAAGGGCCAAAGAATTGGGAATGTCTCAGTCTTCGATCAGGAGTATTTTGAAAGACGACCTTATACTTATTCCATATGAAAAAAAAACAATGGCTTGACTGAAAAACAGAAGATTGCAAGAGTCGAAAGATGTCAGAAGCTGCCCAAGAGGCACGCTGATTGAGAAATTGTGAACGAAAATGTTTCTACTACATGATCATCACAACCAGCAAAATCTTTCATTCTGATATTCCTCGTGGTAAACTAGCTGTTCAAAGGTTCCAAAATGTTTCAATGTTTTGGACGTTCCTCCATAACTTTGAAGGTTCCAATGCTGTTCATTCCAGGTTCAATGAACAATGTTAAAAATCATAGTACATCGATAATGTTTTGAAGAACCATTTGCATCCCTTCATCAAGAATTACCACAAGAATGCACCAGACTGCTTCCAACAGCACTCTGCACCGTCCCACCAGAGGAAGGCTACACAGGCCACACAATTTTTCGGGTTATCCTTCTTCACCGGATTTGAATCTCTCGATTTTTATGCATGGGGCTACAGCTACATGCTGTGAAAACTGGGGAATCCCAATGGACTAAAAAATGTGAAAATATGGAATGTCATGCTTCAAGATATCGGCTATGACGCTTCTCGACAATAAATGCTGTTGGCAATTAAGGCAAAGAGAGAAAAATTTGAACTGAACTAAATTAAGACAAATGTTAATGATATATCAAACAAGAAATACATTGAAAATTAAAATTTATGCAAGCTTTTCATTTTTTATGATCATATACTTAACTGACACGAATTCCAACTCACCCTGTAGTTGTGGTACGTTAGCCGTGGTTTTTTCAGTGCATATCTTTAAGTGTCAAATTATAAGTTCTCGAATAACGGATGTATTAAAAAACAAAATGACTGATATTAGCGATTTTTCATTCGATAACACTGTCACCTGTCGAACAACTATGTCGATAGTTCTGTTTGTACTGCCAACTCCATCCAGGAGCGAAAAAGTTGGACATCGTGCGGCACGGATGTAGACGATCCGGCATTTACAACGTCCTCTCCCTTTTGGAGAAAGGCAAGAGTGTCAAAACCGATCGTCGACCCTTGGGGAATTTTTTTTTTTGGAAAAGGGTGGTGGTGAAAATTTAATGTTCTTTTGCTCAAAAAACTTTTTTTTTTTCATATATTACTATATGGTATAGAAAAATTTTTTTTTTTTATTTTTTTTTTTTGGGGGGGGTGGGGTTGGGGGGTGACTAAAAGTAAATTGGTACGCACAAAAAGACCTGTAATTCGTGATTCAATAAGTTTAAAAAGTCCATTAATGGTTGCTTTACAGTACTTTTATTAAAACTTCAAAGTTACAGCATTAGATGGTTACATTTCTCCAGTTCGAACGAAATCTCGAACCTTCCTCTTGATGGAGCCCATCAGCGCCCGCACAGTGGAAACGGACACGGAATCAGCGCATTTCTTCCATTTTGCCCGCATTTGCTGGATGTCCTTGACTGCCCCGCCGCTTCGTCGAAGTCGCTGCTTTGAAATTGCCCAGTATTTTTCGATTGGTCGAAATTCCGGGCAATTCGGAGGATTCATTAGCTTGGGGACAAAATCGATCTTGTTGGCAGCATACCACTCCAGAACCACCTTGGAGTAGTGGCAGCTGGCCAAATCGGGCCAAAAGATGACTTTGCCCCTATGCTTGCGGATGAACGGCAATACACGCTTTTTCAGGCATTCTTCGATGTAAACTTGGGATGTCATCGTCGAGGATGTGACGAATGGTTCCGTTTTCAGGCCACAACTGCAAATCGCTTGCCAAATCATGGCCTTCTTCGCGAACTTGTCGGCAAACACGAACTTGAATCTTCCCGGCACATCCCCACGTCCAGTCGCGATGTAAAACTTTTGACCGGGAAGCTGCTTAAAATCGAGTTTGACGTATGTTTCGTCATCGATCAAAGTGCAGCCCTTGTGTTTCGTCAAAACAGGGTCGTACAAGAGCCTTGCACGCTTTTTGGCCACGGAATTCTGCTTCATGTGCCGGTTCGGATGTTTACTGGCTTTGTACGACTTGTATCCTTCCCTGGCAAGGATGTTCCGCACCGTTTGAAAGTTGGCGTTGTACCTTCTGGCCACATCTCGGATCGAAAGACCGGGGTTGGCTTTAACGCACCTCAACACCTTGCTGCGCAGCTGACGATCCCTGGTTCCAGTTTTTTCGTAGGTCCGCTGATTCCTTTCCACACTCAGGGTTTCCTTGTAGGTTTTGAGCACTCGACAAACTGTTGTTTTCGGCATCTTCAGCACTTTAGCCAGCTTGGAACCGGACCACTCCGGATTTTCCAGGTGTTTGTGCACAATATTTTTTCTTCTTTCGAGTTCCATTTGACGTTATTTCTGAACGCGATCGACTACTTTGATCAAACTTGCACCAGTTGTTCTCTATAGAAGTGTAAACAAACCACTGTCAAAGATTTTCGATTCCCAACACTAGAGGCGTGCTAGCGGCGCGCGAGGGGCGTACCAATTTACTTTTAGTCAGAACGCTTTAAGTCAAATATTGGTTATCAATTCTAGCAATAGTGATGCGTCATGCTGCAATATCTAAAGCAAAAAAAGAGGGATTTGTCACAATTGATCTAAAACTTGGTCGTAGTGATGAAGATACCCGACACGGATAAAAAAGTCCAAAAATATCAATCCCGTTTTTTTTTTGTCATAAGGCGTTCTTGTGTTCATCGTTAGGGTGGTCCGAAAAAATGACTTTTTTTAAAATGCATTTAGTTTAAGATTCATAACTTTTGAATCACTGGGTGGATTTTCAAAAAAGGTACGCAATTAAGAGATTATGAAATATTCTTTTGTGGTAAAATATAAGAATAAACCAAAATTAAAACATTTATCAAAAAACATGCATTATATTTACATACTATAATTGTTATGTTTGTATTCTCTGTTCGTAGAGTAACGATTATGTAGGGTGTCCACCTACCCCGCATTGAGGATGTGAGGCAAAGAATACGTCCTTGGTTCGAGTACTACTATATCCAAGCTCTTTGCTCAATTTTCAATACTTCTATTCAATTTTCACAACCTGCACTGACGGAGCTATCAACACTTTCTCTTCATATCTTCATTTCTAGCAAACATTACTGTCCACTCTTGGGGCCTCATGGTGATGAGCGAACATCTCTTTTTACATCATGGATAATATAATCCATATATACCGTGTTTTTCTTGGTCCCGGAATAAAACACCTTCCTCGTTTTTATATTTTTTCTCAAAAGTTTAGATCTTTTTACATAACGTAAAAAAAAAATGACAATGTATGTATTTTAGCTTTAAAGCTACGTTTTTTAAAAATTCTATATTTTAAGTTTTTGCTGACTATCCTACCACGCGTTTCCATTATTCAAGGTAACTTGCAGACCATGCGTACCCATACGTGATTTATATAAGCTCATTTAGATTTTTGAGAGCTAGGGGATGGGCCATAAAATCGCAAATATGAGAACATCTGGTTTATGGCCCATCTCTTAGCTCTCAAAAATCTAAATGAACTTATACAAATCACTAATGGGACGCATGGTCGGCAAGTTACTTTTAGTAATGGAAACGCTTGTTATGATAGTCAGCAAAAACTAATAACATAGAATTTTTGAAAAAAGAGAGGCTCACAAAATAAAATACACATATCGCTAACTTTTTGATATGTTATGTAAAAAAATTTTAAACTTTCCAGAGAAAAAAATATAAAAATGAGGAGAGTCTTTGGTCCCAAGACCATGAAAACCCTGAAAAACAAATATAATCGATGTTTTCATAATGATTTTTGCAATAAAGGTGTATTTTAATAATCTATCAAAAAAGAATATTCGATAACCTTCTATTTACGTATTTAGTTGTAGAAATTGACTCAGTTGTTCAAAAGTTATGAATTTAAAAAAAAAATCAATTTTAAAAAAAGTCAATTTTTCTGGACACTCTTACGCAGAAATGGTCGCAAAATAAAAAAAAAATAGTCTAATATTTTTGGATAAGGACAACAACCAATTATTATGCAATTCTGAGCGATCGTATAACTTTTTTTAGATCAAACTGCTGTATATGAACATTTAAATAGAAAAATCTAAATCTAAGCCTAAAATGACTCAGAAAACAAGGAAATTTTTAAAATTCATAAGCAAAACCAAAACTTTTTTATTTGAAGCATCTTAGACTATGAATAGGTTTTGTTTGTTTTCTCACTACTTCAGATTTTTCAGAAAACCAATGAAAAAAAAATGTACATTGGAAAGATTGGCAATTCGGAAAATCAGTTGAATGTTTGATTTTATAACAAATAAATTAATCTTGATTCGCAAGGATTTCTAGACCATTGAAAAATACATCTTTTCCCATATCGAAGAAATTTGCAAAGTTTCATCCAAATCGAAAATGGTCGTGCCGACATGAAATCTGTGGATTTGCTCTTGAATCAAGATATTGCTGATGTTTTGTATAATTCTGGTAGACACTTTCAGCATTCTTCAGCCAATTTAAGGATGTACTGTACGCGACGTTGATTACGTCGAAGACCATCGCGTCACAACAACTTTGATTCCATAAAATGTACATTACTCATGGGTATACTCTGCAGCTGGGCACGATTCGATACTTCTGTTTTAATCAATTCGTTTTGACCTTAATCTAGACAATCATTCATATGGTCCAGTTGAACAATTCGCTTCATCGACGTTCTATTTCCTTCATATTCAGCTAAAAAAACTAAAAAACTATTGAGTTGAAGATTCTGGATGCTAGTAAAGAACCTCTCATATCGCACATAGAAAACAAACAAGGATGTTGTTGAAAGGAATATATCAGCAAAAGGACCTTTTGATAAATTGATCTTTAAATAATAATGATTCATGTCCGTGGTACGCACTGCAAGGTTATCGTTCTGTTTTTTCAACATATCTTTCTGAAATTTTCACCCCATAGAAGCAATTGATGTGCATCTGCCGTTACGTATAAGCCACTTCCAACAGAATGGCAATTTGAAGAACGTTACCCACATCGATGCGAGCAATAATGAATTGACGTCAGCGGACCTGGAGATGCAAATTAAGGCCATCAGTGCCAGTGGAGCAGACGGAGATGGGCCAGCTCCCGTAGTGGCACTAGCGGCAGTCACCGTACTCAACGATCAGCAACAAAAACATCAGCAGAAAACCCAACCGCAAAACAAGCGTCGTCACAGTGCCGGTAGCATGAATGGCACCGCTAGTATAGATGATGATGATCAACCACCTCCACCGCCTAGTCCTACATCACCTGCACTGTCGACTGATAGTGCAGATTCAGTGAAACACTCCCTGAATGGAGATCGTCCAGAAAAGGACGTGGGTGCCTTGGATAATGGTTGCACAGGCGGAGAATCGGGAGAGCCAGATGACAAAAAGGATGAAGAATTTCAACTGTTCAAGTATCCGTCAGGACAGACCAAATTTCGGCAGTTCTCTTGGATCATCACGTGGCCAATCTATTTGTTGTTTGTTTTCACCATTCCGAATTGCGAGAAACCTAGATACAAGAAGTGGTTCCCCCTTACCTTCATCATGTGCATCGTCTGGATCGGATCACTGTCGTACGTGGTTGCGTGGATGATTACGATTATCGGTAAGTTGTAGTCACTTAATTAAGAGATGGAATCTTATTGATGCCAATTTGATATTCAACATACCGAAACATACACAGGATAGAATCAATCATCTCCGGTAGACCTTTCTCAATTCTGATTCTTAGATTCTGATGACTAGAGTAATAATTTCTTTTCATGCGTTCTGAACACAAATTTGACAAATAATGCTTGAACAATAAATGCAATTGCACAGCATATAGCAGGCGCTTTGTCACTTGAGATTTGAATCATTCCAAGAGCCCGTGCTCAACTATGCTCCGTGACTGGTGGGATTATAATCAGTATGCATCAAAATGCTGATTAGGTTTCCCCGTCTCAATTATACACATTTAACGTCATTCTTTGAACTTTGGTACTGAATTTAAATTAGACTGATATCGTTTCTTCGTCTGATAAAAAAAAATTGTAGAATATGACAAAAACGTTTATCGAAAATTACTACTTAATCTAGTAAGACCGCGGTCAACAGATAACAGACAGATATTGAATTTGATGTTTAATTTTTTGTTTTTGCTTTTGCTCGGCTTATCTCGTTTCAGGAGACACGTTGAAAATTCCCGATTCGGTTATGGGAATCACATTTTTGGCAGCTGGTACCAGCGTGCCCGAAGCTGTGTCTAGCGTAATTGTCGCAAAGCAGGGTAAGCCACTATTTGATACGCGATTTTTTTGCGTTTGGAACTAATCTCCATTTTTTTTTATATTTCAGGATATGGCTCTATGGGAATAAGCAACTCGATTGGTTCCAACACTTTTGACATATTGCTCTGCTTAGGATTGCCATGGTTCATTAAGGCAGCCTTCTCGCCCATCCAGGAGGGTCATCATTGGGTAGGAATCAATTCAGCCGGGTTGGAATACTCTGCCATCTCGCTGCTGTCGACTTTGCTGATGTTGTATGTTGCGTTCTGGTTGAACAAGTTCCGGCTAGATCAGAGAGTTGGATACGCATGTCTCATAATGTACGCCGTCTTTCTGATTCTGGCAAGTTTGATTGAGTTGAATGTATTCTTCCCCGTGAATCTCCCGACCTGTGTGCGGTGAGTGAGTTGCTGTAAAAGTGAGTGAAGTGTCGATAAAGAGATCGGGTTTTTTTTTATCTTTTAATCTGGCGCTGGGTGGTGCCCAATTCGAAATGATTTTCAACCTTTCCCGCTGCTGGTGTCACATGGTTGTCGCGTGGCAAACTCGGTCGGGCGACGGACGTTGATAATTGTTGTTATTGTTGATATTGATTTTTTATGTGGTGCAACTCGAATTTGGAAGACGCCCTGCTGATTACAGTTAATAGTGTGTGAGTGCTGATAAAGAAGAAGACCGAAAAGTAATGGGCGGAGCAAGGCATCCGTAAAGCAGTATCTGTAATTCAATGCATGATCGAAAGAAATGTATGCAACTGAACCAAATATTAGCTGTATTCGACTTAATGCCTAGTGAAAACTCAGCACCTATACCAAAAACATATAAATAAATGAAAGAATGAATTTAATAGGAAACAGGTTTCGTAGGTTGTTACATTATATTGTAGCCACCATAACATTTACGTTATATTGAAAGTTCGGTTGAAATCTCAGATGTTTACTATCTCAAGAAACAGGATGAGAATTCGTGAACTCTAGATCGTGTTGCAGTTGATTCCGTTTTGAACAAAGTGCTAAGAAGAATCCAAAAAAGAGTGAAATAAAATTCGCTTCCTCTCTGTTGTAAATATTAATGTGTCTTTAAATAAAACTTTGCTAGTTGCTAGAATAAAAACAGAGTAATTGTTATTTTGTATTCTTAGACCCATCTGAGTTTGATTGCAGTTCTTCGAAACCTGCCCTATGAAGCATATAGCTATTAGAAAGATAAAGAGTAAGGAACGGCTTAATCAGGGGTGACTGTTTTAATCAGGTGGTATGAAATAAAAAAATATGAAATGGCCTAAAACTCCTATATCTTCCAGATTTAACAATTTAATGATAAGAACATAAACTCTACCACAAATAAATTACTCTCCTTTTAAATGTTTTAGAAATATCACCTAGAAAACCATCTGTTCTATGCTTGCTGCAAAAGTTCACTAAAAGTTTCCTTTTGCACATTTTAAATATGTTCACGTGTACCGAAGGCAATGTTTTAATCAGATCTTTTAACATGTAGGCTTTTTTTTTTCAATTTCATGGGCTCAATTGGAGAAGGTGGCATACTACTCTTTTATCTTTTCTCTATTTTTTTTTCCTTTATCAAACTTCATAAGGCATCTTTCTTTGTGAGCAACAATGACCCAAGATTCAATTATAGCCGCAACAGAACCTAAACCTATAATTGTTCAATTGGGCACTGATTACCCTCGGCTTTCTCGGGGTTAATAACCTCAGTCAGTCTGATTCTCAAACCCATCAATCAAATCCCATTCACGCTCACATTCATACGAACGATCATCAAAAAGGAATGGGAAAATTTAACCCAATCTTTTGTTTTTTTGTTTTTTTTTTGGGTTGAGTATTTCCCCCCGGGGGGGGTTTGGGGGGTGTTTGTTTTTTTTTTTTTTATATTTTTTTTTTTTTTTTTTTTTATTATTTATTTATTTATTATTTTTTTTTTTTTTTTTTTTTTGGGGGTTATGATGAAGTGTTGTTGTGGTTTGGTTGTAGTGTGGGGGGGGGTGTGGTTTGGTGTAGAATTAATTATTTTTTTTTCTTCCTTTATTTATTTATTTAAATAGCCATACATCGTATTTACGATATGACTTCATCTACAACATTTCGCCAATATACTCGGTCTATGGCTGCCTCTCTCCAACCTCGTTGACGACCCACACTCGCCAGATCCTGTTGCACCTGGTCCGCCCATCGTGCTCGCTGTGCCCCACGCCTTCTTGTACCGGCCGGATTCGAGGCGAACACCATTTTTGCAGGGTTGTTGTCCGGCATTCTCGCAACATGCCCTGCCCACCGTATCCTTCCAGCCTTCGCGACCTTCTGAATACTGGGTTCGCCGTAGAGTTCAGCGAGCTCGTGGTTCCATCTTCGCCGCCACACTCCATCCTCCTGTACGCCGCCAAAGATGGTCCTAAGCACCCGGCGTTCGAAAACACCAAGTGCTTGCAGGTCCTCCTCGAGCATCGTCCACGTCTCGTGCCCGTAGAGAACAACCGGTCTTATCAGCGTTTTGTACATGGTACATTTAGTGCGGGGGTGAATCTTTCTTGACCGCAAGTTCCTCTGGAGCCCGTAGTAGGCACGACTTCAACTGATGATGCGTCTTCGGATTTCACGGCTGTTGTCGTTGTCAGCCGTAAGCAAGGATCCAAGGTAGATGAATTCTTGCACCACCTCGAATGTATCCCCGTCTATCGTAACACTGCTGCCTAGGCGGTCCCTGTCGCGCTCGGTACCTCCTGCTATACTTGCTGTACTTTGTTTTCGACACATTCACCTCCAGTCCGACTTTCGCAGCTTTGCGTTTTAGGCGAGTGTACATTTCTGCCACCGTTTCAAATCTTCTGCCGACAATGTTCATGTCATCCGCAGAACAAACGAACTGACCGGATCGAGTGAAAATCGTACCCCGGCTGTTGGGCCCGGCTCTTCTAGCGCAATGTTGAACAACAGGCACGAAAGTCCATCACCTTGACGTAGTCCCCGGCGTGATTCAAACGAGCTGGAATGTTCGCCCGAAATCTTCACGCAGTTTCGCACACCGTCCATCGTAGCTTTAATCTAGTGAGCTTCCCGGGAAAGCCGTTCTCGTCCCGGGAAAGCCGTTCTTACTGCGACCCTAGTGTTCGGATTTATAAACTATGACATCTTATGTGTTCCCTATAACAATAACAACATCAGAAGTTTTTTTTCGCGGTGCAGTTCGAACGTGTTTCAGAGAAATACAAAATGGAAGAAGAAAGAAGAAAAATAATTGTGCGCAATCATTTGGAGAACCCTTCGTGGACTAGGCCAAAGCTTGCTAAAGTGTTGGGTTTTCCCCGAAATACCGTGTGGTGTGTTTTGAAAAAGTACAGAGAAAGTTTGTCGACGGATCGCAAGCCTCAAAGCAAGCGTCGGGGGGTACTGTCAACCGTCAACTGCGGAACAAAGTCATCAAGAACATTAAGGCAAACGCCAACATCTAAGACCGCGATTTGGCCAAAAAGTTTAGCGCCGCACGCAGTACCGTGCAACGGATTCGTCTCCGGGAAAGCTTCAAGTCATACCGTGCCTCTAGACAACCAAATAGGGATCAAAAGCAGAACAATGTGTCCAGCATCCGTGTCAGAAAACTGTATGATCAGGTGTTGACAAAATTCAATGGTTGTCTCCTCATGGATGATGAAACCTATGTAAAGGCCGATTTCAAACAGCTACCGGGACAACAATTTTACTTGGCTACGGCTCGGGAAGATGTTCCTGCCAAATTCAAGTTTGTGTTTGCAGGAGACCAAGGTTTTCATCGCTGATAAGACATTTAATTCAGAGCTGTACAGAACGGAATGCCTCCAAAAGCGAATATTGCCATTCATCAGATCCAACAATGAACCTGTCATGTTTTGGCCAGATCTTGCAAGCTTTTATTACAGTAAAACAGTGCTACAGTGGAATGAAACCAACGGGATTCAGTTGGTTTCAGTCCGAAAGAACTGAACCAACCAAACTGTCCCCAGTTCAGACCGATAGAGAGATTTTGGGATATTATGAAGAGGAAGCTGAAGGTGAATGGCAGTGTCGTCAAAAGCATCAATAAATTGAGAACTAAGTGGAATAAGATTGCCAAAACGATGGATGAGGATAATGTGCGCCGGTTAATGAAAAGTATTCCGGGAAAATTCCGCAAATTTCTTCAAAATCGAAATGATTAATTTTGTTTGTATTTTCCCTCTAAAGTTCACATAAAGTCGAACATTTTAGTTATAACAGAATGCTATTTTGTTAATGTATATCCGAAATATGCGCAATATTCTATGTTCCAATTCTATCTGGGCCACACCTTACCAGCGAGAACATTTGCTCGATCCTCTGCAAAATGTTCGCACTCCCACACGAGTTGATCGATGGCTGCGTATTCCTTTCCGCAATGACACAGGTTGGAATCGGTGATATTAATTCTGATTAGATAACATTTTTGAAAATAGAGAACAGACATTGTTCTAATAAACATTTTTAGTATATTCATGTCCGTAAACCATGACTTTAAGTAGACGAATGCAAAATAATTGGTCAACATTGTATTTCCCCCAAGAAACGATGGTTCTTGTTATAAAAACATTTCTCATCTTGTTTGTTGCGTGTTCCCCTTTTCGACTGCTTGGTTGGCTTCCTCTGAACCGTTTTGGTTGGTAGAAACTTGATGATGACATTCGCTACCGTTTGTTGGGTCATCTCGACCGAATTAGCGATTGTTTTCTGTGAACGATTTGGATTTTCTAACCACTTATAATTACTTGTAACTAAAGTTACACCGTGAATATGAAAATACATTTTTTTATTGTTGGCCTTTTTTTTTCCCCTGTCCAACATCTGTCCTAAAAAGGTGCCTCGGGGGCGCCCCTATTTGTAGTGTGCGGGGCGTATTTCTATTTGCTTTTGGTTACCGACTAATCATTTATTTTTTTTTCTATTTTTTTTATGTTTTATAAAAACCCCCTGTCTAGTTTATTATGGTGGAATCTTTATTTTTTTTTTTTTTTTTTTTTTTCTGGTTGGTAAATGACTGGACAATGCGTACAATTGGTACTTCGCGTACCTGCAGGTATAAAATAGATCCTACTGCGATCCTTAGCTCCTTGTCCAGTAACTCCTATCCCTACCTCCCCATGGTGCCGACTGGGGTATGAGTAACCATAGGAAAGATCGGGTAACCAACCCCGGTGGGACCTTGGTCATATGCTGACATGGAAGGGGGGCTGCCTTCTTCAAAGGGTGTAGCGTATCTGAGCGTCTGTTCTCCATGTCAGGGGCGGCTCAAAACAGCGTCTGTTCTCCATGTTAGGAGCGGCTGATCATCGTCCTCGTGCCAGCGTGGGACGCTAAACAGTGCTGTGCACGATGGTCCTCCGGCGAGACAGTGGGTTGGGGAAGGCCCAACCAGCCGCCCTTTAAAAAAAATCAATTTTACAAATAATACAGAAGTTAATACGGACCGGAACGATCGGCAAAGACCTAGGCGACGAAATAAGGACTACGATTGGAAACTCCGAACATGGAACTGCAAATAGCTCTGCTTCCCTGGCTGCGATAGGATAATCTACGACGAACTTCAACCAAGTAACTTCGAAGTCGTAGCACTGCAGGAGGTTTGCTGGACAGGACAGAAGGTATGGAAAAGCGGGCATCGAGCGGCTACTTTTTACCAGAGCTGTGGTACCACAAACGAGCTGGGCACCGGCTTTGTAGTGCTGGGCAAAATGCGTCAACGCGTGATTGGATGGTTTCCGATCAATGCGAGAATGTGCAAGCCGAGGATCAAGGGTCGATTCTTCAACTACAGCATCATCAACGTACACTGCCCACACGAAGGGAGACCCGATGACGAAAAAGAAGCGTTCTACGCGCAGCTAGAGCAAGTGTATGATGGCTACCCGCAGCGGGTCGTAAAAGTCGTCATTGGTATCGAACGATAATGGCCAACGATGCGTGAACTTTGCGGCTCCCAGTGGTTTAGTAGTCCGAAGTACCTTCTTCCCCCGTAAAGACATCCACAAAGCCACTTGGCTCTTCTCCGATATCATCAACGTTCACACTTACCGCAGCGCAAATATAGACTCGGACCACTACCTAGTTGCAGTATGTATGCGCTCAAAACTCTCGATGGTGTACAACATGCGTCGAATTCGGATGCCACGACCTTACATTGAGATACTACGGGAAACCGAAATTGCCCAGGAATACGCGCAACAGCTAGAAGCAACCCTACCAACGGAAGAGCAGCTTGGCGCAGCTACTCTTGAGGATGGCTGGAGAGATATTCGAACCGCCATTGGTACCACTGCAATAGTGACACTAGGCACTTCTGTACCGGATCGAAAAAATGACTGGTTTGATGGCGAATGCAAGCAGTTAGTAGAGGAGAAGAATACAGCACGGGCGAGAATGCTGCAACACCGTTCGAGAGCGAATGTGGAACGGTATACACAGGCACGGAACAGGCAAAAAAAATCTATTTTTAGAAGGAAAAAGCGCCAGAGAGAAGATCGAGACCGTGAAGAAATGGAAGCACTGTACCATGCCAACGACACACGCAAATTCTACGAGAAGTTGAACAGCTCGCGCAAAGGCTACGTACCACAAGCCGATATGTGCAGAGACCTGGATGGTAACCTTCTCACAGGAGAGTGTGAGGTGATTGAAAGGTGGAAGCAGTACTTCGACGAGCACCTGAACGAGGCAATGAAATGGCAACGAAAGTAGCACGGTATTAAATCTAGGAACACGCGCAGAAGATGACAGGACCCCGACCCCAACCCTTCAGCAAGTTGAGAAGGAAATTGGTCGGTAGAAAAACAACAAAGCTGCTGGTGTTGACCAACTCCCAAGCGAGCTATTAAAATACGGTGGTGAAGCACTGGCCAGAGCGCTGCACTGGTTAATTACCAAGATTTGGGAGGAAGAATGTTTACCGGAGGATTGGATGGAAGGAATAGTGTGTCCCATCTATAAAAAGGGCGACCAGCTGAATTACTGCAATTATCGTGCGATCAGGCTACTGAGCGCTGCTTACGAGTTGCTCTCGCAAATTTTATGCCGCCGCCTGTCACCAATTGAAAAGGAGTTCGTGGGGCAATACCAAGCGGGATTCATGCAGGCCCACGCTGCCGCGGACCAGATTTTCGCGATTCGACAAGTGCTGCAGAAATGTCGTGAATACAACGTGCCCACACATTATCTTTTCATCGATTTCAAATCAGTTTATGATACAATCGATCGAGACCAGCTATGGCAGATCATGCACGAATATGGATTTCCGGAAAAACTGACGCGGTTGATCAAAACAACGATGGATCGAGTGATGTGTGTCGTCCGAGTATCAGGGACACTCTCGAGTCCCTTCGAATCTTGGAGAGGGTTACGGCAAGGTGATGGATTGTCGTGTTTGCTGTTTAACATTGCATTGGAGTGTGTGATTCGAAGAGCTGGAATAGACACGAGTGGCACGATCTTCAGGAAGTCTGTCCAACTATTTGGCTTTGCCGACGACGTTGATATCGTAGCACGTAACTTTGAGACGATGGTGGAAACGTACATCAAACTTAAGGCTGAAGCAGGTAGGATTGGGCTTGTGATTAATGCGTTGAAAACAAAATACATGAAGGGAAGAGGCTCATGAGAAGACAATGTTATCCTCCTACCATGATTTCAGTTTGACGGTGATGAAATCGAGGTAGTAGACGAATTCGTGTATCTGGGCTCATTGGTGACCGCCGATAACGACACTAGCAGTGAAATACAAAAGCGCATTATGGCTGGCAATCGTGCCTTCTTTGGACTCCGAAGGACGCTAAGATCGAACAAAGTTCGCCGAACTACAATGCTGACCATCTACAAGACATTAATTAGACCGGTAGTTCTCTACGGCCAAGAAACATGGACATTCTTAGTGGAGGACCAACGCACCCTTGGTGTCTTTGAACGGAAGGTGCTGCGTATGATCTACGGTGGTGGAGTGCAGATGGAAGACGGAACGTGGAGGAACGTGAATCACGAATTGAATCAGTTGCTGGGAGAACCTCCCATCGTACGCATCGCAAAAATCGGTCGACTGCGATGGGCTGGGCATGCCGTAAGAATGTAAGACGACAGTCCTGTGAAAATGGTTCTCGAAAACGAACCGACAGGTACAAGAAGAGGCGCGCAACGAGCAAGGTGGATCGATCAAGTAGAAGGCGACCTGCAGACATTCTGCAGACAGCGAGGCTGGCGAAGTACAGCTATGGACCGATTACAATGGAGTCAACTTCTGTGTACAGCAGAGGCCACACCGGCCTTGGTCTGATTGGTAAAGTAAGGTATAACCCAGGTAACCAAAAGCGTCTTTACAGCAGCCTATCAAGCAATTAAGTCGCCTTAAATGCAACATAAATGCCACTTTTGGCCCAATATACGGCTGCTTTACTGCAATGCTATGATAATGCTTCGTTAATGATATTTTGCATTCGAAATGCTCATTTCAGGCTACAAGCATTTAAATTGCATTTGAAATGCAACTTCACAACAGATAGCATTCACGATGCTGATATAATGCTAATATAATACTTGTAGCCTCTGAAATGCAGATTAAGGGTTGATTTACTGCATATGCTAATGCTTATTGGTTACCTGGGAAGCCACGTTGTCTTTTTGGAAGGGGCAGAGGGAGTGAGTTGGCCAGAACACATGCTCCATATAAATTAAAAAAAAAAGTATCGACAAAGAACCACAAACGGAGTGGGGGTCTGAAAATCCCAAATATGAGAACACGTGGTTTCTGGCCCATCTTTGAGCACTCAAAAAGCTAAATGAACTTATGAAAATAGAAGGGAATCAAACTGCCAATTATTATGAAATTATGAGAGATCTTATATCTCTTTGTACTTCACACTGAAATAATTCCGCTGTACTTCAGACTGAAACAATTCCGTAGCTCCTTATTTTGTTGAGTTAATATGTAATCACACATATAAACGTTGACAAATGATCACAGTTTTGATGAAAATGACTTCGTTCACATTTTATTCGATGCCGGCTGAACCATTTAATGGACACATACCTCTATCTGCTCTAGTTTGTATGTTTGAATACGTTGGGTTACGTTCGAGAATTTTTTTATTTTATTTTATTTTAATTAATTGATGTATGCCCCCTTATATCCAACCAACTCACCAGTCTGAGTTCAAGAACTCATACCCTACATAATACACCAGGGAATAGTTTAATAGGCTTCGCAACATTTCTACCCATGGGGGTTTTGAATTTTGCACTAGAGGAGTACAATAATATTGCATCGCTGCTCACAGGATTGGGGTAGGGTGGGAAAATCAGTTACCTTTCGATATGTTGGGAATGGTATCTACCAAAATACCTGCTTAGCTTGAAATTACTTTAGAGCTTCTTCTCTCGTTCCGCATGTTGACTTAATCTTCCGTTCCGTGGACTGTTTCGTTAGTTCGTGACAGGATTTTCTATCCAGTTTCACAGATTTTATTTGAATTAATCAGCAAAACTTCTTCTTGATGACGTTACACATCCTCCATTACCGATGCGTACTCTAAAACTGCATTTTTCTTCAAAATTGTGTAGCTAGAATGATATAAGCGAAATCGTCGCACCATAAAATACCTCAATACAAGTATAGTATCTAGGGTTACCAATTCCATATTGATCTCATCACTTTTTACTATAGTTGTGCAATTTGAAAACAAAAAATTGACGCATAACACATTTATTTTTACTTGTTGTTGAAAGTAAGCAAACTTAATAACAAAAGGAATCAATTGATTCATACATCAAACCTACATTTCCGATTTGTATGAATAATTGATCATGAGATGAATAATGGAATAGCTCCCCTATGTGGTAATGCTATCCAAAAGTGTGCTGATTTGTGATAGTAAACTATTTCACCTTTTTCAACTTTGTTTATATGATCAAATGCAACATTTCAACTGTACTTGACCATTGATCACCATCTCCGAATTATAATGTTCATTGATAAAGACTACTGGAGGAACTCCAGAAGCATTTTGGTTTTTGGTTTTTTAGGCTATTACTGATATCACCGTGATCAAAAATGAACTCCGTGAGGTGGAAGTGATAGTGAAGTGAAAATCGTAGTAGCCCTCAGAAAATCTATGGTTTGCGTCACTTTTTTCGGTGGCGTGATGGTGCCGTGGCAACCATAATAACACCGAGTTCATTCGAATCGTCACCTCGGATGAACTCTTTGATATTTTTTCACTTTGGTGACATTCGTAATAAGGTTTTTTGTTTTCACTACGTTTTCACCGTGAAGTGAAAACCGTAATAAGCCCCTATATTGCATAAAACATGTGCAGTCCATTTCGTTTTACACCGCAATTGAGGGGCTTATTACGGTTTTCACTTCACGGTGAAAACGTAGTGAAAACAAAAAACCTTATTACGAATGTCACCAAAGTGAAAAAATATCAAAGAGTTCATCCGAGGTGACGATTCGAATGAACTCGGTGTTATTATGGTTGCCACGGCACCATCACGCCACCGAAAAAAGTGACGCAAACCATAGATTTTCTGAGGGCTACTACGATTTTCACTTCACTATCACTTCCACCTCACGGAGTTCATTTTTGATCACGGTGATATCAGTAATAGCATAAAAAAAGTGAGGTGATGTGTAAGTGAAGTGAAAGTGATAGTGAAGGTGACAACCGTAATAAGCCCCATAGAGTTCGAAAAATTGCCGTTATTGCAATAATACTCATTTCCACTAAATGTGAATAAGCACGTAGGTCAAGAGAACACTTAGCGGATAATTATCGCACATTCAACAGTTCCGTTTTCTTCGCCTTTTCTGTGAAAAAAAAAAATATTTTTTTCCGGGGGGAAAGGGAAAATTTTTAGTGAAAATTTTTATTTTTAGAAATATTTTTTTATTTTTTTTTTTTTGGTTTGTGGGTAGGGTGTGGGTGGGGGTGGGGGGTGGGGCTGGGGGGGGTAGTGTCGTGCACAACCCTGTGGTTTTGTGGTTTGCTGAGTCTCTTTCCTTCGGGGATTGGATAGAAAAGACGGAAGGAGGCCACCCCTCTCACCCTCTAACTGTTTGTTGGTTAGCGGGACGGCGTCGGCAGGTTGTTACTTTTCTTTTTCACGTTCGATGTCTTTTTCAAGGGGATTTATACACTCCAGGAACTTGAACCCATGCTGATGAGTATTACTCGTAACTGTGTAGTAGGTCTGTATTCCCATGTGTCACATACGGTAGAACCAGGAATTTGACATGGCTGTTTTCCTGTTGCAGGCGTGTAGTCGGACAAATAGAAACAACAAACCGACGGACAGGGATTATCAGCTTCTGTTTACGGACCTGGCTCCGTTTGCCTCGGTTGAAAATAGGAAAAATGAACAAATGAAATGACACGACCAGGTTCATTGTCTTCGCGATTCAGCCATGGAATATTTTCGAGTTGTTTTGATTCTTCCAGGAGGATTTTGGGGAAAGATTCAATTGTGCTGAATATAGCGACCTATAGTTTGTGCGTTGAATGATTTAATTTGTTGAACTAGTGAAAAGTAAATGTTTTGACAAGAACTGTGGCAGTTAGTAATGAATTGATGATCTGTGGCTTGCTTTGTTATCTCCAGCGTGCTCTTCTGGATCAAGCGCTGCGTAGGCGCTCATCATGCATAGTTATTTACGGCTACTGGTGTCAAGATTGCTTCTTTCGAGATAAAGTGCATCTGCAGGTAGGTTGTTGTGTGCGACAAATACCATTATAACACATTCAGGATGTAGGACCGTTCTTCATTGGTATATGAACGGAGAGATACTATAAAAGCCCGGGAGACTGTGAAAGTTAAGTTTCTTTTAAGTTGGAATCGTGCTAGGCCGGTCTCGTGTCCCAAAACGAAATTCCGAGTGTCTAGTGTGTCCGTGAGAGTTGTTAGTAGTGATTTCCGCGAAGATTTTTTTTTCTCCTGGAGATGGTAAAACCTGGGACGTTTTGTGGAATCAAGAGTCGCAGAGTGAAAATTGCATTCGTGCTAAGGGTGTTATTTGTTCTGAGCTTAGGTTCGATTTCTGTGCTGAATTCATTTTTCGGACCATCTGATGGCGAAAACGTAGCCGTATCGAAATCACGTCCTCGACGTCATCTGCTACAGACATTACAGGAGCAGGTGGAATTATTTCCACCGGTTGGTGTAGATCCGGAAAATTTCACCGAATTTCCCCCGATCACCACTACGGAATCAACCAAACTTCCCGTTCGAAACTGTACCCCTGCGGCAATATTTGAATTTCCGTCCGATGGATTTACCCGCCAAGATCGCAAACACGGCTGGATCACGGTGCACCTGTTGATCGCGTGCTACTGCTTCTGGTTGCTAGCAATTGTCTGTGATGATTATTTCGTTCCGGCGATTGAACTGATGTGTAAAAGTATGATGATTCGAAATTGATTTAACCTTGTTAAGGCAACGAAAGATTGAACCGATAATTTTCAGAACTTCAGGTGAAGGAAGACATAGCGGGTGCAACGTTTATGGCAGCTGCCTCATCGAGTCCGGAGCTGTTCATCAACTGTGTGGGAACCTTTGTGACGAAAGGTGACATTGGAGTAGGAGCTGTTGTTGGATCGGCTGTCTTCAATATCTTGGCAGTACCAGCCGTTTGTGGATTGTTCGGTGGACAGGTGAGTCAAAGTTGAATTTTTCTTTATGCTTTTCTGTTTTTTTTTAAACTTCAAACCACTATATTAAATCTCTTTGTTCGTTTGATAGCTGATTTGGCTTATCGTAGTTGAATACTTTGAGTGCAAATGTTTACACATTAGGAAACTCGTTCAATCATTCGTTCAGAAGTCCCACAAATGCCAATGTTCACTGGAAAAAAAAAACAAAACAAACGAAATCTCTCCAAATTAATTATCAATGAATGCTGATAAGGCTTCCTTTCGTGACATTAATGACACTTTCAATAAGAAAAATATATTATATATATGTGATAAGGTAGGCAAATTTTGCAGACTTCTTAAGTGTCTTGTAAAAACATTAAAGATTTTCCCCATTTTAATGAATATTGATGAAATGTTAATACGTTCTCAGTAATGTTGACGATTTTTTTTTTCAAGTCAATTATATTTTAACAAAACCAGTGTAATAATGTAGACTGGATGGTGACTAACCAATTTTTTTCAGCAAATTTTTTTTGTGTGGCTAGGGTATTCCGATCAAAATTTGGTCAAACAGTAATGTGTGTGTGATCAAAGTTTTTATTAATAAGTCAAATTCTTTTTCTTTTTCAAGTTCAGTTAATACAGAATACAGAAGAAATATTCAGCTAAGCTTCCTTTTTACCAAATGCGAATAGCCGGGTCTTTCGTTTAACACCTGCCATAAGATTTTGTACAGTCTCCTTGTCCACTTTATTCGCCGCAGAACGCCAGTTTGCCTGGAACTGTTTCTCGCTCACAACAGCTTTTTGAGTCTTCTTATGGTCCCGCTTGACGATAGCCCAATATTGTTCGATTGGGCGGAGCTCTGACGTGTTGGGAGGGTTGTTGTCCTTGGTTGCTATCACAAGAAAGCTCTCAACATACACCCAGTATGGTGCTGGTTACCACGGATACAGCAATGCTCGTCGGATAATTCATAAAATTTGATAATTTGACTTATAGGTTTGTTTTCTTGGCTGTTGAGTGACGGGCGCATAAGTTGATAGAGTTTAACAAGCACGGCACGGGTAGACATAAAATAAATTAACCACGCGTGTATTCCGCAATCGGACACAATCGGAAACACTCTGCTGTGGTGTTTGCTGAAACATCATACACGATATCCGAAGCCAAAACACGAGCACTGACATTGGTGTTGTGCCCATCGCGTTGCGTGTTAGTCTGGAAGCACGAAGTCAAAGTGGTGAATCTAATACACGCACTAGCGTGGTAAAATGTAGCTCGTCGTGCAGTGTAGTGTTTGGATATGGCTGCCCCACAGTAGCAGATTTCTTACCAGGCAAGGAACTTTTTGGGGAATCTCGACTTGTTTACTGTGCTCTTCCGATCAACCGAGGTATAAAAATGCTGCCCAGGAATTTGATCGAATACTGCCAAGCAGTGTTACTGATATTCTCCTCATTCGATTCGAATGTCTTTGTCATCACCGAACACTTCCGAAATAAGGGAAGTTAAGCAAGCATTCGCGAACGAAAGGAGTGCTCTCGTTGATGGGTGGCTTTTGTGACTCGTGTGAGAGGAAGTGTTGTGCTATTCGCGCTATGTTACATTCTCTCTCATTCGTTCATCGTCGTTCTTCAGGGGAAACTGTAGACGTTTTGTCATTCGGGCTATTCGAACGTGAGTAACTTCGTCAACGAATGTTGTTTTAGATTCACCGCGAGTAAATTTACACAGAAAAAAAATGATTTTAACAAGCACGTAAAATTCCGTTTAATTCGAGCCAAAGGGAGGTGGGTGGGTAGGAAAACTCAGAATTCGATTTTTTTGTCTCTTGACGCTGTGCCGTAAAGAATGGTACCTTTTTTTTTCCGAAGATGGTTTGTGCCTCGAGTAAAGTGTGATGAAAAAACGTTTTGGCTTATCACTTTGCTTCCTTCTTAATGAATACGCTGTTTATTAGTTGCTTTGGTCATCATCTGAGGAGTGATCCTATTCCTATCCGGTGGAAGTGATTTACACCCCGCTACACATTCACGTGATATAGACTTATTGATATCAGATCCATATCTAGTTTTACTAGAAATTATGTGATGGATTTGAAATCAATATCTCTAAATCACACGGAGAAAATACAGTCCCGGTTGAAACAACAAACTTGTTTGTTGATATTAAATAAAAAAAACTAGTTGTTTAGAAGTCCGATTTGTTGTTTTAAACCACCGATTTTGTTTTGAAACAAACAGCCAGGTTGGATGTTTCTACCTAACTATATACAAGAATATACAGAAATTTGGCTGTTCTGAACTAATATTTTTGTTGTTTGCACCTTGAAAGGGGATTATTATTACGAAAATACAGGTAGCGTTGACTGAGGGAACAAATTAAAATTTTAGATTGATTCAACCAAAGCGGTGTTTAAACCAAACTGATATTTTGTTGGGCGAAAATATAACAAAACATTTAGTTTGAAACAAACTATTTTGTTGGTTTATTTCATTTTCCGTCATCCGGTCCCGCCATGCTCTGGCGCTGTCACTCAACAACAGGTGAAAATTTAATATTTTATTTAAAAAACCTGAAAATAATAGAAAGCATTATCATTTGTAGATTTCTCTTCGACTAAAAGAAGTCTATAAATGTAAATGTGCACTTTTCTTACGTTTGTTAGCATTAATTTCAAATAATTGAAATTGCAAAAGAAATTTAGTTGATTGAAAACGGAAATGTTTGTTGTTTCAACCGTTTTCGTTTGTTTGTTTCAAACAGCAATTCAGTTTATATCCTATTAAAATTTATTTGAAAAAAATCATAAGCGTAGATAGAATCAACCAACAAATCTGTTTGTTTTCGTAGTTGTCATAATGTAACAACCATCATAATGATAAATTCAAACGGACGACAGTTGAACTGAACTGCTAAATTCCCGAAACAATTACTCAGAATATTAGGTACCATAGGTAGTCAAATCAAACTAATACGATGTTTGTGCCCAATTCAAACTAGGATATGTTTGCCTTTATCAATCTCTTTATATATATATATATATATATATATATATATATATATATATATATATATATATATATATATATATATATATATATATATATATATATATATATATATATATATATATATATATATATATATATATATATATATATATATATAAAATATATATATATATATATATATATATATATATATATATATATATATATATATATATATATATATATATATATATATATATATATATATATATATATATCAATTGGCGGTTGGCGGTTGACGGTTAAAACCGGAAATTTGACCGCTGTCGTAGTAGTGCCTCACTTTAACATATCAAGCTGAACAATGTAACAATGTCCTAAGTAACATTGAGAGACTCTCTCGTGACTAAAACCATGTTCAAGAATTTTCAACACACAATGTGGAAATATAGAGTGTAATTAAGGATTGAATACGTAGAAAACATCAACAAATTGTTTAATAGACAAGCTTGACGAAGAGAATTTATCAATGTTACTAATGATGACCTAATGTGGTTCAGCTTGATATGTATAAATCAATAATGCATTTGTGTTAACAAACACACACTCACAGTATGGAGAATTTGCAGGGCCTGCTTCTCATCCATCCGCTGCTTTTCTTTTCTTTTCTTTTTTTTCTAATAAAACGATTCGTTTGCTTCGTTCAGAAGACTTCACTGCGAATATTCGGAATAAATGTTCGCGCAGAAGAGAAGAATTGGTGAGTGTCGCTTGGTTGGTTGGACATGGTGATAACTCAGTGAACGAAAGTAGGCACAAGAAGAAACGGTAAACAAGAAAGGACCGAGTGAGTCGTCGCTGAACAGTTTTCGTGTACGGTGAGAGTAGTTTTTTTTTTCTGTGGCAGCAGGAAAACGGTGGTGAATAGTAGAAAGAGCGAGACACCATTCGTTGTGATAATCAGCAACCTTGCTGCCAGGCAGTACGTTTTGTGGTTCATATCCACGCAATGTATTTTTGTTAACACTTTTTCGTATATTTTCCTCAATTTCTTTTCCCTTTATGCTTTGCATTCCTGTTTGACACAATCTAGGCCTGAAGAATTCTTTAATCCAGTCTTTTTTTTTCGTTTTTTTTTATTTAGGATTGCGAGACATTTGCCTTTAGAATGCTTTTCGGAATTTCTCTAGGTGTAGGAACATTTGTACAACTTGAAATTTGACCAGTTTGTGTTGTGGATTTCTCTGAAAATGTTTGTAGTATATATGTCGGATGAAATCTCATCTTGTCAGTGGTTTTGAGAGATAATGTATTACGATTGCATTGAATGAATCTGAAGTGAATTTCTACCTATAGTTAACTTGTGAGAAGAATGTACTCTACAAAAATCTTCTTCTCGAGAAGACACTTAAAGGGCACTGTCTTCTCTCGTTGCTAGAAGAGATATGCATCACACGAGTTTATTTGATTTTGATTTTTGGAAACAGTTGTATTTGAGTCTGGTTTATTCACTTTCATTAACAGAAGTTTTTAATTTTAATACTCGTCATGTGAATTTTACCATTTTGATAATTTTTTATTAAAAAATTTTGCAACTATGCCAATACTTTTCTAAGTTTCAAAAAATGTTTTAAATTTGTCTTCCGGAATGCCCATCAGTTCCTTCTTCGATTCGGCTTTTATCTTATCAATCGAATCAAAATCGTGTCCCCGAAACGGTCTTTCGAGTTCGTTGAACAGCCAGAAGTCACACGGTGCTTAATCAAGTCTCATCTCCAGTTATTATGCATTCCATTTTGTTCTCATAGTCAGATAGCATCGTTTGTCGAAAAAATTCAGTATTTTTGGCACCAATCGAGATTTGACTTTTTCCATGTACAAAATGATTTTTAAAATGGTGTTGAGTGATCCGTTTGAAATTCCAACAATATCAGCAAGCTCTCTTTTACTAGTCAATCGACGATTTTGCAGCACCAATTCTTTGATTTTGTTGACGTGTAGCTCATCAGTAGATGATCTTGGTCGTAATTGATGTGGTTTGTCTTCAACGCGTTCTCGAAGGAACAATTTGTGGCAATCAAAAACACTTGCTTTTGACATTGACTTCACACCAAAGGCCTTCTACAACATTTTGAACGTTTCGCTGGTCGATCTTTCATATCGCGTGCAAAATTAAATGTTATTTCTTTGTTGAACAATTTCAGGCATTATAAAAATCGAAGAAACAACTTTTCTTCGTTCGCAAATAAATCAATTGACGTAAACTTTTACACAGGTGCCAACAACAGTGCTGTCACCTTAAAAATAAAAACATTTGTCTGAATCAATAAACCAGGGAAGTTTAAATTGAAAAGTCTTTCTTATATTTGTTAACAGTAGTACTTTCTGGTATTAATCTGTCCATGGATGTTTGACACAGCTGTTTCATCGATTTTAAATAACAGCCGTTCACACCTTTTTCCGGACAATGTATTGATCCTGTTTTTTAGTAAAATAGGATGGTTTTAAACTTGGTATGCTCACGACCTATACATAGACAAATGATAATCAAACATATTGTTTTGAAAAGCGCTTTCAGTACTCAAGATGGTGCCATCTGAGCAAGCACGCAGAAAATCTATCTTGCACAAATATTTGGAAAACTCAAATTCAACTGTTCGCTCCACGACAAAATTATTAAATATACCAACATCAAAGGCGCCACTAACTTTTCCTGAGAAAACATGTGACTCAATCCTTGTTCTGGTTTCTCTAAAATATATTTTTGTATGTCCGGATTTTGGAGTGAACGGGCTTTAAAATTCGATTAAAGACTGTGGAGGTGATTTTTGTTTCAATATTTCTTCAATATTCAAAACGACGTATCTGATTTTGTAAACAAAGAGGGAAATAAAGATTAAAGCGTAAACTTCTCAATACTCTCAGCACCCCACGGAAACTAGCATGACCATCATGTTAGGGAAATGTTATTCCCTGTGTTGGTGGTCCTAGTTTTCGTGAAAGTGCTAAGAGTTTCAAGTATTTAACGTTTGAATCTTTCTTCCCCACTTTGTTTACAAAATTAGATACTTCATTTTGAATATATTTTCGAGAATTGATTCTGTCCTGTGGTTAATCTTAATAGGCCATGGTAATTTGTGAGAATTAGTGTGATTAATGAAGATGAAATCCCAGTTTTCGGCGTGTGAGGCTTTTTCACTTATGTGGAGGTAAGCAATAATTTTAACCAGGGGCCTAGCAACTGTATCCTATTACTAGCATTCGAGAGCATGCAACATCTCACGGTCCTTATTTGTTTTATTGAGATGGTAGGAATGATTGAAATAGTCATAATCATTGCAGCTGTAAAATTGTATTTTCAATTTTATTGACTTTGTTACGATTCAAGGTAAAAGTTTATTTTTTGATGGGAAACAAACTGCGTCAATTACTGTTCAATCTATTCAACAGTAGCAGGTAACTTATTATGATTACCTTACGCCAGTATTGTATACAAAAAATAAATCTTTTGACGTTTGGATGTTAGAGATGTTGGCTGCAGTAAAATGGCTGCCCGTCAGATCTCTGGTTTTAACCCTCCTCAGCATCAACACCAACATGTGCGGATACGAAAGAAGAGGAACAGTAATTCATTACGTACATTTTATGAATATGTTGACGTTTTGTGAAATGAGAAACAATACGAATGTTTCTTACAATTTTGAATGTTCATAAACCACGTAGATTCATTTTTGAAAATTTCAGACCCCCCTCCCTTCTCGTAGACTTTTCTCCATACATTTTTTTTTAAATTTTGTATGGAGCGTAGACTTTGGTCAGACCCCCTCCCCCCAGAAAAGTCTACGTGGTTTATGACCAGTCCCTTAAGAAGTATTTGTGTTATGTACGAAAAATGTGTGAAAAATATATTTTAAGTGTAGTTCAGAAGTAGTTATAGATTTTACCTGGGGTTGTACAGAATATCTCAAAAAATTCACGATCATCGCTCGAACTCCGCTCTTATGGCAATATACATTTTGTGCTTTGTATGACGTAAAATGATCTCTTAGACTCCCTATACAAAATAACAATGAATGACAATAGGCGACATGTCCTGGTTCCTTATTGATTTGGGCCGGCTGTCAGTTCAGTTGAGCGGTTAATGTTGGTGAGGCATGAAATACAATTGAAAAGCATCAAGCCGAAAAGGCGATCAATCTTTTGTAAACCTAACTGTGTTGCTCTAAAAACGATCTTTTGGAATAAAACCTAAACAAAATATCTTTACTAACAACACATGATTTTGGGCAATGGGAATATATCCCACAGTTTTTCAAGCTGAAATTTATGCCATACAGGAATGTGCAAGAATCTGTATGAAAAGAAACTATAAAAATGCAAACATATGCATTTGTTCAGATATCCAAGCAGCTCCGAATTCTTTCAAGTCAAATACATTCACATCTTATCTGGTGTGAGAATGTGTACAATTATTACAGCAATTTGTTGAATTATCTTCTTGCGGTTTAAAAATGGAACTAAACAACTGTGAAAAAGAAAAGGTACAGGCTACCTTGAATAATACCTTCAAAGCCCGGCAATCCAAACTTTTCATTAAACCAAACGCTTTTCATACGCAAAAGTTACTTAAACTTTCAAAACCAGACTTGAATACATACACTGGTTTGATAACAGGGCATAAAATAAGTAAATAAAACCTGAAAATCATATCAAGATAAATGCCGGTTTTGTGGGTTAGAGAGTGAAAGCTTTATGTATATAATGTGCTCCTGTGTTGCACTATTTAATAAACGATGCACATTTTTTGATGTGGTCTTGGACGCTGCTCCCAATCAGGTAGTACATATCCTAACAACTGTAGTACCTGTTTGGGATAATTGGTAGTTACTCTAAATAGTAACTTATGATTGCGATAATAAGGCAAAAATAAAAAAAGAGGACACGCGACAATAAATCAAATCAATGGTTGAACTCGCAGAGCTTGCTGAGAATAGGTCTGCAAAAAATTGGTCTTAATCCTGTACAGTATAAGCACAGAGAACAGACATTGATGTCCATATACCTTTTCTTGAAAAACGTGTGTAAAAGTTAGTATCGGCAGCCGGTATAAAAAACAAATGCAGAGAAAAACAAACAAAACTTTTCAGGTTATGTGCTAGGCTTTGTATTGATAAACATTGACATGACAGTTATCGCACAACTGCAGCGCCGCCTACCAGGAGCATACCGACATATATTTGAAATGTCGGTTTAAAGTTTTACACAAGTAGCAGACCGAAGATGAACGTCTGTTCTCTGTGGTATAAGTGCATTCTTTAATTGAAAAAAGCACATCTACCACAAGAAGTCTGATATCTTATTTCAACACCAGTCAAAAATTATCATAACACGAAACACCAAACCAACCGATTTCCTGGACTTTTGGGGCATCATGATTTACTGGTTAAGCTGAACAGATGATCTTCACGATCTTCAAGTGATCTAAATTTGGCTTAATTGAATCGATAAGCCGAATAATGCAGTCTAGATATATAGAAAATAGTTACACGTTGCAAACTTACTGTTCACATAGCGGAAATAACAATAATTTTACAAGAAAATCGTAGACCCCATGTTGGGGATATTTTTTTTTGTATGTTCCCAACTATAACCTTTTGTATCAATAACTAAGTAAAAAGGCTGTTATTGGTAAAATTTTTAAGTGGAAATGCACGAGTTTGCGGTTTATTATATTAAAGTGGCTCATTTAAACACAAACCGAAGGAACAAAATCATTGTAGATTGAATTCTAAGGTTTTCATCATTGAATGGCTGATAAATCATATATGAACATCACTTAAGTGTTTCGAAGCAGTTTTATTTTAGTTTGTTTTGTGAAATTTTGTCTTAAGTAAAGCGAATCCCGCTGGCAATGTCTTATTTATAAAATTAGAAAAAAAACCCTACGAAGACTGCATTTAGTAATAAATCCATCGAATGGGAAGAAGTTGCATCCATGAATAGACCCAATTTGGTGTTTATAGACCGACATTAAATCCATATCCCTCGAAAGTTTCTGACTTTATAAAAAGAGTTGTGTAACTTTTCGTGATACAAACTACCAACTGTCTTACCAAACTTATCTTAGCGAGTGTATAACTAGTTGAATCTCGCTTACAGCTTAAAAACTTTATGAGTTATAATAAGAAATCTAATCGATCGTTTCATAATAGGCTGAGTCAAGGGACACATACCCTATAGTAGTTTTGAACCGAAGTTACAGTGTTACGAACTTATCAATTTTCACCAACATATCGGCTGTTGTCAGTGGCTAGCTTGGTTCGTTGATTAGCTGAAAACTCGTGTATCTTGTGGTTTTATAGTATTACTACTGCAAGTGTTTCCCTAAAATGAAAAACCCGGCCCCATGGCCGGTCGAAGTGCGGTCCGCCTAATGGTGGCAGATGCCCCGGATGGATGCTTCATGAAGATGAACTAAGTCAAACCATCGAATGGGTGCAGGGATAGTGTCCGATACCTTCAAGCTCTTGGTCTGTCTGCCCGGAATTTGTAGCGGAAGCATTTGCCTTGAAAAAAGCTGTAGCAGAAACACCCCGTAACGAACATACTATAATTTTAACCGATTCGGCTAGTTGCCTTGACGCTGTTCGAAAAGGGCAATCAGCTCATCCATAGATTCAGGCTGTAGAACGTGATGTTCAGAAAAAAATAATACCGTGACATGCCCTATTACCGTGAGGTTCGTAACGTTGCAACTTGAAACCCGTTATAAAAAAATTAATTCACAACTATTTGTATTTCTTCGATCGTCATTCGATTCTGTATGGTATACATTATGAAGCAAAAATATGATTTACGTTGCTTTATGAAACTGAAACAAAAATACATGAATTTGCCTAATTCCGCGCACTTCAAGCATGGAGTTCCATATACCGCGCACAAGAAAGCCTAATTCCGTGGGAATGTTTTTTTTTCTTATAGATTATATGAAAGTCCAAAATAAAAATGTTTATCATTCTGGCGATAGTCAAAGCCTAGTTTCCAGAACTTTATTCATAAAAAAAAATGTAAATAATTTATTATAAAAGATTATAAATATTTGCGGTTTGCTTTGGATTTCGCATCGGTCCCTCCAAATGACTTTCTTAAATGAAGCAACTTATTGAAACCATCGTCTTACTTGTTGCTCGGTTACGATAGTTCTGTTTTTAGACAGAGTGCTTGGCACCCTTGGCGAAACGGTTGGATGGCGTATCCAAAAACCGGTAACCCTTCTCGGAACGCTTCCTTTTCATCTGTCTTAGGTACTGAGCTACATTAGCTCGAAGGTGTTGGGTGTTTACAGGGAATCTCGCCTTTGCCATGTCAACAATTCATTTGACAACACCATTCTCACCCTCAAGACTAAAAACGGTATGAGCTCCAACTGAATTTGTACCGGTTCTTGGTTTTATCGCGGATTGTGCTTTCCGGTACAAAGGCAGCTCGAATGGTGGCTCCACTTCTTACAAGGTTTAAGCGTTGTGCAATCGATCCACAGTGAGCCATTCTGAAACAGAAACTCAAACACGGAATTAGGAAATCATAAATTTGGCGATGCCCTTAATCCGTGGTTAAGATTTTGATAGCTAAATGCACGAAAACTAAAATAAATGAGTGAATTTTATGTTACATCGATTATCCATACCATATCCATAGCAGCAATACAATCGATTCGTTTTACAATCATTTTACATGATTTTTACTGAAAAAAATAAACCAAGCTTTTTTTTCACGTCCATAACAACGCTGCTAAGCTTGAGCACAAAAAAAAAAATGGCAGTTCATGAAAAGAATGTTTATTTTATTTTTTTTAATTCAGGCGCGTGTGACTAGATCTCAAAATAGTGAAGTTGGTTGTTCTTAAACATTTGCGGTAATCATTGGTAAAATAATCAATCAAGATCTCAAAATATTCTTTATTTTATGTTGAAAGAACCGTGTTACGCGCTGCGTGGAATTAGGGTATGTCACGGTAGTATTCAACTGGGTTGCAGGACGCGTACGAATTCCTATTAATGAAGAAGCGGATAAACTAGCAAATGAAGCGCGCTGTGAAGCACCAATTGATATAGCTGTCCCGGTGCGGGATGCTATACGATATACCCATTAAAAACCACAAATGGAAACAATCGTGTGCGTCTCTTCGACAAATAAAACCTAGTTTAGTCGATTTTTTTGACAGAATTAATGCTTCCGATCAACGAATCCTGACAAGGTTACGAAACGGCCACACCCGCCTTACTCATTCGTACCTATTGGAAAATAATAATCAACCAACGTGCACAATCTACGGAACGCATCTCACGGTGAAGCACATTTTATTTAACTGCATAGGATTCACTACCGCTCGAAAAAACAGCAGGATCAGAGGAACTCTTGCAGAAATACTTAGCAACGATAATAGTACAAAAATAGCAGTGATAAAGTTCATAAAAGAAATCAATTTATACAAAGGCATTTAGTTTCTAAGTTACAAAAGAAATGTCACGAATGCCAAAGCAGTGGAAAAGTGTCATAAATAAATAAATAATAATAATAATAATATTTAACAGCAAAAAAGAGAGCTTATCTCAATGAAAGATGCGTATTTCAACTCAGATTCGCCATACAGCGTACTAAATGCAACACTATGCGACTCTATAGAATTAGAGTAGGATCGATTGGCACGAGTGGTCTTGTCCGGTTTTGAACTACAACGAGTATAACTAGAACCAAACTTTGAACTTCCAAGTCAAACAATCACTCAGCAACCTTGTTTACCTTGATTTATTATTCAAAGTAACCCTTGAAAATCCAAAATTTCAGCTTTTCTTACTCATATTTCAATAAAACAAAAAAGAAAATAACAGTTCCAATTCCATCTTCCAGGTCGTTCAACTAAGATGGTGGCCCGTGACGCGAGATTCAATGATGTACGGAATAGCCGTCATCGGATTGATCACCGTTCTCAGCGATGGAAAAGTTATGTGGTACGAAGCGGTGGTGCTGGTATCAGCCTACGTCTTTTACATCACTGGTGAGTATGGAAGCTATGGATTTACCTACTCGTGTGTAAATTGTGAATGAACCAGATTCTTGTGCTTGTACAACAAGTTTGCACAAAAGAAAATCTCGGTCAAATAGAATTTTCCCGTGAAACAAGATAGCTGCGTCCATGCAGTCAGTAATTCAAATGAAATTCCTCTTCCTGGACAATGCATCGTAATAGGTACTATCTGAACTGACAATTCTAACGATGTACGGAACAAGCACTTGCAAGTTATCGTTATCAGGTATCTTGCATCTTATTCAAACATTCCCGCCATCAGGACAGATATGGTGGACAGGTTAGTAATTTATTGCCTTGGAATGAGTTGTATTTTAAACTGTGAATGAATTATGAACTCTTTCCAAAAGAGCCGGTTACATTGTATGTAGGTCGGAAATGTTGCATTTTTATATCTCTGTCGGCGATGGCAATGAACTTGACGGCCTTATATTTTTCATCAAGTGGCGCGCGACCAGCTTGGAGACAACACAGAGCTTTATCTCGCTTTGTGTTGTAGATTATAGTAGGTCGGTTTTCGTGAAATTAGTAACCAACAATTAAATTTATGCCTTTTGAAATCTATGCCTTTGGGAGAAGGTCTGGCAATGGAACAAAAACGCATGGTAGGTAATGAATAAACCAGGTAACTTCTTTTGCTTTTTTCGGACCTGCTTTTCTTGACATAGCTCTAGAAACTGTTTTGTAGATTTGCCCATCCTAAGAGAAAATTAATCAAATTGTCTATCGTTGATTGCACCAATTAGACTTTATAGACTGATTGTTATATTGTCCTACCATTCAGGCTCTTTGTTGATGTACTGTCTGAGAGCTGTAAAAACAGTTCTTGTTGTTTTTATTGACCTTGACCTGAAAACCAAATGAATCTGGTTCTCGTGGATTATGGTTGAACCTATTTTTTCAGTGTATTATTTTTCATACAATCATTCTAATTTAAAGTCTACTTTTTTACGAATTTGTCCTAAAAAATGGGCCATTCTTCAAAAGGAAAGGAAGGGTAAAGCACCCCTCCATCGATGCATCAAAAACGAAACTACAAACGCTTGTGCCAGGCAAATTGTTTAATATATTATGGTTATCTGAAATAGAATTTGGGTAGCGAATTTGAATTTTTTTTTTCTAGAAAATGAGAAGAAAGATTATTAATTTCCATAGAATTTCAACTACCTTTATTGCTTATCTTGCCAGATACGCGTATTTCGTCTACAATGTGCAGACTTCTTCAGTGTCGGGTCCAGTCGAGTATTAGTACAATACAATGTGCAGACTTCTTCAGTGTCGTGTACTAATACTCGACTTTATACGACACTGAAGAAGTTTGCACATTGTTGACGAAATACGCGTATCTGGCAAGATACAATAAAGGTAGTTGGAATCAAATTGAAATTACTAATCTTTCTTCTCATTTTCTAGTTACAGGTATTCCACTGCTACTCTGTCATTGTCAGATTAGCTGTAACTACACAAGGGAACCAACAGATGATACTTGGGACTAACATACATCTTCAATATGTAGAAACTGTAGATCCAAGACCTGAATCCTCCCTTAGCTCAGTCGGTTTAGGCTCAGCTATAAAGCAACACCACGCTGGAGGTGGCTGGGTTCGATTCACGGTTTGGTCTAGGAGTTTTTCGTTAAGGAAAATTTCTCGACTCCTTGGGTATAACGTATGATTGTTCTTTCCACATAATCATACTAATGCAAAAATGATACTTGGCATCGAAAGCTCCCAGTTAATAATTGTGGAAGTGCATTTAGAACACAAAGTTGAGAGCAAGCAACGAGCTAATTGTGAAAGCAATAAGCTTGAAATGCTAAAGAAGAATAAGACCGAGACGACCTGTAACGCTGGTAGATCACCTTTTCGTGGTGCGTTACGGGGTATCAGATCTACCACCGAACCCTAGTTCGAATTAATTAAAACTAGGGAACATATTTGTTTTTTTGTAGTCAAAGGAACATATATTAGCCCTTATTACATTTTATGTCTTGTGAAAAGCGACAATACTCGGATTGACCCCACCGAGGATGAGCTTGGAATAAGAAAAACACGGTTAGTCTTCATTCATGTTAATTCTAATATTCTATTTGATGTATTATAGTTTAATCCAATTCTAGGGTTCTGATGCATGGTCAGTACCGGAGTCATTGTTTGTTTTCTTTGCAATGAATCCGATTTTGACTGATAAAGGGGCGCGCCTTTGAAGAGTGCTCTCACTCCTCAAAGGGTTTAAATAGCGGAAACTTTCATTAGAAGTCGATTCATTGCCAACAAAACAAACAATGACAACTGTAACGACACCGAATACTTTGTCATTTCTCAATAGTGAGGAAGTAACTCGACATGCACTAAACAAAGGATACGGGATATACTACAATAGATCAATTTTCTGGTCGCAGTGGTTTATGTCCCAAACAGAGGAAAAAATAAGGACAAAATTTTAGATTATGCTTAATAGTCGCATTGAACCGATTTAAACCAATGATAAGAATACCATTGGGGTAACTCACAAAGTGTGATGGTGGTTTTTCATTTAGAAACAAGGTATTTGTAATGATGCTTGAGGGTCGATTAGAACCGGTTTATGTCAACAATTAGGGTGCTGCTGGAGCCTCGAGAGTCTAATAGGAAAGATTGAAACCAACAGTAAGGATGCGATTAAGGTCATTCATGAAGTGTGATGGTAGTATTTCTTTTATTGGAAAGACAAGGTACTTTTTGATACTGCTTGAGAATGGATTTGGACCGTTTTATATCAACAGTAATGATTCTGCTGGGGCCTGCCACAAAGTGTGATAGTGAATATTTATTGGTCAGTCGCTTCAGAGCTGATTTGAACCTTTTTGAACCAACAGTAAGAATGCTGTTGGGAGAAACTTACCAAGTGTGGTGGTGGTTTTATATTGGGAAAACAAGAATTTTAACAACGCCGCTTTGAAGCGATTTGGACCAACAGTAAATTGGTGCCACTCACAAATTGTGATGGTAGTTTTTGATTATGAATAAAAGGGGTAACTCTTAATAGCGATTGAAAGCCATTTTGGACCGAATTATACCAGCAGTAAGGATGCAGTTAGGACCACGCACAAAGTGTGTTGAAGGTTTTTGAATGGAACAACAAGGTTATTTAAACGTTCGAGGGCAGATTTGAACCGATTTAAACCAACGGTCAGGATGCAATTGGGACCACTCACAAAGTTTGATGTTCATTGGGAAAACAAGGTTGTTTTACAACACTTGAACGCCAATTTGGAATTTGATTTATACCAAAATGAACTTTAGAATTGATGACCGCATATTTAGTAGCAGCTATTCCGTAATTGACCAGCAACATTGCACATAGACCCAAACGAATTGACGTGATATTAGCAAACCATTCTCTATGTGCACGTTTTGAAGGTTCTTAACTTTGTATGTCCAATAATAGCACCGGTTACTTTCTCACGGGTTATCGGCGAAGGGGAAGGATGGTAAGTTCCATTGCTATTTGAGACCGAATACACCTCTGCATCTCCATGGTTGTCAACTGAAGAATATTTTGTTAGTAGGGAGGGTACCTTGGAAAGTGAAACGATCGTGGATAATGATTTGAAGAGCTTACAGTTTTATTTTAACTCTGTCATGTATCCGTACTTGAAATATTCAATAGCAAATGCGAAAATTTTGCGACTCCGATATCGGATTTCTTATAAAAAAATCTTGCATAAAAATCATATTTTTCCGACGGAATTTTTGATTATATTATATTTGATTTGATCATGACATGCTAGTTTTTTTTTCAATAAAATTGACATCAAACCGAGGCCCTACACATTTTTCTGAAATTTTGGTTAATACTTTCGCAAATTTAAAAACCCAATTTGTTGCGGGAATTTTTCTTCGTAGAGGTCATTTACTTCCTTCAGATTCGCCAAAACGAAACGTTTTTGTTTCAAAACGTGTATGCCTCCTTTTCGTACGCTTATGCTCTCTTTCTTTCCAGCTTACTCCTTACTTACATCCGCCTTTATAAGGAATACCAAAATAGCACATCTGGCAACACTGCCGAAAGTAACTAGTATTCTTCTTGAATACTTTTAACAATTTTCGACAAACACAATTTTTGCCTTACACAAATAGATATTTTTTGTGAATTTCTCGGTCATTCTGCTCTAAAAGTTACCCATTAGATTGGTTTTCGACCAACATGTTCTAAAGATAAAGGCTTACAAAGGTAAGAGACTTTGACAAAACGAAACACTGAAAACGTTTTGCTCAAAAATGTTGTAAACGTTTTGCTCAGAATAATTTTCTGATTTAATTTTTTTATGTCAAAAAGTGTGAGGAACACGATGTAATTCGAATAACGGGGTAAAAATAAAAATGAGATTTTTTTTTAAAGGCCATAAAAAAACTTGTTCATAGAAAGAAAAACTGATTGATTTATTTTGAAGGCACGTCTCTTTACTTTAAAAAAAAATTAATGAACATTTGAATACGGTCCGTCATCAGCTGTTCGACGAGGCTTTGTCCTGATGTTTGAACAGGAGCGTTGTACAGCTTCTTTATCGATTTGGCGAATGCATCTTTTGATTCTATTAATCAATTGTTTACAGTCTTTGTCTCTCCAGTTGTTTTGTACACCAGCGAACTCAAATATCCAAAGAAATTTTCAATCGGGCGGCACTGGGGCAAATTTTTGGGATTGTGGTTTTTTGGTACATACGGGATGTTTTGGCTTTCCAGGATCGCAGCAAGCCGTGCTTGGAAACTGACGTGTTTCGTTTTTGCTGCGTCGTTTTCGCAAAAAATAAAATCAAAAATATATTCGTAATTCAACCTAAACGAACAGTGAAATCATCAAATCTCCACGTGTTTTGTGTAAGATGTAGTGAAAATAATAGATTCCCCCCCGAAATTTGTGATGGTCGGTAGTTTTTACCCGTTTTTCTGTGCTTCGCCCCCGCACCCGGGGGAAGAGTTAATATCAGCTTAGTTTGTCTTTTAGTGCTGTCAGTATTGTGCCACGCGGACAGAAATGATTAAATTTGAGTATTTTCCGCTTTGTCGCGAGTGAATTGATGATTATAAGCAGTTAAGAAGTCGATATAGAGTCGCCCAAGCGATTTTGATTATTGACAGAGTGTGGAGAGAGGAAAAAGAAAACCAGTGCAATGTAGTAAACGGCTATTTGCTGGTCAGAAGCAAAGAACGAAGCTAATGCGCATGCGCGCTTGAGAGGCTGGAATATAATTTCAGATGCACACACACACACACACACACACACACACACACACACACACACACACACACACACACACACACACACACACACACACACACACACACACACACACACACACACACACACACACACACACACACACACACACACACACACACACACACACACACACACACACACACACACACACACACGGGATGTTTTGGCTTTCCAAGAAGGCTTGTGTTTTTCTCGCATAATGTGAGGACGCTTTATCCAAAACACGTAGTTTCCATCTGCATGATATGCTTGAAGAAATGGATTCAATATTTTCTTAGCTTCAACTTCATGATTAATAGCCAAACTTTGGCTTGAACCATGGTTTGGAAATTCTTCTCTCAGATATGGAAATATAAAGTATCACCTTCTACTCAAACTTATGCTTAAACTTATATTTCACATTACTAATTAATTGTGTTTTTATTGCGTACAGTGCGTCAAATTTAAATTATAATGTTATATTTCACGTTCGGAGATGCAGTAGAAATGTTATCAGAATAATATCGATCGTTTCCTGGGATGTGGGTTTTTGAGAGAGGGAAGTAGCTTTCATCATGCAAAACGAAACATTTTCCGGCGTAATTTCGGGTCATCCAGCGGCATTGGGATTCTACGGTTGATATCTGTTGCTCTTTGTATTTTGGTGTTCTTGATTTTTGTGGCAGACTATTCCTATCTTCTTCAACGACTTGCAGATGTAAGGTTGCGTAGCTTTGAACTTTTTTTTGCTGCATCAGGTTGACTAATCGAATCCTTGTTGTTAAAAGTACTATGGGGCAATCTACATAAGTCCTTTCATGTTCATTATTTTAGCCGGTCTCCCACTACCACTCCTACGAGCTGTTCCTGAGGATGCCAGAATACGATAGATGGTTGAAACTGGAACATTCTCAGTTTTAAAATGGTTCACAGAGAACTTTTTCCCGTGATTTATGTTCGTTTGATAGAACTGTGCAATCCGCTCGCATAATGCTTCTTGCTTCGACGACATTTTGAACACAACTGAACAAGTTGGAACAAAACAAAACATGCGATTATGTTGGGGAGACAGAGAACATTGATTCACATAATCTCTCTTTTCTTTGTGCACGTTTGTGGTTTGGTATGACAGAGTTAAAATCAATCTCATTTTTTAGTTATATCCTGTTATTTCAAACAAACTCTACTCCTTTGACAACAAATGCAATTAAATTTTTATAATGCAGAAAAAGCATTTTTGGGAGCACTACATCCCATGAACAGTATTTATTTTTATGAATTTCTTTAATAAATTCCTCAAAAAAAAGCATTATAGTTGTGAAGATGTTGGCAAAAGACAGTTTGGATTATTGACAAAAAAAAACAAAAAAAAAAAAAAAACTGATAAATCACATCCTTGTTTCAAAATGCTGTAACTCCAGAACGGTTCTGGAGTGTTTTTTACGTGAAAAAGTGTAAGGAACACGATGGAAATAGAATTTTTCAAATTTAATGATAATTCTCTGATAAAAAACGCATTACAATTTTAAAATGCAAAAAAAAAACATGTTTGGCAACACTGCCACCCAAAAATTCTATTGATGCTGGATTTTTTAAACTGTTCTATAAATCGCACGAAATTTTGAATACACACTCTGAAGATGTAATTTAATTTAACGCTTCGGTTTTGTGGCTCTCTGTGCCATTTAATTAGTTTTCATCACGAACGGAGAAGCATCTACTGTAATATTTCTCAAGTTCAAGGTCACCGTTTACTCAAGTAGGTACAGGTTCGAAGAAGATGTTCTAATACGTTTCCAAAGGCCGATTAAAATTGGTGAGAATACTTAAGCCAACCTCCGTGTTTTTTTCTTAGCCTTTTTTTTTTTTAGTCAGACCAATTCTAGGGTTTTTTTTTCATTAGGGCGAATCTACAATTGAGAGATTCTCTTCGGGCTCGCTCTCTTTCATTCATTACAGCGCCATTATAAAACTTCCGAGGGATTCTTTAGTACAGATCGAAACACAACAGTGCTGGCTAGCATACTCTATAAATAGCAGAATGAAAAACGTAAAGGTGATTGGAATATGAATGAAAGAGAGCGAGCCCGGAGAGAATCTCTCAATTGTAGATTCGCCCTAATGAAAAAAAAAACCCTAGAATTATACAGAATCGGGATGCAGAGGTAAACACGGTCCCGAAACAGCAAAGGTCACACTAACATTCCTTCCCTATTCCCACCTGATTGCAAAGACGTGTCCGGCGCCGTTATTGATTATTAAAGACATTGAATCACTGAAACGTGTACAGTGAGAATGGTCGGTTGCTCCCAGCCTCATTCAGTTGATTCATTGTGCAATTTCACTGATTCTGATCAATCACGAGGTGGAAACCATTGATACGTGCAGTCAGTCAAGCTAAGCTAAGCTAAGCCAGGCCATTTACACAGCATCCATCAGAATACCAAAAAAGGACATGGGGGTAGGGTGAACTGAACATTGACGAAAAAAAAGGCCACATGGTTTCTGGATGGTCCCTATGCTCCAACATTGCACACTCGGTCAAAATTAGAATTAAGCAAGATTAAATTATTTTCATTATGAAAACCAAACTGTCTTCGGCAAAGTTGTTGCTCATAAATTTGGCTATAATTTCGAAATTATCGAAATTTGCAAAGAAGTTCCTGATGTGACAGACGATTTGCGGATGTAGTGAAATAAGCGCTCCCTTCATCACTTTCAGAAAAATCAACAGTGCAATTTACACGAACGAGTGCCTTAAGAAGCGTCTCTTGCCATTCATAAGGAAGCACAAAGGATCAAATCTGCTTTGGCCTGATCTAGCATTCTGAAACTACGCTTGAAACGTGTTGGAGTGGTACCGAGCCAACGGAGTCAATTTTGTGCCAATAGATACGAATCCACCAAATTCAGCGGAACTTCGCTCAATTGAAAAATTCTGGGCAATTATGAAGACGGAACTTCTCAAACATCCCAAAACTATTGAAACAGAGCTAGAGGTGAAGAAAATTTTGGTTAAAAAAACAGTGGGCAAATCGTTTGTACAAAATTTGATTGTTGGAGTGAAAAGGAAGGTGTGGGCATTTGGTAAGGGAGATGAAATAGAATAAAATTTTTTTTGTAAATAACTCATTAGTTTTTCATTCCCTGAAAATTTCAAGAAAATTCGATAATCGGTTTAATTTTGGTGAGTAAATATGTGTGTGCCATTTTTAACCAATACACCGTTTAGTCATAGGTCTCGTAATCAATATATATGTCAAATGTCATTAATTTTATAAAGGAGAAATAACGGGAAAAATTCGATTGTATAAAGCATATGAAACTGAAGGATGTCCAAGTTTTCCCTTTTACGGGCTATACTGAAGCTCTTCTCAGGTAACCAGATTGTTAGATTGACAAGGAAATGTTTTCTGGTAAACTTCCTTGTTGCAGTTTCAAACATATTTAGCTTTTGGAAAGTCAAATCTGCTCTTTTTCCGACTCTTTACGTAGATAGCACACTCATGAATAAATTCCTATTGTTGAACAACTATTGGTGATAATGATAAGTTATCGCTGATCACCATGCATAACCACTCACAGCACACATCCAATGTCTTGACCATTCTTCCCATTCCAGCGATGATCTGCAACGATAGAATCAACCGGTTTATGTCGCGCACATTCCGCCGGAAATCTTGCGTTCGACCGTATACCGAAGTCACGGAAATTGCACCACTTCTTTCGAATGGCCAAAACAACGGAGCTTCCAAGGGCAGCCAAAATGGGCAGAATGGCCACACATGCGAAAGTGAAGCCAGCGAAGACAGCTTCGAAGATTTTGGTTGGTGCCTCTATATCGTGTTTCCTATATGATCTTACAAATCTTTCATTCTGAACAGAATTGGCATCAACTCCTTGGAACCGCCGTGACGAAAACACATTTGCATTCATATGCCGTTGGCCGATCACATTCTTCCTTTGGGCCACCATTCCCGACTGTCGACGGTATCCCAAATTGCGCATCGTTACATTTTTCGTATGTATTTTCTGGATCGGTATAACGTCCTACTTCGTAGCATTTCTTATCACCGTTGTAGGTAAGGCCTCCATTCATTCCTGTGACGATTGGTTTTTTATATGTAAATTTTTTTCCCACAGGTGACACAATGGATATTCCTGATTCAGTTATGGGTTTAACATTCCTGGCCGCCGGTACGAGTGTACCGGAAGCGGTATCCAGTATTATTGTCACCAACCAGGGTCATGGCGAGATGGGAATCAGCAATTCCATCGGGTCGAACACATTTGACATCCTCCTGTGCCTTGGGTTACCATGGCTTATCAAAGCGTTAGCGTTTCCAGCCGTTCCTGGCGACAACTGGGTAGGAACTTGCAGTCTGGATTTTATTGGTGTTCTGATCGTAGCCTAATTTGATTTTTATTATGTATTACAGGTTGCTCTGAACTCAACTGGCTTAACCTACTCAGCGATATCGCTACTATCGACGCTTTGTGGTTTGTATACAGCCTTTTGGTTCAACAAGTTCAAACTGGACTGGAAGGTGGGGCTTACGTGTACGTCGATGTACATCGCCTTCCTGACCGTATCCAGCCTTATCGAGCTTAACGTATTCTTCAAAGTGAACCTACCAACCTGTATTCATTAACGGACGATCCGTACTACAGTAAGATATTACAGTGCTGCATGATTGTGTGCGATATGCGTGTTACCGTTAAAATTGTCTGAATAAGAATAAAAACGTACAACGATCGATTTCGATCTTATAACCATTTTGAATAACTGTGTTTTACTGAGAATCCTGTAGATATTACATGACTCCTTTTACGGCAGATTTAAATTAGTAATCTTCTGATAGGAGGGTATTCAGGGTGCCTTGTTTTGAAAAATAGTTTTGAGAGAACCTGTTAAAAATATTATCACGAGAGTTTAAATTTTTTTTTTGATAGATCTCCAAACTATCCAAGTGAGTGTCACTATTGTCCAAAGCCCCTGTTGCATTCGGTTTTCATTCTTTTTAATGAGAAATGCCTCAACATCCTATGCCATACATTCAGGATTATTCTGCATGGCGTGTAAGGTGAGACGGCAATTGTCAACTCGCAGGCACATGACTATTCTCACTCGATTCCCTTAGTCGAGAGTCGGTTGACGTGAGAGTTTCATTTCTCGGTGCATGAGAGCAGGGATGCAATTCTCCTCGGTGCAAGCAGGGTGCTTAGTGAAAAGGTACTCTGCACATTGGCAAACGCAAACTCACCCGAGAGATTTTTGTTTTCTTTCCACTCTCTTCTAGACATCACAAGTTGAGTGTTGTTTGTCCAAAGTCTACGCTCCATACAAAATTTCATAAAATTGTATGGAAAAAAGTCTACGAGGGGGGGGGGGTCCGGTGATTTTTCAAAAAAAGACCCCGGGGGGTGTGGACCCCGCCACAATTGAAAGTGGGAGGGACAAGGCGGAGCAAAAAAAAAAAACCCACCCCAAAAAAAAATATTTATTTTGTGGGGGGGTGTGCACATCCAACATAAATTAAATCATTTGGGGGGCCCCCACTTTTTAGTGAGTGGGAGCGCACCACACCAACACAAAAGGGGGGGGGGGGGGGGGGCGGCGCGACGAAAGGACCGACCTTACACTGGTTGGGTACCCCCGCTGGGCGGGGGCCCTACTTGGGTGGTTGCGTTCACCCCACCACCACCGAGCTTCTTACCCGTCCATCAGTGACATCGAATATTCCCCCCCCCCCCCCTCTATTTCCAATCCGGCAACGGACACTCCTATTTACCAGATTCACAGCCCGAATATCAACCTGGAAAATATTGACATCTTCTGTATTTCTTATTTCCAAGAAAACCTTCATGTGTTCGGTTCCTTGATAAAACTTCATATATTAAAGATGTGGACGCAACACTAAAATCGTCTTCTGGACATTGTTCTGAATATTTTAAATGGACTTTTTTCTAACGACTGTTCCAGAAAGTATAAGCACACCTTATTTTAACGTTCACTTTGAATATAATGAAATATTTCAACATGTTTTGGCTTCGTCCTTTTGTTTGCACATTTCTGAATGACATAGCATCAAAAAAGTGCTCAGTTTTGTCTTACCTATCAAAATGCGCGGTCTTACTCCGGAACAACGAAAAAGTATCGTGCGCAAATGGTGCCCTTGAGAGCGGACACTCCTTGAGAAAATTGGCCAAGGAAGAGGGTGTAAGCGTCTGAGCGGTACGATCTGCGATTCGAAAATATAGAGAACAGTGTAAGTTTGAAGATGCGCCGAAGAGTGGTCGGAAATCCGGTCCTGTTAGTCCGGATATCGATAAAAAGATCAGGGATGCCTACAAGCGAAAACCAGCGACTTCCATTCGGGATGTTGCGAAAAAACTAGGGACATACCGGAAGCAGAAAAAAACCCAAAAGGAACCCAAAACAGGCCACGACCGTGAAACCACGGGCCCGCAAACTCTACCATTCGTTATTGTGTAGGAATTCTGGATGTATAATAATGAACGATGAAACGTATGTGAAACTAGATTACAAAACGTTTCCCGGACCACAATTCTATACTTTAAGCGAAGACAAAGACATCCCCTAAACGGAGAAGGCAATTTTTACCGAAAAATTCTGTAAGAAGGTTACCCAAGTAACAATTTTAGTTTTATTCCAGCCGTATAGCCTTCTCCCGGCTTTGTTGATAAAACTACATTCAAAACTACCAACACCTCCTCTATGCTTCTTTAGAGCCGAAATATGTACAAAATGGCCCACTCTATAGACGGTTGTGAAAACAAGTTAATAAAACCCTTATAAGAACATAAAGATTTTGAAAATTTTCTAGTGAAAGATGTTATGACTTCTTGAGAACCATCATAAAACCTATTGGCTGCCATTAAAACCAGAATGTGGCCAAATGGCCACAGCTGTCAAACTTCACTGTGAAATCGAGGTTGATTTTTATTGTTCTGCTTTGTTCGACTCTCTGCTCTTCTGATTCATTTAGCAGTAAAAATAAGGTCTATAGACTATAGTGTTGCGGAAAATTTTGTTTTATGGCAAAATATCCAAACAAATTGTGTTTTCTACGGCGTATTATGCTGGTAATTATATGCGCATTTATTTTTATGGTGAATATTGGCACGATAAGAGCTGAAAATTAATGCGCCTCGGAAATTGTACGAATTTTCAACAACATAAATCAAATTAAAACAAATATATTCGATAAAATAATCATGAATTTCCTGAAAAGTGCTTGAAATTGGATGAGATTATCTTAAAAAATGCCGAAATCAGTCTCCGATCTACTGTTTATTTGCATACCATTGAAAATTTGATGCATTTATTTTTTCACATTTCAATTATTTCTTATATTTCAATATGGCGATTGGAAAATAATCACAGTTTTGCCATAAAGCCAAGTTTTCTTCGCAATGACTATTATAAAATTATTAGGTGTTATGGTGACTTCCTTTAATGCCAATTTGCCGTTTAATGCATTTATTGGAGGCAAAATGGTTTTAAAATGCTTTTTCAACTGACCATAATAAGATAATATCAATGAGTCCTAAAACGGCATTTCAATACAGCATTTTACGAGTTCTTAAAGTCGAAATAAAACTTTTGATAGGAGTTAAAGGAATTTGAAAAACAAGGTTTAAAGATCGTTTTAAACAAGCTGTGTAGGTTCTCATAAACCTGACTAAAATATGAAACCTATTGGTACTTCTTGGTGCCATAATAAAACCAAATTGATTTCAAGTGGCTTTCAGTCTGCTGAGATTTTCAAAAATTAGTCTACGTGGTTTATGAACCGGCCATAATTGTAACTGGGATTGACAAGTCGTGACAAATGAAAAATATCGACTCAAAACAGATAGATCTATTTGATTTGTCGACTTGTCAATCCAAGTTACATTTAATCAATTTTGAGTGACTCCACTTTTGATAAAAGTGAGTCAAAAACGACTCAAAACTGAGTTATGCTGTTGATTGTGGCTCAACATGAGAAACGGACTTACATAGCTTTGTTTACAAACGCTGTTTGGCCCAATTCAATTGTTGCTTTTTTCAGCACAACCAACGAGCTTAGTATTTCTAACCGTCCATCAGTGACATCGAATATTCCGCCCCCCCCCCCCCCCCTCTATTTCCAATCCGGCAACGGACACTCCTATTTACCAGATTCACAGCCCGAATATCAACCTGGAAAATATTGACATCTTCTGTATTTCTTATTTCCAAGAAAACCTTCATGTGTTCGGTTCCTTGATAAAACTTCATATATTAAAGATGTGGACGCAACACTAAAATCGTCTTCTGGACATTGTTCTGAATATTTTAAATGGACTTTTTTCTAACGACTGTTCCAGAAAGTATAAGCACACCTTATTTTAACGTTCACTTTGAATATAATGAAATATTTCAACATGTTTTGGCTGCGTCCTTTTGTTTGCACATTTCTGAATGACATAGCATCAAAAAAGTGCTCAGTTTTGTCTTACCTATCAAAATGCGCGGTCTTACTCCGGAACAACGAAAAAGTATCGTGCGCAAATGGTGCCCTTGAGAGCGGACACTCCTTGAGAAAATTGGCCAAGGAAGAGGGTGTAAGCGTCTGAGCGGTACGATCTGCGATTCGAAAATATAGAGAACAGTGTAAGTTTGAAGATGCGCCGAAGAGTGGTCGGAAATCCGGTCCTGTTAGTCCGGATATCGATAAAAAGATCAGGGATGCCTACAAGCGAAAACCAGCGACTTCCATTCGGGATGTTGCGAAAAAACTAGGGACATACCGGAAGCAGAAAAAAACCCAAAAGGAACCCAAAACAGGCCACGACCGTGAAACCACGGGCCCGCAAACTCTACCATTCGTTATTGTGTAGAAATTTTGGATGTATAATAATGAACGATGAAACGTATGTGAAACTAGATTACAAAACTTTTCCCGGACCACAATTCTATACTTTAAGCGAAGACAAAGACATCCCCTAAACGGAGAAGGCAATTTTTACCGAAAAATTCTGTAAGAAGGTTACCCAAGTAACAATTTTAGTTTTATTCCAGCCGTATAGCCTTCTCCCGGCTTTGTTGATAAAACTACATTCAAAACTACCAACACCTCCTCTATGCTTCTTTAGAGCCGAAATATGTACAAAATGGCCCACTCTATAGACGGTTGTGAAAACAAGTTAATAAAACCCTTATAAGAACATAAAGATTTTGAAAATTTTCTAGTGAAAGATGTTATGACCTCTTGAGAACCACCATAAAACCTATTGGCTGCCATTAAAACCAGAATGCGGCCAAATGGCCACAGCTGTCAAACTTCACTGTGAAATCGAGGTTGATTTTTATTGTTCTGCTTTGTTCGATTCTCTGCTCTTCTGATTCATTTAGCAGTAAAAATAAGGTCTATAGACTATAGTGTTGCGGAAAATTTTGTTTTATGGCAAAATATCCAAACAAATTGTGTTTTCTACGGCGTATTATGCTGGTAATTATATGCGCATTTATTTTTATGGTGAATATTGGCACGATAAGAGCTGAAAATTAATGCGCCTCGGAAATTGTACGAATTTTCAACAACATAAATCAAATTAAAACAAATATATTCGATAAAATAATCATGAATTTCCTGAAAAGTGCTTGAAATTGGATGAGATTATCTTAAAAAATGCCGAAATCAGTCTCCGATCTACTGTTTATTTGCATACCATTGAAAATTTGATGCATTTATTTTTTCACATTTCAATTATTTCTTATATTTCAATATGGCGATTGGAAAATAATCACAGTTTTGCCATAAAGCCAAGTTTTCTTCGCAATGACTATTATAAAACTATTAGGTGTTATGGTGACTTCCTTTAATGCCAATTTGCCGTTTAATGCATTTATTGGAGGCAAAATGGTTTTAAAATGCTTTTTCAACTGACCATAATAAGATAATATCAATGAGTCCTAAAACGGCATTTCAATACAGCATTTTACGAGTTCTTAAAGTCGAAATAAAACTTTTGATAGGAGTTAAAGGAATTTGAGAAACAAGGTTTAAAGATCGTTTTAAACAAGCTGTGTAGGTTCTCATAAACCTGACTAAAATATGAAACCTATTGGTACTTCTTGGTGCCATAACAAAACCAAATTGATTTCAAGTGGCTTTCATAAAACTTTAATAAAACTTAATACAGCAGGATGGTGTTAGCAATGTTACTTGGGTATGGTTTGGCAGGCAATATGCGAGTGTGGTAAAACATCTAGTACGTACATCAGAACGGAGACGATGAACACTCAGAAATATGTTAAGGAATGTCTCCAGAAGCGATTATTTCCGATGATCAATGCGGCACGAAGGTCAAGTAGTGTTTTGGCCTGATTTGGCGTGATGTCATTACATAAAGGACACTTTAGAATGGTACAAAAGTCAAAATGTATGTTTAAACGAGAGTAAAATATCATATAAAACACAAATACAAATATGATTTGCCAAATAAAATTATTAAAACTAAAAAAACATGGCTTTTATGATATTTTGAAAGTGTGCCTATACTTTCTGGAACAGTGTATAGTGCAACAACTACACCACTGCATAGTGGTCCAGAATGCGAATTTAGCTGGAAAAATACATTTTCAGCCTAAGTTTGAGTTTGAAGTTTTGGAGCAGAATTGTCTGACACGTAAAGCATGATCGGCCTCGAACTTTGTTTAGATTAGTGGCTAGTTCTTCGGACAAATTTTGTAGTTCCTGTTGTTCGATTACTAGTGGAGATTCGTGAACAGTAAACCGTTTTCTTCCCAATTCAATTGTTGTTTCTAGCACTTAACATTTCCGTACAGGTAAAATACGTCTCAATCCACAAGCAGCATGAATTATTCTCGAATCGATCACAAGGCATACACACGAAAGTTTGGAATAACGACATTTTATTTAACGAAACGAAACGACTACGTCGGCTTAACTGTAATTGTATATCTTAAACTAATTACATTTCTAATAGATTTGTGTCTATTGGAAATGTAATTAGTTTAAGATATGAAAGTGGCACAATCATCCAAACGCGAACGGTCGAACGATGGATGCTACCTGTCGGGTGGTCTTATATGCACTAACTCGTATCAGCGATGTCATCGTCGATAATACGCTTCACTGTGCTGTTGAATATGATACATCCGTGTCGGTAGACGATGATGTACGCTCTCGATGGATTGTTGTAGTGGTTAACGATGAGTGACCGATGACACGCTAAAGGCGATTGCTTCTTTCCAGTGACAACTAGGTAGCGGGGTAGTATGGTCTGCTTCGTTATCGAATACCTGTTTTTAAGACGATGTGCCCATTATTTTAATATCCACCCTTATTCTCGTTTACGTTCGAAACAAAATTGGAAATTGAAAGGTGTCGACTCTATTCGAAAACCGAGAAAATCGTTGTCCGGTACAACGATAGAAGATTTTGAGGATGTGTTCTTCACCAGGTTCCGGTAATTGTTCGAAGAAAGTTGATTCTTTGCTGGCACTTTCTCTCCGGGTGCACTTAGAATCGTACCAGACCCTAAGACATTAAATGGCAGGAGTTATCGGTGTATCCCAAAGTTTTACTGCACAGAAAAAAAATCTAAATCTTCATTGTGATGTAAATATCAGAGCCTGTGGAATTGTATTTCATTCCACACTAAGCAGCAACTTGTATGAAATAGGTCTAACAAAGTCGAGTTTTTGCATACAGAGCTTTACACGATTTATAATTTAAATGTGGATGTTTTGCGACGCTCCATTTATGTGCATTTTATTGAACAGAAATTCACACTACTTTTTCGAGCTGTGTGGGTTATGCTTCCTACATAAAAAAAAACAACCTATTCAGTTTTTTCCTTAGAGAATTCGATACGTAGCTCTAGAGCACAGGTAGACAAATAGTCTAACGTATCCTGTAAGGGCCTTTGCAGGTCAACCCCATTGGGCGCGACAGTCGATCGTTCCCTTGCGCTTACGAAAACCATATTTAGTATCTGAAAGTAGGTTGTTCGTCTCTACCCATTTGTCCAGGCGGAAAATGATAATTTTCTCCAACAACTTACGAATACAAGATAACATCGCGATGGTCGATAGGAATTGAGGTCGGACGCGGGTTTACCAGGGTTTTTAATGGCAATAACTCTCACCCGTTCCCAATCATCCGGCACAATTTTGAGTTCCAGAAACTGATTGAACAAGTGCAACATGCGCCTCTTAGCGACGTCTGGGAGGTTTCTAGTCAAGTTGAAGTCGATCGTATGAGCCCCTGGAGCCATATTGCCACACGAAAGAAGTGCGAGAGAGAAATCTACCATGGAAAAGGGTTGGCTGATCTCACCTATCGAATCCGTGGTTTAGTGAAGGATCATCCGCGCCGGCACAGAATCTGGACAAATTTTCCGAGCAAACTTAAGGATCCATTGATCCAATTACTGCTCGCTCTCGTTGTGCGTAGCTCAGTTACGCAATCTTAGCGCCGTGTTCTAAAGAGTACTCGTCGAAGTTTCACGCAATAGCCCGTCCATGAAATTTCGCCAGTATCCGTGTTTCTTGACGTTGATGTGGTTCTTAAATTCGCTTTCGAGTGCCGCGTATTCTTAGTTTTCAGGTGTTGTCACGGCCGAGAATCGTTTTGTAAGTCATTTGATAAACATTCAGAGATTTCATTTTGGGCTGAAAATAAACAAACCCCCTGAACCAGCTGAATCAGCTGGAAATGCTTGTGACCTAATGACGTTATGAGACGTCAAAATCTTTGATGTGAAATATGAATCATCCTCCGACAAATCATCCAGGATTCACCCGTGGGAGCTATGTACGCTCAACCACTAAAACAATTAACACACAGATACACTACGCAAAACTAAAGCCTCAAACAAAAACACGAAATGAAATAACAATCTATGCAGGAGAGCGAGAGAGAAACAAAACACTTACACCGTGTCCAATATATTTTAATACAAAATAAAACTCTATTTATTTCAAATCGATAATCCAGATTTTATTGATAACATTACCCATTATATTGCAATGGCGCTCCATCCTGCAGGCGCTTCGTCCTGCTGAAACGCATAGTGATTATCTCCAAACACCTTTTGTACATATGGCTTGACAACTTTCTCCAAAACTTCCGTTGTATAATATACTGCATTCACTTTAACGCCTTTTTCGATGAAAACCAGTGGTAATTTGCCTCGCTTGGAAATTCCTCCCCAAACCATCACTGGCGCAGCACTTTGGAACCGTGGAATATTCCTATCACTCTCTAAACAGTTCTCAAAGAGAGAGCCCACAATCTGTCGTTCTGGACATTGTGGGATGGTTGCAAGACGAATAACTTTTCGTCGAAAAGATAAATTCTTCCCCACCGTGCTGGGACAAAAGCAGACTTGCTCTTCTGGGTCGTTTCTGCTTGGAAGGTTCTCCGTGAACCTTACGTCTCTTAAAAGCTTGGAATCCGAGGTCATTTTGCAGTATATTGTGTATTGACGATCTCGAAACATTCTGATCTGCGGCCATTTTACTTACAGAGCGCTGTGATTTTCGTCCAATCCATTCCCTGACCACTTTAACAACTCGTGCAGTCCGCACCGTACGAGTACGACCGGATCTCTCCCGGTTATCCAACGAGCAGGTGTCACGGTACCTTCGGATGGTTCGGTACACAAAATCCCGCTTTACTCCGAGGTTTTTCGAATTTTTGAAAATAGCGCCCGGGCGCTCACCTTTCAAAAACTTTTTTATCACCACAACACGAAACTCCTTCATCGCTGGTAAAAGATAAACACCGATTGAAAACAATCGGACATAACCTAGAAGCGTTTGTATAAACATAGTGCAAAACTACACTTACACATACGTGAAGCTTGTTGAGTAGTTGCACGACACCAATGCAAGGAAAAAGTGTATGAGAATATATTGGACACGGTGTATATGAATTACTCAGCTGCTGCTGCTGCTGCTGCTGCCGGGTGACTTACGTGTAGCGATATCAGTGGGAGGGGAGGCGGGGGGCGTGGGGTGGGGTGGGGCGGGTGGACTTTTTCGTTTGGTGGGGGGTGGGGGTGGTGGGCGGGCGAGGATGGGGGTGGTGGGTTGCTTGTTGCTTGTTTTTAGTAATTTTTTATTTTTTGTTAATTTATTTTTTAAAATTGTTTTTTTTTTTGTTGTTAAATATAAAAAAAAAAAAAAAAAAAAGATGAAAAGAATTGCGAAAAATTTCGAAAACTACGGAGCGCGGAAGAAACGATCTTTACCGTTTGCTTGTGCACTGGGCAATGAATTATTCAGTACAGTGTTTAAGATATTTAGCAATAAAGTATCAAAAGTAAGTAAAAGGTAAATTCCTAGATATTCCTATCTTCCACACCTTATGAAAATTTCGAACATTGAATGTGAGGTTCACTTCCCATCTCTATCAGAGAATTTTAAATTGATTTTACAGTGATATTCGTTGAGCTGCGGTACGTTGTAATTATCTTTTTCGTTTTTCTATTATTTCGTCGTGTCTTTTCTTATATCTTTATAGGTGACTGTTTGCCTTTTTTTTTTTTAAATCGAAATCGGTCTATTTTCTCACTTTGTGATAACCACCGACGCCAGGAAGATGACTCCACCTACCTGTACTTCACATATTGCACTCATCAACACATGAGCCGGAACCAACGGCTTAACTTCCCTTCGAAAGGAAAATTTGATCACAGATTTTTAAACCTCAGAATCCAACCGACCTCTACTGGGTTTGAATCGAGATATACTGGGGTGCCAAGTAGCAATCATGCTTACCACAGCGCCACCGGCGCCGGCAAGTTTTTTTTTTCATAAATAGTTTGTGACGTGAATTTGAGATGGGGGCACAGGAATCGGGTTGTAGTACTACTTTCGGTTTTTATATGCCTTTAGTTCTTCCAACGGAGGAATTAGGGCCTGTATCCGCAATAATCCGGACACCTAAAAACATGAATAAAACATAAATTTCGCATTATATTTCCGTCGTAGTTGTTTATTTCAGATTCATGGGATGTGTTTTAACAATTCGTGAAGACAAAACATAGTTATTCGGTATTTGCATAAAATTTTCGAACTTTGCGCTTAACTCCGTCTATTAGGGTTTGTACAGACTCTTCAGAAATCGTAGAAGCCGTCTTTGTCCAAATTTACTGGAAGTGTTTGATGTCTTTGATTCCTTGCTTCTCTCCAGAAAGATTCCGCTTCATCAGAGCCCAATATCTCTCGATTGGTCGTAGCTCTGGGTAATTGGGCGGGTTTTAGGTTTTTGGTACAATGTTCACTTGATTTGCTTGGTACCACTCCATCACAGTTTTAGCATAGTGGCATGATGCCAAATCGGGCCAGAACCAAGGTTTTTCTTTGTGACTTTTGATGAAGGGTAGCAATCGCTTCTGCAGACACTCTTTCTGATAGATTATGATTTTTGGACAAAACCAGGCGACATCCCTATTTTACGAGCCACCGTTCGAATGGAGAGATTTGGGTTTTTCGTTAATATCCTTTTCACCTTTCGGTCCATGACAGGATCAGCGCGTCCAATGTTTTTGTCATTTCTCGGTTTCCTCTCCACCGTCAAAAGTTTCGAAAATGATTTGAGCACATCGTGAACAGTGGATTTAGGCATATCCAATGTTTTTGCAAGGTCCCGTATTGACAAGTCAGGATTTGCCGTACGCCCGTACAGAATTCGCTCGCGCACTTGTTTTTGTTTCGTCGCCATCTTGAATACTAAACATGAAATGTAAACATCAATCATAGCCTTTTTCATCATAAGCTCTCAGCTATACCATAGTGAAATTTTTCATTCCTTCGTGCAATATTTCAAAAGTTACAATGATTTGAAGGTGTCCGGATTAATGTGGATACAGACCTTAGTAATGCAATTGCAAGGTTTGAGGTTCGAATCTCGGTGCTTGATTTTTTTATATAATTGTTTGTTGTGTGTTATATATAAGCAAAGTCTCTCCATTTCACTTTTTTCCGTTCCTTACATTGAGCCGCGGGAATTTTATCCCACCCTCTGTTCATGTGGTCTCCATTTGCAACCACTGGTTAAGTAAATAAAAAAACTGTAAGAGAATCTTACAGAACCCGATTGGGTATTAAATGCGCAAATCAATGATTCCAAGTGCTACTAACCCAGACTTACTGTTAAGTGCCGATCGTGTTTGGGAAAACTTTCTTAAAAATAGTGGATGCGATATTATTTCTCTGTCTCGTTCGAACTAGAAGTTAACGGGTTTGTTTGTAAATGTTTGTAACGAAATTGACAACTGGGCTACTATTTGAGTATGTTGGAGCTTTGAGGGTAGGCAATGGGCAGCTAATTTTGATGCAAATATCAATAAAATTACGCTTTCATTTGATGAAAAACTCAAAAAGAGGGATTTTTTTGGTCATTCCGCGCCATAATATTCAATGTGAAAAAATTCTTTGGCTTTTAATTTCATGCTGGCATATAGTTTTGCAAATATAATCCAACGTCAACCTTGTGTCTTGTGCCCAACCCATCAAATTGTTATGCTCAGTGAAATATAACCATTCGATATAGGTACTGACAATTTGTATTGTGGAATTTTTATGAAGTTTTATAAAATCTGAAGAAACTCCATTATGTCGAATGAATTGAATATTCTTTCAATTGAATGCCAAGAAGTGATTTATGATCCGTTTGAAGATTTGTCAAAGTAATTCCTTCACAATCGTTTGTCGTTTTCGAATTTATTGACGGGTGATCTTTAAGTCATTTTAGATTATCGGCTTTAAAAGCAGTAAAAATATTATCATAAACCGATGGAACTTTCCATTGCTCGTTGATAATGCACCACGACAGCATCATCAGACTTCTTTTGTTTTCCGTTCATTAATCGAAGTCGCAGATAAGAATGACTGATTTGTTGTTTTTACACGTGCGTACTTTGTTGATGATAGGAAATCGGCAGACTCCAAACTTCGGGGGAAAGGTGGTAAAGATAGGCACAGTAGGGAAGGGGCCATGTTGTTTTTTGCAATTCTGATCCAAATTTTTTGAATTAAATAATTAAGCTTCATCTTAGTGAAGTACTTTGGTGTAATCAGTTAAAAAAAATAGTTACATTAAATTAAAAAAAACACTGTGTACAGTTTGTAAAATAGTTACATTGGTTGTGGAAACCTTTGTACGAAAGTCATACAAAAAAAAATGGTTTAATAATTTTATATTTATTTTCTTGGCTCATATACCCTGATAAAAAAAATCTGCTAATCTAAAATTGTTCGCATAGGTGGGTTCTCCGTTAGCTTTGTTGATAAAGGCGTAGCTATCATTCAACATCATGCTTGAGGTGGATTGGTTCGATTCCCGGTCTTGTTTAGGAATGTTTCCTAAAGCTAGATTTGTTGATACCCCGGGCATAGCGTATGATTATTTTTTTTCTTCTTTTTTGTTGCAGGGGGATTTAAGCACTACTGGGTCCGTTGATATGCATTGGGAAAACTGACCACCATTTGTTGGGTGAACAGCTGTTTGCCATGACACGTTCCCAGTTAGGTATGATTTGGTTTATGAACCCAATCACTTTACCAGGATTGGAAGACCAAATCTCATGGGACTGTAAACAACCGCTACCAAGAAATTTTGATCTGCGCATATACAATGCGCTACAGCTGCAAAGCAGATGCTCCGATGTTTCGCTTTCTAGGTTACAGAAGCGGCATAAATCGTTCTTAACCCAGCAAATGTTCTTCAATTGATATCTGCTCGGACATTGCCCTGTTACTAGGCCAGTGTATGTACAGAGAGCTCTCTTATTGAGCTCTAAGAGCTTTTTGGTTTCATTTGCGTTTAGAATTATAAATATTTTTAACTGGTTACACTTTCTGACAGCCAACCAATTGGTTATCACCTTTTGTTCTTCCCAGCATTTAATTTCCATTTTTATAGCACAGTTTGATTTACCGCAGAATGGCTCTGGGCCAAGAAACTGTGAACTGCATCCTATTTTAGCGAGATCGTTTGCTCTTTCATTCCCTTTAATGCCACGTTGTCCCGTAGTCTAATACATTTTTACTGAGTTCGGTTGACACAGTAGTCTCAATGACAGAATACATTCCCAGGCAACTTTCGATGTGCATTTATTAGCACATGATGATTTAAAGCTGCCTGACTGTCCGAGAAAATACAAATATTTGCATATCTGTAATTTCTTCTCAGGCAAACATTCACTCATTCTAGAATTGCAAAGATTTCTGCTTGAAAAACTATTGGCCACGCAATTGTTGCGCATACTGATCCCAGTTTGTTTTCTTGGGATTTCTTTATGCAGAAGGCGCCAAATCGCCTCCACCATACTCAAAAATAATGTGTTTATGATCAGACTGTGAGGTTTCGTCTGACACATGCCAGTTCCGATTTTTTTCAAAAATTGCATAGTTGTTCAATGTCAGGTTATGTCGCGAATACACCGTGCCCACACATAATCTTTTCATCGATTTCAAATCAGCGTATGATACAATCGATCGAGACCAGCTATGGCGAATCATGCACGAATATGGATTTCCGGAAAAACTAACGCGGTTGACCAAATCAACGATGGATCGAGTGATATGTGTCGTCCGAGTATCAGGGACGCTCTCGAGTCCCTTCGAATCTTGGAGAGGGTTACGGCAAGGTGATGGATTGTCGTGTTTGTTGTTTAACATTGCACTGGATGGTGTGATTCAAAGAGCAGGGATAGACACGAGTCGCACGATCTTCAGAAAGTCTGTCCAACTTTTTGGTTTCGCCGACGACGCTGATATCGTAGCACGTAACTTTGAGACGATGGCGGAAACGTACATCAGACTTAAGGCTGAAGCTGGTAGGATTGGGCTTGTGATTAATGCGTTGAATACAAAATACATGAAGGGAAGAGGCTCACTAGAAGACAATGTTAGCCTCCTAGCACGAGTTCAGATCGACGGTGATGAAATCGAGGTAGTAGACGAATTCGTGTATCTGGGCTCATTGGTGACCGCCGATAACGACACTAGCAGTGAAATACAAAAGCGCATTATGGTTGGCAATCGTGCCTTCTTTGGACTCCAAAGGACGCTAAGATCGAACAAAGTTCGCCGAACTGCAAAGTTGACCATTTACAAGACATTAATTAGACCGGTAGTTCTCTACGGCCACGAAACATGGACATTGCTAGTGGAGGACCAACGCGCCCTTGGTGTCTTTGAACGGAAGGTGCTGCGTACGATCTACGGTGGAGTGCAGATGGAAGACGGAACGTGGAGCAGGTGAATGAACCACGAATTGCACCAGTTGCTGGAAGAACCTCCCATCGTTCACATCGCAAAAATCGGTCGACTACGATGGGCTGGGCATGTCGTAAGAATGTCGGACGACAGCCCTGTGAAAATGGTTCTCGAAAACTTACCGGCAGGTACAAGAAGAGGCGCGCAACGAGCAAGGTGGATCGATCAAGTAGAAGGCGACCTGCAGACATTCTGCAGACAGCGAGGCTGGCGAGGTACAGCCATTGACCGATTACAATTGAAACAACTTCTGTGTACAGCAGAGGCCACGCCGGCCTTAGTCTGATTGGTATGGTAAGGTCAATGTCAGGTCGAAAACTTCTTTCTTGATGGCATTTTAGAAGGTTGGTTTATTACCTATACTACATATATGTATATTACTTGATGACAAATATTCCAAAATACACTCATCTCTCCTATTGATATCGGTATGATGACCATTCGCATCGTGGCCAATGATGAATGTTTTTTTGTTTTGCCAACAGTATTGGACGAATGATGAGATTTCAGGAGAAGGTACCTCAGGAACATCACCAGAGAAATACGAAAAGCCACAACGATTTCGGGTTTCTCCCTGATGGTTGGTACTTCAACCATAACCCCGTTTGATGAACTCTGTAATAGGGTAGCAAGAACCGCTGAACTTTGTTCCTCGTCGTGTGATTATAATATTGCCACATAATTATACGTAAGCAAAAACTGTACTAACATCGGAAAATCTCAATTAATAATTGTGGAAGTGCATCTAGAACACAAAGTTGAGAGGGGGCAATTCGCAAATTGTGGCAATCAGTGGGGCGTCAGTGCTTCAAAATCTGGACATGGAGATCTCATGAGCAATACATAATATAAAAAGCTGGTATTGGGGAAAAGGCAAAAAAACTCTATCTTTGTCGTTTGAAGCGTTGTTTAATAATCTCTGTATCTTTGCATCCGCAATCTCTTATTGCTTGGTAAATGACTGGACAATGGGTACCATTGGTACTTCGCGTACATACAGGTATAAAATGGATGCTGCTGTGTTTCCAAGCCCCTTGTCCAGTAACTCCTATCTCAACCTCACAGTTGTCGTAACAGGGGTATGGGTAACCATTGGAAAGATCGGGCAGCCAACCCCGGTGGGACCTAGGTCATACGCTGACAGGGGGCTACTCTCTCGAATGATGTAGTCTATCTGAGCGTTTGTTTTTTCATGTCAGAGGCGGCTCAAAACAGCGTCTGTTCTCCAAGTTAGGATCAGCTGATCGTCCTCGTGCTAGCTTGGAGCTCTAAATAAGGCTGTGCACGATGGTCCTCTGGCGAGACAGCGGCTTCAGGAAGGCCCCACCCTGAAAAATCAAAAGTTTTCAAATAATATTGAAGTAAATACGGACCGAAACAATCGGCAAAGACCTAGGAGACGAAATAAGGATTGCGATTGGAAACTCGGAACATGGGAAAAACAATCGCCTATATCATGACCTTCGGATTGGAAATAGATCTGGAATCTATAAAAACTGTTCTCTATACAAATACATTCACATGCATCGCATTCTCTCCCTCTCTTTTTTAAATGAGATTCTTCAATACCTAAATATTCTGTCTGAAATGTCTGCATTATAAGCTCAAAAGTAAAAAATAAATCCATTATCTTAGCGAAGGCAGATTTCCTTGATTTAACTCAATTTAATCATCAAATCTATGAATTCGTGTTATTGTTGTCGTCAAATTTATAAGCCTCTGCATTGACCACCACTTTATACCATATTTACTACCATATCTATAATAGTCTGAATTTCTTCAATATTTGAATGAATTTTATCGGTGAAACATTGTATATATTGTAAAAATTGTCGCTATCATCGTTTACATTGCCAATTGCTTCAAACTATTAAAATTTTCTAAGATTGATACAACCAATTGAAATTCTCAATATCAACATCACACCTGGTGAGGAACCGGAGAGATAATTCTAAAAACCGATCCGAGAGTGGCAACATGCCAGCCAGTACTTCAAGACTCATAGTATGAGTCGAGTACATGCAACCTAACGCAATACGAAGACATCGATACTGAATACGTTCCAGTTTGATGATGTGCGGCCGAGCCGATAACTGAAAACAAAAACTACCGTATTCGATAACCGACAAAATCGTTGTCCGGTACAGTGTTAGAAGATCTTGCGGATGCGCTCCCCACTAGGTTCCGGTTATTGTTCGAAGAAAGTTGATCATTTGCTGGCACTTTCACTTAAGATACTCAATGTGGGATCTCCAGGTGCACTTTGAATCGAACCAGACCCGGAAGCTATTTAAATGACATAAAGCTATGTCCATTTAGAATCCGGAATAATAAAATCATCTGTAACGAATTGACGTACAAATAAGTTTAATACATGAAAACAATGATAATTCACTGTACTTTAAGGAAAACATATCAATAAAAATCATTCCTCTTCGTTTCTCATGAAAATTTGCACTTTCTTCTTTATTCCTCCCATCAAACGCTGCACACCTCCGGAGTCAACTTTCTTGGCACATTTTGGTTATCTGAGTCGCGTCCCGAGCCGTTTTTCCACTTTTCTTAGGCTTCCGCTTCATCATTGCCCAAAATCTCTCGATGGGCTGGAACTGCGGGCAGTTGGGTGGACTTATGTTTTCAGCGATGAAATCTACGTTATTATCGCAGTACCACTGGATGACTTCCCGGCTGTAGTGGCAACTCGCCAAATCTGGCCAAAACTTCACGGGATCTTTAGGGGCTTTAATGAGAGGTAGTACGCGGATTCTGAGGCATTCTTCCTTGTACAGCTTCGAGTCCATCGTCTTATTCGTCACGAACACTTTGGTCTTCGCTCCGCAGCTGCATATCCCTTGCCAAATCATCAGTTTTTTGGCAAATTTGTCCATAAAAGCAAACTTAAACTTCTCAGGATTATCTCCTCGGGCCGTCGCCATGTAGAATTTTTGGCCAGGAAGCTGTCCGAAATCTATTTTGACGTAGGTTTCATCGTGATGAGCAGGCATCCTTGGTACTTCGTCAAATCCTGCTGGTACAATTTCCGAGCTCGAGTTTTGGAGGTGAAACTTCGAACGTTCTGTTTGCTTCAACGTTCTGTTTGGTTGCTTGCTGGCTCGATGAGAACCATATCCTGCTCGCAAACGAATTCTTCGAGCGGTACTGCGAGCAGCAGCGTATTTTTATGCGATTTCATTATCTGATAGTCCAGGGTTTGCTCTGACGGTTCTCAACACCTTCTGGTTCAGCTTACGGTCATATGTTCCACTACGACGCTTACCTTGAAGCACTCTATCCACGCTCTTTTGCTCCATGAAACGTTTGAGCACATCATACACAGTTGATTTGGCGATTTTCAACGTTTTTGCGATTTTTATTGCGGACCACGTTGGATTATCAACTTGGGTGTGCAGAATTTTTTCTATCCACTAAGCTTCCATCTGGAATAACTTTTGACTCACTGCACGAAACACCGTGAAATTTATACCACAGAAAGTGGACACTTAGGTTAACGCTGTGGAAGAATTTTTGCAGGGGTCACTCTAGGTGCCGCTGCAACACAATAAGTGATTCCGGATTCTTACTGGACAGAACTTTAGAATGAGTTATTGGTTTACCCCAAATTTGAAGCTTCGGTTGTGCAGGGTTATGCTTCCTAGATAAAAACTACCTACTCAGTTTTCTCCGTAGAGAATTCGATACCTAGCTTTAGAGCCCAAGCAGATAAAATGTCTAAGGTATTGGGTCCCGCGACAGATACTACGCCGTCATCTGCAAGGTGTCTCAACGTACAGTTGTCACTTAGACAGCCGTCAATGTCTTTGAAATAAAAATTATACAAAAGAGGGCTTAAACATGATCCCTGGGGGAGACCCATGTAGCTAAATCGGGAAGCTGTAGAGTTTCCATGAGAAAAGCTCATATGTTTCTCTGACAGCAAATTGCACAAAAAGTTATTCATCAATGGTGAAAATCCACAAGCGTGAAGTTTGTCTGAAAGAACTTCAACCGATACTGAATCAAAAACCCCCTTGATATTCAAAAATACAGAAGACATTTGCTGTTTTTTTTTAGCAAAAGTTAACTTAATATTTGCGAAAAGCAACGCGAGACAGTCGTTCGTTCAACATGCGCCTCTTAACGACGTCTACAAGGTTTTTAAGCATGTTGAACTTGATCCTATCAGCCCCTGGAGCCGTATTGTCACATGGAAGGAGTGCGAGAGAGAGTTCTACCATTGAAAAGTATTGGCTGATCCCATCTATCGAATTCGTGATTTCGCGAGGAATCATCCGTGGCGGCACATAATCTGGACAAACTTTTCGCGCGAACTTGAGAATCCATTGGTCCGAGTATTCTTCGCTCTCATTGTTCGTAGTTCGGTTACGCAATCTTTGCGCCATGTTCTAAAGAGTAATCATCAGCGTTTCGCACGATAGTCCGTCCACGAATTGTCGCCAGTATCCGCGTTTCTTGGCCTTGATGAGGGTCTTAAGTTTGCATTCGAGAGCCGTGTATACTTCGAAGTGCTCAGGTGTTCCACGTCTACGGAAAACTTTAAGCGCGTCGGACTTTTTACGGTAAACCTCGGTGCATTGCTGATCCCAACATGGAGAAGGAGGTTTCCTTCGAAATGACGTTCCTGGAACTGGTCGAGTTAGAGCTTGAAGCGCGCTGTCCAAAATCAAGTTGGAGAGGAAGTTATACTCCTCCAGCGGTGGAAGGCTATTCTACCGACGTTACGGTTTCATCTATTACTGTCTGTAACTTTGTCCAATCGATGTAACGGGTAAGGTCATAGCGACGTTAATGGATTTCGACGGATTGAACCCGGTGGTAATCGAAATTTGTATGGGCAAGTGATCACTATCGTGGGGATCTTGAATCACATTCCATGTGAAATTCAACGATAATGAATGCGAACAAAGTGTGAGGTCTAATCTACTGCCAACTGAAGATGGACCAGCCAAACGTGTAACTTCTCCATTGTTGAGAACTGTCATATTGAAGTTGTCACAGAGGCCATATATCAAGGAAGACCGGTTGTCATCGTACAGTTCTCCTCAGCCTGTACCGTGAGAGTTAAAATCTCCCATGATCAACCGCGGAGCAAGAAGAATCGAACAAATATTTGAAAATTGTTTTTGAATTATTGAGGCTCTAGGAGGAATATAAGCAGAAACAATGCAAAGGCTTTTATTTTTAATAACAGCCAGACATGCGACAACTTCAATATCTTGAATTGGAGGAAAACTCACTCTATAGAAGGAGTAGCACTTTTTGATCCCCAAAAGTACTCTTCCTCCACGTGAATCCTCGCGATCAAGACGAATAATATTGAAATCATGAAATGGAAGACCAATTTCAGAAGAGAGCCATGTTTCACAAAGAGCATCACAGCCGGTATTGTGAGCTAAAAATTTGAAAGATTCCAATTTCGGAAGCTAAAAATTTGAAAGATTCCAATTTGTCTCGCGTCGCGTTTTGTTAGTTTCGGAACAAGACTTCGACAATTCCACGGCAGAACAGTGATAAAATACCCGACCTCTTTTGGAAAATTATCCATCAAAGGAAATGATTGCTGCAAGGAGGGGCCACTTGATTGTCAATTGCTTCAAACAAGTTTTCACAGTGGGAAGCATTAAGCTCTTAAGAGGGTTAGAAATTTCAAAATACTTGAAGATACCTTTGACAAGGGCTGAACCAGAGAAGGTCACACGGAACGAGTATGAGTGGGTAAATTTCTTTTAACCCTCACTGATCGACACTGTACCTAGTTTCTGCGCATCGACTGACTGAAGGATGCAGAGGGTTCTTAAATCTTGACTGAAGGAAGCAGAGGGTTCTTAAAGCGACCAACCGCCTGCTTCTTCAGGATCTCGGGGGTCAAACTCGCTTATGAAAATAGACAACCCATTCGATGAAATTTGGACACACAAAATAGGTCACCAAAATTTTTCCTTGAGCCCGATTCTTTTCAAACTTTCTGGAAATAAAGTACTACTAAATGGTTAAGTTTTGACATCATTGGTTTATTGAACCTCTTCTCCCAACCCAAATGCCCGCACCTTTGCCTTGACCCCTTTCATCAAATTTTGGGCAATGATAGGACCGACTTGCTTACTTACTTTTAACCACACTTTCTTTAGTTCAAGTTCATTTTCTATCAGTTTGGAGTTTTAACGAGCTTTGCCTTCATGATTGCCCAAAAAATTTCAATTGGTCGAAGTTCCGGAGTGTTTGGAGGGTTGACGTCTTTTGGTACAAAAACCACTATATTATCTTTGTACCAGTCTAAGACGGGCCGGGCATAGTGGCAAGATGCCAAATCCGGCCAAAACAGTGTCGGGCCATCGTGAGATCTCAAGAAGGGCAGAAGTCGTTTTTGGAGGCATTCATCCTTGTAGATTTGTCCGTTGACGGTCCCAGAGGTGATGAAGGGCTGACTCATTTTGCCACATCCGCAGATCGCTTGCCAGACAAGGAATTTTTTGGCGACTTTCGACAGTTTCTTCTTCCGTACACTCTCCGGAACGGCCAACTTAGAGGTGGCGACGTAGTGTTCCTGTCCTGGCATTTGTTTGGTGTCGTCTTTAATGTAGGTCTCATCGTCCATCACAATGCAGAACGGTTTTGTGAGCCACTCCCTGTACAGTTTTCTTGCACGAGTTTTCGCCACCGAGTTCTGTTTATCGCTCCGGTTTGGTGCCTTCTGGACCGTGTACATCTGTGTACATGTAATCCAGAACGTTTCATTGTTTTCTGCACAAAACAAACTGAAACTTTCGCCTTTTTCGCAACATCCTTGATCGAAATGTTGGGATAACGCTTAAATTGGTTCAATACCATCCTGGCCTTCTCCGGATTTGATGTGCCCCGTTGTTTGCCACTACCATTTTTCCGCTTGGTTGTCTTACGGTCCTTGAACGTTTTGATCACATGAGATACGGTTGAATGTGCGATTCCGAGCTGTTTTCCGATCCATCGATGAGAAGCGTTTGGGTTTTAGAAGTGAGTGCCCAAAATTTGTTGGCGCACTATTTTTTCATTCGAAGCCATCACTGAAATCACTCGACCGATATTCACGAAACTCATTACACAATTGACACAACACAATGAAATACATTCAGTTAAAATTTCAATAATTTTTACCCACACGCTATAAAGTTACGAACAATTGCGTGTGTCCAAATTTCATCGAATACAGTCGTTAATTATAAAAATTCACACAAAATACACAAGCTTTTAAAGCTAAACAAAGATAAAAAATACAATTTCTTTGCGAGAGAAAGAGAAACACAATTACTTATCTATTATTGCTGCTACTGGGTGGCGTACGTGTGTGGACGTATCAACCTTCTACACAGAGAGTAGAGTGCAGCGAGAGTGATGCGGTCAGTCAAGCACACGGTGGTAGTAGACCGATTGAACGGATGACCTTTTCGATGGGTTGCTGGTGTACGTGATCACGAAGAGATTTCGAAAAATGGCTGGCTTATTGCCAATTGCAATTAATAATTTTTCAGCTATCGTGGTGCAAAAGCTTCACTTTTTCTTCAGAAAAAAATATTTACGCCATTTTATTATTGATCGGTAATTATACCGAGGAAAAAAACTGGGAACTTCCGAATTACTGCGAAAAACCTTCCAATTTAACGGAGCTCGAAGCAAACGAACCGCTTGCTAGTGCACGGAGCAATGAATGACGGAGGTTTGACAGATGTGATATATACTGAAGCGCTCAGTAAAGAACTCCTGTGATTTTTACATATTGCGTCAGTACCCACATAAACAATAACCATAAGAAGTGCCTAACCACCAATGCGGGGTATCATCCCAACTGTTAGTGGTATGGTCATACCATCTATAATATCGTTCCTGTATGTATAAGGGAAATTGTGTTGGCTTGGTGCTTCAAGATTGTCTCAGAATAATCTACGTGACGACTTCCACGTGATCGGAATTTGATACTATGTTGCACCTGCTTGCTTGCCTCTAGCGGAATATGAGTGAAACTACCGATGACCAATCGAACGTCGCGTGTTTAGAACCATCCTTGGCGGAGTGAAGAAAAACGATGTGTGGCGGCGAAGGATGAACCACAAGCTCGTCCACCTCTACGGCGAACCCAGCATCCAGAAAATGGCGAAAGCTGGATTGTAAACGAATGCTGGACATTAAACCTGCAAGGATCGTCTCCAATCCGGCCGGTACAAGAAAACGCCATGAATCGAGTACATTGGCGTAATGTTGTAGACGAGGTTTTGACAATGTAATATTGTACACTAATAGAATGAAAATGAAGACTTGAAGTTTCCAAAATACAAACCAATGTATGTAAATTGAACTTGAATACATGTTCAAAACTACTATTCAACTTTGCTTTTATTCCGATAAGTATCCGATTTTATAATCAATCTACAGTGTTACAATATTTATCGACCTGCCCTGAATTTTTTTAAAATTATTGTTTCATAAAAGTTACGGCTTTAAAATCACCTATTTTAAAATTACACATTTTCCTCATAAATTTGTTCTTTAACTAAACGAATTAAAAAGGCTTAAAGAACAAGAAACGGTTATGTAAGTTTTACTTATTTTGTTTTGCTTGTAAGTAAAGCGAAAAAAAGAAAATCATCGCCATCGCCTTACAAAGGCATACGGTGTTGATATTCACCACATTTGTCCCCAATGGTAGTGACTTCTACTGGATTATCTGCTAATGAAAGTGGTTCATGGCAGTTTCGATAGCGCCGAACATCAATCATCAATTGTTTCGGATATAGCTTTGCATTGAATGTGCGAGTGTGTCAAAGGATGTTGCATTGGCAGGCCAAAATAAATTGTAATAGAAAATAAAATCATGACGATCATAAACTGATAAGTACTGTTATCGCTGTCATTGATAGAAGATTAGGCGCCCACCGGTTCTTGCGCTGCCAGTTGCAAAGTAAAATCCAGATATCTGGAGGTAATTATTGAACTGTTGTGAAATTTAATCCCATGCTAATGAGCGTACAAATACTAGGTAAGTCAAAAAGTTTTGAAAGCGGAAATGAAAATAATTTTTTTTGGGGAAATCATTTTTATTGCTCAGTATAGTCTCCCATAAGATCAAGACACTTAGTCCAACGATCTTCCAACTTTGTTGTCCCATCACGGAAGTGACTTTCTGGAAGGTCTGCAAAATACTTCTCTAGGACGGCTATAACCTCTTCGTTTGATAAAAAAAAAGCTTTCCACGAAGGAATTTTTTGAGGTGTGAGAACAGCCAGAAGTCAGTGGGAGCTAAATCTGGCGAATAGGGTGGATGCTGCAACAATTCGTCCCCCTATTCACTGATTTTTGCGATGGTTCTCAGTAGCCGATAAACCTTCCAAAACACAGAATTTAATCACTGCTCGATATTAGGATTTTGCCATTGTTAAACAACAGATCGAAATAAAATTTTGAGTACATTCTTATGAAAAATGAAATAGACGAATTTCATGCCAACTCGTCTTCGTGATAAAAAAAATTCCAAATTTTCATTATATATAAATTTAATTGGCTTCTGTGAGGTTTTAGGACCAAATTATAAGACGAGTTGGCATACGCACACGATAAAAATAGAACATGAAAAAGTTGTTGTTAAGACTTTAAGACAATTATATTGCCTTTATTAAGAATTTTTTTTGTCCAATTCTAAGATAGCCATTTGTTTTAGCAAATTGGCTTTAAATTTTAAAATATTTTGAAGATGATTTTCTAAAAGTCACCCATACATCACTTTTTTGTAAGTCTTGTCCTTTTTAAGTTATGCTGATTTTAAAAAAAAATGAATTTTGAAAAAATAAAATATGCAAAGTTGCTTGAAAAGACATATTCTACACACCCACAACGTTTCATTGGATTCTGAAAGGGTGCTGTAAAACACTGTTGAGTTGGCGTGAAATTCGTCAATATTAAAATGGCGTAGACATTTTGGTTTTTCTACTGCTCCATAAATGTCACTTTGAAAACTTTTTGACTAGCCTAGTATATATGAGCTAATTTCCACAAAGGAAATCTTGCATTGTCAATTCATACGAATGTCGTATGGCCGGGGGTAATTGTAATGTACGGGGGAAATTTAGAAAATGTGATTCAGTTAGATCATATAGTATTTACTGTTGGCGCAACAATGCAAATATACGATCTTGTAGCACGACGCGTTACATGTGGTTTACATGAGTTAGCTTTTTAGCTGCAATTTATTTAATTCGATTAGTTACCATTTTGTGTTTTACATTGTTTTTTACTTACATTTCAAGTCATTAATTTTACTTTTGCACTGTCCAACAAATTGTAAATAGATTTAAGGGATTTTAATTAGTCTTAAGATAGATTTCATGAAATTAAATGTTCTAGTCATAAGCTACTTTTAACTTATGTTGTTTTCATGCAAAAAAATTACCGGAACTTTTCAAATTTTACCGAAATCCGTTAAATTGGATTACCGAACGTTCAGCTGTTGAAAGTTCGGTAAAAAATTACCGAATACTGTAAATTTTTCGAATTGTGTAGGTAGGAAACTAATTCAATACATTTGAGTGACGTTCGGCATAATACATGCACGTTTGGCAGTTGTCATCTACAAACGCTTGCTTTGTGATCGGTTGACCCTGGTTCTCGCCGTTGCGGAGTGCTGGTTTCTCGCCGTTCGGAACAAGTACTGTAATTTCGGGTGAAGTTGATTTCTTTTTTTCGATTATATTTTCTATTTTCAGAATAGTTAATTGTGTAAGCATTTTCAATGCTTCTAAACAAGAATGGCATAGATCCCCATCAAATCATATAGAGTAGGGGGCGGCTTAATCAGGAATGATTTTTTTCATCAGTATTTAGGAAATAGTTTTAAAACTCCTATACGTTCAAAACTATTTCACATTTAATGATATGAACATTAACTCTCTCTATCGGGCTAATGATTCAATGTTTGCATCATGATAGATTACCAATGAATTACTGTAATTTTGAAGATTAAAAGTACATCATCTTGAAAACCATCAGTTTCTTTTTTTCTGAAGAAGTTTTATAAATGTTTGCCTTTGTGTATTCTGTATTTGTTCGCGTGTACCGCGTGTAAAATATGTTTTGGATTTGTCCAAAGGGACTCAACGATAATTAACCCTTCGCTGTTGAGCGACCACTATGGCATCACTTGCATTTGAGTTCCTCTCTTCTTTGCTTACCATGGCTATAGCGAACCGATATTGTAAAGTGAAGTCTGCTTTCTCTTACATTTGCTCGTTTTTAAACAAAGCAACAAGTTTGTCGTCACATTCACTTTGTCCAATAGTACCGTGAGAGTTAAAGAAATAAGAAACCCGTTGCCAATCTAAGGATCAATGGCAAACTAAAAGTTCGGTTGTGCACGTCTGTCTCATAATCTGCTAGTAGACGAGTTTGTGATTATAGCAATTGACGTGTTGTGGTTGATTGTTTTGGAGGCCTTTCATTTCGCCTTCCTACACATGCTCGGAATGACACTCATACAATGTTGAGAGCTTCATGTACGGATTGAGGAGCTGAAGAAAACATTTTCATGATCGGAAAGCAATTTACATGCTATTAATAAATACCTGCAACTGGAAACCATATTCCATGGCTATGAAATTTTCTGAGGCTAATGCTCGTAGGTTCCGATAGATAAGAAGTAAGCAGAGAAGGTACCGCATGAATATTGGCAGTTCTAATTACAGGTCACATACAGCTTCATCGAAAATTCCAGCTGATGCATGTCCTGATTAAAATCCGTCCCGTACTCTACTCGAATTTCTTATGAAAATTCATTTTCGTATGCTTAATTATATATAACATCATAAATTTGAAGTTACACTTTCGGGCTGAAATTAATCACCCAATAAAATAATGTTGTAATGGAATTGAATTTAAGATCCCGGAGCTCATGCTTTTTAGTAATTTTAATTATTAAATAATTAGTAATTATCTAAACAATTTTCAAAAACGCAATAAGGTTAAAAATATTGTTTGAATTTAAAAAACAAAAAAAAAAAGTACAACAACAGTCGGCACACATGTAATTTTCAGTTCATATTATAATATGCCTTCACTACATATACTATCTTATATGACATTGTTTATTCATTACCATGACCATTCATCTTAATAATCGTCATGACCATTTCTATCATTACTTGTGTTTTCGTGATTTATATATTAACTTAAAAATAATTTTATAATTTTTATCTAATAGGTTATATATACTTTTAATTATTATGTCTTATGTGTCCACTTATCATTTTGATCCTTTCTCCTCCTCTTATGATTTTGAAGTATCTAGTGCCTTGAATACAAGAAGCTGCAACGCAATCTGTGGTAGGCTTTTCCACTTATCACTGGATGTATTTTTCATTTCCGGATTGCAAATGGACATTTTACCAAATCTGAGCTGATTTGATTCATGCCGCGCTATATGCCAATTGGCTAGTGTCTGATTTTACAGTTCGATCTATTTCATTACCTTATCATAACTCACAATATCATTATATTTGATAATATTGTTTAATGGATTTTACTTCAACGATAATTTAAACATTACTAATTGTTTTTTATGACCATTTATTTTTAACTCCCTTTCAATTAAATCTTCCCTGCTTTCCTAACTCAGAAGCAATAACTATTTGGACAGCAAAAATAAAAGCGGGATGCTGTTATAAAGTCAGCATCAAGCAGCAAATAGAGACCATGGCAACAGTAAATTTAAATGTATAAATGTTAGTTATGTAAAGCTTCAATAGATCTTACAATTTTTTTAGGAAAATCAAGATTTTGATGAATTGCTGCTATCGCTGAAAACGAACGAAAACTTGCTTAAGCACCGAGCCCGAGTTCTGACATTTTAACACCTTAGAACATTTCTTGCATTTCAGGATCAACCGAATGAAGATCATTTATAATAGATACGAATGCTTATAGTATTTTTCATTTACATAAATATATACACTATTATATAAATATTTCATGGGCATGGGAGGGACCATCAGGGCACCCGATTGAAGCACTCTAGATGGGGAGAGTGGGAATGCCAACTCCCCATTGCTAACGGTTTGTGAATAGAGGGCGGGCTCTACTTCCCGCCCATTGGGGCATCCTCATGTTAGATAGCTCGCTTTTATGACAAATTGTCCAATCTTGATGCTGGAAGGAGATTCTTTATATCCCTGTGTAAGTGATGTTGCCTATCGATCCACCCAACCCATAAAATGCATAAAATAGCATGATTAGGATAATCAGTGGTTATTAAAGCTTGGTCAAGTCTAACAGAGAGGAGAGCCCATTGCTGTCGGACTTAGTTTTCGTGCTACAATGGGTGGTAGTACATATCATCATACATCATAAAACAAATAAAAAAAAGTAAATGTTTGCGTGTGTTTACATTAAAAAAAAAAATATACATTTTCTTCTCTCCTTCTTTATTATGTATGTGGGGGGGGGGGGGAAAATAAAAATATTAAAAAAAAAAAAATTTACAATTTTTTCATATATAAAATTTATTTATTTTTTTAGTTTATTTTATATTTTTAATATTATATATTAACAATATAGCTCACTTTTGCAATTCCTATACGAATCGTTAACGGACACAACTGTAACGCCATCTCTAGTTGAAAAGGTAAATTAGTATTTATAATAATCAGTGTTTTGCCTATTTTTGGTACAGCGTGTAATGCGCAAATGTCAACAATTAAAAAAAAAGTGCAGTGTTTTGATTTTTTTTTTCCATAATGTTTGGTGGTTTTATTTGATTGCAGCTCTAATAGCACTGGATGCCAAGTTCGACGACTGCGACGCTAAGATGGCTTTTAACTCATCTCTCTCCATCGTGAGAGCTCGAACTCTGGCCTTTAACTCAGTCATTTGTTTCTGCTTCGTCCGCATTTTCTTTTTAAGATCACAATTCTGTTCTTCAATTAGAACTAACCGTTCCATACAGAGCGCGATCTTTTCAACGTCCCCGGTGTAATCGTGGTCATGCTTGATAGTTGCACACGAGCTGATGTTTCCGGGAGGTTTATTCAAAATACATGGAACCGAGTGCTCCAGCCACTTCCATTTCACCAGCAACATCAATGTCATCTGGACTAAACCAGTAGGAGTCATCTTTCATCGGAAGAACCTCATCGGTAGCGATTTCGTTTGCGAAGAGATGACCATGGTCACTCTCTGGAATGTCAGGAAATAAGGACGGTCGAGCATGGAGATACAATCTAAGGTTAAACGATGGTTTTCATTTAAATTGATAAAATTTTACCGATGATTCCGCGCTTACCCTTGTGATTTATTTAATGGATTGAAAAAATCTGAATCACGGAAATGCAATGAGCAAATGACACTGCTTTTAGTAATCGAAAGATTGCCACAAAATTTGATCCAGTTGTCCACTTCCCTGTATTAGTAAGGGTCAAATATAAAGCTCTGTACCATAAAAGACGGTTCCAAATATATAACCCATTCGCAAAATTTATCAAGAAAAAGGACAACGAAGACGGGCCATCCTTTCTGCTGGAACAGCCGGACACTGAGCATACCGATCTTCCCATCGTGTTGATTCATGGTCGTGTGTATATATCACAAAGAAATAAAAACTTACAATTCGAAATCAAATTTCCCACTTATTGTTTTGATTTACCACTGAAGCGTTTTTTGTTTTGTTTTGTTTTTGGCCGACGTAAATTAAACCGTGCAAATAAGAAGAAGGCTAAAGAACGAGAACTGCCATTTGGGTAACGCAAAATTTGTAGTGTACTGGTGTACCTTTTTGTCACCGCGGCAATCGTGTGTGTCCGGGACGAAATTGGGAAGTGGGCTATATTGTTAATATATAGTATTTGATATTTTCCACTGCATGAAACGTCGCAATCATATTTTTGTATATTTTATTACCAAATTATGTATGTGTATGAATTGTGTATGTATTAAAGCTTGTCCACGTTAAATTTCGAACATTTTTTTTGTAGTGTTTTTTTTTTTTTGTTTTTTGTTTTGTTGTAAAGTTATACTTGTATTGGTGCTGATATTTCCGGTGTTTTTCTCGGTGTTATTTTGTTGTACTTTTTTTTTATTTTGTTTTAAGGTGGGGTGAAAAGAGGGAAAGGGGAGTGGGGGAGGAGGGGGGAGTTTTTTTGTGTGGTTGTTTTTTGAGTTTTGGGGGGGGGGGGGGGGGGGGGGGGGGGGAAAGGGGGGGAAACCGAGTGGGGCGGGGGGGGGGGGAGGGAGGGGGGAAAAAAATTAAAAAAATTCGGGGGGGGGGGGAAAGGGGGGGAAAAAAAAAAAAAAAAAAAAAAGAAAAAAAAGGGGGGGTACAAAGTGAAAAAGATGCCCAACGGTGATGACAAGCAACATTTCACTGCAAAATGTCATGCTAAGGAGCTAAACACCATTTTTTTTTTGCAAACATAGTGTTGTATCATAATGGACGACAAAACATACGTACTCGATGATTTTAAACAGCTTCCAGGTCTGGTTTTTTATACCGCAATGCAAAAGAACGCCGTTGCCGAGCATTTTCGGACAAAGAAGGTGTCCAAATCACCGAAGAAGTATTTGATTTGGCAGGCCATATGTAGTTGTGGTCGAAAATCTAAAAGTTTCGCCTCTGCCGGCACTATCAATAAGTATGTGTACGAGAAAAACCGTCTGCAAAAGTGGTTGCTACCGGTTATCAGAAGCCACGACTCTCCAGCTCTGTTTTGGCCTGATTTGGCTTCATGTCACTATGCGAAATCCGTCCTGGAATAGTATGAAGAACAAGAGGTTTAATACGTGCCATAAACAGCCAATCCAGCAAACTGTCCAGAACTTCACCCGATAGAGAAGTACTGGGCTCTAATTAAGCGGAAACTCTAAGAAGAAAGCAAATGGTACTGATGATTTTAAGAGAAGGTGGAGAATCGTCACGGCGGGCGTATCGGAGGATACCGTACGGAACCTTATGGCGGGTGTACAACAGAAAGTTCCAGAATTTCACAGAAAGAAGGATTAACATCGTTATCAACTGTTTCTAATGTAGATATAACTGTATTATTGTGAAATAAACAATCGGTTTTGTTGAGTTATGTGTACATTTGTTTTGCTGTTATTATTTTGGTGTCCGAAATTTAACGTGGACAGACTTTATGTAGCTTTGCAACAGCCATGTAATTTGGAAAATTATTTATATCGATTGTAATTGTGTGGAAAAAAGATCACTTTCACCCGACTGATCCAAAATCACGAGCTTTAGAGCTTCAAAAGTTGCTTTGAAATAAATAAATTGTCCACAGTTGTTGATTGAGTTTGATTTAATTCTATGCTCAAGGATGTCGAAACAAAATTCAACGAGAAACGGCTCGAGAGTCTAATTGCTCAGCATGTTCTTCTATTTAAACTAGCGTCATCTGGTATTGGTGGCTGCAAGTTTGCGATTTTGTTTAACGTGAGTTCCAAACCATGAAAATAGGTCAGTTAGCTGTTAGTAGTTTTCAAAGCATCGATTCTATTCGTTGAATTTATATTTCTGTGTTCTTATAGGCATTCGAGAACGTTTAAACAAAACCAGGATTAGACTATGTGTCATCGGTGTTATCAACTGTTAGACATTTTTTGTTATTTGCCAACATCTACTGTATCTTACCTGCGTAGTATTAGATTCTACGATACCGTCCAAAGGCGATAAACTTAGCTCCGTTAGTCCGTTTTGACTTTAATCCACCAGCGAGTACGTAAAGACTCTATCCAACTTAGGCACATTCATATCGCCTGGCTGCTATCCAATCGTGGTGGATTGATTCCTGTCATCGTTTGGTCAGTCCGATTGAAAAGAAATCTCTGCTGCCTACATGTCATGATCGATAACGGATAGATAAAGACCGGCTGATGGCCACTGCTTAGGCTTCTGTGTGAGTAGGCAGTCACTCTAACTGCTCGAAAATTTGGATCGGATTTTGGTAACCGATATTATACACTACTAAACACCGAAGGGCCTGGTTCAGTATTCTGTCAAAGTTCGGTCCGGGTGGAGTATATTGAGTGCTCGGTCGATTGAATAAGATTGTGATAATATTTTTTTGGATGTTTATCGAATTAGGAAATTGTGAATATTCGAAGAAAAACGTTGGATAACCGAAAATTGCCGAAGAGTTGCCTTCCATCAGTACAACACTCAAGCCCGTCAGGTTCGTGTGCTTCGTCTAACTGTGCATAGTCAGGTGAAGAGACACTGGAACCAAGAGGGGAGCATTCTTGCATTTAGTTATTGTGTTATTCTAGAAGATTGTAAACACGGCCGTGATCATCCATAGTGCAGAAGCTGTCACACTCAAAAACTGCCCATTCCGACCAAAATGATTCGTTTAATTTATCTGGGAATGTGACCGGTTGTCGTTGTTTTTTGTTTCAAGCTGAATAATTGTAGTGGGGGAGAGTTGTGAGCAGATCAACAAAGTTCTAAATTTAGCGGTGTGCAAAAGTGTTAATAGAATTTGCATCTTCCGGAGCTAAGGATGAGAAATTTCTGTAGACCTTTAGTGTATCGTATATTCCTACTACTGACATTTCTGTGGGGGGTTCAGAGCTCGATATTAAACGTCCAAGGAGATAAAAATTCAACAGGTGAGTGTTAAGCTTAGAAATATTCAATTACCATACATGTTATTTTGGGTGTTTGAACTAAGGTCAACTAAACATTTGGGATTTCTCCTTCCTTCTTTGAGAATCTTTGTATTTGACTATGTCGTTGATTACCTAACTGAGTTGAATATGTTTTTAGTTTGCTCATTTGTTGAATTGTATTTTGAGCTACAATTAACATAGTCTTAGCAAGTTGAACGTTTCATATTGTTTGATTGATTAGAATCAATGGAATTTTACAATTAGTCAACTATTTGGGAGTTCACTCCCAGCCGTTATTTTGCAATGTACAATTTTCAGTTCAAAGATCTCCATCGATGAAGGTCACGCCCCTTCCATCAAGCGGCAGATGTGATGGAATATCAGAGTGCTTTTTGTTGTTTTCGAGGCCACGTGTACTTTTGTATCCATATAAAGATATCAATAGATGAGCTTTTGTTAAGTGAGTGGATTTGTTGATAAGCAATGCGATTCAAATTTTGATAAATATAAACAATAACATCAACAATGTGCATGTTATTCTTCACTATTGCCGCACAGAAGGTATAATGGGTTCAACTCGGTTCACTATGACGCCTAAATGTGGACAATTACGTTAAATAGCACAGGAAATTTCATAGTGAACCATTATTTTTTCTGGAATGGGAACATTTTACCAAGCCTGTTCAATTCGGATTGATGAAATTCAGCCAGACAATAGAAAATCTCCCTTACTTACTTATGTCTCCCTTCCAACCCTAGGTGTTGCATAGGGTTTCCATCCTTGACTTGGGCCCAGGTTCGATTACAATTGACGTCCTCTATTTACTCTATTTATTTGAGGCTCCGACGCAACGAGTATGCTTCCGCTGCGATGTCCTGCTGGGTTCCAATCCAGCGCTTGTTTGCAGATTTCGTTTCCGTCCCTTCGTAGTTTGTGCCCGACTCGCTTCCATTATCGTACTCGAATTTCAGTTGATATCGACGATAGAGCTCAGAATTCGAGATCCAGTTGTGAGGCTAGTCGGTTGATGAAGACCTACCGCTTTTGAGTGTTCTCCGCTGATAAACAGCACGCCTCAATGGCGTTTAACAGTATTTCAAGTTTGAATTGAAAATTCGAATTTTTGAGCGTTGGATTACCTGCTTTGATCTCCATGCATTTCGTAGACTTGCAAAAACAGCGCGAGCCTTCTTGATTCGTGCAGCTATGTCACTTTTGGTTCCGCCGTCTGACGCTATCTGGCTACCAATATATTAGAAACTATCGAGCGCCGTTGCCGGTAATAGAGCAACGCCATCAGCGAAATCGAAGTTGATGAGGTGCTCCATAGATATAGGCTGTCAAAGCAGCTCATGGTTCGGTACAATAGCAAATAGCCAATAGCATCGCCCATGGTCTCGATTTTATCTGGGACTCTGCGCCTCAGGGCGCCCCTTATATTTTCGTGGTTGAGTATTTTGAAAGCTATTTCGTAGTCATTGAATATCAAATAAAGGGACTCTTGGAAGTCGTTGACCTTCTCTAGGATGCTTCGGAGCGTAACAATATGGTCCCCACAAGATCTTCCGGCACGGAATACTGCCTGCTGCCGAGAGTTGCGTCGATCTTCTCCTGTCTTCAATCCAGGATAGCTTAGCACTGAATTTTGAGAGCAACACACAATGACATGATGCCCCCCCAATGCACATGCAAAGTCACATTTCTTACGGACTTGTCCGTCTTCTTAGGGACCTTTACTTAGTCCCAGATATTACACAATAGTTGATGCAACATTTGTTCGGATAGCATGGGGTCTCTGCTGATATGCGATCGACCTCGGGAGCCTTCTTGAATTTCATGCTTCGAAAAACAGCTTCGATTTCCTCGCAGTGATGGGGCCTCGTAGTTATAGCGAGTGATACGCCGCACCCTTGGCGGATCACGCCGAGATGTTGATGGTTAGTTGGACATCGTAACTTGAAGAAGTTGTTCGAAGTGCACAAACCAACGTTTCAGCCTGTCAGTCGGGTCGGTCAGTAACTGTCCAGTCACTTCTTTAACCAGCACCGTCGGGTTCACCCTTGCCCTACTCAGGGCCCTGAGATATCATAGTGGAGGCATATCTCGCCAGTTTTCACGACTTTCTCCCCTTCGTCTGCCAGAGAATCAACCCACGCTCGCTTGTTCCATAGGTAATTAATTCCTTCTGTACAGTTGACGGGACTCGTATTTGGCTGCTCTAGTAGTCGGCCGCTCTTTCGCAACTTTTGCGTTGCTACGCTCCTCAAATTTCCTCCAGTTTTTATCAATGATCTATTGTTTTCGTTGTGTTTGCAACTCATCCAACTTATGTTTGTTTGTCTCGATAAAGGCATTCTACTGCTCTTCCACGTTGCCAACTTCTGGAACATCTGCTGCTCTAGTCTGAAGCTCTTCAATGAACGATCTTTTCGTAGCTGGATCTTCTAGTCGGCGTGTGTTCAATCGCCGTTCGAGCCTCTCCTCCCGTCGCAGTATCCGTGCAATGCACAGGTGGATCTTGCCGATTAGAAGGTGGTGGACAGATGTGGTGTCGGCACTGCGTTTATTCCGGACATCAAGAAAGCTCAGTCTCCATTTTCGGCAGATGCAGTTGTGGTCGTTTTGATTTTGTGTTCATCACTAGAAATCCACGAGACTTGCACTGATCGATGGGGAAAGAGCTAGCCCTCGATCACCATGTTGTTGGTGCCACAAAATTCTGCAAACAGCTAATCGTAATCGCTCATTTCTCCCAGACTATGACGATTTTTGCATTGAAGTCGCCAGTGTAGATCTTAATACATTCCTTTAGAACTTTACCAACGACAGCATTCAGTTAACTGTAAAAGTTCTGCTTGTCCTGTAGCTCGACAGGTCGGTTCGTCACTTTGGATTATGGTAAGTTTCCGAAGGAAGCGTTGTCACCTCGAATACCGGAATGTACCTGTTAACTGTCCGTCCCAATGGAAATTTTGGTTCTCCAAAGTTTGGCCAACGGATTTCACTTAGACCAAGGATTTCGAGCTTCCTGCGCTGCGCATTGTTGGCGAGTTGTGCAAGCTTACTTTGTTGAGCTAACGTTAAAACATTCCATGTTCCAATTCGTGTCCTTTGTTTGCGGCAAAAGCCGTTGTCGTAAACTCAGCTCTTGGCCCGTAACGCCGGTAGATCTCCTATTCGAGGTGCGTTTACGGGGTATCAGATCGAACACTGTACTCTAGTCGGAATTAATTCAAACTAAGGAGCATATTTGTTTTTATCGTCAAAGGAACATATCTTAATCTAATCGCATTTAATGCCTTGTTAAAAGTGACAATACTCGGCTTGAGGATGAGCTTGAAATAAGGAATACATTGTTAGTCTTCATTTATGTGAATTCTTACTTTCTAGGTCTGATGTTCTATAGTTTGAAGTGCACAGAAAAAAATAATGAATTTTAACAGGCCGCGTAAAATTTCCCATCGTTTAATTTTAAGCCAAAGGAAGCGTAGACAACGAAATTGTTTGCAATCTTTCATGCGCCATTCAACAATGTTGACAATCTTTCATACAATAGACTAGATTTAGGCATTATCTGGCTTAAATGTACATGAAATATCCCATTAATTTCTGGTAAATCTAGCGTTCCTTTTATGTGCATTAGAAACGCAGAAAATTACATGCTTTTTTAAAACAGTGTGGTTAGAACTAGGGTTCTGATGCATGGCCTGTATTGTTGTCATTGTTTTTTTTTTCGCAATGAATCCAGATTCGACTGATAAAGGGGCGCGCCTTTGAAGAGTGCCCTCACTCCTCAAAGGGTTTAAATAGCGGAAATTTTCAACAATACTCAATTCATTGCCAACAAAACAAACATTGACAACACTGTAACAACACAAGAACAACAACAAAAACTAAACAACGGAACAACTATAACTTCTACTGCTGTGGATTCGGGACAACCTTTGACATGCTCTGAGGAATCCTCCTATTCCCCCCGACCAATTCAAAATCTGCGCTAACATTCATCCTCCTCATCCTCTCGGTCATACGGTCGGCGGTGGTGTAAGCGGCTTACGAATTCCAATCTCAGGCGAGTGTTCCAAAAATTATTTACTTTTGGTACCTGATGTTTTGTTGACTTACAGTTACTCCACATCAACCAACCGTACTGTCACCGCCCCCACTAAGAATCTACGAGTGTAATATCAAAACACCAGAGGACTTTCACCCAAATTGAACGATGTTTATCTTGCTGCGCTTGATGGCGAATATGAGGTTTATGTGTTCACAAAGACCTGGCTCGATGGAAGGATCAAATCAGTTCAACTTTTCGGTGACAATTTCACCGTGTATAGAGGGGACAGCAGTATAGCTAATAGCTATCGTATGCGTGGAGGTGGTGTTCTTGTTCTTTTTTTCCAATGGGCTTGTTTGCTGCCAGATAGCCATAGGACAGTTCAATTCTAATGAAACAGTTTGGGTTGAAGTGTGTCTTTTCAAACGAAACTTTTTCTTCGGTGCCTCGTACATTCCTTCCGACCGACGACATGATTGCAACATTATGCAACTTCACCTGGATGCTACAAAATTTGTTTCTTCGTTGACTTCCCTTACGGATGTGCTTCTTCTGCTCGGAGATTTCAATCAACCAGGACTCATTTGTTCGCCCTCCGGCCATGAGTATGCGTTTCCTGATCCGGTTGCTTCTACTTCTAATCCTGCTAGTCGGCTACTTGACGATGGAACTGCTTTTCATGGACTGAGCCAGATCCATTCGATTTCCAACCTCCAATCAAACTTGCTCGAATTGGTGTTTATCTGCGAGAACTCACTGCACGAATGTACTGTCGCTGAAGCTCCGGAAGCCATTGTGATAACTACCATCCTGTTCTGGATATATCACTTGCTCATGGATTTAATCTCCATTTTGATGAACCTTTAAGCACCGATCGACTCATTTTTCGCAAAACCGATTTTCCACTGCTTCGACATTGCTTGTCCCGTTTCGACTGGAATGTTTTGGATGGCCTTGATATTGAATCAGCTGTTGACTGCTTTAACTGTTTGCTACGTGAGAATGTTTTGGTCGCTGTACCAAAGTGCCAATCTCCGTGAAAACCTCCGTGGACTAATGCTCTTCAACGCAACATGAAACGAGTGCTAGTTAAAAGATTCGAAACCGGCACCTCCTGTTAAAAATATATATTGACTATTACACTGCTGAACTAAGACTAACTTTATTTTCTGTACTAGACTTAATTACACCTCACACTATCGAATTGCCTACTCAGCTACTTATCGTTCTATCGGTCTGGAGTTCGATCAATTGCCCTCGATGCCGATCGCTTGAACTGCTGTTGATGCTTCAAGCTTCCTCTGCAACGTGTCACTCAATTTGCTGACGATGGGGGCACCGTTGCGAATTAAGCTGGAAAGATACGTTTTCAGCCTAAGTTTGAAGTTTTGGAGCAAAATTGTTTTCTACAAAGTTGTTTCTAATAATGAGGCCCATCTTTTGGTATGAATGAAAACTAGGGTGGTCCTTGTTTTCAAAGAAATCGAAAATCTTGCTTTCTTATTTGCAGATATAAAGGCATATTTGGTTGAACAAATTTTTCTGTAGCTTTTGAAATTACCGAATTAGAGCAATTTTTTCTAGGTAGGTTAGGGTGTCCCTATAAAAATAAGTTATTTTGCTCTAACTTTTTATTTCAAATTTTTCAGCAATGTTGTGTTTCCATTGATTCTAGAACAATAAAAGATACAGTTTTTGATGTAGAAATCGTCGCAATTGTATGTCAAACAAAAGTAATTATGGTTTTTGTAAAAAAATTAGGCCTTTTTCAAATGTTGATTTCTCTGGTTAGGGCAGACATAAAAAATATTTGTCAACTGCATTTGGAAGTGTTTTTAGTATTGCATGTTATATTTGAAAACTAGAAATGGATTATTTATTTAAATTGAGTAAAACACATTTGAAAAGTGCGTAATTTTATGAGAAAATCCTAAATAACTCGCTAACGGTAATACATATATCGGCAAGATTCAGAGATTAAAAGATACATTTCTTTAAGTTCTTAAAACCATCTTGAGACAACTTTGTTGGAAGTTTTTAAAATAAAAAAGTTAGAGCAAGCAACTTGCTTTTTTTTTGTATGGACACCCTAAGTTATCTGTGGAATACTGTCCTGATGAAAGTCTCTACTTCCGATATTATTTATTAGTAATCTCACTATTGGATTTTTTTGCTGTTTGATCATAGTAACTTAACGGTTTTCGGTTAGAAGTGCTGTTTTGTAGTTAGTGTTTGGAAAGAAACACAGTAACTCTAGTTAGAGCTTGTTGATGAGGTCACACGGTGAATTTAATCGGTAGCTGCTGCAAATCAGAGTGATAATTGGCTGCGCGGAAATGTGACTTTTGCAGTGAATTCTTCAAAAACTTCACGGAAAAGGAAGCTAAAACGATTCTCCAATAGAACTTAGCAGAACCGCCTGCGGGAAATATAATCAAAATTTAACACCGAAGAGTTGGGATTCGCAGCGACGCTAAGTGCAAGGGCAGAAGTTCGTTGTAATTCTGGAAAGGTAGTCGAAAAAAATTGCGAAAAATCCAGAATCAGATCTTGCAGACTCATTTACTTCTGAAACCAGTCATGATACCGCTGTTGTAATGTCTCCCGGAAAAGCAATCGGCTTCATATGCCGAAATGATTTCAGCAAGACAAAAACATGGACGTACAAATTACTACCATGGAGCAGTATTAATCTATACCCGTCTCACAACACTATGGTAGAAGCAAAAAAGCTCTGGCAATGTTTGACATCATAATAAATCCTATAATTACAGGTATTCGCATAAAACCGTCTGAGACAAGTGCTTCAGGTTCTAATTGATCATACTGCGGAACGCCTAATTGAGTACACAATTCTTTTAAAATTTTACCGAATTCTCAACATCTGAACGTTCCGTAATCCGGTTTAACGGATTTCGGTGAAATTTTACAGAGTTCAACAGTTCAGCAGTTGAGAATTCGGTAAAATTTAACAGATTTCTGTAAAAAATCTAAGTGTGTACATCGTGTATTGTTTGTTGGTTTTTATGTTTGTTCATACATAAAACTTATTGTTTGTTTTGCTTAAATGAAGGTATACATTCTTGGGTTAAATTGTAATCTAGCTAATTTCAAGCAACGTTGCCAACAAAACATTTTTGTAGCTTTTGAATAAACCGATTCAGAACAATTTTTCCTACATAACTTGGGTGTCCCTACAAAAACAAAATTTTGTCCTTTAACTTTTTTATTTTAAATTTGCCAACAAAGTTGCACCAAGATGGCTTTTAGAACTAAAAAAGATGTAACTTTTGATCTCTAAATCTTTTTGATGTCTTTTACCGTTAGCGAGTTATTTACGATTTTCTTATAAAATTACGTTCTCTTCAGATGTGTTTTACTAAATTTAAAAAAATAATCCATCTCCAGTTTTCAAATATAATATGCAACAATATAAAACCTTCCAAATGCAGTTGAGAAATATTTCTTCTGTCTGCCCCAACCAAAGAGATCAACATTTGATTTATTTTTTTTACAAAAACCATAATTACTTTTGTTTGACATACGATGGCCGCGATTTCAGTACATCAAAAGTTGTGTCTTTTATTATTCTAGAACCAATGGCAACACAGCTTGGCTGAAAAATTTGAAATAAAAAGTTAGAGCAAAATAACTGATTTTTATAGAGACACCATAAGCTCCGAAGGAAAAATTGTTCTAATTCGGTAATTTCAAAAGCTACAGAAAAATTTGTGCAACCAAAGTTGCTTAAAATTTTCTCATCTACAACTTTGCCTTTATATCTGCAAATAAAAAAGTAAGATTTTCGATTTCTCTGAAAACAAGGACCACTCCAGTTTTTATTCATACCATAAAAAGGGTTTCATTATTAGAAACAACTTTGCTCCAAAACTTCAAACTTAGGCTGAAAACGTATCTTTCCAGCTTAATTCGCATTCTGGACCACTGTGCGTTGGTGGAAGTTGCAAAGTGCAGTAAGCAACGGTGTTGATTCGCCCGCTAGGGCTTTTCGCGCTTTTGCCATTCGACGTTGTGCCTCTTTGCGACTTCGGTGCTACAACAAACTTCGCTGCATATTTTATGTATGTTCATCGCACACAAGAAAACCTTCGGCGCCATCCGAAGAAATTTTGGTCGTTCGTGAATTCAAAGAGGAAGGAAATTGGGCTTCCGTCAAGTGTGTTTTTCGTTAGTGGCACTGCACTGCACAAAAACTTCAATGACTAGCAACTAGTTCACCTACTGGTGCAATGAGAAATACACCAACAAAGGCACTGGATGCATTGCTTTTCATGCTACCATTGCATCAATACATACAATTAGAAGCTAGAAAGAGCGCTTTTCAGAAGGTTTGTGAACCTTTTTGACGTTGATCTAATAGGACATATTAGCATTCTAAAAATTGTTAGATTTAATCCTTTAGTTATGAACAACGAAGATTGGATGGAGAAAAAATACAGGTTTTTATTGTTCGTATCATTTATTGATCCTTGACGTGATTTGTGGGAAAGAGGTGGTCCAAATCTCCGCCAAGGATCGAATGTATTCTATACAGACGGTTCAAAAATAAACAATCTAGTGGGAGCAGGTGTAACTGGCTCCGGGATTAACATATCAATTTCAATGGGTAAGTGGCCTACTTACCAAGCTGAAATTCAAGCAATTCTGGAATGTTCTGGTTTATGCTTACGCAGAAGCTATAGATATTCAAATATATGCATTGTGTTGGACAGTCAAGCAGCTCTAAATGCTTTAAAGTCAGCAACATGCAATTCCAAGCATGTTTGGGAATGTGTTCAATCACTCCAAAAGTTGTCAAGTCAATTTGAGCTGGGTTCCTGGCCATTGTGGAATTGATGGAAACGAGAGAGCTGATGAATTAGCAAGACTCGGATCGTCTCATCAGTTCATAGGACCTGAACTCTTTTGTGTTTTATTTGCTTCTTCACTTAGAATGGAAATGAATGCCTGGGAATGCTTGAGACTGGAAGCAAACTGGAACAACGCTTTTATAGCTAGGCAATCAACGCGGTTCATCACCAAAAAAGATTTAAACTTATATACAGGCCTTATAACTGGTCACTGTCCGAGCCGATATCACTTGAAGCTGATAGGAAAACTTCAAGATGATTCATGTCAATTTTGTGACATGGATAAAGAAGACTCGGAACGCTTGTTATGCCACTGCCCGGCAATCGCCAACAAAAGATTTAAGTTCTTCAGCAAAGGGCTACTAGAACCCTCTGAAATCTGGAGAATAAACCCCAGTACGGTAGTATACATTATTCGGTGTGTTATACCGCCCTGGGAGAGCGCTTTAAGTCAAACATTGACCTAGCAATAGAGAGGCGTCATGCTGACAATATCTGAAGCAAACAAGTAAAGGGATTTGTCACAATAGATCTAAAAATTGATCGCAGTGATGAAGACCCGACATGGAAAAAAGTTGATATATTTGCTGTAGACGTTCAGATGGTTCTTTCGGCAATACGCTAGACCAAATAGTCTTTTTCTCCTAGACCTAGCGTTATTCCTTCTGCTGTGCTGTAAAAATGCTCCGACATTGTAGCTACTACACTTTCTCTACTATTTAACTTATCACTCCAGGGGCAAAGAATTTCCTATGCAGTGGAAGTGCTCCACTATGTTCTCAGTTTTCAAGAATGGAGACAAAAGGGGGGGGGAAAATTACCGGGAATTTTTTGGGGTAGTCAAAAGTATTTGAGTCGCTGATCAACGACAAATTGTTTGGGGCCTGCAAGAACTACATCTATCACAGCCGTTCTGTAGATACGAATCTTGTCAGCTTTACGTCGTTTTGCATGGAGAACGTATGTAAGAAAATTGGCTGTTCCATTGCTTCCTGCACCTGGCTTTGATATTATCTTGTGCAATGTCAAGTATCTGCCAGTATTGGAAATAATTCATCGGACTATTTTTCGAACCATTCCGAAGTTTCCCAAGAAAGCGCCCTGGGACCATTGCTGTTCTTGCTTTTTATAAACGATGTTTCCCTCATATTGAAAAGTGAAGGTTTTCTGTTGTTGTTTGCAGATGACTTTAAAATTTATTTAGTTGTTCGAAGCCTAGCAGACTGCTATGAACTACAGAAACTTCTTGAAATATTCAGTAATTTGTGCTCACGAAATATGATGGTTCGGAGCATCTCCAAGTGTGGCATAATAAGTTTTGTTCGAACGAATAATGTTGTCCGGTTTGATTATAGTATTGTTAGATCTCCACTTCAACGAATTGATCTTGTTAAAAACCTCGGCGGTGTATTGGACGAAAAGCTTACCTTTACTCGCCACTTCTCAGGCACCATTGATAAAGGCTAACTAAAAATAAATTGGTACACCCCTCGCATTCCTCTAGGGAATCAACTATCTTTGACAGTGGTTTGTTTTCACTTCTATTAAGAAAAACTGGTGCAAGCTTGATCAAAGTAGTCGATCGCGTTCAGAAATAACGTCAAATGGAACTCGAAAGAAGAAAAATGAAAAAATCCAGAGTGGTCCGGTTCCAAGCTAGGTAAAGTGCTGAAGATGCCGAAAACAACAGTTTGTCGAGTGCTCAAAACCTACAACGAAACCCTGAGTGTGGAAAGGATTCAGCGGACCTACGAAAAAACTGGAACCAGTGATCGTCAGCTGCGCAGCAAGGTGTTGAGGTGCGCTAAACCCAACCCCGGTCTTTCGATCCGAGATGTGCCCAGAAGGTGCAACGCCAACTTTCAAACGGTCCGAAACATCCCTGCCAGGGAAGAAAAAAAGTTGTACAAAGTAAACATCAGAACCGGCACATGAAGCTGAATTCCATGGCCAAAAAAGGCTTTTGTACGACCGTGTTTTGACAAAACACAAAGGCTGCACTTTGATCGATGACAAAACATACGTCAAACTCGATTTTAAGCAGCTTACCGGTCAAATGTTTTAAATGGCGACTGGACGTCGGGATGTGCCGGGAAGATTCATGTTCGTGTTTGCCGACAAGTTCGCGAAGAAGGCCATGATTTGGCAATCGATTTGCAGTAGTGGCCTGAAAACGGAACCATTCGTCACATCCTCGAGGATGACATCCCAAGTTTACATCGAAGAATGCCTGAAAAAGCGTGTATTGCCGTTCATCCGTAAGCATAGGGGCAAAGTCATATTTTGTCCCGATTTGGCCAGCTGCTACTACTCCAAGGTGGTTCTGAAGTGGTATGCTGCCAACAAGATCAATTTTTTCCCCAAGCTAAGGAATGCTCCGAATTGCCGAATTGCCGAATTTCAACCAATTGAAAAATACTGGGTTATTTCAAAGCAGCGACCACGACGAATCGGCGGAGCAGTCAAAGACATCCAGCAAATGCGGGCAAAATAGAAGAAATGCGCTGTTTCCGTGTCCATTTCCACTGTGTGGGCGATGATGGACTTCATCTAGAGGAAGTTTCGAGATTTTGTTTGAACAAGAGAAATGTTACCATCTAATACTGTAACTTTAAAGTTTTAATAAAAGTACTGTAAAGCAACCATTAATGGACTTTTCAAACTTATTTAATCACAAATTGCAGGACTTTTTGTGAGTACCAATATTTAATTATATTATGTAATTATGATTAACTGCTGATGATTTCTTAACTTAAATGTTTTATACAAACAATAATAATAAGCAAAAAAAAAAACAACCAGAAGGAAATGTGATAGTCAACAGATTATCAGTAATAGGCAATGGGAAATATGAAATTTAGAAGACAGAATACATATAGTGACTGACGTGTACGGAAGTATTGTCTCTTCACTCTGGAACCAAAGTACCCCAATTGGGATTGACAAGTCGATAAATCAGAAACATCCATCTGATTAAAGTCGATGTTCTTGATATGTCGTCTTGTAAACCCTAACAAAATTTACTCAAATTAGAGTGACTTTACTTTTGACGGAAGTGAGCCGAAAATGGCTCAAAATAGAATCAATTGGAGCAGGCGTGTATATTTAATTCAATTTGAGAATAATTTTTCAAGTCTTTATAGGAACAATTACATTTCCCTCTTACTGAAAGATACCAGCAATGGATAAAATAAATGTTATAATTTATCATGCCATATGCAATGTGCATACTGTGAAAACAATTTACATAACTTATTGAACAATTCAACTTAATTATTATCAACAAATGATTAAAAAATGCTTGAACATTGTTTTGTTTATTGTGTTTGACATGTCTCTCATCTATCCTTGTGACGTTTACACTACGTACTATGTCATTGATTTCTATTATGTTATTTTCATTATCTGATTAGTATTATCCAACCATTAAAATAGACCCTTTCTTATTCGGTTGGTTTTCAGTGCTCCAGACTCATCAGTATGACGCATCCATCTCAGATTCTGATATTCCAAAAGCTTCCACGCCGCAGGAAGTCTCTATGGATGGCAGGTCCATCAACGTTCAAAACATGATGTTTTCCATTGAATCCCCCGTTAATTTGACCCTCGACGAGCGAATAGAGCTGGAGAAAGTTACATGGCACTGGTATCCATACCGAAGAATCAACTATGTTGTACTCGAGAATGGGAAAAAGATAGAATTATTGTGTGACGAAGGCAATGCCATCGACGAACTTCCGGACGACGTATTCACACGTGAGTTACGAGTGGTTTGCAGAGCACCGCCTCAATTCTAATAATTCTTTATTTATTTTTTTCCAGAGGAGCAGCGATTACAAGGTGCAATTATCCTGCATTTTATTGGCGCAATATATTTCTTCACATTCCTGGCGATTACCGTTGGTGATTACTTCCTGACATCGGTAGAATGCATTTGCGAAGACCTCAACTTAACTCAGGTGAGTAATCGTTTGACGTATGTTATTGTGTGGAAAGCTGTCTGATAGTTATCACCAATCATATTGCGGGGGCTTGATTTTCTGTGCGCATGTTGTTCCGTAACGTTGTTTTTGATTGCTGCGGGGGTCCTCAGCGGAGGTAGGACAAGGCATTGAATGAATCGCGTGAGCTCCCGTGCTGTATCCACACATTAGCGTCAATTCGATTAAGCTGATAAGAACAAGTAGCGGGTATGATTAGAAGTGCTAGCATGGTTGTCCATCATTCTATCGAAGAGCGAACAAAAGAAAAAGAAGGTATTTTAAAATTGGATAAATGTCACAGCTTTGGATTTGGAGCAGTTACGCGTGCCAAGGCTTTATGTTTGGATATTGACGTAAACAGTGTATTGATGACAACATTTAATTCTTTGTTTTGATGTTTGGCAAGGAATTTTACTTTCTAGGAATTTCAGAAATATAATAAAATCGAATTTTTCATTGCGATTAAATTTTTGGTTCTCATAAGAAATGCTATAAGGTATGCGCACAGGCAAATCTAGCCATGGTTTGTTAGCCACATCCTTTTTATTGGCTGACAAATAAACGTTGTTTTGAATGTTGAATGTTGGTATTATGAAAGGGTATTTGCTGTGTTGATATGATCGATCGCATTTTATTCTCTTTATCGCATTATAGATTGTTGAGGGTTACTTACTTACTTACTTACTTATGCTGGTCCAACGTCCTAGGACCGCACCAGCGTCACGTTATTTCTCCATAAAACTGAGGGTTGCTTGTCTCCAGTTCCTCGAATGTCCCACACTTCCAAGGTCTTGCTCTACTTGGTTTAACCATCTAGCTCGCTGCGCTCCTCTGCGTTTTTTACCGGTCGGATTCGAGGCAAACACCATTTTTGCGGGGTTGTTGTCCGACATTCTTACAACAAGTCCCGCCCATTGTACCCTTCCAGCTTTAGTGACTTTCTGGATACTGTGTTCGCCATAGAGCCAGCTCGTGGTTTATCCTTCTCCTCCATACACCGTTTTCACATACACCGCCAAAGATGGTCCTAAGCACGCGTCGTTCGAAAACTCCAAGTGCTTGCAGGTCCTCTTCGAGCATTGTCCACGTCTCATGCCCGTAGAGAACTACCGGTCTTATCAGCGCTTTGTACATGGTACACTTTGTACGGGGGTGAAGTTTACCAGACCTCAAGGTCTTGTTGAGTCCATAGTAGGCACGACTTCCAGTAATAATGCGTCTCCGAATTTCTCTGCCGCAGTTGTTACCCGACGTAACCAATGATCCGAGGTACAAAAACTCATCCACCACCTCGAACTCATTTCCGTCGATAGTCACAGTTCTGCCTATGCGAGCTCTATCACGCTCGGTTCCTCCAGCCAACAGATACTTAGTTTTCGACGCATTCACTTTCAACCTAAGCTTTTCCGCTTCACGTTTCAGATGGTGTACTGATCAGCTACCACCTGGAACGTTCTGCCGACAATGAAACTGTTGAGGGTCTGTTCTGGAATTTGAAAACAATTATTCCTCTTTAATTTTGATCATTGAGTTGATAGTTGCAAAAATTTCCAACTGATTAATGCAGAAATCTTGATAATCTATCTAGACATGATAGAGTTATCAGCGTTCAGTGACGGTCAGTTTATTTAAATTTTTCATTTAGCATGCTTCCCTTATCTTAATCTTGCAAGATAATGATATCTGCGCTTTGGAAAAATGTAGGAATCGATTAATTTTTGAGTCGTGTTTGCAATTGTACACATGGTTGCATGAATGAAGGAAAATTTGAAACTATTTCATAGCCACCCCTGGCTGCCAACTGACGAGAATATGCAACATTAAGTTAGATAACGTCAAGAGAAATTACAATTTAGCTGGGAAAATAGAGTTCTTTTTCTTTAGCATTTCAAGTTTATTACTTTCACAATTAGCTTATTGCTCTCAACTTAGTGTTCTAAATGCACTTCCACAGTTAATAATCAAGAGCTTTCGATGCCAAGTACCATTTTTGCATTAGTATGATTGGGTGGCAAGTAAAATCATACGCTATGCCCAGGGAGTAAAGAAATTTTCCTTAACGAAAAATGCCTAGACCAGACCGGGAATCAAACCCAGCCACCTCCAGCATGGTGTTGCTTTGTAGCTGCGAGAGGACCCAATAAATAGAATTGGTCATCCTAAATATGACGGATTCGAGATGGTCAGCATGGTCCACGGTTGAATTTAAGATCTACTTGGTCTTCTTGGAAAGCAGGTTATTCCACTTCTTACCGTTGCGTTTTACCGGCTGGATGCAAATACACTGCTGGCTTATGGCCCATTCTCACATTTGTTAATAATGTGTGACAATACATTAGCAAATAACATTAGCGTTAGCAACAGAACTAGCGTTAGCTCCAGAACTAGCTCCGATAGAAATTGGATGCATAGTCATCGGCTGCTCGGCCACTGTTTGGGCCACCAACTGCTTAGCCTTAGTTCTCGACGTTCCGTGAGTAACAAACTAATATAGCTGGTGGCTACAACCACTTTGGAATCGAATTTCGGCATCTGGTTTAGAAAAATACTGTGCATTTTGTTAATATAGTAAGCAAAACCTAATTGTAGGACTTGACCTATTATTTGTGTTATTATTAATAGTTTAAAATTTTTAAATGATAATTTCTGATAATCGAATTGATTGTCACGAAAATTTTCAACTGATTGAGGTTAACATCTTGAATCGAGAAAAATGTTATTGCTGTAACGTTATTATGAGCTATTATCGTTCAAATAAGTAGGAAGTGGTCTTGTCAAAAAGATGCCGAGGGAAAAACTGTTAAAAATAACGCATTTATTAACAGAACAACCACCATTTTAGGCAACTGCTTACTGTGTTATAAAGTGATCCTGATCATTGCTTAGCGGCAACATAATGATTTTTCAAATTTTATATAAGTTTTATTTTCATATTTTGATCAAACCGTTTCACGGCATTCCCCGAATAGCTGAGTGAGCTGAGTTAAATTTGATACCGTTATAGTTGCTTAAGGTCTGTATCCGCAATAATCCGGACACTTCAAAACATGAATAAAACATAAATTTCTCATTATATTTCAGTCGTAGTTGTTTATTTCAGATTCATGGGATGTGTTTTAACAATTCGTGAAGACAAAACGTAGTTATTCGGTATTAGCATAAAATTTTCGAACTTTGCGCTTAACTCCGTCCATTAGGGTTTGTACAGACTCTTCAGAAATCGTAGAAGCCGTCTTTGTCCAAATTTGCTGGAAGTGTTTGATGTCTTTGATTCCTTGCTTCTTTCCAGAAAAATTCCGCTTCATCAGAGCCCAATATCTCTCGATTGGTCGTAGCTCTGGGCAATTTGGCGGATTTCAGGTTTTTGATACAATGTTCACTTGATTTGCTTGGTAGTACTCCATCACAGTTTTAGCATAGTGGCATGATGCCAAATCGGGACAGAACAAAGGTTTTTCTTTGTGACTTTTGATGACGGGTAGCAATCGCATCTGCAGCCACTCTTTCTGATAGATCTCCTTGTTGATTGTGCCTGTAGTGACGGAAGATTTACTCTTTTTGCCACACGTGTAAATTGCTTGCCACACAAGGTATTTTTTGGGAAATTTCGATACCTTCTTCGTTCTGAAATGCTCAGCTGTAGCATTTCTGGCCATAGCAGAATAAAAAACCAGCCCTGGAAGCTGCTTGAAATCCTCCAGGACATAAGTTTTATCGTCTATAACAACGCATGAAAACTTCGTCAAATATTCGCAGTACAAACGTCGAGCCCGTGATTTTGCTGCCAAGTTCTGTTTGTCGTTGCGATTTGGAACTGTTTTTACTTTATACGACTTAAGTCCCAATCGTTGTTTTGATTTTTGGCCAAAACCAGGCGACATCCCTATTCTACGAGCCACCGTTCGAATGGAGAGATTTGGGTTTTTCGTTAATATCCTTTTCACCTTTCGGTCCATGACAGGATCAGCGCGTCCAATGTTTTTGTCACTTCTCGGTTTCCCTCCACCGTCAAACGTTCCAAAAATGATTTGAGCACATCGTGAACAGTGGATTTAGGCAAATCCAATGTTTTTGCAAGGTCCCGTATTGACAAGTCAGGATTTGCCGTACGCCCGTACAAAACTCGCTCGCGCACTTGTTTTTGTTTCGTCGCCATCTTGAATACTAAACATCAATTATAGTCTTTTTCATCATGTGGATACAGACCTTATTTTTTGACAGAAACACGTATTTTGTCTAATACCTGGAGACTTCCGTTGAAGATTCCATCACCCCCTTAAACGGGTTTCCAGTGTCTTCTTAGATTGACCAATGTACATATCTTCGCAATATGGGCATGAAATGCTTTGTCCTTTGGTGACATTAGTTACAATTTCATTTGATTGCTCCTGCTTCTGAATACTAGTTCAAGACCAAAACGCCTCTCCTTCGAAAGGGATAGTTACGAAAGGTATAGTTAAAATATAGTTCAATAAGTTCGAATACATGTATTAAAAAAAATGAAAATACAAGGTATTCTTTTCTGAGTCAATTTTCATTGAAGCAATGTTTATTAAGAACCTTTACGACATATTAGCTGGGAGCAACCCACCTCCCTCCCGCCCTTTGTGCTGTATGACGAGCTTGAGACGTTTTTCAAAAAAATTACACGCGGCACTCACCTGGTCCATCGGCATCTTGTCCCAGATCTTGGAAATGAGCTTCTTAAAGTGGTCCGTAGTGCTCACTTGATGTTCGCTCTGCTTGGCCAGCATGTACGACCATACATAAAAGTCCAGGTGCCGCGTGGGTTGGTGCGCCGTCCTGTTGAAAGACATAATGATCCTTCCCGTATAGCTCCCGAAGTAGCCTCTGTTACCCCGTAAACCTTGCGTTTCTTGTACGGCTTGCATCCCAGGTCCTTCGTCATGATGGTGTGGGCAGTCCCGATCAACACATCGGTCTTCCGGATCGAGCTGTTAATTTTTGACGAACCCGCTCCGTTAACCCCTTGATGGCTGCAGGCGTCCTCGCCAGCCCTTTCGAGTACCTTACCTGCCGTATCCAGCAAACATATAGGTCTATATATGCCGATGGATCACCTATTTTCGGTAGCAATACCAGAGTCTGAATTCTCCAGGCATCCGAGAAGACGCCCTCGTGCAGGCATCTTTGCATCACCACCCTGAACTTTTCGAGAGTTCGTCTTAATGGCTGCGTTCGGAATACCGTCCGGTCCTGGCGCTTCATTCACCTTGACCGACTTACCAATCGCAATGAGTTCTTCGTTCGTCACCGTCGCCTCGTCGCAAACCTCCGTTGTGCCGTTATCAATGTCCTCGCGGTTACGGATATTCTGCTGAGCCGACCATCCCTCCATCACTATGACATTGCTATCCATCACTATGACGTTGTGGTCTGGGATACTGGAACGCTGGTCATGGGACAAATCAACGGCGACGGGGGGGGGGGGGTTTGGGGGGGGGTTGGGAAAGGGCCCCCCCGCCTGTTTCGATGAACACCGCTGGGCTCACCGTGAGATCCCTGTCAGAGAGTGCGCCATGGATTCGAAGGAGAATCTGGAAAATTAATGAGTCTAAAACGTGCAAATCTTTGGATGGAATATTAAAAAAAAAGTTCTAAGTTAATTAAAATCTATTCTGAAATCCACATCTTGTTAAACATCAAACATATAATTTGCTATAAAAGTAAGTGTAAACGCATTTGCTGTATGATTTCTACTTAAACTAACTAAAATCTAAAATAAAAGATCAGATCCTTTCAATCAGGTTAGACGGCATATAAATAGATGTACGAAGTGGATATACATAATTGAATTACAGTAAGTCCTATATATTTTCTTATTTAACTAGCTTAAGTCCTAAAATTATATACAATTTATTAAAACAGTTAAGTAAAAATTTCATCTAATTTACAAATAAGGAAACCAACTGTTTGCCATTGTCGAGACCCATCTGCAAGAGGAAAGGGTTTGGAAACTAAAATGTAAGACATTTAACACACAAACTATCACTACAAAGATAAAACTATAATTTTTGTTATAGCTTTGATCAGCTGCTAAAGTAGACAGTGATTCCAAAGACTGTTTCCTACATTAATCCGAACAATAAATCAAAGATTTTATAACCTCAAAGGATGGACTCTACCGTGGGCGATTGCATGAAGTGCAATAAATCAAACCACATCTGCGACATGGTTCAATGCGAGGTATGTGAGTTGTGGGCTCATTTCACCTGCGTCGGAGTGACGGAAGATATTCGAGATTCGAATTAGAGCTGCGAGAAATGTAGTAACGAACTCCAGGTTCCGAAAGGGTCTAGAAAGACTGGAAGCAAAAAGGGAAGCTCAAAGTCCAAAAGTGATGGTGGATCTACTGGAGTTAAACATTAGTTTGAAAGACGCATTACGCAAGCTTGAGGAAGAACAGCGCACAAAAGAGAGAGCTTTAGAGGAAGAGATGGTTCTGAGAGAAAGACGTCTTGAGATGGAACGAGTTCTTCAGGAAAAGCGTAGACGGAAGGAGAAGGGATTTCTCGAAAAGAAGTTGCAGCAAGAAAAGGAGCTGAAAAGGCAGCAATTAAAGGAGGAACGGGAAATGCTGCAGCGCCAGCTGGAAGAAGAAGCCATGTTCGCCAGCGAGCGGCAGAAGATGCACGAGTAGTTCCAAGACGCGAAAAAAGTCATTGCGGAGAATTCTACCGAGCCAGACGGTGCCTGCGGAGGTGATAAATTGAAAGGTAACAAGGAAATGTCGTTCGAGAAGAAGGTCCAGTTCTGGATGAAGCAACAGCAACATAGTCGGGGAGGACCAGTATGTGTAGTAGTGGAAAATAAAGATGACGCTGAAATCGACGGAGATGAGGAACTGAAAGAGGGAGACGTTTCGCAAGGAACAAAAATCGATTCCGGAAGCGATGAATACAGAAGCTCCCGAAAGGACCGTGAGCTGTTCGAAAAAATGGGGCGGAGTTCGATGATGCACGGCACGGAAGGAAATCCACCATCACGGCAATATCAACAACCACAGCAGACAGTGAAGCTCTCTCAAGAACAGTTGGCATCTCGGCAAGTTGTTTCGAAGAACCTGCCCATTTTCAAAGGCGAAGCAGAAAAATGGCCAATGTTCATAAGTTGTTTGGAATTCACACCTGCGGCATGTGGTTTCTCTAATCTAGATAATCTGAAACAACTACAAGATTCTTTACAAGGTGATTCTCTAGAGGCTGTCCGGAGTCGTTTGGTCCTTCCAGACTCGTTTCCGGATGTTATAAATGATCTTCGCCGTATTTTTGGCAGACCGGTGAAACTTCTCAAGACGCTTCTTACAAAGGTCCGGAATGCACAGGCGCCGAGGACTGATCGCTTGGAAACCTTTATGCAGTTTGGAATAACCGTGAAGCATCACCTAAATAATCCGATGCTTGTCCGAGAACTGGTCGAGAATTTACCGTCCAATTACAAAATGGACTGGGTTAGTTTTAAGCGGGGCAAGATAGGAACACCTTTAAAAATTTTCACCGATTTCATGAATGACATCGTAGCAGACGCATACGAAGTATCAAAGTTCTCAACCCTCTTTCTGGGCGACTCTCGTGAATCATCGCAGTCCAGAAAAAGCAGACCGAAGCGGAAGGAATTTATGCACGTTCATAACACTGCTTCCGATAAACAATAACCTCAAATCCCACCAAAGGGGCCAAGCCGTGCTTTGTTTGTAAAAGGACAGATCACAAACTACACTTCTGTGATGATTTTAAGAAGATCAGTATTCCAAACCGGCTTAAAGTTGTGAATCAACACAAGCTCTGTTCGCTCTGCCTAAACAATCACTGAAAAAGTCGGAGCAACTTTAAAATTCGCTGCAATATCAACGGATGTCAAGGCAACCATCATCCCCTATTGCATCATGCCGAAGGGTCCATGCAGCTCATGGATATTGTGTGTAACACGCACGGCGCACTTAGTCGAAGTGTAATCTTCCGAATGGTTCTAGTCACATTGTACTTCGGGGACTACGCCCTGGACATTTTGGCGTTCCTGGATGAAGGATCGTCGCCCACACTCGTCGAAGAAGCCGTAGCCAGAGAGCAGGATGTCCAAGGCATTGCGGAGCCGTTAGTTGTAACATGGACAGGAAATATAAAGAGGTTCGAAACTACATCCAAAAAAGTGAACCTATTGATTTCTGCACGCGGTTCGAAAGAATGATTGCCCTTGAAGGATGTCCACACAGTTGCCGAATTAAAACTACCGAAGCAGAGCTAGCAATACGAAGAGATAGCTTCACGATACCCTCATCTAAATATTCCGTTGTGAGCTATGGGCTCGTAGAACCGAAAATTATCCTAGGGCAGGATAATTTCAACGTGTTTGCTTCTCTCGAAGCTACAGCGGACGAGTTAGCAAATATGAAGAATGGTAACGTCTGGTATCTTCCTCTGAACATGGTTCTCAGCCCTCGGAAACCTGGAAAAGTTCGCCTTGTATGGGGCGCGAGGGAAACTGTTAATGGGATATCGCTAAACACTGAGCTGCTAACTGGTCCCGATCTACTGGTACCACTACAGTCAGTAATTAGCAAGTTCCGTGAAAGAAGTGTGGCGTTTGGTGGAGACATCCAAGAGATGTACCACCAGTTTTTTATACGAGCGGCTGACAAAAGGTTCCAAAGCTTTCTCTTCCAATCAGATCCGACCAGTCCTCCCGAAACATATGTGATGGATGTTGGGACGTTTGGAGCTACGTGTTCTCCATGTTTCGCCCAATTTATTAAAAACCTGAATGCGGCGCATTTCGAGCAGGAGTTCCTGGAAGCGTCTGCCGCAATGATACAGAAACACTATGTAGATGATTACTACGACAGTGTAGATTCAGTAGACGAAGCAATCAAGATCGCTACTGAAGTAAAACTTATCCATTCTCGGGCCGGGTTTCATATCAGAAACTGGGTTTCTAACCCCAAGATTTCTGGAAGCGATGGGTGAGAAACCAGCAACGTATGCTATACACTTCCATCAAGATAAGGAAACGTTGACAGAGCGCGTCCTCGGAATAGTTTGGAACCTGGAGGGCGATGTTCTTTCTTTCTCTACGGCGAACCGTCCTGAATACCAATTTACGTTTCATGGGGTCAGTAGACCCACTAAAAAAATCGCTTTAACCTCAGTGATGTCAATGTTCGACCCTCTTGGATTATTATCACCCTTCACAATATACGGACGTATGTTAATGCAAGACTTGTGGGGAACTGGCTGTTTATGGGACGAGTCCATCGATGATGAATCTTTCGAAAAGTGGATTCGGTGGGCTAAAGTATTTCCGACCATTGAGGCGATTCGAGTGCCACGCAGCTACTTCCAACAAGAAAGTTCCGTAGACATACAAGATCTTCAACTTCACATCGTTACGGACGCCAGTAAAAGTGCATACGGTTGTGCGGCATATTTTCGGGCGATTGTCAACGGAAGGATACAATGTACACTGGTGACAAATCGTGTTAAAGTTGCTCCATTGAAACCGATGTCCATAACACGGCTTGAGCTGTAAGTGGCAGTATTAGGAGCAAGGTTGGCGGTAGCTGTGCGAAGCTATCACTCGTTTAAGGTTAGCCAACAGTTCCTTTGGACCGACTCTTCAACCGCTTTGTCCTGGATCACTTCTGATGTGCGAAGGTACAAGGAATTCGTTGGACTGTGGATTTGGGAGATTCTGTCTCTTACCAAGCTATGTGAGTGGCGCTGAGTCCCTACAAGGCTGAACGTGGCATACCAATTAACAAAATGGACCCGGGATCCATAGTTGAAACCAGACAGCGAGTGGTTTACTGGACCCAAGTACCTCTACCGAGAGGAGGCTGAGTGGCCGAGACAAAAGACTTTGTTGACTACCACACAGGAAGAACTAAGATTCCATTTGCTTGTTCACGACATCCAGCTACTTGCACCAGTTATCGATGTCCATCGTATCTCTAAATGAACCATTTTGATCCGCACTGTGGCTACTGTCTTCAGATTTATATTAAACTGTCGCAGGAAGATGAGCGGAATGCCAATGGAAACGCCGAAGTCTACGGATAGGCAAACAAGGATCATCAAACCTTGAGAAAGTTTGAGAAGGCAGAACGAATTCTCATTAGTATGGCACAAATTGAATCATTTGGTGACGAGGTGATCCGGTCGGTGATCGACTCCGTCCTCCAATACACCGGTGACTTCACATTCCTAGGTTTGACCTTCCAAGGCATAGTCGTATTGCACGCTCGTGTAAGTGACATAACGAGTCGTTCACCTCAAGATTTCTGGGTTTCGCGTAAGATTTGTTCCTCTCAAGTGCCCCTTAAAAAATCTCTACATCAAAGTCTGCGGGTGAATGGGGTGGGTGCTCCCCCTTCCACACGCTGCCTTGTATTGTGAACGATACATTAACGAACCGCCACGTGGTCGTATTTAACTCGCATTTATGAACTCGGTAAGCTGATCATCATTTCTAATGTGAAATTTTATGCAGAATTCAAAAATTCCGTCAAAACAAATTGAAGTAGAACAGTTTTCGAGGTATGGATAAAGTTGATTTTTTTTATAAATGAACAAAAACACATTTACTTAAAATAGAATATCTCCAACGCGTGTGATCCAATTTCGAATATTTTGTCATCAAATGAAACAAAATTAAATTTAACACCGATTTTTTGAATTTTGCAATATTCTAGGAGTAATAGTTTCGACGCTATGTATAAGTATATATAATTTTTAACGATTTTTTCATGGAGATTTGTAAAAGAAATTATGCTTAACATATGATCAATACCAAAATCACGTCAACAAAAAAATATATTACATATGTAGCTTAAAGCAAAAAAAAAAAAACGAAGAAAATAAGGGCCCAATGGTGAAAATCGGTTGAAAAATGAGAAAGTTAAGCTGGTTTTTGTTAAAAGTGCAGAAATGCGAGAAAAAAAAGAAATTCGAAAGAAATACGCCCATATCTCTCTCTCTCTCTCACTCTCACACAACACACACACACACACACACACACACACACACACACACACACACACACACACACACACACACACACACACACACACACACACACACACACAAGATTTGGTTTGCCTACTGTTCTATTGTTTGGTAAGATATTCTGGCACCTAATTTTAATAGCTATTGGTAACCCTTCAAAACAAAACAAATTGTGACAGTTCGTTGTTCAGCTATCGGAGTGAGAAAAATGTGCGCTGCAAAACGGGAATTCAAATGCAAAAATGATCCACAAAAGTTTTGTTATACCTGTGGCGTTTACATTTTTACGACACCGGTTAAATTCACTGCTTCTCTTCAATCTGCGTAAAAATTTCACATTAGAAACATAAGTCGAATTATAAAGTTCATCACTTTTGATTTATTCTGTAAACTAGTGTAATCTTTCCATGTTTTTACCTTTGGCAAACTGAATTTCTATCAGCAAATTCATAGATTTAAACTGAACACAATGCACATATTAGTTTTTTTTATTGAAATATGGTGATTTATTCGTCGTTGCCATCAACATTTAAGAAAAAATCAAGAATTTAATTTTAAAAAGAACATACATGCATAGTACCATTTAACCCAAAATTCAGCTAAATTCACCTGAGTATTTATATACAAAAGAGACCTCTTATGTTTACCATTCATATGCAATCATATTTGTATCCCCGTTTTTCCCTCTTTAAAAAATAATGTAATTTGAAAAAAATCGTAATTTGATGTATTCATCAAAGTTTTCATAAAACTTGAAATGAAAAAGATGGTCGAAAAATACTAATTTTTTCAGGGCCACCCTACAGTTATGCGTAAAAATGTTCATAACTACGCGCAAAAAATAACCGCAGTAGAAACTACCATTTCGAGGGTTATATTAAGCGCAAACACCAACAATTTTCACCTGATCATAAATGCGTATGATTTTACCATGCCTGCGATTAGATCAACCATGGTGCGGTTGATATCAATATGAGGTTTGTCAAATATACCACAAATGATGAAAGTTTTACCATAAACGTAGTAAATTTGATTGAAATTTCATGGTAGTTTTGAAGATAGGCATAGTCAGGTATAATGGTAGTTTTTACTACAAGATTTTTTCCTGTGTTATAGCATAGCATAGCATAGCATTGAACATTTGCACAAAGCGGGGGGGTCCGTCTTTTTTTTTTTCTTTTGGGTTTTTGAATTTTTTTTTTTTTTTGACCTTTAATTTTTTTTTTTAGGGTATGTGTCCCTTAACTCAGCCTAATATGCAACGATCGATTACATTTTTTATCATAACTCATGCATGATGGTGGCTGTAAGCAATATTGAACTAGATTTACACTTGCTTAGGTACGTTTAATAAGACGTTTGGTAGTTTGTATCAGAAAAAGTTACACAATTCATTTTATTTAGTCAGAAACTTTCGAGGGATATGGATGTAATGTCGGTCCATAGACACCACATTGGGTCTATTCATGGATGCAACTTCGTCCCATTCCAGAGATTTACTATTAAATGCAGTCTTCGTATGGTTTTTTTTCCTGAATTTCTGATTAAAGACATTGCCAGCTGTATTCAATCTATCCAACACCTAATTTCCCAAACTAACTGAACTAAAATTACTTTGAAACATTTCAGTGATTTTCACATATGATTTACCGGCAATTCGATAACGAAAGCATTATAATTTACTCTACACAGATTTGGTTTCTTTGGTTGAGCCATTTGAAAAATATACAAACGCAAACTCATGCATTACCATTGAAAATTTTACCGATAATATCATTTTTACTACGTTATTAAACCAACAGGCCATAGTTGGGTACACAGAAAAAAATATGTCCCTAACATTGGGTCTAAGGTTTTCTTGTTAAATTATTGTTATTTTATTGATGTGAACAGTTAGTTAATAACGTGTGACTATTTTTTGTACATCTACGCTGCATTACTCGGTTAATCGGTTCAATTTAGCCAGATTCAGATCATTCAAAGATCATGCAGATAATCTGTTCAGCTTAACCAGCGAAGTCAAGGTATCTAAAAAGTTAAGGAAATCGAACATTGCACGGATGTGAATAACTATAAATTGATTAATAATGTCTCAATTGCTTTGGAAATAATCGGTAATCCCGATAGCAACATGATTTTGTTGATTATGGCTGAATTATAAACATATTTGGTACATAGGCCGAATGAAGGAGCTAGGCTAACATTACCTCCCGTTACCCTATGTGTTCAATATAGTAATATGATTATAAATAAAATAATATGATGAAATAATTAATAATGATCGACGTATGATTATGGGTAATATCTAGGTTTTTTTTTGAATAGGGCGAATCTACAATTGAGAGACTCTCTCCGGGCTCACTCTCTTTCATTCATTACAGCGCCGTTATAAAACTTTGGAGGGATTCTTTAGTACAGATCGAAACACATCAGTGCTGGCTAGCATACTCTACAAATATTAGAATGAAAAACGTAAAGGTGATTAGTTTATGAATAAAAGAGAGAGAGCCCGGAGAGAATCTCTCAATTGTAGATTCGCCCTAATGAAAAAAAAAACCTAGATATGAGCTCAGCTCAGTCATTGACAGATGAATGTTACTCTGGGATGTGAAGGTTATTTCGCAATTAAATTATTTATAAATATCCATAAAACAATTAATTATATACGAAACAATAAAAATATGTAAGTATTCATGACATATGGGTATCTATAATATCCAACAAAAATCCATTTTTTATATATTAGGTCTATATATATAAAAATGGATTTTTGTCTGTCTGTCTGTCTGTCTGTCTGTCTGTCTGTCTGTCTGACCCTAATAGGCTCGGAGACTACTGAACCGATCGGCGTGAAAATTTGTATGCAGGGTTTTTTGGGGTCGGGGAAGATTCTTAAGATAGTAAATGATCCCTCCCTCCTCTGAAAGGGGGGCTCCCATACAAATGAAACACATATTTCTGCATAACTCGACAACTGATCAAGCAAAGGAATCCAAATTTAGCATGCGGAAGTTTTTGGAGGCAAGAAATGTTTCTATGGTAGTTTGAGACCCCTCCCCTCTCTAGAAAGGGAGGCTCCCATACAAATGCAACAGAAGTTTCTGCATATCTCAAGAACTAATCAAGCAAATTAAACCAAATTTGGCATGTGGGGTTTTCTGGGGGCGAAAAATGTTTCTATGGTGGTTTGAGACCCCTCCCCTCTCCTAGAAGGGGTGCTTTCATACAAATGAAACTTACATTTCTTAATAACTCTAGATCTAATAAAGCAAATGGAACCAAATTTGGCTTGCGGGGATTTTAAAGGCAATAAATGTTTCTACGGTGGTTCGAGACCCCTCCTTTCTCTCTGGTAGGGGGGGGAGGGGCGGAGCTCCCATACAAATGAAACACAAGTTTATGCATTACTCGAGAACTAATCAAGTAAATGAAACCAAATTTGGCAGGTAGAGGTTTTTGAAGGCAAGAAATGTTTCTAATGTAACCCAAGACCCCTCCGCCCTCTGTAAGAGGGGGGCTCTCATACAAATGAAACATAAATTTGTGCATAACTTGAGAACTAATCAAGCATATGGAACCAAATTTGGCATGTGGAGGTTTTTGGAGGAGAGAAATATTTCTATGGAAGATCCAACAAATCCAACACAAATATCTGCATAACTCGAAAAATTATCAAGTTAATGGAACCCAATTTGGCATGTGGAGGTTTTCGAAGGCAAAAATGATTCTATTGTGGTTTGAGAATCCTCCGCTCACTGTCTCTCATACAAATGAAACACGAATTTCTGCATAACTCGATTAAAAATAAAGCAAATGGTACCAAATTTGGCATGTGGAGGTTTTTGAGAGAAATAAATGTTTTTAATGTGGTTGGAGACCCCTCCGCCTTCTGGATGGGGAGACTCCCATAAAAATGAAACATATTTTTTAGCATCACTCGAAAGCTAATGAAGCAAATGAAACCAAATTTGGCATTTGGCATGTTGAGGTTTTTGGAGGCAAGAAATGTTTCTACGGCAGTTCAATACCCCTCCCCATTTTGAGGGATGTATGGGGGGGGGGCTCCCATACAAATAAAAAGCAAATTTCTGCATAACTCGAGAACTAATCAAGAAAATGAAACACTTTTAGCATATGGGGGTTTTTGAGCTAGATTTCTATATACATGAAAATGAATTTCTGTCTGTCTGTCTTTCAGACCCTTATAGACTCGAAGAGATCTGAACCGACCAACGTGAAAATTTATATGAAGGAGTTTTTAGGGCTGGGAAAGGTTCTTATGATTGTTTGAGACCCCTTCTCTCTCAGGAAGGGGCGCTCTCATACAAATGAAACACAAATTTCATCATAACCCGAGAACTAATCAAGCAAATTGAATCAAATTTGGCATGTGGGGGGTTTTGAAGGCAATGATTGTATGGTGGTTTGAGAAACCACCCCCTCTGGAAGGGAGGGCTCCTATACAAATGAAACACAAATTTCTAACAAAATGAGAATTATCCAGGTTACTTAAACACAAATCGTGTATTTCTCGGGTAAGAAGCATGTTTTGATAGAAGTTTGAACCCTTGCTTATTCAAGAAAAAAAACTCATTTCGAAAAAAAACCATAAACGTGCCAGTTATATTAAATTTGCCTTCATTTAGTTGCAAGCGTAGCAGCGCACGCACCGAGTTCAGCTAGTGTTATATATAATCAGCAGAATTGAAGACCATTTATTAATTTTAATATTAGGTGCGCAACTAAGTTCTCGCTGTTTTTTTTGGTGAAAAAGGAACTTTATTTTGAAAACAAAGGTTACAAACGAATTGTTCAAAGTATTGCCCATCACTAGCTACGACTTTTTCCCATCTTTCTGGTAGAACGTGAATACCATTTCGATAGAACTGTTCGTCTTTTGATGCTATGCAAGAATCAAGCCATTTTGAGAGGTCATCATATGAGTGGAATTGCTGACCAGTGAGACCATGTGCCATCGAACGGAACAAGTAATAATCGGACGTTGCAATATCAGGAGAATATGGCGGGTGGGGTAGGACTTCCCATTTGAGCGTTTCCAAGTAGGTTTTCATGGGTTTCGCAACGTGAGGTCGAGCGTTGTCATGCTGAAGAATCACTTTTTCGTGTCTGTGCTCGTATTGTAGCCGTTTTTCGGGCAGTGCTTGGCTAGTCGCACCAATTGAGTTCGATACCGTTCCCCGGTAATGGTTTCGTTTGGTTTCAACAGATCATAATAAATAACACCAACTTGGTCCCACAAAATACAGAGCATAACCTTCGCAGAGTGAATATTCGGCCTAGGCGACGATGTTGAAGCATGCCCGGGCAGTCCCCATGAATGTTTCCGTTTTGGGTTACTGTAATGAATCCATTTTTCGTCACCCGTCACAATGCGATATAGAAAACTCTTCCTTTTTTGCCGCTGGAGCAGTTGTTCACAGACGAAAAAACGACGCTCAACATCTCTTGGCTTCAAATCGTAAGGAACCCAAGTTCCATGCTTTTGAATCATTCCCAACGCATGCAATCGCTTAGAAACGGCTTGGCGGGAAACTCCTAATCCTGAACCAAGCTCTTCTTGCGTTTGACACGGATCCTCATCGAGCAATGCATCCAATTCAGAGTCTTCGAAGTTTTTTGGCCTTCCTTCACGCGGACGATCATCAACACTGAAATCACCGTTTTTGAAGCGACGAAACCAATCACGACCCGTTGTTTCACTCAGAGCAGCATCACCGTAAACTTTTTGGAGCTCTTGATGTGCTTCAGCCGCCGTTTTCTTCGAATGAAAGAAGAAAATCAACACTTCCCGCAAATGACGATCATTTGGCACGAAATCAGACATCTTCAAACAACCAAAATATATAACACTAAACCAAAATCACTGATTTGGCAAAGCGGTTTGTTTACCATATGTCTGAGCTTGGTTTATGACGCTTGAGATGTACAACATTCGACCAGCACTTACTACTGGCGCCATCTATTGCTAAACAGCGGGAACTTAGTTGCGCACCTAATTATATCCAACGATATAAATTAATCGAAAAACACCGTACGATACAACACAACAAAATATTCACACTATATAAAAACCCCTGAAACAGATAAAATTTTATTTTTTATATTTATTTATTAAAAATATTATATAATTATATAAAAAAATAATTATAATATATAAATAAAAAAAATTTTTATTTTTATATTAAAAATAAAAAATATACCTATGATAGTGAAATGCAGATAATTGCCTTTTCTGCTGAGGTGTAAGATGATTGGAACTCTGAAATTGCTAAAATTTCCAAAGTCTGTTTTTGATGTTGGATCGAAACATATGTTGATATTATGAAAAAAAAAATTGATCCGCTGGCAGCCTAGCAAAATAGCAAATAAAATTTAAGCTAACAATAAGGCGAAATAAATTTCATATGAGTATGGTTAATCTCTAAAAACGAAAGACCTAATAAACACAGAAAAAAAGAAGAGAAATTAGGATTCTTCGATAACTCTTGTTTCCTACTGGGCCCATAAATGTCTGTGAAATAGAAAATTAAGAATCATATACAATGTTAGTTTACATAAATACAGTGGGAATACTAATTTATGTGATATAACCACAATGGAACTGACTCTTAGCTTCGGGTCTTGACAAAGAATCCCTACTGAGCCCTTGCGGCACGTCAAGCTGGCCAGTTCTGCGCAAGGGAGCGTAAAAATGATCATAACTAATGACACAAAAGATCTACGACTTTGTTTTCTGGAGCAAAGTTGCTTTAAATTCAGTAAAAAACAACTCTATAACATTGTTTTGCTTTATGTTATGATAGAATTTTTATTTCAATATATTCAAGGACCGACCTAACTGAAACTGATGTCAAACTAAAGCCTTAATTATAAGCTGCAACTTTGCCGAAGACAGTTTTGTTGTAAAGTTGCATCTTCATAGTGAAAATAATTTATTCCTGCTCATTTTTCATTCTGGCCCAGTGAGCAGTGGCTTTATAGAACTTTTATCCGGGAAGCTGCCCATAAATCATCTTCACTAACGTTTCGTCGTTCATGAGGATACATCCTTCGTATTTTGTGAAACCCCATTATACAACTTCTGGGCGCGTCTTCTGGCCACTACACCTAAAATAACAAAGCAAGATTGTAATGCAATTTCGCAAGATTTTGTTTCATTTTTCGTAATGGATCACAACTTGGAGAAAAACTGCAACATTGGTCGTGTGTTGCTTCATCAATTTGCTTTGAAAAATTCAATGTGTGCGTGAGGTTGTGCAGTGTATTAGTTGTTGAGTCCGTAAGTTCAATGGCTCACAAACGTTGTCGCCAGCCTCACGGCTCTAATGATAACGAATATTCACGGCTCTAGATATTAACCATTCAGCCACTTTAACAAGTCGAAATGAATGTAATAAAAGCTGATAAAATTGTCGATGAACTTGCATGGCTTCGTTTATTTTCCTAAAACGCGTGGTGATAAAGAAGGGCAAACTTGATGTGAGGGCTATCAGAGTCCGATGACGAGGGAAAATAAAAATAGAATACTTTACAGCAGAGTTCCAATAGTGGCCAATTGCGTTGCGGCATTCTGTGGTATTTTTTATTTTTTTTTTTTTTTTATTTTCCGTCGGCCTAGTTCCTCACATGGTGACAATCACCGACGCCAGGGAGACATTATGTGGTATTGTCTCACTCACATTGACAAGTTGTTGCCGGTTGAACACAGACACAACGGTTCGAATGTCGGCTGTCGACAGTGATAAATTTGTTACGAGGAATCTTTGTGCTGCCAACCGGTTGCACACACTTGCATGGCTTTCTTAATACCATAAAACGCTTCGTGGATCATGATGGGGAGGTTGCCTTTTCTGAATCATGCGAATTTCTCAAGATTTAATTGCAAAAACTGCAATTGTATTTTTTGCCACCATTTCAACTTTTGGGTGTAGATTCTGCTCCACAAGACGCTTGCTATGATCCTGTCGGTTGATAGTTTTCCACTCACGATTTAATCAATTTGAGCCTGACCACGTCAGATTTGCAAAGTGACCGGCCAAAATTAATTTTCGGTTTATAACTTATGTGAAACAAAACAAATGCTGACATACTTTTAAGCACTGAACGATGAATCATTGCAAAACAAGTTGTTTTGCAAAACAGTTCAGATCTGACTTTTTACTCTTTTGTGCCTTGCCAAATTTGAAGAGGCTGTGCTAATCGACCATTTTTTGTTTCTAGCGTCTTTCATCTTGGTATGTGTTCTTTCTTTCAAAAATAAGGGAGCAGATGTGTGCGTTGGTCGAAAGATCATTTAGAATTACCTTTGTATGGGTCCCCTCACATTGCTCAATTTCAGGCAATGAGAAGGCGGACTCTCTAGCAAAGGTGGGCGCAAAAGAAGGCGAGATTTTTGAAAGAAGAATTTCACATGATGAATTTTTCCCATTAGTACGTCAGAGTTCTCTTCAAAGTTGGCAAAACGACTGGACAAGTAATTCTCTTGGGCGGAGGTTACATTCCATTATTCCAAATGTTTCGTCGAGATCGTGGTTCAAAGGTCTGGATTTAAGTCGTGGTTTCATTCGTGTGATGTCAAGAATTATGTCCAACCACTACTCGCTAGACGCACATCTCTACAGAATTAACCTCGTCGATAGCAATGTATGTAGGTGCGGAACCGGTTATGATGACATCGCTCACGCAGTTTGGCATTGCCCGGGTAATGATGCCTCCAGAGCACGACTATTGGATACCCTTGTGGCCCGAGGTAGACAACCCTTCCGCGAAGTAAGAGATGTTTTGGGAATGCGTGATCTCCCCTACATGCAAGCGATTTACGAATTTCTTTGTTTGTCTGATCTTAGAGTGTAATGTCATTACCCCTTCCCCTCCAGTCTAGTAAATTCCCTGCCATTGTGTCCCAGTTATATTATCCTTTTGTTTCCGTGCTACTTGTACCTGCCCAGCAAGCAGTGGTCACCCATCTGCGGCTTAGTTCCTGAAAGGCACTACAGGGACCATGGATTTGGTAGATGTCGCAACCATGAGCAGCAAACAATTCCTTCAATAAGTTACCTGCCTATCCCCTTCCAAACGATATTGTGACCCATTAACCTCGAGCTAGCCACGAGTAATTGGCACCCCTTTTTACTAAAATTGAAAAATTATTCATTGTAAATAACAATATTGAATATCGGCTCCGTAAAGTGTTACACACGCCTGAGCCTAACAAATAAACGAACTAAATAAAAAAATCTTGGTATGTGTTTAAACGCTCATTCAACAAACCACCCACACCAAGTGTTTGGGCCTTTCTGTTATTATATATCGTTCTCAATTATAATTACTCAAACATAAAGCCATGTATCATTGATCTAAATCACTTAAAAAAAAACGCAACAGCAACTTTAAATCGATGTTTATTTTTTTTATAAAGGGTGTTCCGATCAAAATTTGGTCAAACAGTAAAGTGTGTGAATCGATCAAAGTTTTTATTAATAAAATAAATTCTTTTTCTTTTTCAAGTACAGTAAATACATAATACTGGAGAAATATTCAGCTAAGCGTCCTTTTTATCGGATACGAATTGCCGGGTCCTTCGTTTAACACCTGCCATAAGATTTTGCACAGTCTCCTTGTCCACTTTATTCGGCGCAGAACGCCAGTTTTCGTTTGACTGTTTCTCGCTCACAACAGCTTTTTGAGTCTTCTTAAGGTTCCGCTTGACGATGGCCCAATATTGTTCGATTGGGCGGAGCTCTGGTTTGTTGGGAGGGCTCTTGTCCTTGGGCACCACTTGAACGTTGTTGGCAGCATACCACTCCATGGCCTTTTTTCCGTAATGGCAAGATGCCAGATCCGGCCAAAAATGAACGGAACAATTGTGTCGCTTCAGGAAAGGCAGTAGACGTTTTTGTAGGCACTCGTTCAGATAAATTTTCTGGTTGACGGTTCCGGTCGCAATGTAACCGTTGCTCTTCAAGCCACAGGTACAGATGGCCTGCCACACCTGATATTTTTCACGAACTTTGACAGTTTAATGTGGTTGGAAATATCTGCCACCTTTCCTCGTTCGGTTTCCTGTCCAGGAAGCTGTTTAAAGTCTGCCTTGACGTTAGTTTCATCGTCCTGTACCACGCAATCAAACTTCGTCAGCATCGTCGTGTACAACTTTCGCGATCGTGCTTTGGCCGACGTCTTTTGTTTATCGTCGCGATTTGGAGTCACCACGTAATTGTAAATCCAGCTCGTTTATTAGCGCTATCCGCGGTTGAAGGTGCCACTCCCAGCTTCTTTGCGACACCTCGGACGGAGAGGTTGGGGTTCCGCTCGAAACAGCGGGCAACTATTTTTGTCGTCGCTGTGGGCTCCGGCTTTCGATTTCCCCCCGATCCAGCTTTCCTGGCTGTCGACAAACGTTCACCGAACACTTTTAATACGTTGGTATCAGTTGATTTAGTCACATTCAACAATTTCGCCAACTTGGCGTGAGAGTAGTTTGGGTTTCCGGAATGCACGTGCAAAATTTTGATGCGTTGCTTCTCTTCCTTCGGCGACATTTTGATAACTGAAGTGCTAATCTCAAAATCAAAATAGAAGCATTATGCTTCACGCACACATTTTCAAAATGAGGGGTGTGCAAAATATTTTAATGCATTTTTATCGAAAAAAGTCGACCAAATTTTGATCGAAACACCCTTTAATACACAGTTTGGATAAAAACATGTTAGTTTCTGCGTTATCTAATGCACATAAATGGAATGCTAGATTTGGCATTAGTTCGGGGGATATTAGTCCTAAATTTAAGCAAATAACGCCTGTATCTAGTCTGTTGTATGAAAAATTGCTAGTGATTTCGTTGTTCACGCTTGCTTCGGCTTACAAGTGAACGAGGGGAAATTTTATGCGTCAGTCAAAATTCATTAGAATTTTCTGTGTACTGGCAGCTGGCCGAGAAAACACTCGGTCAACCCAAACATCGGGAAGCAATTTAGATCAACACAAAAACGACAATACTTTTCAAGGTGACTCGTGATCCAACGAAAGCCTCCTGATTTCAGTTTATTTATTCCTGTGACCTCTGTAAGGATGGAGAAGTAAAAAATTAGAATGATATGAACCAGCTGAGGGCTGAAAGCCTCTATAATAGACAAAAGAAAATTCTTAACAGTAACGGTGTTGAGGGTTTGTCTGTTAGAAAGCATGGGGTTTTTAATAAGGGTAAGATTCTAGTTATCCTAGTGGAAGAAATTGAACTGACATTGATGTTTTCGTTTTGTAAATGTTAAATTGTCATGCTTAATTCTCAAGCGAATAACCGTCACCAATCTTCCCGTTTCAGGAACGGGTAAGTGAAGGTAAGTAACCAAGGTCATGCGAGTTGTAGGTTTGTTGTACATATGTGCAGTTTTACAACTAAATTCAAAAACTAATCCAATTTCCTGGACTGATAACTGGTAGCATGCTTGTGAGAGTTCTTACGTCACTAATATTGTGATAACAGAGTCAGCTTCGAAACCTTTTGATCTACACACATGCTGTTACTCATTAATATCGCGTGATCTGCCAAATTGTTCACTAAGCATACTGACCGATTTTTCATTCCTGTTCATGCGATGAAGATTACAATGCTTTTTATAGTAGGTATAATTCTTTATTTTGAACTTGGTTTAATCAAGACACGAACAGTGCCACAGCTTTCTTATCTGACACTCAATGGGACAATAATCTGCTGTATCTAGTATTTTATCGCTGTAATCGTTTGGCTGAGTGTCCACTGTTCAGCAATGCACGTCATAAATCAGTGCACTGATTGTGTTTAGCTATTTCGAGAACAATTCACGATCATCACGACAGCGGCTTGTCACGCACCAGGTATTTAGAAGAGCAGGCGGCACATCGTGTGTGTTTCCTTGTTGACGGAGCGCCGTAAACGTTTCTTATCGCTAAAACAAGCTGTTCGTCTTGCTTTGCTGTCCAATAATAATGAGTCATTATTGTAAATTATGCAAACACGTTTAGGCGTGCGACAATTATGTGCAATTATTGAGAGAGACTGTTTTTGACGACGACAATTGGTTATCTCAACTAATCAAACTAACATTTTATGTCGATAGAAGAATTTTCTAATGAATTGGTAAATCTGTGTTTCTGTTTTCTTCTCTTGTGTTTTTTTTTTATCGCAGGACGTTGCGGCTGCAACCTTTATGGCAATTGCTGGAACTATTCCGGAGTTCTTTACGAACACGATCAGTACGTTCATCGCCGATTCAGATATGGGTATTGGTACCGTCATGGGATCACTGCTGTTCAACACATTAGGTGTGGCCAGTCTGGCGGGTTTAGCAACTAGGAAGGTATGTTCAAGTATTCTGTTTGTATAAGCTTTACCTTATGTTGAGATGTTCTTTTTGTACAGCCCGTTCAATTGGATTGGTGGCCATTAACACGAGACTCTATCGTGTTTGCAATTCATATAGGCATACTAGTTGGATTTTCCTGGGATGGCCGGATCTACTGGTACGAGGCGATGGTATTTGTCATATTGCTTCTGGTTTACTTTGTCGTTATGTTTCAAAATAAACACATCATGAAGTTTGCCAAAAAGTACATCGAGGTTAAATGGAACCTCTGCAGTCGCGTGATCAAGAATATTGAAGCCGAAGAAAGGGCCGCAGCTGCAGCGGCAGTAACAGCAGGGACGGTTCAGCAGAATGTCCAAAAGCCAGGGTATCGAATGTCCACGGCATCGATTCTCTCCGATCAGATGGCAGAGAAGCCACTAAAGGTGGGAGAACTGCAAAGTAAGTGCTGTTGCGTAGTTTGCTCTGAATAGTTGTATGATCATTTTTATTATGTCAGTTCCCTCCAGACACGTCCTACCAGACACGGAAGATCATCCGCCTATGACATTATGGAAGATTTCACGTGAAACGAAGCTCCGTACCTTTTGGTGGTTCTACAGCTGGCCGATTCGTTTTGTGCTAACGTTTACAATTCCTAATCCCACATATCCATCCATGCGTCGCTGGTATCCACTTACATTCATAATGTGCATCATTTTCATAGCTCTCATATCGTTTCTTACGTTTTGGATGATGTCCATCATTGGATATACCTTTGGAATACCGGACGGGGTCATGGGTCTTACGTTCCTAGCTATGGGCGGCTGTATGCCGGAGGCAATTTCTGCAGTGCTTATCATAAGAACCGGTAAGATATCGCTAAAATGCTCTTTCACATCCGAATGTACTATTTCATAATTATCCATCATCCATCAGGAAACGGAGCCATGGGAGTATCCAATGCACTCGGTGCCAACTCATTGGCGATCTTGTTCTCGCTCGGAATGCCGTGGTTCATCCGAACGGTGGCAGACGGAGGCAGCACCAACAACTCGTACGTGGAGATTGCCTCCCACGGAATGCAGTATTCAATCATTGCACTGCTGTTTGCCGTTGGTTCGCTTTACTTAGTAATCTACATCGCCATGTACAAGTTGCGAAAACGCATCGGTATTGCGCTGATGGGATGCTACGCCATTCTTGTGACATTTATGTTGCTAAATGAATTAGACATCTTCTTCCCATCCGGAAACGGATGTTGATGGAAAAACGATCGTTGTTGTAGTCTTTCGATTGTGACTTGATATGCAGTAAAATAGATCATAAACCGATGTAACCGAAACGGAATACATGCAACTCGACTCCCGAATATTTGTAAGCTAAGATTAACTATGCTGATATGAAAGTTGATTACTCCCTAGTGAAACCAGTAGTGTACTAATGTGATATTTTTACAATGAATGAAATGATATTATGTTGATGAAACATATAAAATGTTTGTTGTAACCACTCCTTTCGTAGTGTTTCCCTTGAATGCTACCAAAGACACAAAGGATTATTTATAAATTATTGTACCATGATACAGGTAGTTTGTAGTGTAGATTTAGTACATTGTTGGTAGTTGTAATAGTTTTTCAATCATCCATACGGCAGGCCAATCATGACTTCAATTGTATTAATGCTAACTTACAAATTTACGATTTAAAATTCATCCCAATTCAATAAAAATAGTTACCTTTTGGATGAGGATGAGTTAGCTCTTCTTTTATGTCCGATAATATAGTCATTATCAGAAATGCGCGAGACTAGCAAAATAATCGTGTTCATAGACAGCTTTTCATTTATGTTTCCCCATAGAGATGCTTAATATACGTCCCATACATAAACAGAATTTTTCGTTTCAAAAATCTAAAATTACACGAACATAAATGGGGGTAAGAACAATGGAGGAACAGGGAATTCCCATAAAAGAACATTAAATGCCTATAACTAAATTATTAGTTTCTATAATTTAATGATTTTCAACGGAAATTGCGATAAATTATTTAACAATATCCATTAAAAAAATCTTTCTCTAAAAATTAATTAAAAAACCCATAAAAGTAAAACAAAATGCAATATAAACGGAAATTATTTACATTTTACGTTTTTTTTTGAGAGTTCAACATTAAATTTTGCTTGAATTATTTGCGGTCAAAACTTCACTTAACCTCTTGTTCACAAACTTAAAAAAAATTAAGCTATGCAAAGTGAATTGATCAGTTTAATGCTGTTGTTTGTGAAATGTTGTGGCACATTTGTTCGATTGCTCGATTCGGGTTTAACATTTATTTCCCTCATTATGGATTTCTTCTCCTGTATGTTCCAAATTTAATCCGTCAAATGATCCAAGAATTATATATTATTTATATGGGACCATTCGGTCTTAGAGTGCTCTACCACTTCTACATATGAAATTAACGATAACATTTCTCTATTATGTTAGACATAAGATGATTGAAAAATTCCGAAAGAAGGCAAATCTAGTCCTACGTTTGAACGGACCCTTACAATTAAACGTACACAAAATACATTTGTAGGAGTTGTCTACAGGGTGAGTGGGAATTCTTGTCAGTGAATTATATTGTCATAACAATGAGAAGCTATCATGAACTCTAATTTTCAATGTTCAGTTCAAATCTTTCTCTCTTCACCTTAATTGTCAGCCGCATGCGTTTTTGGAAAACGTCACTGCTGGCACGCACGATATTTTGAGGCATGTCATTCCACATTTTCACCAAACGTTTCTTAAAAGTTCCCACGGTTAGTCGTTTGGTAGTCCCCAGTTTGCCCAGCATGTTGCCACATCCATAGAAGTCGAAAGGATTCAAATCAGGTTAAGAGGCAGGCCATTCTTGCTATGAAACAAATCCGGAAAATTGCCCTCACACCAAGCCTGTGTAGGTTTCGCCTGGTGGGACGGTACTGAGTCTTGTTGGAAGCAGTATGGTGCATTCTTGAAGTGTTTCTTGACTAAGGAAGAACCATTTGCTTGTTCTTCAAAAGATTATTGATAATCAAAAGGTCAATACGATTTTAACACCAGGTTCAATGAACAGTAACGGAACTTTCAAAATTTAGGAGAAAAATCCCCAAACCATCACCCTTGAAATATTCTGGAACTTTTGAACAGCAAGTTTATCCCGAGGAATATAAGAAAGATGTGCTGCATACACCCGAACATTTGGCTGGTTGTGATAATCCTCTCTCACTCGTTTGATGGCTTCCAGGCACCTGACGGTGCATTCACGACCTCTGGGTAGTCTGGGAGGTATTTACCAGAAACCGGTTTCTCTGTAGCGTTCGATGGTGCGAAAGATGTATCTCTCGTTTGTTCCAAGTGGTTTCATTTTCCTAAAAATTGTACACGGTATAAAATGTTTCTAAAACAAACTTATCACGTCCCCTTTTCGCGTCCATGATTACCACGAGTCTCGAACGAACGAAAATTCAAAACAAGCTTGCAAGCCATGTTGACATTTACAATACACTCTGAAAGGAAGATATGCAAACATGTCTGTGATTAAATCATCCAAACTTACTCATGCTTAACCCTTATGTGTTCCACAAAAAAAAAAAACACCTTTAAGTGATCGACAGGGTACCCGGGTACCCACCAAATTCAAATGATTATAACTCTGGCAATTATTGACCGATTTTATTTCATTTGGCACCGTAAGATTCAAAAACTCACTCGTTTCAGGGTTATTATCAGCAATGACAATTTAAATTCATCTAGTTCCCGTAAATCCGGGTCTCCGGGGCAGTGGTCCAGTACGGAGACACTATTTGGAAACATCTATTGAATTTCCGGGAATGGATGTCAAAATCATTGGAATAATTTCTAGAAACTATTTCTATTCCATTGTGGGCCATATGCCGACTTGTTCCTGCAACGGTCATTCTGTAATAGGTATTCGTGGGGCCTCGAGTGGCCATGAACATAATTGGACCCCGAACCCTGACCCTGAATTGGCCATGAACATAATAAGAAGGAAACCCTGGCTATATGGTATCAAAATTCATGAAATTTTGCCAGTAGGATATTTCTCAACGTTTTTTGGCAATCTGATGATTTGTACTAGGACCTGTCTTTCCGGAACAGGTTCCTGTGGGGCCTCGAGTGGCCAAAAACATATTTATAAGGAAACTCTGGTAATATGGGTATCAAAATTCATGAAGTTTCTCCAGTAGTATATTTCCCAACGTTAAGTGGCCATTTTATGATTTATCCTCGGACTTATCTCTCTGGAACAGGTTTCAGTTTGTCCTCAACTGGCCATTTTCATGTTAAGAAGGAAATCCCGGCAGATGGATACAAAAATTCATGATATTGTTATACGTTTTGTGGCTATCTGATTATTTGTCCTCGGACCGGTCATTCCGGAACAAGTTCCCGTTTGGTCTCGAGTAGTCATTAACATATTTAGAAGGAAACCTTGTCAATATGGGTTTAAAAATTATGAATATTAACCAGAAAGCTATTTCTCAACGTTTTGTGGTCATCTGATAATTTGTCATCGAAACGGTCATCTTGGAACAAGTTCCTGTGGGGCCTCGAGTTACCATGAACAAAACTAGCCACAAAACGTTGAGAAATATCCTACTGAAGATATTTCATGAATTTTGATACCCACATTGCCAGGGTTTCCTTCTGAAAATGTTCATGGCAACTCGAGGCCTCACGAGAACCTGTTCCGGATTGACAGGTCCTAGGACAAATCATCAGATTGCCAAAAAACGTTGAGAAATATCCTACTGGCAAAATTTCATGAATTTTGATACCCATATAGCCAGGGTTTCCTTCTAATTATGTTCATGGCCACTCTAGGCCCCACGGGAAGCTGTTCTAGAAAGACAGGTGCATGGACAAATGATCAGATGGTCACAAAACGTTGAGAGATATCCAACTGGCTAAATTTTTTTTCCTAAATTTCATGAATTTTGATACCCATGTTGCCAGTGTTTTCTACTGAAAATGTTCATGGGCACTCGAGGCCCTACGGGAACCTGTTTCGGAAAGACAGGTCCGAGGACAAATCATCAGATGGCCACTAAACGTTGAGAAATATACTACTGGCGGAATTTAATGAATTTTGATACCCATATTGCCAGGGTTTCCTTCTAATTATGTTCATGGCCACTCTAGGCCCCATGGGAACCTGTTCCGGAAAGACAGGTCCGAGGACAAATCATCGTATGGCCACAAAACGTTGAGAAATATCCTACTGAAGATATTTCATGAATTTTGATACCCATATTGTCAGGGTTTTCTACTAAAAATGTTCATGGCCACTCGAGGCCCCACGGGAACCTGTTCCGGAAAGACAGGTCCGAGGGCAAATCATCAGATGGCCACATAACATTGATAAATATCCTACTGGAGATATTTCATGAATTTTGATACTCATATAGCCAGGGTTTCCTTCCAATTATGTTCATGGCCACTCTAGACCCCACGGGAACCTGCTACAGAATAGCTGTTGCAGGAACAAGTCGGCATATGGCCCACAATGGAATAGAAAGAGTTTCTAGGAATTATTCCAGAGATTTTGACATCCATTCCCAATTCAATTCAATAGATGTTTTCAAATAGTGTCTCCGTACTGGACCACTGCCCCGGAGATCCGGATTTACGGGAACCAGATGAAGATAAATGGTCATTTCTGATAATGACCCTAAAGCGAATGAGTTTTTGAATCTAACGGTGCCAAAAGAATTAAAATCGGTCAATAATTGCCAGAGTTATAATCATTTGAATTTGGTGGGTACCCGGGGTGAATTTTGTAGGTCGATCACTTAAGGGGGTAAAAAAATGGAAGTCCCCCCTTGCTAATATACGAAATGTTTTTATGCAAAAAGTTGCCTTCCAACTGTTTTTAAGGTGTCACTGAATTTCCGCCTCCTGTTTTAAATTAAACTATGAAATTTCGTAATGTAAAACATGAAAAGGTACCTGGGTAATGTCGTTCACATTAGGGTTAAAAAACACTGACAGGAATTACCGCTCACCCTGTGCACTCATTGCTTCACGATAAGGGATGTGAACATTTAGCCCTTGCGTTTTATTGCAGGAATATTATTCAATCCAACTTGAAAACATGAGTGGTTTCTGTGATATAGAAATCTTTCAAATATTAATACGGAAATCCAAAATGATATGTTGTTCTTGGTTAATTTTAAGTCGATTTACCCACGACGAAACACAAGTGCTATATGACAGCTAATAAAATGTTGAAAAAAAGCAGCCAGGGCACACTAAAGCTTCTGTAGTGTTTTTTTTTCTGTCATAATTACAGCTTTTAGAGCTTTTTAATAGTTTTCACGTGTTACTAATCTCCGGTTGATAGGATCAATTCTTTTAACGATTTATAAATTTCATCCATTTCAACAAATGTAACCGTTTACTTGTTGATATGGCGTAGTTTGATACCTAAAGTGTATTTTTAACCTTCCTAACGCAATCGGGTTAAAATGACCCAAAACTTACCTTCAAAATGCGATAGCTTTGAATATAACAACCTATACCTATACCATAACTTTTCTTGTTTCGAGGAGACGTTTATTTTATGGTAAAATTCTATTTTTTCGTCCGTGTGTGAGGTTCTCTATAAACAAAATAATTGTTAATAATAATAATATTAGGTGCGCAACTAAGTTCCCGCTGTTTAGCAATAGATGGCGCCAGTAGTAAGTGCTGGTCGAATGTTGTACATCTCAAGCGTCATAAACCAAGCTCAAACATATGGTAAACAAACCGCTTTGCCAAATCAGTGATTTTGGTTTAGTGTTATATATTTTGGTTGTTTGAAGATGTCTGATTTCGTGCCAAATAATCGTCATTTGCGGGAAGTGTTGATTTTCTTCTTTCACTCGAAGAAAACGGCGGCTGAAGCACATTGAGTGCTCCAAAAAGTTTACGGTGATGCTGCTCTGAGTGAAACAACGTGTCGTGATTGGTTTCGTGGATTCAAAAACGGTAATTTCAGTGTTGATGATCGTCCGCGTGAAGGAAGGCCAAAAAACTTCGAAGACTCTGAATTGGAGGCATTGCTCGATGAGGATCCGTGTCAAACGCAAGAAGAGCTTGGTTCAGGATTAGGAGTTTCCCGCCAAGCCGTTTCTAAGCGATTGCATGCGTTGGGAATGATTCAAAAGCAAGGAACATGGGTTCCTTACGATTTGAAACCAAGAGATGTTGAGCGTCGTTTTTTCGTCTGTGATCAACTGCTCCAGCGGCAAAATAGGAAAAGTTTTCTACATCGCATTGTGACGGGTGACGAAAAATGGATTCATTACAGTAACCCAACACGGAAACATTCATGGAGACTGCCCGGGTATGCTTCAACATCGTCGCCTAGGCCGAATATTCACGCTGCGAAGGTTATGCTGTGTATTTGGTGGGACCAAGTTGATGTTATTTATTATGAGCTGTTGAAACCAAACGAAACCATTACCGGGGAACGGTATCGAACTCAATTGATGCGATTGAGCCGAGCACTGCACGAAAAACGGCCACAATACGAGCACAGACACGAAAAAGTTATTCTTCAGCATGACAACGCTCGACCTCACGTTGCGAAACCCGTGAAAACCTACTTGGAAACGCTCAAATGGGAAGTCCTACCCCACCCGCCATATTCTCCTGATATTGCACCGTCCGATTATTACTTGTTCCGTTCGATGGCACATGGTCTCACTGGTCAGCAATTCCACTCATATGATGACCTCTCAAAATGGCTTGATTCTTGCATAGCATCAAAAGACGAACAGTTCTATCGAAATGGTATTCACGTTCTACCAGAAAGATGGGAAAAAGTCGTAGCTAGTGATGGGCAATACTTTGAATAATTCGTTTGTAACCTTTGTTTCCGAAATAAAGTTCCTTTTTCACCAAAAAACAGCGAGAACTTAGTTGCGCACCTAATAATAATTACGAATTGTGCATAAAATTGACCCGGAACCCAATTAATTTCTCAATCATTTAAGACCAAAGTTTAATTTTTATATTCTCAAATTTAATGTTGATGCATTCATTTCAATAATACGGCTAACAATCTTGAATTGGACGCAATTTTTCCGATTAAAATCTTATTTGGCTCATCGTATATTCCATGTACCATACAATTGGGGACCTGTTAAGGGGAAACCATGTGATATCGGGCTCTATTGACCATTGATTGAGTTTCTGATAAATTGCCCAAGAAATTCTGCAGCGTTGGATATGTAGCACTACTACAGTTTTTCAGAGGATGGAAAATGTGATCATATTATAAATAGTGAGATTGATCTAGCTGATGGCAGGTATCAAAAAAATATATAGTACTGCAATTTGCGTTGATAGTTATTTAATAAATTCAGAAAAAGGATCGCATCAAGCACTACCCACGGACGGTTTTGTTTTGTGAACTATCGCGTACTTTACGTTTTTTTCGTTTACTCTGCGGTTTTGAAGTTTAAGTTTTTCTGTTAAATCATATCAAAAGGAGAGTATTAATAATAACTATCGCGTGTGTTAGAGGAAACTGGTGTCTTTAGTTCAGAGAGGCGTGAAACTGAATTTAGATTAGATTACATTGAGATTACACAAAATCATTTGTGTTTAACAAATACCCTACCCCTTTTCCAATATTTCCGCTCAGGTTTGCTGGTGTTAACAATTACACACAAAGAATAATGATTATTAAAATTAAAAAAAAACCATTGTCAGAATTGAAAAGTTGCATTGGTTCTTTTTCATAGAAAGCGGTTTGCTTTCAAAACAAAAACCTTCAAACCGTCAATTCAAAAATTTCCTGCTCTGTACACACCAAATTTTGTTTTTTCGTTCCAGCAAAATGATTTACTGATTGTTGACCAGCATTTTCTTTTTTTGCTGGAATCCAGCAATCGATATCACCAATAACTGAAAAACAGCAAATGTCAAAAATGTTACTGAAATCCCAGTAACCCTGTTTACCTGTCAAATATAAGTCAGGCTTCAACAACGGAAAGTTGTATTGGTTTATCATCCAGCATTCTTATTATTTCAAGTTGTGAATTCTTCTTTATTCAATTGAAAAGCCATTGAAAAGATGGATCCAAATCTGCATAACATCATCAAAACATCAAAATTAGAAAGCTTTAATTTCAAATAACTGCTTGGTAAGTAAAATATAAAAAACAATTGATTCTTGTAGGCTGATGTTTTAAAGACGAGAAAATGACGGATGTATTAAAGTGTTTTGTTTTTGTTGAAAGCAATTTGTGGAAGGATATGTGGATGTTTTGAGGTGACGTCTGCACTATCATGTTGATAAAAAAGACTTCGATAGAAAACTCGTTCACTTCACCTGCATGAAACGCGGATGCAAAATCAAGTTTGAACCATGCCACACGACTTTTTGTCTTGTTTTACGAGAGCTATTTTCAACGTGACATAACCATCAACTACCGTAACCGATTTTATCGTTCAGTTGAAGTAAACTGATAATGTTTTGTTTTACTGTTTGACTTTGACTTCTTTTTTCAGAATTTGCATTTTATTTTTTGTACCTTCATATGTGGAACTCTCATTAATAAAGATTCGATGGATCGGTTTGTACCTCAATTGATGTCCTCAGACATGCAGCGCAGATTGTTAACGTAAATAAATGTTGAATAACATTATTATCTTGAAAGCATCAATCAATATATAAGTTTCCGAAGAGGTTGCCTCAGCTTTACTTTTATTTGTTTATTTATTTTTGTTCAATATTCTTTTAGTAAACAATGCGCTGATATTCCAGCAGTACCAAAACATTGCTGGCCAAACAGCAATTAATGGGTATTGTGGATTTGCTGATCGTTCAGCAAATCAAAAGCAAGTTTGCTGTAGTTGCAGTGAAGCGCTGTCAGTTTCATGAAATTCATTTTTGCCGGAATAACAGTAACATTTATTTTGTTGGATAGATTGCTGGTTTTACAGCTCGGCAAAATACAGCAAAATATTGCTGATTTCCAGCGAAAAAAATGAGTGTGTACATTTAAAAGTTGAAATTTTCAGAATAAATTGTAGAACTGTCAAATCGAAACCGTGGCATCGTTGAAAACGAAAGCAAATTATTTTTATTCCAAAATGAACTTTCGTCCCGAAAGTGTTGTGCAATAAAAATAAAAATGTGCTTTTTGGATTGAAATAAAAAAAAAGTTTTAAAATAAAAGGATTTATTTTCAGATTAATTGTAGAATTGTCAAATCAAAACCGTGGCATTGTTTAAAATCGGCGCAAATTATTTTATTGCAAAATGAACTTTCAAGCTGAACTTTCGTGATGTTTTCCATCACGAGAGATATATGTCTGCCATTATCACCCAAATGCACCCGAATAACGTTTGGCATCTGCTGCCGTTCGTCGTCGCTTGTGGTAGCGCTGCAAATAAAAAAGCGAGATGATTAATTCAACTAAAACATTACCATTCATGTAGTAACGTACCTATCCTTCAGACAGATATTGGCGGATAAAAGGCTCTAAGGAAAGCATCGTTATTGAAATTCTCTACCGCCGTCATCTAGTTGAAACTTTCCTCCACTTGTATGTACTGTAACAATGTGATCGAGCGAAACATTCCAATCGACGACGACGACGACGACGAGGAGGACGACTTGCTTTGTGGATTTGACAGTTCAGCAAGTTTCATGGTAAAAGAACACACTTTTAAATTTACATACTGAACCGTAAAAATACACTTTCAAATCAAAAACATATTATTCGTAGTAGATAATTTTACTTTCAATTTAATGAAAAATAACCACTTTTTAGAAGTAAAGTGCCAAACTTTTAATAAAACAATAACCCTTTTTGTGTGGTAAAAATTGGGGTGGGAGTTGATTTGAAGAGGAAGGGTGGGTAGGGGGGGTGGGTAGGGAACGGCTTAAGCAGGGGTCACTATTTTAATCAGTTGTTAGGAAATAGGTCTATAACTCCTACATTTTCCAAATTATTTCCTTTTTATTGATACGATCATAAGCTTTATCTATTGGGCCAATGATTCGATGTATGAATCATGATTGATTACCAATTTATTACTGTTATTTTGAAGATTTAAAATACATCATCTAGAAACCATCAGTTTCTGACCTGCTGAAGAAGTTCGCTCAAATTTTGCCTTTGTGTATTTTGCATTTGCATCGCGTGTACCGGAGAGCATGTCTTCATCAGCTCTCTCCCACAACTAGGCTTGTTGCCAGAATGTGATGTTGAACATTGAGTAAAATTTATTACATATTTAGATGATCTGAAATCGCTATTTATTTCATGTTTCTTCCAGTCGTTGGAGGTTGATCTATGCTTATGATTATATTGTCCATCATCTGGCACTATCATTTGCAATAAAAAATATGTTTTGGAGCTGTCCAATAGTACTCAACGATAAATAATGCTTCGCTGTTGAGCTGCAGCTATGGCATCACTGTTGCTTTTGAGAGAGCCCATGTTTCCTCTCTTCTTTGTTAGCCATGGATATAGCGCACCGGTAATGTAACGTGAAGCCTGCTGTCTCTTGCATTTGTTTATTTTTAAACGAAGCATCCCGTTTGTCGTCACAGTCGCTTTGGCTAACATTTGCGTGAGAGTAAATGAAATAAGAAATACACATTGCCAATCTAAAGATCAATGACAAACAAAAAGTTTGCTCGTGTACGTCTGTCTCTAACCTGCTAGGAGACAAGTTTGTGGTCGTAGGAATTGACATGTTTTGGTTGATTGTTTTCGAGAGCGGATGGGTAAAACGAAGGAGCGGGTTGAGGAAATTGACTTGTATGCAGCAAATCGTCAACTGGCCTATTTCATTTCGCCTTCGCACACATGCACAGAATCGCACTCATACAATATTGTTAGTTTATGTACAGATTGAGGAGCTGAAGAAAACATTTTTTTAATCGGAAAGCAATCCGCATGCGTTTAAGAAGTCCCTGCAATTGGGAACTTTATTCCATGGCTATGCAATTTTCTGAGCCTAATGCTCGTTGCTGAAGGTATGTTCCGATAGACCAGAGGTAAGCAGAAGGATTAATGTCTAAATATTGTCAGTTCTAATTATAGATTACATACAGCTTCATCAAATGTCTCAGGGGCTGACTAGACTGCTTAAAACCCGTCCCGTACCCTATAGACTATTGCGCATCTTTCGGATATACATTAACAAAATAGTATTCTGTTTTAACTTAAATGTTCGACTTTATGTGAACTTTAGAAGGAAAATACAGAAAGAAAATTAAAAATATCGATTTTTAAGAAATTTGCGGACTCCGGTAAAAGTCCGCGTTTCATGCACGTTTCATGCACCGGCGCATATTATTCTCATCCATCGTTCCAGAATGCAATCTTATTTCACTTGGTTCTCAATTCATTGATGCTTTTGACGACACTGCCATTCACCTTCAGCTTCCTCTTCGTTTATAATAGCTTAAAATCTCTCTATCGGTCTGAGCTGGGGACAGTTTGGTGGGTTGATTTCTTTCGGTATAAACTGAATCCCTTTGGTTTCATACCACTGTAGCACTGTTTTACTGTAATGACAGCTTGCAAGATCTGGCCAAAACATGACAGGTTCATTGTGGGATCTGATGAAGGCAATATTCGCTTTTGGAGACATTCCGTTCTGTACAGCTCTGAATTAAATGTCTTATCTGTGATTAAAACCTTGGTATTCCTATCGCAGCTACAGATGCCTTGCCAAATCATGTATTTACGTGCAAATTTATCTGCAAACACAAACTTGAATTTAGCAGGAACATCTCCCCGAGCCGTAGCCAAGTAAAATTGTTGTCCCGGTAGCTGTTTGAAATCGGCCTTTACATAGGTTTCATCATCCACGAGGAGACAGCCATTGAATTTTGTCAACACCTGATCATACAGTTTTCTGGCACGGATTCTGGCCACATTGTTCTTGTTTTGATCCCTATTTGATTGTCTACAGGCACGGTACACACTTAGAAAATTTTACCTTGCCGGAGATGAATCCGTTGCACGGAATGCGTGCGCCGCGAAACTTTTTGGCCAAATCGCGGTCTGAGATGTTGGGGTTTGCCTTAATGTTCTTGATGACTTTGTTCCGCAGTTGACGGTTGACAGTACCCGCCCGACGCTTGCTTTGACGCTTGCGATCCGTCGACAAAGTTTCTCTGTACTTTTTCAAAACACACCACACGGTATTTAGGGGTAAAACCCAGCACGTTAACAAGTTTTGGCCCAGACCACGAAGGGTTTTCCAAATGATTGCGCACAATTATTTTTCTTCTTGCTTCTTCCAGTTTTTATTTCTCTGAAACACGTTCAAATTGCACCGCGAAAAAAAAACTTCTGATGTTGTTATTGTTATAGGGAACACATAAGATGTCACAGTTTACAAATCCGACTACTAGGGTCGCTGTAAGAATCGAAAAAGGTTGGTTCCAATACCAAATGGGCCACACCTTATGTTATTTGTCGTTTGTCGACAAAGATATACTGCAGTGCCATCTCTGCGGAAAAATCCAGAACTAATATGATAATGTCAAATGACTTCATTTTATATTACAAACAACTTTGCTCAAGACGGCAACCCTCTAGAGCTTCATTTGGCATAGAAAGACTGTAGCGCTATCTTTGCAGCACGATTTGGAACTAATACGGTAATATCGAAAGACGATTCGTTCGGCATTGAGAAACTTTGCTAAAGACGTCAATTCTCTATGGGATGAGGGCGCCAACTCCTCGACCCACTAAAAACCCACCCGTGCCTCCAGCCCCGGCCCTCCCCGGAACCACCTTTCGGTATTACTTCAGGGAGGGGCTAGTGTGCTTTACGCACCCACTATGTCTAACTACATAGGTCTTTAGTAGTTAGCTTCACCGACCTGACGCTGATTCGATCGAGATGCTCCTGGATCCAAGCAGGGTTCGGGACGTCCGCGCCAGATCGTCCGCGACCTCCCTGCCCGACCACTTACGGTACCTGCCGAACCGCGCGTCTATGGTCCTTCCTCCGATCGAGAAAGCCAGGGCCAGGACCGGGGTAGGAACGTCTGGGGGCGGCTACCCCAGGGTCGTCCCTGTTTCCCATGTCTCGACCGCTTACGGCTTCCTGCCGGATCCTGCGCCAAATGGCGCCTCCTCCGTTGTAGTTCGTTTAGCCGTTAAGGGGAGCTTAACGTTTCCAGGGTGCATCGCGGGGAGGCGAACTACTTCCACACCACAATGAGTCTGGAATGTTTAATATGCATTTCTGTTAACACAGCCAAACTAAAACTTCCTTTCCTTTGTAGCAGATTCCCGGGGGAAAATGTTACCGGAACCAGTGTTTTTTGACCCAATGCATTTATGAAACCAGAACCTTTCAAGATTGACTCAAAGTTAGAATTTCGAAATTCTACGAAGGGTTGAAATCCGGGTCAATATTGAACCTTATGTCTTATGTGTCACTTTTTTTTGTACAACCACCATAAATTGATTTAAAAAAAAATATTTTTAATCAAAAATTAAAATTCCGTAAAATTTCAAAAGTCAGAAAATTTCAGCTCGATTGTTTACCCCAATATCTTAGGAAGGTTAAAGAAAATGTGCATGCTGAGCGTTGAAATTTAAACATGAATGCTGGGCTTGCCTACCCTTATAAATTTCGTATGGTTATTTTTCTTAAGGATCTATTTGGGGTATTATCTAAACCATTAACGAAATGGTTGGAGGATTTGTGATATCATTCGTTCAAGGTAATTTTTTATCAGGGTAATGTAAACGGGCAAATTGTCGATGTAAAACCGTTAATCAATCGCAGTTCTGATGGCCAACGGAAGAAAGAGTTGGAACAGACGATGGAGAATTCCGCATTGGGACTCCTTGTCAACCAAGAAAAGTGCACCGGACTAACGCTAGCAAATCGACAATAAAGTTATAAGATATGACAATAAATGGCTGATATATTAACTATATGTTCATTTTAGGAAGAGAACCATGATTGGAACATATCTTCAACTTAGCTTGCTTGCCTCAGTGACTTTCTGAACTAATATGAGAAAAATGCCCTTTTCCTCACTATATGTATCAACACACCTGAAAGAGGATTTGTTTATTCTATTCAATGGAAAACATTTAAGGGATATACTTTGCACTTTTTAATTAGAGAAGCGAGTAATGGCGTTATAACCATAAGCCAGAACAGGCTAGGACAAGTTAGTGCTCATGTTCCAACCGACAGACAAGCTCTCACGCAAAAAGGGCACTACACCCTTCCCAAGTAGCAATTCAAATGCAAATCGGTTTTATTCATGTTTTATGGTAGTTTTATCAGAGCATTATGGAGTTCATCCGGTTTTATCAGGGCATATTCCAAGTTAAGGTGGTTTTAATTCATTAACAGTTCTTAAGAGTGATTAAAGAACACTTGAAGAAACCTCCATAAAACTACATCATTTAAAAGTGTAATTCACCTTATCAGTAGTTTTATAAGATACTTGATCCCCCTCTCAAGACTTGCATAAAACCTGATAAAAGTTTTGTAAAAGTTTTATGACATTCTTCTTTAAGATGAATGTATCTTGGAAATGCTGCCATGAGACTCTCTTAGAACCATTTGATTTTAAATAAGAGCACATATTCTTGAAAAATAAACAAACTGTCACAATGGACGCCCACAGGTGGAAGAAAGTAAATACTGGCGGATGGTTTAAGCGGAAACTCAATAAAAACCTATCCAATATATTGAACACTCCTTTATCCCAACCACCAACGACAATTTTTTTTTGACCATTCCATTGGATTCGCAGCCTACTGAGACTAACTTATCAAAAGGGTCTATGCGTTATGCGTAAAACGAATAAAATAAAATGGTGCAATGTGTCGCCAGTTGAAAACTGAAATGCATAACTCATGATATTTAATTTTATGCCAGTTGTGCAAGTTAAACCTAACGTCTCAGGTAGTGCGTTATATGGCGCACCACCGTGGAAATACATCGCAGTACTTTTGACGTAAGGATTAATGTGCATTACGATTGTAAAATGTTATATTAATGTTGAATTCTCCCCAATAGGCTACACAATATTTATACTCGTTGCAAGTAAAAATTAGTACTTCATCTGAGCGAAAATCGATTTTTCCATGATCCGCACTTTTAACCCAAAGTCGGAAGTAGTGCGCTGGAATCGCTCATTGATCCACAACACAGTGCACTTCTTCCAACGCTAGGTTCAGCGTACAGATCAAGAGAAAAATCATCTTTCGCTCAACTGATGTTTCAGCCATCGACGCAATATTATTATCTGTTCTTTTTCCCAAATCCATTGTTAGCATATTCAAGTTAGAGTTTTTTTATGCCTTCATCGACTTACGCTCGTGATTAAAAACAATAAATTATAAGCTGTAATGATGAACAACAATTGTGCATAGGCACTTTTGATTTGTACGTTCACATTTTCTTTGTTTATGATGTGCCTTCTCCACACTGGTTTTATGGCTATCTTACGAAAGACTTGTTTACCTTGAGCAATTCAAACAAGTTTTATTCAAGCGTTACTCCTCATTTTCAAGAATAGAACATGTAAAGATGAACTTATCGCGCTCCTAAAAAAATCTTGTTAGTCTTGTGCAAGAAATATAAGTTTTATACGCGTTTTTAATGGTAGATTTAGATAAAACCATTGAAAAAAAGGCGAGCGTGGCTATTCTGGATTCCCTCGGAATGGTAGCCATTTACATACGTATGCAACAAAACTCTCGTTTTTCCAATGCTACGAACATTTTCTGCTGTTTAAAATAAATTTTGTAACTTAAAATGGATTGTAGACACAATTTATTCAAGATCTAACAGTTTATCAGCCTTGTCACCTAATTGTTGAATTTTCAAGTATTTTTTATTTTTCAAATAAATCAATGTTCTAGCAATGATTCCGTGGCGCATTAAAATTTTCAAAATTTTATGTTATAAAATACCAATAAACTGAACGTCGCATGAAAAATTTATCAATTGCAGGCAAAAAACTCATGCATTTATGGTCAATTTTACAATTAATTTACATACGTATCCACTTTGGAAAAGAAACATCATATGTATATCGATGTTTTTTTTTCTCTTGAAAAAGTCCCCATTCAGCAGAACGAATCCAAAAATGAAATCTTCGAAACATATTTGTGACGGACTGGAATTGTTCTTAAAGAGAAAAATCATAAAACTACCAAAATTTGTGGTAGTTTTATCATAGTTTTAAGCATGTCCTGCATGTCATTACAAGTATTTTCCGATAAAACTATCAAGTTTTAAGCGGATCTTATGAGGGTTGTATGGCTGTTTTATCGATGTTATGTAGAATATCTAGTTTTATGCGTGGTTTTATCAAATGAGTCTTGAGAACTTCTTCAAGTGTACCTTAAAATTGAATTTGTTACTTGGGTTGGCTTTGGAGCCTGGATACAAGTAGGAAACGCATGTGTTCCAGCCCAGAAACACGAACAACAATGGAGTGCATTAACTTACTTAGCTCAGTCTCTCCCAACGACTAATTTATCTTATAACTTGTCACAAATCAAAGCAAATAAACCTATGCTTTCTGGCCAAGGAAACGCTCAATCCCATCCAATTCCCGACTTGAGATGTTTATGAAGGTAGCATGAGTTTTCGGCATCTTCTAAAGTAGACATTTAATCAACGCTTCTCTCCTATCGCTGCTGACCATAAGGACCTGGATGGTTCCAATCGTATCAAAAATGATTCGTTGAACGGTCTTTTTTGATTCACTTTTTTTTCTCTTTCTTTTTTGATTCAATAAACGCTCACAATGAGAAGTTCTGCTTCACCTCTCACATAGAAGACTTATGGGGCAGGGTAAACATTGAATGAACATAGCATGAACTTCGTCGCCTGTCAATTGTATGCGCGTTCTTCACTGCTTGCTTGTACAATTTATTGATTCGTTCGTTGGCTTCTGTAGGTGATTCATTTTCGTTTCCTGATCCGATTGAGTGCTAGTGCTCGAAGCTTCCGGTCGGATCACTTGGTGATTGTGTGGTGTCGCGTTCAAAGCAAAAATAATTCGGAAGCCGAAAAGCACAGTGTAGCCAGCGTATGACAAAAAAAAAAAAAATGCATTCTTGTTGAAATAGAAAACAAGCGAATGCTTGTTCAACGAACGGTAATCGACGATATGGATGTTTAACCCTCTTCAATTGAAATCTCGTTAACGATTTCTCTCTCATGTTATGTGATATAAAATTTATAAGGTGTGCATAACACATTGTGTGAATAGTCCTTAAAAAAATTGTCACACCTTATCGGATACGTGTGATAGGAAAATAAAAAAAATCGAATTGAGTAGGCTGATTTTTTCCCAGACGGTACATACTTAGCAAAACTTCCAACACTTTCATTCCAACTAAAAGGCAATGATACTGTGGAAATGAATGCTATCGTCTTTCGTCTCCGAACATTGATGCAGAGTGAATCACCGGTTGGCAGAGCTGTTGTCCATTCGACTTGCATTGTGGAATGAAGTAATATACAAAACGTTTAATCTTGTTCACTCACTGAGTTCAAGCGTATGATGGCTTTACCAATACACTCATCGATGTGGTTGTTTCAAGCACAGATAACAATAAATAATTTTTGCAGATTTTTTCGGCCGTCACCAACACTGAAGAGAACGATGGATGAAGAGCCTGTCACACCCAAGGCAGATTTTCTTCCATCGTCTCTGCAACAGCCAATCCAGGATTGTGTATGGTGGCCGGAAAATGCTATGCTATGCTAAAAATTAAAATTTGGTTATAGAATGATTGAGAAATTGTTTAATGTACTTGAGGTCTCGAATTGTATTCGCGAATTTTGCAGCGACCGGCTGCATGTATTTTGATGGATGACGAGACCTATGTCAAAGAAGACTCAAAAACCCTTCCAGGTCCAAAATATTACACTGCCATCGTAGGGGAGGATGTAAGCGATGCCGACAGGTCGATTTAAGTGGAGAAGTTTGGTCGAAAAGTATTGGTATGGAGAGCAATTTGTTTCTGCGGTATGAAGTCTATGAAGGACTATCAAACTGGAAATCTATCGATCTGAGTGTCTGCAGAAGAGGTTGCTGCCCTTAGTATAGTAGCTCTCCACTGTTTTGGTCGGATTTAGCGTCGGCACATTACGCCAAAACAACCCTTAATTGGCTCATGGAAAAAGGTATAGATTTCGTTTAGAAAGGCAACAATCCATCAAATTGCCCTCAGCTTCGGTCCATCGAACGCTATTGAGCGATTGTAAAGAGGGTCCTAAAAAAGACTGGTAAAGCAGCTGAAAATATGCAGGAGTTCAAAAAAAGGTGGGCTAAGGCGGCCAAAAAATGTGATGAAACTCTTGTCCGGAACCTGATGTAAATTGTTCGATCACAAATTCGCAAATTTGTGAAAGAATAATATTCATTTCATCCGGTCTTCACAATGTTCAAATTCAATCCCGCACAGATAAAAATCATCCATTGGTTTAAAAAAAAAAACATTTTTTTTGTATGATTTTAAAACCGTATTTTCGAAACAGTCCTTGGACCTCCGTGTTTATTTTGTCACCTTCTGGAATGAGCGCCGAGCTCAATTTTTTGGCATACGAAAGCCACCAATCCAAACACCATAAAGCTAGCAGGATGCTTGGTCAGATACACGTTTTTATGCTTGTCGGCCATGTCTTTTACCGGGAGAGAACTAATATAGCGATCGGTTCTGGAATTTGATACGGATCGATGGTAAACATTCTCTTGTCGATGAACAGAATCAACGCATTTTTTCGCTTGAGGAAGATTTTCTTACATCGTTCGACTCGTAGCTCCCGGATCATGTGAGTTTTTTTTTCGTGCCCTCAACTTCGTCCCGTAAGCTTCCTTTACGATCTTGCGCACCATAAAGTCGCTGATCTCGTGTTCCTTCGCTATTTTACTCATTGAACGTACTGGATTCACCTGAATCTTTCTTTTGATGGCAGCGATAAGCCTCAAAATCCGAGCTGATCTCGGACAACCTGTGGCCACCTTCACGAGCGGTCCTTTCCTTTCTCGATCTAAGATCCTTTTCACGGTCCACCGGACACTCTCACGGCGATTGAAATGTCTTTTTGTGACATTTGCGTGTCGGACAAATCACGAGTATACTGCCACTTCTTCATAGTGCAGCTGTTAAACTAAGGAAATAGGCTTCTCTTACTCTCAGCCTACTATGAATTGAATTATAGCTTACGTGCATGCATAGAAAACGAAGGCATTGTATAAACAGGTGAAACGGGAAGCTTATTTGTACGATGGTGCAAACATTTTCACGCATACGGTACTAAACATGAAATCAATGCAGTGATAATTCTCGGTTTCCTTAACTTTTTAACCGCTCATTTTAATGGTTAACCTGAACAGAGTATCTTCCAAGATCTTCGTCAAATGATCTCAAACCGAGTAATGCAGCCTAGATATTCAGAAAATAAAGGGTGTCCACGATGAACTTACCACACACAAAATTGATTCGCAAAATTCGAGTTTTCATCCGATTGCCATCAAATTTTCAGGGATTGAGAAATAACTATTAAACTTCATTTTACCATTTTACTCGTATTTTATTTACAGTCCATACGCAAATGCCCGCACCTTGGCCTTAACCCCGGCCATAAGATTCTGCCAACCTGTGAATCAACCGTTTGCATGTAAACCCATACCTTCTTCAGTTCCTCGACTGTCTTCACTACCTTAGGTCGTTTAAGAAGGTGCTGCTTCATAATCGCCCAGTACTTCTCGATGGGGCGGAGCTCCGGAGTGTTGGGAGGGTTGAAAATTTTCGGCACGAAATTGACCTTATTGTCCGCATACCACTTCAGCACGTCCTTGGAGTAGTGGCATGAGGCCAAATCCGGCCAGAAGATTGTTGGGACGTTGTGGGCCTTCAGGAGAGGAAGCAGCCGCTTCTGGAGGCACTCTTTTATGTACACCTGTCCGTTCATCGTGTCCTGGGTCACGAAAGGTGCACTCCGCTTCCCGCACGTGCAGATGGCTTGCCAAACCAGGAATTTCTTCGCAAATTTGGACATCTTCTGAGTGCGGACATGCTCCGGAACGCTGAACTTATCCTTGGCCGTGAAAAACAGGTTGCCGGGGATCTGTTTGAAGTCGGCCTTCACATATGTTTCGTCGTCCATGATGCAGCATTCCACTTTCGTCAGCATGTTGAGGTACAACTTCCTGGCACGGGTTTTGGCGGACTTGTTCTGCTTCTCGTCGTGATTAGGAGCCTTTTGTACCTTGAACGTTCGAAGCCCAGCCCAGGCTTAGGTGCAGCTTCTTAGCCACATCCCGAACGGAGGCGTTCGGATTTCGGTTGAAGGTCCCAACTACGCGGTTGTGATTTTTGGTGTTGTACGGAATACTTTTTCCTTCACTTCTGGGCTTCCGATCGGTAGTCAACCGTTCCTCAAACCGCTTAATCACTCGTGACACCGTGGAATTCGCGATTCCCAACGTTTTAGCGATGGAACGATGCGAGAGATCCTTGTTCTCGTGATGAATGCGCAAGATTTTATCACGCACTAGCTGTTCTTTCGACTCCATTTCCGCGAGTTTTGATCACAGGACTTTAAAACTTGCAGGATGTAAATAATGCACTATGAACTAAATCCACCCAAATTTTCATTAAATTCTACCCAACGGTTAAAAAGTTAGAGCAATTTCATAGTGTGGCAATTTCATCGTGGACACCCTTTACATACATTAACATTATTGATTTATCATGAAAACCGTAGACCCAATGTTAGGGACTTATTTTTTTTCTTTGTTCTTAACTATGGCCTGTTGTATTAAAAGCGTTTAAAAATTGTTGGTATTGGTAAAATATTCAATCGAATCGTATGCAGTATGCAGTTATTTACTTTTCAAATAGCTTATTTGAACATTATCCTGAGCAACAACATCTGTGTAGAATGAATTATAATGTTTTCATTATCGATTGACTCATGATCATATGTGAAAATCATTTAAGTCTTTCAAAGCAGTATTATTATGATTTGTTATGTGAAATTTTGTGCCAGTGAATAGAATACAACTGATATTGCCTGAAACCATAATAGAAAAACCGAAGACTGCAATCAATAATGAATCTAGCGGATGAGACGAGGTTGCATCCATGAATAGAACCAATTTACTGCTTATAGACCGACATTACATCATAACATACATCATTAGAAAGTTTCTGCTTTAAAAAAAGAAGTTGCGTAACATTTTGTGATGCATATTATCAAACGCCTTATTAAACTTATCTAAGTAAGTGTAGACCTTCTTGAATATCATTCGCAGGTCAAATAATGAATGAGTTCTAATAAAAAAAAGTAAACGATCACTGCATATTAGGCTGAGTCAAGGAACATAAACCTTACTGATTCACTGTGATTTTTTTATTTTCCATAGGAATTTTCTTTTTTTTTTTAATCATTTTCATTTAGGTCTAAAAATTAAATGACTTCGCATACTACGGAAGCAATACTATGTTTTCCACATCGTGTTATGGACAACACAAGTAGGTACGAGCTTTTATTTCTTTCTATTTTGCGGTCTACCAACTTGTGGAGGTAGAAAGTACCCAAGTCGACTGTTTCGATTGCAACCGGCAATAAGCTGATCGGTTTTGACAGCCGGCTTGTATACAGTTGTTGCACTTGTAAGTTAAACAATTATTGCTTTGTCACCGCAAGTGGCGAGGTCAGAAAAAATAATGTTTTGTGTAGTTACACAACGAACCATGCATGTAGAGCACCGCGTGCAGCTATGCATAATGCAAAATATGTGTTTTTGCAATATTGTGATTGATTGTTTGATATCGAACAAGACTTGATAATGACATTCAAAATTAGTACAAGTTGGGAGAAATGGAAAATTTTGTGTTCCTTTCTTGGCGTAGCAAAGCATATAAAAAGCATAATAAATATCGTGGGTGAGGAGTTACCGAGGTATGCATATCCACTTTCATGAAATGTTTCGTCAAGAGCATTTAATGTCGTAGATCCGCGTTTCTCTGAACTGCAGGAAACGTCCTTGCAACTGTTGGAAACTATTATAATTGCCTTAAAGTCTATTGCCGATAGAGCTGAGCACCTAAAAAACGTTTAGGGATATTTAAGAGATTAAGAGTGGAACGGTCAAAAATTGGTCAAACATGATTAAGTGCAGTGTAATTAACTAGTTTATTATATAAATGATCAATCTTTATTTCTTTTTGAAGTTCGTCGTCTACAAAACACAGGAAAATTATTTTATTAAGGTTCCGATTTTCCAAATGCGAACTGTCGGGCTTTATGTTTTACACCTTCCATCAAGTTTTCTACCGCTGTTGTATCCACCTTATTTGTTGCCGTCACGAATGGATTACTTTTCATAGAAACTCTCAGAATGTAAACAACACATTCAAACTAAAATTACCCAAAGTTTCATACATTTTACCTTATATGCAAAAAAGTTGAAGCTATTTCCGTGTGTTGCAAATTAACGAAGACAACCTACTAAATATCGTTTGAAAGCTCATAGCTGGTTAGAGGTCTCTCTTTTGATACTTGGCCAATATTTCAATGCTATAGACTGTTCCAGAAATTATAAACACATCTAATGTTAACTACACTGAGGGAACCAATCGAGAGGAATTCATAGGATTATCATGAGAAATTTAAACAAGATGTAGCTCCTAAAGTATTCCTGAAAAGGTTTAATGGAAATATCAACAGATTTTTCAAATGGGTGATATCATAATGAAAACAGTTTACATTTTGAAGTAAAAAAACACGATGTGAACTGAAAAATATGGAAGTAGTTTACAGTAGAGGATAAGAAGATCGGAACAAAATTCACAAGAACATCCTGAGGCAATTTGAGGTAAATGTAGAAAAAAAATCACTAAACAGTTTTGTTTATAGAGATCTAAACAGAATGAGCACCAACACGGGTAAGCAAAAGTGGGAAAAAGATGGATGTTTAAAAACAAGCATGTGTGAAATCTGGTAAAAGTTGAAATAATAATAATTAGGAGATGCTTACCTAAATTCCGGTTTTGTTTAAAACCGGATTTTGTACAGTGTGCTGATTCAATATTACATGGGATTGTATTGTTTCATACTTAGCATTCTGTACCAAAGCATCTTGTTAGGGTACAGAGCAATCATGGTAAGAATTCTTAACGAATTTTGCCGAGGATTATAAGCGGATCTTACTCAAGTAGTTCTAGCATTTTTATATGGAACAAGATGTACTCAGCATTCATAGCATTTTTTAATCAATATTTCGAACAAATTTCATTTCTGATTCGGACTGAATGAAGTTTAGTATTTACAGACTCAGACTATGAGCTGATCTTACTTGGTGTATTTAGTTGGTTTTTGCCAACACTTTTAGGTGATCATTTGCAGTGGTTTGGGTCAATATCTATCAAGATGATGTGCCAATTTTACGTGCGATTTCTCTTAAATAACTCTGGTGTTTATTTTTGAATCTTTACGTGATAAGTGTTTCTCTGGACTCTAATTTGATCGTACTCGATTGAAATTTATTGCATTTTGTTCAGGGATTGTTTAGATAGAATGATGTTTAGAATTCCGAGTAATTCTATGGTTGTCAAATCAATTTAAAATATGGATTGATATCACAAATTATCATAGGTCTCCATTACTTACGGGAAAGGGTAAATGCACCCTTCTTTTTGCGGAAATGCTCCTTAAACTTTGGAAAAACGCTCCTTAGATGCAATCAGAGGTGTTGACCTTCTGGTTAGCGCTTGCCGGATGTTTTGACGGGTCTTAAGTTTCTTCAAGATTGTATAGCGGAGCTTCGCTCCGCAATTTTTGAGGTAGTTTTGACGGGTCTCAAGTTTTAACAAGATTTTTATAATTTTTTAAAAGATTCCAAGAAAGTTTTGAGGAATTTCATAGGAAAGAGTCCTTAGGGAAGTCTTATGAAATCCAAGAAAAAAACCGAAGAAAGTAAACAGTAATCACAAGAAGAAGAGATCACAGACAGTTATTTAGCCAGTCTCCAACAAGATCTGAAGGAAGTGTATAAAATGATCGAAATGGACTGCCAATAAAGGGAAGTTCTAGACATAAGATGGCTGGAGGAAGCCCACTAGAAAGTTCATCGGAAGGTAACAGAAATATACATCATAAACTCAAGGTTGTTGAAGACAAATAGGGAAAGGAGGGAAATTTCATACTATTCCCAGAACTTTCCTTAGGATTTAGCTTCTGCAGGAATTTAAGTGCGCCTTTTTCCGTATCCTCGTCGGTCAATCAAATGGATTCAAACACATAGCGTTAAGCTCTACTTCGGCAATATTTGTGTGGCACATTACGTGTTCTAAAAATCAAGTAATTTTATATTGAATACGGCTGAGTTATAGCCAAGACTGACAGAAATAGGTCCACTGACGAAGTAAGTGGCGAACCAGCCCAGGAGGCTGAAAGCCACTATAAAAAAGAATAAAAAAAAAAAAAAAAAAAACTGACGAAGTAGATTTCTACCCTATAAAACTTGGCTATAAGCTGTCTAATACACGCATGAGTTGTTTTTTGAATAAGAAGTCACATTTGTGCACTTTTAGGAGCACATTCGCTTGGCACACAGCACACTGGCTGAGGGGAAGTACCGTCGTACCAAAAAGCGTTCAAGTAATGACAAAACACACTAAAAAAGGCGTTTCGACCTGAAAGAGCTCAATTGAGCCCTGCGCCGTGGTGTCGGAAGACAGCTGGTTCCGACGATATTGGCTATCCTCTCCTGAGGAAACTGCCACTTCTCGGTCGGTCGGCTCTTTAAATGAAGTATGGCAATGAAGTTGGTCATTCCTATTCCCAAACTCGGGAAAGTATAAGATCATAACGGATGGCTACATGGGGAAAACATTCGGACGGATGATTAACCGTCGCCTGTCAACCGAGCTAGAGAGGTATGAGTGGATCCACCCCCAGCAACACGCATTTCGATGCAGCTATGGGTCGAAGACGCTCCGAGCTCGATCATTTATTGGACAAGGCCAAGAGGACTTAAATGTTGATGTAGTGTCTTTCGATTTGTCCAAGGCATATGATATGACATGGAGGCTTCGTATCTTGATACTCTCAAGAAATGGAATATCCAAGGGTGCACGGTGACCTACGTGCGAAACTTCCTACATTATAGCGAATTCGTTTTTGATTCAGTTCCAACCTGGATCGGGTATCAAGATTGGGTCGGCTTGTTGTGTGTTAAACTTCGGTGTGTTTGTCTTTACTCGCATCGGGTTGAGATTTGCACTGACAATTTTTTCGAGTATCGCAGCTTGGAACTGCAGACCTAGGTTCAGAAACGAATTCGCTATATGGATGTGAACAGCGATTAGGTGCAGGGTCGAAACCTTGATCTTGCACACGCCCAAATCGGTATACCTTCGTTGACGGCAAGGCCATCCCCGTGTTGCCAGTAGTGAGCGCTGTTCGACTCTTGAAGCAGCGTGTGACCCCATGCCCGTTGAAGTCTGGTGGGACAAGGGTTTGGTTCGCTTTCGTCTCCTGTAGTGCCACGACGCAAGGCTGGAGATCGGCGATGAAGAGTTTCAATTCACTGATATTGGCACGAGTACTTTGAGAATAAGAATCTGTCGCAACGTGCCATCGAAAAAAAAAAGTTGGGAATCATGAATTCCACGGTATCTGGCATCATTAGACGATTCGAAGTACGTCTGACTGTTGATCGGAGGTGAGAGATCAAACAAAAAAAAAGCAGTTAGGTCAACGAGAACGATCACAACCGCATGGTTGGGGCCTTTAAACGGAAATCAAACGCCTCAGTTCGAGATGTGGCTAAATAGTTGCGTATGAGAGATGACGAGATATGACGAGAAACAGAATACGGTAGCAAAAAACCGTGTCCGGAAGTTGTACGACCAGAAGTTAACGAAACCACACTGCTGCATAGGGATGACGAGACATGTGTGAAGGCGGACTCCAACCAGATTCCAGGAAACCTGTATGTGACTGCCAAGCATAAGTGTGATGTGCCTGAGAACCTTCGGACACAGAGGAGGTTGAAGTTCTTAATTTGGCAAGCGATTTGTACTTGCGAAAAGCGGAGAACACCTTTCGTTACCGCAAACACCATGAATCGACAGGTGTATTTGGCAGAGTATCTCCAAAACCGGCTTCTCCCTCTCCTGAAGGCTAACGATGGTCCGATCTTCTGGCCGGATTTGGCATCATGCCACTACACGAAGGACGTGCTAGAGTGGTATAAGGCGAATGCCGAAAGATCTGAACTCTTTAAACACTCCGAAACACCGCCCAATAGAAAAAAATACTGGGTCATTATTGTTTAGTTTTACTCCCTGAAAATTTGATGATAATCGGATAAAAACTCGATGTTGATGTTGATCGGATAAATGTTGATGTTGATTAGTTAATTATTCTGAATGATAATCTCACCGTATTTAGAATAACCCTCCAATATCGCGTTATGGATATTTGACTGTCGATGAAATATCTGCAGCCTCTTTTATCAACTAGTGTTCTTGGAATGCCGTCTCTTCCATATGTCAAGAGCACGAGTACTTTTCTTGAACAGTTTTGCATTCAGAATTCTCGCTCAACTATTCAATAGGAACAATGCACATTGAGCAATCTCGATTTTCTCCCACTTTCTCCCACGCCAATGCAAGAGTCACAAACCTATTCGCTGGCGTTTTCATCCGTTCATAACATTCCAGCGAGAATGTTGATGAAGTGAAACAATCCACCTGCATTGGTCATTATGAATAGTTAAGTGATAATATATCCGGAGAACACTTCAGTTGCAGATAAATTAACAAAAAAAGAAGCATCACAATAAGCTCGGACAGATTTTTTTCCCGCTCATCAATGGGTAGTTGATTTTATACAGATACTTGAATCATTACTCAGAACACTTGCAGCAGTTGCGAGTTGCGGGAGTTGAAGTGTTTGTTCCCTAATCATTGCTTTGTTGGTGGTATCATTAATCTGATGTGATAATCGTAAGTCCGCCCGTCTTACACTATCTTCACGAGATAATCATTCTACCATCATGTACAGATAGCATCGACCCTGATTTGTATTCATATTGCACCTAACCGTCTGATTTTCCATTGTTAAATCATATTGAACCCTCCGCAGTTCACTCGGTAAAGGCACAGCGATGAAGCAATACTGAGTTCGATGCTCGGTTTTAATAGTATGCTAGAGTATACTCAGACATTTACTGCTACGAAAATGGTACTGAAAGCTCGAAATAACACCAAGTTGAGAGCAGGCTCCAATTCTCAAGGGGGACGTAGTATAGCCGATGAAGAATTACAATCAGGTGGGAATCACTAACTACCGGTATGGTTATCACCCACATAAGCATCTTCATTAATGTTCTTGACCGCTGGAACAAAAGTCCCCTTCCTTTCAGACAGTCAATGGTCGTGGTCGGCAATGTTCAGTGAATTATTCTGTTACAATCTGTCATATCTAAGTAATTGAACTGATGATGTTACGATTGTTTTTCGGAGCGTGCTTCCCGTATGGGTAAGAATTCTATTCCGCATCATCAGGTGTTCCCTTCATCCATGTTGCTTATCAGTGGAACCCCCTTTGATGTAAACACAAATTTTGCTTTGTTTTTCATTGATTTACAGCCCGGTTTCTGCACGAAACTCGGCGACCATGCATGATTCCAGATTTTTGATGATTGCCGTTCATAAACGGGAATTGTGGCTGTTGTCTACATTGTTGGATTGACATAAGGCTGGGCGGCATAGCTCAAATGATGAATTTTGCAGACTAACAATTTAGGGATTGAAACGAGTTTCCGAATCACCAAGCCACCCGCCAGCCGTTACGATTCCAGCCAGCAGTCAGTGAGGAATGAGAGGTACCTAATTTGAAGCAGGTACTTCTCGCCGATAACCGGTAGATAAACATGAGGGGCAGTAAAAAGAATGCAACCGCACTTGGTTGGCTCTTTCGCGGAGAGTCTTGATTACTACAACAATGACGATGATGGCGACTAATGATGGTAAACGATACAGGTGATAGAGCCCGTCCGAATTGATTTATATGAATGTCAGGGCGCGCTATTCTGCTTCTCCGGGGCATTTGTAAACGAGACGCCGCGAGCGCTGGACACGCGTGATTGACAAGTGGGACTCACCGTTGTAGAGCGGGTCGCTGAAATTCTAGCGGCGAGGTTTAGTGTAAAGACGCGGGCTTAGTGCGGATAGTTGTTTGCAGTTGTTCGGGGAAGTGAAAGTGAACTTGCGGTATAAAAAGTAAAGATGAAGGTGCTTGGACCTAGTGCTGCGCTGGCGGTCTTGCTGGCGGTGTTTGTGTGGGGTGCAAATGCAATATATGGTAATGAGTGGTTAGTTTTTAGGAGAACTATGCTGTATGCGTTTGTTGTGGTTGAGTAAAAATTGAAATAATCACTTAAACGCTTTTCCAAATCCGAATTGCCGGGCCTTACGCTTGACCCCTGCCATCAGATTTTGTACAGCCACCTTGTCCACCTTCTTCGCCGCAGAAAGCCAGTTTGCCTTGAACTGCTGCTCGTCCTTAGCAGTTTTTTTGGTCTTCTTTAGGTTCCGCTTGACAATAGCCCAGTATTTCTCAATTGGGCGGAGCTCTGGCGTGTTGGGAGGGTTCTTGTCCTTGGGAACCACCTGCACGTTGTTGGCGGCGTACCACTCCATGGCCTTTTTACCGTAATGGCAAGATGCCAAATCCGGCCAAAACAGTACGGAACAACCGTGTTTCTTCAGGAAAGGCAGCAGACGTTTATTCAAACACTCTTTCACGTAAATTTCTTGGTTGACGGTCCCGGGAGCTATGAAAATGCTGCTTTTCAAGCCACAGGTACAGATGGCTTGCCAAACCAGATATTTCTTTGCGAACTTTGACAGTTTCGTGTGCTTGAAAATATCTGCTACCTTTCCCCTTCCTTTTGCCGTATAAAACTCCTGTCCCGGAAGCTGCTTGTAGTCGGCTTTGACGTAGGTTTCGTCGTCCATAACCACGCAGTCAAACTTCGTCAGCATCGTCGTGTACAGCCTGTGTTTTCTACGTAAGATATGTTCCTTTTCAAGCAAAAAATATAGCGGCAATTGTAGTTATCGTAGTGAAAACTGATGAAAATCACATGTTTAGGGTGAAATGGGGCGAAATAAACTATTTTTCGACCTCTGCACAGCATGAAACCTGCACCATTCGATTATTGAGAGTTTTTCTCATAAGATATGTTCTTTTTCAAGCAAAAAATATAGCGGCAATTGTAGTTATCGCAGTACAAACTGAAAAAACACACTTTTAGGGTAAAATGAGGCGAAATAAACTATTTTTGTTTATTTACGACACTTGACACATTAGGGTGCATTCGTGTCGGAAAAGCGGAGTTTTTAGAAACAGAGTGGTTGTTGGATCATATTTTCTAATTTCTTCTTCTCTTCTTTATTAGTTTATTCTTCTTTCTCTTCTACACTTCATTTCATTTGTTCTTCTTCATCATAATTATCGGTGAATTCTTCTTCTCAGAGTTGTTTAAGCAGTCCAGTTTGGCGCAAGAATGCCAGCAGTTTCGTCGTATTACCCTCGCTATTATCCAGGGCATCTTGTAGGCTGGTAGGGCTAATGACGTTTTCTTCTCGCTCTGCCTCGTACTTTTGACAGTGGAGAATAAGGTGCCACACGTTAATTTTGGTTCCACAGCACTCGCAGATGGGCGGTGTGTTCTTTTTCAATAGAAAAAAAAATGTGTCAGCCGAGTTTGGCCAATCCTGAGGCGTTTTAGCGCACATTGGTCGGCTGCCACTGCTGGTCCTATCGGCGTCGTATCGCTTGTTTACTGCTCGCAGTGCATCTTCGCCCGGAAATTGTACTTTAACCTCGTTCGCTTGTCGATCAGCCTGGGTGTTCCCGTTGATCCCAGTATGTCCCGGAATCCAACAGAAGCGAACGAGTTTGTTACGCATAATATCTTCAACTTCTTGAATCCACGGGTGCTTCGACCTGCCTGATTCTAAGGCCAGCAGACAACTGACTGAATCCGTGAAAATAAGCATTTCGGCACTGATAATCGGTATCAAAACCGCTCTCTTTATGGCGTACACCTCTGCCGAGAAAACGCTGCACGCTTTCGGAAGGCTGAACAAATCTGCGAGGCCAGTCGTGTAAAATGCGGCTCCAACGGTGTCTTCACTTTTCGAACCATTGTTCGAATCTGGTCGCAAGTACCTGTTGGGCAAGCTGAATCCGTGAAAATAACCATTTTGGCACTGACAACCGGTATCGAAACCGCTCTCTTTAGTAGCGTACGATCGATCTGTCTCGTCAAATGGCCGACAGCGGGAAGTTCGGTTGCCGTCACTTCAAGTACACGGTCAGATGCTCATCGGATCAGTGGAAGGGTGATGTTGGTTCGTCTTTTAGCTAGAATCCAGATAGCCGTTCGTGGTACAGATTGAACTACAAGGAATTCAAAAGGGAGTGTTCCAGTTTCGACCATAAACGAAATGATTGGGCTGGTCACAAATGCTCCGGAAGCATAGCGTACTATTTTGTTGTACACTGGTGCTAGGGTCTGCAATGTCTACGGTCCTCCTCCTCACTAGTTCAACTCCGTACTGAACCCACCTGTCGCAGCGTTGCTCGGTTTCCACGCGGGAGTTTCGCTCCGATCATTTAAAGGATCCGCAGTCGTGAATTGCACGCTTTCTTTACCGCTTTGCAGTGCGACTTGAACGAACGTCAACGTTTGGTCCAGCGTGACTTCCAAGATTCTCAGACGGTTGGTCTCCGGGACGGGGGTTCGATCGATGGTGAGCTCTTGCGCCGGCTCTCTACGCGTATTTGGGCTGCAGAAAAATGTCTGCGACATCTGCGACATGCGGATATGGAAAACCCCACGCTTTTCGCCCATTTGTCCACAGCTTTGACAGCGGTTTTCGGTGCAAGCATTCCCCTTTGGATGTTATCTGCGTACAAAAGAACATCGATTTCGATGGGCAGCACACGGAAAATCGGCTGCTTCGCAACGAGGAATAGTGTCTCAGACAATACGGAACCTTGTGGCTCTCTATTCTCCAGCGGGTACTTACGAGACCTGTGTCCCCCTATGGAAACCTGAAACATGCGTTCTGCGAAGAAACTCTGCAGCATATTCAGCATCCGACCACGTACTCGCTAAGACTTTAGCGTTCGCAATATGTCGTGTCGCTAGGTGGTGTCTTACGACTTCGACAGTTTCAAAGACGCTATCAGGCAGTGCTCGTCGGTAGTAGGCAGCGACCTTTCAAGTTCGGCAAAGTACGTATCGGTGCCGCGTCCTGCACGAAAAGCTCGGTGATTAGTCATCGATTAATGATGGGCTCGAGGAGCTTCACCATGCAGCTGGTGAGTGATATTGGTCGGAAGGCATTCGGTCCGCTCGATGCGATGTCGATGCGATGTCGATGCGATGTCGATGCGATGTCGATGCGAGTATGTGAGCCCAAGTAACATTGCTAACACCATTACTTTATTAAGTTTTATTAATGTTTTATGAAAGCCACTTGAAATCAATTTGGTTTTATTATGGCACCAAGAGGTGCCAATAGGTTTCATATTTTAGTCAGGTTTATGAGAACCTACACAGCTTGTTTACAACGATCTTAAAACCTTGTTTCTCAAATTCCTATTACTCCTATCAAAGGTTTTATTTCAACTTTATGAACTCGTAAAATGCTGTATTGAAATGCCGTTTTAGGACTCATTGATATTATCTTATTATGGTCAGTTGAAAAAGCATTTTAAAACCATTTTGCCTCCAGTAAATGCATTAAACGGCAAATTGGCATTGAAGAAAGTCATCATAGGACCATATAGTTTTATAATAGTCATTGCGAAGAAAAAATGGCTTTATGGCAAAACTGTGATTTTTTTCCAATCGCCATATTGAAATATATAAATATATAATTGAAATGTGGAAAAATAAATGCATCAAATTTTCAATGGTATGCAAATAAACTGTAGATCGGAGACTTATTTCGGCATTTCTTTAGATAATCTCATCCAATTCCAAACACTTTTCAGGAAATTAATGATTAATTTATCGAATATATTTTTTTAAATTTGATTTATGTTGTTGTAAATTCGCATAATTTCCGAGGCGCATTAATTTTCGGCTCTTATCGCGCCATTATTCACCATAAAAATTAATGCGCATATAATTTGGAGCATAATACGCTATAGAAAACACAATTTGCTTTGAATATTTTGCCATCAAATAAAATTTCCCGCAACACTAGACCTCTTTTTTACTGCTAAATTGATCAGAAGAGCAGAGAACCGTACAAAGCAGAACAACCTCGATTTCACAGTGAAGTTTGACAGCTGTGGCCATTTGGCCGCATTCTGGTTTTCGTGGCATCCAATAGGTTTTATGAAGGTTCTCAAGTGGTCATAATATCTTTAACTAGAACATTTTCAAAATCTTTATGTTCTTATAAAAGTTTTATTAACTTGTTTTCACAACCGTCTATAGAGTGGTTCATTTTGTACAAATTTCGGCTTTAAAGAAGCATAGAGGAGGTGTTGGTAGACAAAACAGTTTTGATTGTAGTTTTATCAACAAAGCCGGGAGAAGTGTTATACGGCTGGAATAAAACTAAAATTGTTACTTGGGAGCCGTCGTTCAACACCACCAACTGTTTAGTCAAAGTCATCTCAGCGGTAAAATGGCCAAGCGAGTTCGATTTGTGGGATCCCCACGTGAGGTGGTGCGTGTTGAAGTCCCCCAGATGAAGCACCGGACCTTACAGCTGCTCGAACAACTCACCCAAGGCAGCCAAACAATGCGCAGAGCTCGGCGGATTATAAACAGACACTACAGTTACCAGGATCGGTGCATGGATGTGAACAGCGATTAGGTGCAGGGTGGTAACGATCTGCACACGCCCAAATGGTATGCCTTCGTTGACGGCAAGGCCATCCCCGTGTTGCCAGTAGTGAGCGCTGTTCGACTCTTGAAGCAGCGTGTATTGTATGCCGTTGAAGTCTGGTGGGACAAGGGTTTGGTTCGCTTTCGTCTCCTGTAGTGCCACGACGCAAGGCTGGAGATCGGCGATGAAGAGTTTCAATTCGCTGATATTGGCACGAGTACTTTGAGAATAAGAATCTGTCGCAACGTGCCATCGAAAAAAAAAGTTGGGAATCATGAATTCCACGGTATCTGGCATCATAAGACGATTCGAAGTACGTCTGACTGTTGATCGGAGGTGAAGATCAAACAAAAAAAAAGCAGTTAGGTCAACGAGAACGATCACAACCGCATGGTTGGGGCCTTTAAACGGAAATCAAACGCCTCAGTTCGAGATGTGGCTAAATAGTTGCGTATGAGAGATGACGAGATATGACGAGAAACAGAATACGGTAGCAAAAAACCGTGTCCGGAAGTTGTACGACCAGAAGTTAACGAAACCACACTGCTGCATAGGGATGACGAGACATGTGTGAAGGCGGACTCCAACCAGATTCCAGGAAACCTGTATGTGACTGCCAAGCATAAGTGTGATGTGCCTGAGAACCTTCGGACACAGAGGAGGTTGAAGTTCTTAATTTGGCAAGCGATTTGTACTTGCGAAAAGCGGAGAACACCTTTCGTTACCGCAAACACCATGAATCGACAGGTGTATTTGGCAGAGTATCTCCAAAACCGGCTTCTCCCTCTCCTGAAGGCTAACGATGGTCCGATCTTCTGGCCGGATTTGGCATCATGCCACTACACGAAGGACGTGCTAGAGTGGTATAAGGCGAATGCCGAAAGATCTGAACTCTTTAAACACTCCGAAACACCGCCCAATAGAAAAAAATACTGGGTCATTATTGTTTAGTTTTACTCCCTGAAAATTTGATGATAATCGGATAAAAACTCGATGTTGATGTTGATCGGATAAATGTTGATGTTGATTAGTTAATTATTCTGAATGATAATCTCACCGTATTTAGAATAACCCTCCAATATCGCGTTATGGATATTTGACTGTCGATGAAATATCTGCAGCCTCTTTTATCAACTAGTGTTCTTGGAATGCCGTCTCTTCCATATGTCAAGAGCACGAGTACTTTTCTTGAACAGTTTTGCATTCAGAATTCTCGCTCAACTATTCAATAGGAACAATGCACATTGAGCAATCTCGATTTTCTCCCACTTTCTCCCACGCCAATGCAAGAGTCACAAACCTATTCGCTGGCGTTTTCATCCGTTCATAACATTCCAGCGAGAATGTTGATGAAGTGAAACAATCCACCTGCATTGGTCATTATGAATAGTTAAGTGATAATATATCCGGAGAACACTTCAGTTGCAGATAAATTAACAAAAAAAGAAGCATCACAATAAGCTCGGACAGATTTTTTTCCCGCTCATCAATGGGTAGTTGATTTTATACAGATACTTGAATCATTACTCAGAACACTTGCAGCAGTTGCGAGTTGCGGGAGTTGAAGTGTTTGTTCCCTAATCATTGCTTTGTTGGTGGTATCATTAATCTGATGTGATAATCGTAAGTCCGCCCGTCTTACACTATCTTCACGAGATAATCATTCTACCATCATGTACAGATAGCATCGACCCTGATTTGTATTCATATTGCACCTAACCGTCTGATTTTCCATTGTTAAATCATATTGAACCCTCCGCAGTTCACTCGGTAAAGGCACAGCGATGAAGCAATACTGAGTTCGATGCTCGGTTTTAATAGTATGCTAGAGTATACTCAGACATTTACTGCTACGAAAATGGTACTGAAAGCTCGAAATAACACCAAGTTGAGAGCAGGCTCCAATTCTCAAGGGGGACGTAGTATAGCCGATGAAGAATTACAATCAGGTGGGAATCACTAACTACCGGTATGGTTATCACCCACATAAGCATCTTCATTAATGTTCTTGACCGCTGGAACAAAAGTCCCCTTCCTTTCAGACAGTCAATGGTCGTGGTCGGCAATGTTCAGTGAATTATTCTGTTACAATCTGTCATATCTAAGTAATTGAACTGATGATGTTACGATTGTTTTCGGAGCGTGCTTCCCGTATGGGTAAGAATTCTATTCCGCATCATCAGGTGTTCCCTTCATCCATGTTGCTTATCAGTGGAACCCCCTTTGATGTAAACACAAATTTTGCTTTGTTTTTCATTGATTTACAGCCCGGTTTCTGCACGAAACTCGGCGACCATGCATGATTCCAGATTTTTGATGATTGCCGTTCATAAACGGGAATTGTGGCTGTTGTCTACATTGTTGGATTGACATAAGGCTGGGCGGCATAGCTCAAATGATGAATTTTGCAGACTAACAATTTAGGGATTGAAACGAGTTTCCGAATCACCAAGCCACCCGCCAGCCGTTACGATTCCAGCCAGCAGTCAGTGAGGAATGAGAGGTACCTAATTTGAAGCAGGTACTTCTCGCCGATAACCGGTAGATAAACATGAGGGGCAGTAAAAAGAATGCAACCGCACTTGGTTGGCTCTTTCGCGGAGAGTCTTGATTACTACAACAATGACGATGATGGCGACTAATGATGGTAAACGATACAGGTGATAGAGCCCGTCCGAATTGATTTATATGAATGTCAGGGCGCGCTATTCTGCTTCTCCGGGGCATTTGTAAACGAGACGCCGCGAGCGCTGGACACGCGTGATTGACAAGTGGGACTCACCGTTGTAGAGCGGGTCGCTGAAATTCTAGCGGCGAGGTTTAGTGTAAAGACGCGGGCTTAGTGCGGATAGTTGTTTGCAGTTGTTCGGGGAAGTGAAAGTGAACTTGCGGTATAAAAAGTAAAGATGAAGGTGCTTGGACCTAGTGCTGCGCTGGCGGTCTTGCTGGCGGTGTTTGTGTGGGGTGCAAATGCAATATATGGTAATGAGTGGTTAGTTTTTAGGAGAACTATGCTGTATGCGTTTGTTGTGGTTGAGTAAAAATTGAAATAATCACTTAAACGCGTTGATATTATTTAAACCTAAAGAGTGAGATTAAAGTGTTTTATGGGCAGCAAAAGAAGAGCAGAAAAGAAAGTGCCGATTGGTGCTTATGCTTTCATAGAATGCTTCGGGGCCCCTCCCATTATAGGAGAGATAAAAGAAGAAGATTGTTTAATGAAGAAGTTTTGTTTAATTGATTTAATGATACATATGTTTTCTATGTTGAAAGAATATAATGACATTATCAAGAAAATGCATTACCTTGTTGTTACGAATGGAACATTATCACTTATTCATGAGAAAACGTGTAGGTTTATTGTATTCAGTTTATTAACAAATTGGTTTCAGAAGAATCATACTTATTTGTATTAATTTCAACGTTTATAACAGTTCTGATCATGCAATAGAAACTCAAGAATAAATAGTTTTTATCAACTTTCCCTAAACATTGTGAATAGATGGGATATCGGTAAAAGCTTTGTTCTCATGAAATTTAAGCTAAACCAATTTTGTTTAAATTTTTTTATCTTAATAGCAAGTGTTCTTTTGTTTCAATTATTTATTTAAAGCCCAATCACCAGATACGTGGCCGATAGTTCATGTTCACAATAAATTGTATGAGCAAAATATTGAATATATACATTGTTGCAATTCATTTCTTAAGCGTTGTTTTCAAAGCTTTTTAGATTTATGCTTAATTATAATAAATAATTGAGTTACTGCTTTATTGATTCTTCTAGAAAACTGAAAACTGAAGAGTTGATTTTTATGCTGCATTGCTAAGAGTGAGTGTAAGGTGTTCCGACCATCGTTTGAGAATGCAAAAAAAAAGCAAACAGTGTAAACAGTGAAGGGATCTTGAACAAGTGATTTGCAAATGAGATAGAATGTTCTCGAGCAAAGGATTATACCAAATTGATAACAAATTCTTATACCAGGTTATCATTTTTTGATCACTGAATATGTTATCATTGAGACTGAATAAACAGCCAAAATAACAGAATGAAAATACTCGTTGAATATCATAATAATAGCTAATTTTGTTATCACTACGAACATCTTGATAACAAATCCTGTATTTTAAGCAAATGATTAAAAAAGTTTCAAATTATGTTATCAATTTGAAATCAAGTTCTCACGCTTATAACTTAAATAAAACTTTGATGAAAATCATGATACTCTGTTCAAAGATGCTGGTAATATTCATAGTTATGCATTCAACTAATAACATTCGTAAACAAATGTATGTTGAAAATGATAACATATGATAACAAAATTAGTCAATGGTCAATGGTCAATGATGTTTCTGTACATCAATATGTAAAGGTTAACGACATACATCGAATTCAGCCAAGTACTTTTTATATTTCTAAAACCAGAATAGTTAGTTTTAGCTCCCGTAACGGATGTTGTGCAGTGCGGGAAATTCCTTTAATCACACATACATTTTTTGACCATTTGCTTCAATTTGAAGCTATTTGCAAACCATGAATACGTGTATGTGTACGTGTATGTATGTGTGTGTGTGAGGACAATATAGACATGTAATTTGTTTTGGTGGCATTTTTATGCGTTAATCAGTGATTGGTGTTGTATTTGCATGGCGGTTGAAACTCATGTTTTAGTTTTCAACGTGGTTATCATTGTTTTTGTTCAAAAATACTTCTTGCTCTCCACGTATTATTTCGCGAATATGTTGTTTTGAATTGTTATAAAATGTATTGAAAATAACTACTTCAATTTACCTCAAATGTCAAGTCATTGAACCACACTATCATAATATTCACTGGTCTTTATATCGAAACAAATATGTTTTAGATCTCTTTTAATATAGATATGGTATGTGCTTTATTTATTTCTTTATTATTTATTTTGTGTGTATTTGTTATTATTTTTTGTGTATTTATTTATTAGTTATATTGTGTAACTGGCGGCCGGTACCACCACACTCTGTGGGTGGGTGGTCCTTATCGTAAGGACTGTATCGTTAATTATGAGTACACCTAAAAATTGCTGTATATATATGGTTTATTTATTTTGCCACTCAAATTCATTTACATTGTTTATTGACCATCAAAAAAGCCCATTACATCATTTAATTTTTCGTAGATCTGGCCAGCTCTCGAACCTTCTTCTTGATGTTCCTCATGATGTTTTGCACAACCGTTCCGTCGATGGTTTGCTTACGTTTACCCAGTCTTTTTTGAATTTGATGATGTCATCTGCTCTTCTAGCCTTCTTCTGCAGCTTTCCTTTCATCAAAGCCCAAAATTTCTGCCGCAAAGTGAAGATTTGGTTCGTTGAAGAACGGCCTTCGATGAACCCAGCCTGATAACTTCCCACGGAGCCATTTCCTTGTGGCGACAGTCGCTAAAAGATGATTTGGGATAGCACTTTATAGGCGGCAGTAAGGCCGGTGATCGCACGATAATTTTCACAGTCCAGTTTGTCGCCCTTCTTGTAGATAGGGCATATAGCCCCATCCTTCTACTCCTCCGGCAGCTGTTCGATAACTCAAACTCTGACTATCAGTCGATAAATGCAATTGGCCAACATGTCCGGGCCCATCATGGTAGGTTCTGCTCCGATACTATCCCTTCCAACCGATTTGTTATTCTTCAGCTGATTGATGGCATCCTTCGCTTCACCTATCGTCCGGATTGGTACATCTCCGTTACTTGCTGCTTCGCCGACGGCACTTCCTTGGCTATTTTGGTCCTCTTCCTGTACTCCATTCAGATATTCATCGAAGTGCAGCATCCACTTTTCGGTCACCTCGCAATCGTTTGTCACTCTCATACTTAACCCGACAGATTTCAACTCGTGGCACAAAGCCTCTGGGGGATATGTTAAGTTTCAGGTAGAACTTTCGCGTTTCATGTCAGCGGTGCAGCTGTTCTAGCATCACACACTGCTCCTCCTTCGCTTCTGCCTGTACACTTTGACGGGTAGCTTGACGCAGCATAACTACCCGTGCTGCGTTCTTCTCTGCTGACACCTGATGACATTCCTCGTCTAACCACTAGTTCTGTCGGCTTCGTTCCACGTAACCTAAGATGTTCTCCGCTACACTGCTGATAACTATTTTCACGGCATCCCAACAGTCCTCGAGAGGGGTTTTGTCGAGGTCATCCTTTTCCGGCAGCGCAGTTTCGAGTGATTGTCCTTAGCCTGCGGCGACGTCATGTCATTGGGCGAGATTGTACCGTAGTGGGCGCCGGTACCGACAGTTGTTCACTACGGGGAGTTTTGAGCGCATCTTAACCATCACTACCCAGGTAACCGATAAGCATTAGCATACGCAGTAAATCAATCCTTAATTTGCATTTCAGATGCTTCAAGCATTATATTAGCATTATATCAGCATCTTGAATGGTATCTGTTGTAAAGTTGCATTTTAAATGCTATTTAAATGCTTGTAGCCTGTAATAAGCATTTCGAATGCAAAATAGCATTAATGAAGCATTATCATAGCATTGCAGTAAAGCAGCCGTATATTGGTCCAAAAATGGCATTTAAGGCGACTTAATTGCTTGATAGGCTGCCGTAAAGACGTTTTGGAACTGCTTATTGGTTACCTGGGTAGGTAGTGGTCCGCATCGATGTTGGCGCCTCGATAGGTTCTGACGTCGATGATGTATCTATCGAAACGTGGTCGATTTGTGATTCCGTTTGGTTTGGTGACTTAAAGGTGTACCGATTTGAGAGGCTGTGCTGGTAGAAGGTACTACGTACGGACATGTTTTTCAAAGCGGCGAAGTCGATAAGTCGAAGGCCGTTGTCGTTGGTCAGTTGGTATACGCTAAAATTTCCAATCACCTGTTTATATTGCTGCTTCTGGCCAACCAGAGCGTTGAAATCCCCACTGATGATCTAGATGTCATGGCTTCATGGTATCCATTGAAAAAAATAGAACAAATTTCGGATACCGATGAAAAAAGAACTACAATAGATAGTTCAATAAAACAAATATTCCTTAAATCTTACAATTGATAAGCCTGTTAAAAAAATGCTCCATCAAATAACTGAAACCTTAAAATTAAATTGAAAGATATATTGATAGATGGCATGTTCTGCAGCACTTTTGTGGCTTTGGCTATCAGCTGCTTCTAGCAGGCTCCGTTCACCGCAATCCCCAACAGAATATGACTTGGATGTTCATATCGCTGATCGCCAGCCACAGAAGACCGTTTTTCAGGAACTTGGTTTGTGGAAATATATTTGACATCAACGCTTACCTCCTTTATGTAGGACGTAAAGTACCCGGTTCCCTGCCAGTCGTTATCGTGCAGTGTAAAGTGGGTCTCGTCATCCGCGACGCCGTTTTTCTTCGAAACAATGTTTTCAAAAGCACTTTTAGCCGCTCCTTCTGGGTTCTTTTCTGCTGCTCAGACAAGGCCGGCCTCGACAGACGCATCCGCATAATACAGGGTGCGGCAGAAAATAATGCGAAAATTTGTTCTATTTCTTTCAAATCCCATTTTCAACTAATTCAAGCAATAATATCAACATTTTCGAGTGCAGTTATCTTTATAAAGTCCTTTTCAACAAATTTATTCAATGTGTCCTCCACTTTTAATAATAACATCCTCGAGCCGACGCCGGAAGCCACAGCATGCCTTTCGGACGTAGTCCTCCGACATTGACTGCCATGTGCGTGTTATGGTTGACTTCAGGGTTTTCACACTAGGGTGTGATGTTTTGCAGGCTCGTGCAGCAACATATGCCCAAATCGAATAATCCAACGGATTAAGGTCTGGACTGCTAGGGGGCCACAAATCCTTCGGCCAAAACTTCATGTTATCGGTCAACCATTGGTGGGTTCGATTGGACGTGTGACCCGGCGCTCCATCCTGCTGTAGGACAACGTTTTGGTCCTTGGAGAAGTTGGCCTTCACCCATCAATGAAAACAGGCGGCATTTTCAAACCGTTGGACCAAGCCAAACATCATGACACCAGCCGGATGTTTGGTTTGAAATGTGAATTTCACTCTTTCCGGAACGTTCTCCATTTTCTGCGGTGAAATGAACCGGTCCGTGCGGCTGTTGGCCACAGCATCGATGCTGAAAAACTTTTCGTCGGAGAACAGGATTATCATTTTTTTTCCTTCTTCAACAAGGAAAGCAATCTCTTGGAACGAGTCACTCGTAGTTCCTTGACGCGCTCCGTAATCAAGTGGCGTTTCACTCTGGCTCTGGAAGATGCATGCAGGTCTTCTTTGATGATTCTCAGCATGGATTTCTCCGAAATATTAGCTTCCTTTGCAAGTTTTCTTATGGAACGCACCGGGTTGCGAGCAATTTTTGCACGGATCGATTTGATCACGTTCGGCGTGCGTGCAAAGCGCGGACGTCCGCTTCCCGGCTTCCGCCGCTTAGGACCATCCTGCAGGGACTTTTTTATGCGGTAAACTGTTGCCAAATGGCACCCTACCACCTTGGCAATCTCTTTCGGCTTCTTCTGGGCGAGCAACAAACTGGTGATCACTTCTTTCGCGAATATTTTGACGAATTTGCAACAAAACAAATAGAATGTTTGGATGCAGCACTTGAAAGTTAACATACACAAATACACTTTCGACAGAAGTCACTAGCTACACAAATTAACCCAATACTCAAGTTTGAACATTTTCGCATTATTTTCTGCCGCACCCTGTAATATCCATCTTGCCCATGTAATTGTTCAACGTTTGGCCGGTTTCACCAACCTCTCGGCCAAATGCGCGGAATTATGAGGCCATCTTTCCTTCGGTCTCCCTCGTCGGCTTCTGCTGCACTTTATGGAGGATAGTGCTGTGCCAGAACCAGATTCTCCAGATTGGAGAGAATGCCGCATCGGCTACATCCGGTGGTTTAAAGTGCCTCACGATGGCCAACTTTTTCGCTCCGAATGGTGCTGGCAGTACTAACAAACCGTCGAGCGTAGCTGCTTGACACTGTATTTTTTCTGTTCATATTGGGGTGCTACACTTGGCGATGTATTGGTGAATTCGCTTAGTACAGTCCATTTTTTAGTGCATACGTCAGTCATTCAAACGTATCTTTTCGTAACTTGTCCGGGGGTAAGATTTGAACTTGTGACTGTGGTGTGAGAGCTATGGATGTTAACCACAACGCCAGGGTTGCCCGCATTAGTAGTAGGTATTTGGCCATACTTAAGTTAAATAATCATATTATGGCCCGAATCAATCGTCAATGCGGTTATTGTTTCGGGGATTTAGTCCTTTGCAGATGTTTTTCTTCATTGATGGGTTACTTCAAAGGGAGCTGATTGTGTTATTAGAGTCTTCAACAATTGTTACCTTGTGGTTAACTTATACTGGTCATTCCACACGAAGTGTCCACAGCGTATGTATTCGACATTCTCCAATTTGAACCAAACTTGTAGGATTTCGCCATTAACCCATATGTTAGAATCTCAGTTTTTGTGCCGATTGGACATACCTCGGCCCATAAAACCAACCCGCGTTTTAAGTTTTGAAAAATAATGCTTCTTTTCTATTGCTAACATCTACGAAACCATTCTATTTGAAAACGATTTGTTGGAAAAAATTTTTTGAAGAAAATTTGAAGAAGATTGTTTAAGGAATTCCGAAAAAAAATATTTCTTTGTGACAAAGTTGCCAAACATGCTTTTTCTGCACTTATGCACACTCTGCAATTGCTTTTGAAACAAAGTAGTCCTTATTTAAAGTTTAAAAACTATCGGCGAGATGCTTTTTTAAAGCCTGTTAAAATAATTAACAGAAAAAAAAATCCTTTTATGGTAGGCAGCGGAGCCAATAATGGTTTTGCTGCATTATAGAATAAAAATTACAAACAAATGAGTATTATTTCATTTTAAAATTTCCAATTTCATCGTGTTCCTCAGACTTTTATACATAGAAAACAAAAATCTTAAGGTAGTCTGAGCCGTTTCCGATATACAGCACTTTTAAATCAAATGAGCCCTTTTTATAATTTATTTGTCAGAATATTTTTTCATTTAAAAAAGAAAATTGGAATTCGATAAATTCCAACCATACCGTGTTCAACAGACTTTTTTTTTACATAGAACACATAAAAACATTCTGAGCCGTTGACTAGGTACAACATTTTAAGAGAGGACCCCACCATGGATATTCGTAAAAATGTTTTGTGTTGCATTTTCAAGAGGTATATGCCCGGAAATGTCATGTTAAAAGGATTTTTCAATAACTAGTAACTCATTTCAAAATAATTTGCTTCGATCAATGAAAAGCAACGCTGAACGAAACATTGATCGCATTTATCTCTATAACATACCACTCTTCTCAAGTAGTGGTCGCTGGATCCCGCGTTCTACACAATTGATTTGACCAGGCACGTGTTTAGTATTATTTGAAAATAGGACTAGGATATAGGATGGTATATAGTTATAATCAGATAGATCTCACCCATTACCGCCTCCTCAATGACACTATCTTGTTCACTCGTAATAATAGAAAATTTCGACGTTGATTCGTAATTTATTTCATACACTCGCGACAAAATAAGCGCAAAAATTATCGTTGATAAACCGCCCGTTCGACATGCAACCTGCATAACAAAATTCTGTACACCACGTGGTGAATGCGTCGCGTTGTCTTCGTTGTTGCTTCTGACCAGCAAATGGCCGTTTTCTACTACCAAGGGAAGGTCCATTAAGTATGTCACGCAGTTAGGGGGGGGGGGGTTTGGGAAAACGTGACGATCCATACAAAAAAATTTGAAGGTCCATACAAAAAACGTGACATGGGGGGGGGGGGGGGGAGTTATAAAAAGTCGCTTTTTGCGTGACGTACTTAATGGACGTTCCCCAATACTACCACTAATTCGACAAAGATTTTTCATTAGGGCCTAACTGACAAACGTAAACAATGGCTTCTTCCGTAAATTTCTCGTGGCACAAAGGCTACCCATGTAAGTCTCCAATTCTATCGGATAAGGGACCCTAGCAAAGGAAAATAACAAGCTGATATCATATTCTAGGGTTTTTTTTTCATTAGGGCGAATCTACAATTGAGAGACTCTCTCCGGGCTCGCTCTCTTTCATTCATAAATCAATCACCTTTACGTTTTTCATTCTACTATTTGTAGAGTATGCTAGCCAGCACTGTTGTGTTTCGATCTGTACTAAAGAATGCCTCGAAAGTTCTATAATGGCGCTGTAACATATAAGTAACAAGTTCTACTATCCCAGATATCGTTTTGATTTCCGCTGTTATCGCATAACAAATTTAGTTATCACCATTGGCAAATTTTGTTATCATATGTTATCATTTTCAACAAACAGTTTTTTACGAACTTTATTAGTTGAATGCAAAACTATGAATATTCCCAGCATATTTGAACATGAAATTATGCTTTTAAACAAAAAAAAAATTCAGTTACTACCGTGAGAATCTGATTTCAAATTGATAACATAATTTGAAATCATTTCATATAATTTGGTCACAAAACAGGATTTGTTATCAAGATGTTCGCAGTGATAACAAAATAAGCTAGTATTATGATATTCAACGAGTATTTTTTTGTTATTCATTCTGTTATTTTGGCTGTTTATTCAGCCTCAATGATAACATATTCAGTGATCAAAAAATGATAACCTGGTATTAGAACTTGTTATCGATTTGGTATACTCCTTTTTTCGGGGAACTCTTCCTTTTCGAAATGACCGTGGTGGATTGATTAGGCGAGTTTTCAATGACGAGAAATTCGCGGAAAAAGCCATTGTCTACGTTTGTCAGTTAAGCCCTAATGAAAAATCTTTGTCGAATTAACAAATCTATGCTGATGTTACTCTTCTTCCGGGTGCGGGGGCGAAGCACAAAAATAAAAAATAAAACGGGGAAATAACTACTACCGACTATCACACATTTCGGGAGGGATTCTATTGTATTCACTATTTCTTACACAAAGCACGCGGAGGTTTTATGATTTCACTGATAGTATAAGTTAAATTGCGAGTTATTGTTTGCTTTTTTTTTTCGCGAAAACGGCGGAGCAAAAACAAAACACGCCAGTTTCAAAGCATGGCCTGCTGCGATTTACATCTTAGAAATTGTCACTAAATTGTACATAAAATATTCATAAGGCCATATTCAAATGATTCAGTTTATTCTGACGTGGTATTCACGAAAAGTAGGTACAACAGGTTCATTGAAACCGCTTTCAAGTATTTGTCAAGTTCTAGATTGAAGTACCAACTATAGATATTCAATATTTAGCTGTTATGCATGTTCAAATAGTTCTTGCTCTAAGGTCCACACTGTATGACAATAGCACTATTTACAGAACAAGGCCCAGTCAACAGCAGCTATTGAGGAAATCCCACTTTACTGGGAAATCACGTGCAAAAGTGGAGTTCTTTTATTTACTCATAACAAACCGGCCGATATCAGTCATTGAATCTGATTGGTGACGTCAGTCATTTAGTCTACATGTTCCAATAAATACCTTAGCAATAAAAATAATTAGTTGCTTTTCATTTTCATTTTTAGTTCCCACATTATTCGATTTCCTCAACCCCAACCAAATGGAAAACGATTCCATTCTACTAGTCAACGATACGCTCCTCCCGGACTGGGATAGCAGAGCCAGCATAGAATTTGTCCCAGGTGCCAATGAATCTCTAGCTCCAATGGTGTGTGTCCTCACAACGTCAATGGACGATCTTCCACCGGATTTGTTCTCGAGTAAGCGAAAGGTTGTGATCATGAAAACAAATGAATAAATTTAATCTATTTGCGGAAGTTTAGAAAACGAACGACTCCAGGGAGCGGTTATTCTACATTTCATCGCAGCGATCTATTTCTTCACAATATTAGCTTACGTTTGCAGTCAGTATTTTTTGCCTTCGGTTGAGTATATTTGCGAAGATCTGAATCTTTCTGAGGTATGCAAATGTTCCGTCATTTTTCAGTTGATATCTTCAATATTGCGTTTTTGTTCTTTAAGGATGTAGCAGCCGCAACTTTTATGGCCACGGCCACTTCTATGCCGGAGTTTTTCACCAATACCATCAGCACTTTGGTGGTCGATTCAGACATGGGCTTAGGAACAATTTTGGGTTCTATGCTTTTCAATACATTGGGCGTCGCGGCGCTGGTTGGACTGCTAACAAAATCGGTTTGTATTAATTAATTTTGATTTTTGAATTTACCACTTGATTCATTATATCTTATTGACAGCACGTGAAACTAGACTGGTGGCCATTAACCAGAGACTCCATAATTGTCATCATAAGTACCAGTTCGTTGGTATCTTGTCTTTGGGACGAACGTGTCTATTGGTACGAATCGCTGGTCTTTGTTGTGCTCTACGTACTTTACTTTTTTGTGATGTTTCAAAACGACCGCATGAAGCGTCTTGCTGTTTCCTTAATCGAAGATCGTTGGAATCTTTGTCGAAGACTGGAGAAGAAGTCGTCTGATGAACCAATATCCGAGCACAAAAATCATCGAAAGTACTCGATAGCCGTATTGGGAGAAGCTATAAATACAAATTTTCAAATCCCTACCAGTGATAAGCAAGTTTCTCGAATCTCTTGTGACTCAAGTAACGAATCGGATCATTCCGATAACAGCAGAATGCAGCTACTGAAGATTTCGGAGAAATCGTGGATAGGTATTGCTTGGTGGTTGTATACGTGGCCTTTCCGAGTGGTCATAAGTTGGACGATTCCAGATCCACGTGCACACCGTAAACTGTATCCTTTGACGTTTCTTATGTGCATTGCCTGGATTGGTGGCACAGCGTACATGGTGTTCTGGATGATGTCCATCATTGGGAGTACGTTTGATGTTCCAGAAACGGTGATGGGCCTGACGTTCTTGGCCTTCGGAGGATGCATGCCTGAAGCAGTGTCGGCAATTACGGTCATCAGAAAAGGTAAGTTTATACCTTCTCAAGTATTCAGAATTTGTTGAAATTGTGATATTTTTTTTTAACAGGAAATGGTGCCATGGGTGTATCAAACTCGCTGGGAGCAAACTCTCTCGCAATCTTATTTTCACTAGGGTTGCCCTGGTTTATCCGCAACATGATGGAAGGGGGAGCTACTACTGGAGCCTACATTGAGATCAATTCCTATGGAATGCAATATTCAGTGCTGGCCTTGTTTCTTGCGATAGGCATTCTTTACGCGGTGTTGTATCTGGCAAAGTATACTCTTCGAAAGTTGGTGGGATTAGCTTTGGCAATTGCATACCTGGTGATAGTTACTTTTATGATTCTAGTCGAGTTAGATGTGTTTTTTCCTTCGAAAAATATATGTTAACTATTTATTGTTGCAAATCATTAGATGATATGGTGCATTATGATGACAATCCTGATATTTCGGAGCACTACAGGGTAATCATATATAAAATTTTGATTCAGCTTCTAGAATGAGCTATTGTTGACGAATAGAAGTAGGTCGAAATGAGTAACTGCAATCCTGGTTATGCATTTGAGGATGATCATTTTTATTTGAAAAACACTTGATGTCTTTCGTTTGAGTGTAACCATCATGTCAATAAAGCACTACTCGACATCCCATTGAAGAACATAAACCAACTTTAAGATCATATTGACTCTTATGTGACTCAACATTTAACCTTAAATAAATGAAAAAAAAAAAACTAACTGACATCAGAGTAGAATTGGGTTGACATTAGCATTCAATTATTTTGCTCTACAAGGCAATGTGCGCAAAACCACATGATAGGCTTTTCTTTCGCCGAGTACTGTACATGGTTACACCAAACCAAGTGGAGCGAGATCTAGGAACTGTAGGACACCCACACGAGGAACTGAAGATAAGCAGTCCTTGACAGAGTTTTTTCGATAAATATTGTGAAGCATGTGCAGTTCTAATGGTACGTTAAGTAAACATAAGTAAGTTAGTAAGTAAACAACTTAAATCTGACAGAAAATTATTCGATTTGCAAAGGTGCAAACATGTTCATAGAATTTTAGAGTCATCATTTGATTGAATCATCCTTCACCTAAATTTAATGAAGAATTAACTTTTTCTTAAATCAAGTATGATTTCTTCAGTTTTTCAATTGGTGTACATTTATCGTATTATTATTTAAGGTCTTTATATATTTAAGGAGGAACTTTCTTTAAAATATAAAAATAATAGAAACTAAAACTAGTACAGCTAATATAACCTTTCCTATATGTTTTGAAAAAAAAGACTGAAAAAACAAAATTGTATGAATTTTTTAAAGAATTGTTTTAACATATAAAAAACTGTGCAAAGGGGACTGCTAGAAAGTATATCAGCTATTAAATATCATCAATTATTTTGGAAATTATGATGGTTTTATTTTTATGGTGATCCATGTATCATATATATTACCAGTGATCATTGTAAATAATAATAGAATACATGTGCTTAAAATTAAAACCAAAACGGTAGAAATCATGCTTGTATAGAATATTTAATGGAAAATTAAAACACCGATAAATAAAACATGTACTGGGTGGCACCTTTTTCTTTTATGACCAGACGTAGACATTTCTTGAATGTTCGCAACTGGTACGCACCACTTTTTGTGACATTTTGTCCCAAATAGTTTCCTAAAAGATTCAAGAGTGTGACCTTTCGTGCTTCCAATTTTGTTGAGCATGTAAAGAAATTCGTTGAGGTCCAACGGATCCAAATTCCAGGAAAGAACGCACGAGAGAGCAGTACAATGCTTTCAGACAGGTGGGATCACAAAACTCGTCGGAGATCCTAAACATGAAACCGAGCTGTCTGTTGGCTTTGGTAAACATATCCGACAATCGTCTAAATGTCAAATGTGAGCGTGATTGCAAGTTCACGCGCAGTATCAACTTTCAGCAGAGGCTGGTTGTTTATTATTTAATCAAATGCAATTAGGTTCAATGTTCGATGGAATGTGATAAAGAAGCATTTGTTAACACTTAGAGTGAGGAAATTCCTAGAACACCACTCTCCAAAACAATTGATCAAGTGCTGTAGTCGTAAGCAAGTCAGCGAAGCATTGCACAATCACATAAATTTTCACATCGTCTGCATAGAACGACCTGCAGTTATGTGGAAGAATCAGTTCAACCTCGTTGATGAAAATTGAGAACAGCAGTGGTCCCAAGTTGCTGCCTTAAGGTACGCCCGACATATTAGAAAAGTAGTTCGATTGAACTGAGCTGAGTATTCTGTTCGTTAGGTAAGATTTAAACCAACGAACTAAGTTATTTGATACGCCAAGTTTGTCTAACTTTGCCAAAAGTAGAGCATGGTACCCGATCAAAAGCAGCCTTGAAATCCGTGCAAACAACGTCAACTTGAGATCCAGCTTCCATATTCCGGAGACACGAGGAAACGAAAGGTGCAAGGTTGGTTGACATTGATCTTCTGGGCTGAAATCCATGTTGTTCAGGAGAGATGTAGTGTCTGCAACTAGCAAACAACAAGTCGTTGACGATGATCTCGATGACTTTTGAGCAGGCACAGAGCGATATGATTCCTCGATAATTTTCGGTATTTTGTTTATCTCCTTTCTCGAAAATCGGGAACATGAACGAAGATTTCCAACGTGTTGGATATTTTCCCTAGCGTAACGAGATATTGAAAAGCACTGCAGAGCAACTCTTTAGTACACATGAGGGGATTCCATCAGAGTGTTTGAGAGTTTCAGCTTCCGGATTGCGGATTCAACGAGGTCCAATGTAATCGCAGGAATATTGAAGTCGAACGCGTCTCTGGGAGTATCTCTGAGTGCTTCGCTAACTCCAAAGCTGGCATGGTCCCATTGAATAAACTTTTGAAGTGCTCAGAAAGGAGATTACATTTGTTCACTGGTGTGCTGGCGATTCTGTCGCCAAGATGAATTTCAAACGGTAGCCCATTAACATTGCTTTTTGTGTGCACAAATGACCAGAACAACTTTGGGTTGCGCCGAAGGTTAGATTGAATTCGTTTTGAAAAATTCTAGTAGAGAAAACGATTGTACATTCGGTATTAGGTACTAATTGTAGAGAAAATTCGCTTAGTAAATTGATTTCGAGTTTTGCAGTACTTACGAAGAGCCTTCGATCTCACACGTTTCAGCTACCGTAAATGAGTATTAGACCAAGAAGGTTTACGAACAGGTCTCCTCAGCGGAACAAAATCTTATGTAGCCCAGGACACAACTTAGTCAGAAAAATCTACCGCTTCATCGAGTCAAGGAACCGCCAATTGACTTGGGACAAATATTGGCTCATAGCAGCAAAATCAGTTCTACGGAAATTCAGTCCACGTGGATCAACGATGTTATCGAAGGTAATAGGTACTGATAGATTGATAGTAATATCCAGCGCAGAATGATCGGCGTCGTGGTTAATTAAAGGTTCGGAGGCTTCGACAACGGTACATTCCATTACGGCAGGCTTCATTACCATTTACCAACACAAGATCAAGCAGTCTCGAGTTACGATTTAACGTTGAATTTATTTGCGTTAAATCATGAAGGCTGAATCCATCCATCAAAACACAGCAGACAGGTGGCATATGCGAACAAAGAACGTCAATTGTGGGATGACCAATCGTGAGAACATTCCAAACCAACCATGACTGGTTGTAGTCGCCAAACAGTAAAGTGAAGTCGTTGTGATCTAATAGGATAACACAGCGCCAATTGAGCTGATATGGTTCTCAATACAGCTTAAATCAGATTTCCTATCGGGAGGTAAGTACATGGCACCATACTTAACTTCCTGCGTGGAGTTGTTATCTGGATCCATAACTGTTCCAGCAAAGGGTTAATAGGAATAGGATCCAGGCAACTGTTAAGTCTTTTAGAAACTGCTATCAAGACGCCACTACCACAAGATTTAGTGCTATTTATGCGATTCCGATCATTTCGAAAAACTGTGAACTGATCTCCAAATAGTTGAGTGGAATGAATTTGATCATTGAGCCAGGTTTCAGTTAGAGCTATAACGTCGAAGTTGGACTCGACGGCAGCTAAAAAAAGTCGTCTATTTTCGTTCGGAGACCACGAACATTCTGATAATAAGCCAGTAGTCCGTGAAGCAAAGCAGGCGTAAAATCAGAGTGACTGGAATCGAAGGGCGAATTGGCTAAAAAACCATGCGTGTAAAGGTGCGTCCAAAACGGTAAAAAAAAAAGCTGGAATCGGAGAGCGAATCAGGTGTTGTCGGTTTTTGTTGTAAAAGCAAAATCGTACTTGCCTGCAGTAGCGTTTTGGAAGACCCTCTCCTCACACCAACACGTAGGGCCGGGACGGCTGCAGGTCGCTGGCTGGAATGGTGCGACTGCTGTTGGGGGATCGTAAAAACAGGTGGTTGAATGTCATATCGTGGACCATAAAATCGTTTTCCTTTGTAATTAATTAACGCTGCATTACAACTACCGGTGATGTACCGGTTGTAGGCGCCAGGAATATAGCGGAGAGTTTATGAAATTTTTTAGTTGAATATTCCTCAAACTCACGGAACATTATGCCTTCCGGCCATGTCGAAGGGTCAAGGGCGTTTGTCTTCAGGGAAGGGTCCAAACCAATTTTGAAGGAGATGAAGGTCATGTTGCTTGTATCCCTTCCTTTGGCAGCCAGTTTGATAACCTCTGGGTCATGAGTTAAATCAAGGTTTGCTCGAATAAAAGCCAAAATTTCCTCGTTGGTGACATCAGGACGTATTCGAAACAAATATAGCCAATATTTATTCACTGGTTGAGCGGTGATTCAAACGGACACTGCATTCTGGTCAACCTGCTTGGAACCAGATTGACATTCAAACGCCTTTTGTTCCAAATCAGGTCCGCGAGGTCGTTTGGGCAGCTCGATTTTGTCCGATATTGGGCCATTGCCTGATCGTTGGTGATTGCATACATGGTGCGGGCTTATGCGACAACAGCTTTATTTCCGTATGTAAGCTACTGATTGCCTCAGTGAGAGACAACAACGGAGATTTTTCATCAGCCGCCTGAGTGATAGAACGGAGATGTGAATTTTCAAATTGCTCAGCACATTTATCGCATATCCAAAACAAGTTTTTGCGATGCGGCGTGAAATAGCCTAAAAGTGCCCGTGACACATTCGAACATGTCATGTGGAACATGCCACCGCAGTATCCTGGGCATGTGACAAATTCTATACCAGTGATCGCTTCATAGCACTTTGAGCAATTTTTCTCTTCACTCATCGTTACACACGTGGTAACTGCTTTAGGACAACCTATACGATTTTCCCAGCTGAAGAGTTTGTTTCATTGGAATTCGTCTAACATACCGTTCCAAATTCTTGTCCATTGGCGGCCAACGGCGGCGAAAATAGTTTCTGCTTTTCCTTCGTCGCATACCTTTAATCTTGTGTACAATTTTAGACACGGCTCAGAAATTTAAACGGTCTCTATATTATTCCGAAGCGCAAATGTTAAGCAAGCTAACGGCAAGAGTAGCATGTCAAATAGAACTTTTACAAATGGTGACCGTCACAAAACATTGCAACCAATAATTATTATTTGCATTACACATTTCTACTTAGCCCTACGTCACCTTTGTGTACAACCCCATTGGGCAGACCCTAGTATTTTTTTTTCATTTTTTTTAGTTGAATTCCTCAATAGGGATCAACTGTAATTTATGTATGTATGTATGCGGTTCCACTTAACAGAAAGATCAGGCTTTGTTACCGTGCTAAATTCAACATATTGCTGTATGAAGGGCCAAAAAGGGATGGGCAGACCCGTAAGCAGAGACACTTACGTGAAACCTGCGGAAATAAAAGAATCTCCTTCCAGCAATATGATCCGATAAAACGAATAACAAAATACGCAATTCTGTTAAGCTTTCCACCAGATGGTTTGATAGAGAAAGGCGCCTCAAATTCATTACAACTGTTGGAGTGGAATGTACCAATCATAAATGATAGACACATCCCCTCCTAAACTCCGGTTGGCCGTCCACTCCATTGTCCAATTGCAACTTCAATGATGCCCTGATACACCCTCGCATCCCAGTATTTAAATGTTTTAAATCAATGAAATAAAATAAGTCCATGCAATATGTGTCATTTATAAATAATATATAAAGAAATAAATATCTATCGAGTGTGTGTAATTTGATGCGGTAAAAGGGGTAGATTGAACAGTATAATGTCGTCGATGCTGTCGTCGATTGAACGCTGCAAATCCTTTCTGCTGGTTCTATGATATTATGCGCTAGTTGATTTTAAACCAATAGGGTCAACTGTAATTTATCTACATATAATAACATCGTTTTGCAAGATTTAAACTGCGTGCAGCGTTTTGATGAAGAATAAATCTGATCAATCTACATTGATCGAAAAAAATAGAATAAATCCTATAGAGGATCATGTCATCAAACTAAGGTCGTTTAGTATTGGAACAAACATGTTTGATTCTTACAGCGACCCTAGTGGTCGGATTTGTAAACTAGGACATCTTATATATTCCCTATAACAATAACAACTTCAGAAGTATTTTTTTCGCGGTGCAGTTCAAACATGTTTCAGAGAAGTACTAAATGGAAGAAGAAAGAAGAAAAATAATTGTGTGCAATCATTTGGAAAACCCTTCGTGGTCTGGGCCAAAACTTGCTAAGGTGTTGGGTTTTTCCCGAAATACCGTGTGGCGTGTTTTGAAAAAGTATAGATAAACTTTTTCAACGGATCGCAAGCCTCAAAGCAAGCGTCGGGCGGGTACTGTCAACCGTCAACTGCGGAACAAAGTCATCAAGAACATTAAGGCAAACTCCAACATCTCAGACCGCGATTTGGCCAAAAAGTTTCGCGTCGCAAGCAGTACCGTGCAACGGATTCGTCTTCGGGAAGGCTTCAAGTCATACCGTGCCTCTAGACAACCAACTAGGGATCAAAAGCAAAACAATGTGGCCAGAATCCGTACAAGAAAACTGTATGATCAGGTGTTGACAAAATTCAATGGCTGTCTCCTCATGGATGATGAAACCTATGTAAAGGCCGATTTCAAACACCTACCGGGACAAAAATTTTACTTGGCTACGGCTCGGGGAGATGTTCCTGCCAAATTCAAGTTTGTGTTTATGCACGTAAATACATGATTTGGCAAAGCATCTGTAGCTGCGGTAGGAAGACCAAGGTTTTCATCACTGATAAGACATTTAATTCGGAGCTGTACAGAACGGAATGTCTCTAAAAGCGAATATTGCCATTCATCAGATCCCACAATGAACCTGTCATATTTTGGTCAGATCTTGCAAGCTGTCATTACAGTAGAACAGTGCTACAGTGGTATGAAACCAACGGGATTCAGTTTATACCGAAAGAAATCAACCCACCAAACTGTCCCCAGCTCAGACCTAGAGAGATGTTGGGCTATTATGAAGAGGAAGCAGAAGGTGAAAAGCAGTGTCGTCAAAAGCATCAATTAATTGAGAACTAAGTGGAATAAGATTGCCAAAACGATGAATGAGAATAATGTGCGCCGGTTTATGAAACGTATTCCGGGAATAGTCTGCAAATTTCTTCGGAATCGAGATGATTAATTTTTTTTTGTACTTTCCCTCTGAAGTTCACACAAAGTCGAACATTTTAGTTGAAACAGAATACTATTTTGTTAATGTATATCCGAAATATGTGCAATAGTCTATGTTCTAATTCTAACTGGGCCACACCTTAGATTTGTCGCACCCTTCGGTCCAAAGTAAGATTACGCACTTTCTCTTGTCGCGACGCCATTTTGAAGACAGTAAGTTCAAAGTAAACACTGATCACTGACAGCAAAACCATACACTGGTAGAAAATTGTGCTTTAAAGCGGAATGATTACTACCTTGATCAAAAAGCTCCCGGAATTTATTCAGGAAATTAAAAATACAAGGTTATACATCAAAATCGAAATTATTTTCTTCAAAGTTCTCGCCATCGACTACGACGCACTTATGCCAGCGCTTGATTCAATTCTCGAAACATTTTTTATACCTTCTGCTCAAATATGAACGGGGCTGGTTAAATAAAACACAAACGGTTAACTATTCTTCAATATTTATTTTGTCTCCTTCAAAATAATCACCATCGGAGGCGATACACATATGCCAACGTTTTTTCCATTCCTTATAGCACTTTTCTTTCGCCTCTTTTGGTATCGCCTTAAGCTCCCTCTTCGAATTCTCTTTTATGACTTCAATAGTCTGAAAATGTTTACCACGAAGCGGCAATTTGAGTTTGGAGAAGAGGAAAAAGTCACATGTTGCCATATCAGGTGAATACGGCGCTTGAGAAACGATGTTAATGACTTGTTGTTCCACAATTATTTCCTTTTGAGACGAATATTCTCACGCAAACGCTTCATAAGGCCCAAATTATATTCAGCATTGACCGATTGACCTTCCGGAAGGAATTCCGAGTGCACCACACCTTGGCTATCGAAGAAAACAGTCAGCATAACCTTGATTTTCGCGTTTTTTTGGGTTTTGGCTCATTTTGGAAGCGCCATTCCGATGATTGCTGGGTTGTTTCGATGTCGTACTCGTAGACTTAAGTCTCGTCACCAGTTATGATGTGCTGGATGTCCGTATCACTCATTGTGAGCATTCCCTCAGCGACAGTTTTGCGTTGTTCTTTTTGAAGAAAATTCAACAATTTTGGAACAAGACGCGCGGACACACGTCTCATGCCCAAAACATCGTGTATAATGCTAAGGGTGTACGGAATCAAATTGCGACACACACAAATATTCGGCAAAATTCGCCCGTTCGACGAATCATCTTCAAACTTTCAGGGAGTAAAATAAAACATGTTATGAATATTTTCTCATGTTTGTTTTATTCAATTTCAATTTCATATCCAAATGCTCGAACCTTCTTCCTTACACTACTCATAAGGTCCTGTACAACATATGGAACAACTTTTTTTTTTTGGGTGGCAATCCATTTTTTCTTCATATCTTCCTCCGATTTCACTTCCTTATGATGCTTCCGAAGTGCCTGCTTCATGATGGCCCAGTACTTTTCAATTGGCCGCAGTTCCGGTGCGTTAGGGGGGTTGAGATGCTTCGGCATGATATTGACCTCCTTAGCCTTGTACCACTCCAAAACCACTTTCGAGTAATGGCACGAGGCTAAATCCGACCAAAAAATGGTAGGACCATCGTGTGACCTCAGAAGAAGACGCTTTTGGAGGCATTCTTTTAGATACACCTGCCCATTGACCGTTCCAGTTGTCACGAATGGGGTGCTCCGCTCTCCACACGAGCAAATTGATTGTCAAAATCATATATTTTTTGGCAAACTTGGACATCTTCTGCTTTCTAACGTCCTCAGGGACATCCAATTTATGATGAGCAGTAAAAAACTGGAGCCCCGGAAGCTGCCGGTCTGCTTTTACATACGTCTCATCATCCATAACGAGGTAATGTGGTTTCGTCAACATCTGGGTGTAGAGCTTCTATGCACGTGTTTTACCTACCGTATTCTGCCGTTCAACGCAATTAGGCGCCTTTTGGACTTTGTACGCGTGTAGTCCTTCACGTTTTTTCGCATCTTGCACGAAAGTTTTGGTTAGATCCAGTTTCTTCGCCACATCTCGAACTGAACTGTTGGGATTGCTCTTGAAAGCTTGAACTACCCGCTTGTGATCCTTTACACTATACAGAGATCCATTTGCCCCATGATTTTGACCCTTTTTTCTTTCCGATCGATAGTCAAACGTTCGTGTTTCCGACATAAAACACGAAACACCGTAGAATGTACCATTCCCAGCTTCCTGCTGATGGCACGATGAGAAAGATCCAGATCTTCGAGGTACGTGCGCAAAATTTCTTTGCGTCGCAGCTGTTCTTCCGACTCCATCTTCGCAACGATTGCACATCTGCTAGTGAAACTAACACAGCGTAAACAAACATTGAACTAATTCCACCCAAAATTTCAATAGAAAATACTCGAAGGGTAAAAAGTTACAGCCATTTAGTGGTGCAATTTGATTCCGTACAACCTTTATGAGCGGATCCATTTCATATGTTGAGCTCATCAGCTATTTCTGTCTCGGTCACACGGCGATTTTTTAGCACAATTTTCTTCTCTTTTTCGATGTTTTCTTCGTTTATTGATATTGCTGGACGACGATCTTGAGGCAGAATTTCCACTGATGTACGACCTTCTTTGAATGACTTATACCAATCAAACCGTGCACGCGATAGAGCAGATTCCCTATAGACTTTCTGCAACATTTTCAATGCATCCGAAGCACTTATTCCATTGGAATAACAAAATTTTAAACTAATTCTTTGCTCAACGTTTGATTCCATAGTTAAATTCGAAAAACACACAGGATGTTGACTTGTTTATAGTGCCGTAAAAAAAAAGCTTCGTGGCAGATCGTGCTAAAATTTGACATGTAAACGTATAACAGTCCTACCAATCTAAGAAAAAAAAAATTGACGATATGTCATCCGCTGATCGTTTTATTCATAAAGTCTCGTTCATATTTGAGCAGAAGGTATTCGTTTTGCGGTATGGCCATCAGAGCCATCATCGATGCTTCCATTATCTCATCTCGAGTGCTGAAACGCGTTCCGTGGAGCGGTTTCTTCAGTCAACTGAATAAGAAATTGTTGCAGAGAGCCAAACCAGGTGAATTTGGTGGTTGTTGAATGGTATTCGCCTCGTTTTTAGCCAAATGTCGATCTATAATGCTAAAAATTTTAAAGTCTGCCAATGACAGATGTGTCAACCTAAAAAAAAAGAAAGCTCAAATCGGGTGACTGAAAGCGCCACACGGTGGTGATTCCAGGAAATTTTTGATCAATGTGGTATTTGACAAAGTTAGGAAAAAAATAGCATGGGCACGCTTTAAACCTGAATTATTTCGTTTCCTTAATGGATCAACTTTACCGAAGAGCGTCTTTCTCTTAATTTCAGAATGTTATTATTGTTTTACGTAGCCTGCCTCAGTGTGCGACGAAAAAGCTGCTTCGATGTAGATACCAGCGTTGCCAGGTGGATTTATACAATATCGGTATTGCTTATTAAAAAATATCGGTATTTATCGGTATAAAGCAAAATTCAGATTTTTTTCAAGTGAACTAAAGTTTAATTTTGATATAAGATTAAAATATATTTTGGCGATCATTTTTCTTCTATTTTCAAATTTTATATGGACAAAGTTTGACGTAAACATAAAAAATAAAATAAAAAATACATTAGCCATATTTTTACATTTACCATCTCGAAGTTGAATATGTATACTTTGAATAAATATACATTTCAATATATATTTTTTAGAATACACACTTCTTAAGATGTTATTAAGATAACAAAAATCATGTATAGCGATAAGGTTTTTGAGCCAACTCCCGTTGTGCTAAGCACATCCCTTATTTTTTTTAAATAGATTTTAACACAAAAACGGATTAATTCTAGTGTATATCGCTTCCAATTTTATACACTTTTCTATACATACCACTGGATTTGTTAGACACGAAAAGCTAAGATATGATCGATTATTCAACACTGCTTCTTGAGCGCATAGTGAATTTGATATTTTTGATTTTTTTTGCTTGATAGAACGAAAATAGGCGACTACAACGAAGTAGCGCTCTACCCTATCAATAAACAGTTAATTTCTTTTGAAAATCCCATATTAAAAAGCATAAATGTATAAAGTATTGTTGCTTGTTACTATAGGACTGATGAGTTTACCCAACAAACAAACGAAAGCAGTAAATAAGCATATGTGCATTATTACAACGGAATTAAGTCTTTTGTGGCTGCATAAAAAATTTGGCTGAAATATAACCTGAATAACCATGTCTTCAATTAAATTAATAACATTATTTCAAGTGTTTCATTTTGTTTGAATAACATGCTTATTAAAAGCTATTTTAGTATTTATATGTAACTAAATTTACACAGTTCAACAAAGAGTCGAATAACAGTTTATAAATCCGTTGAAACATCGTTTATATAGCCTATTTATTGTTATGCTGTATAAATGATGCTATATTCATTGAGTTCAGTTAATTCCTATGTTTTTGTTTATGAGTTTAATTTTTGGTACTGGTGAAAAAGTATTGACCTGTTTTCAAGAGTTGAAATTATAGTCAATTGCTTGAAGCAAATAGCTCAAAGGCTACCCTTTACATTGCCCATCAGAATAGAAAACAGCGCAGTGTTTACAAATAACATCAGAAAACATTGTCATATCTTTTAATCGTCTCTTGTTCAATATGCCCTTGCCAGTAATGCACGTAGTAAAACCGAACATCAACCATCAAAGCTAGGTAATTCAGATGTTTAATAATAGCATTTAGAAGGTTTATTTGAGCACTGATATTGCTTATATACAGACAACGCTATAAATAGAATATCAATGTAGCTCAATAAGAGCATCACTTCTGCTACTATTCAATATATAACATTGAGCTTATATAGCCGATTCGTTTGTACTTCATTCAATTCTAGAATAGCGCAATTGGTAAGTCACGTAGTTGAGGATACGAAAGTTGATAGTTCGAATCTTGCTATTTAATAGTAATAAATAAATGTTACAAAATGTTTCTGTTGATGTCTATGCATAATAATATCAAATTAAATATGCACAATATGAAATCCAAATAAAAATGTTTGTATCATATGGAAAATCATACAAAAACCCCAACAAAGTTTTATAAAAAATTTAAAAAAGTTAAACAAAAGTTATATAAAAGACACCACAGCATTTTTAATATGCTCAATGATGTTGAAGAAAAATATATTATTCTTAACAAACACTCGCTTATCTCAACAAAGGTCTCTTCGACTCTCGGAATTACCCTCAAGTTCTGTAAAGCATTAAAACAGCAGTTATTCAATTATCAGCTGAACTCCATTGCTGCAAACTTGCTTCTTAAGCATATGCAATTGGCAGTGTTCAAAAGCATGTGGCGACAGCTTAATAACTTCTCCAAATTTGTGTGAATAATGCCTGAACAAAAGCTGTGATGGAAAATAGTTCAGAAATTATTCAACACGCTGCTGAATTAAATCGCCATAATGATGTTTATTGAATGAGTGATTGTTTGTTGGGTATTATGCTTAAAATTACAACCTGTCTTCATTTGTTAACGCATTTAATATCATAATTAAACTCGATAATTTTATCACAGACATACAACCATAACACATCTACTTTCAAATTAAATGCTTAAAATGGCAAGCATTCATTTACTCTAACTTGAAACTTTTTCCGTTTCTCGCTCGCCTCGCATAGCACGTGAGCAACCGAGGAAACAAAAACAGAAGCTAAAGCTAAAGCTAAAAACAAAATACAGTGACCATTCGTTCATTGCAACATGTTTACATTGCAATGAGCGAATGGCATTCGCTCATTGCAACATCTGACAACGTCAAATCGACTGTCAAAAACTCGTCAACAATAGATCGTAAATGACAGATTACTGCTTGACATTTGCATATGACAGTTAATTGCTTTTTAATTGCAAAACGTTGCAATTAGTGGACTTGCAATGAAAAGACGTTTCAATTAACGAAATTGCAATAAGCGAATGGTCACTGTACGCACAGTGAGCGCAGTTGCAGCCGCAGGGTTTTCCATTTGAAGAATGGCGAGGGCGAGGGGTAAGAAATCTAAAAAAAACACGCTGATAAATCATAAACCAAATATAATGTTGAAATAACTTAAATTGAAAATCGGTATTTATCGGTATAAAAAGTTGGAAATTGGTATTTTCAGAGCCTTTGTCGGTATATCGGTATTGAGAATAAAAATCGGTATAAATACCGATAAATCGGTATACCTGGCAACGCTGGTAGATACCAATGTAAAATTCACTGTCGCGATAAATCATGCCACGATTCGCTACCGTTATGGTGAAAAAAAAAATCAATAAAAGCCAAATTGCGAACACCTTCATGTGAAATTGATTATATTTGCAGCTTCTTTTTCCAGAAATAAAAGCAGTGAACTAGCTGCCTTCAGATCTCAGATACGCTAAAGTATTTTCGAATTTAGCACAATCCACGCAACTCACCTATTACTATCTGGTTATCAGGTAATCAAGTGCTAGTTTAAAGGATTTGTTCGCCATCAGAAATAGGAAGTGAATGGCACTTACCTCGTAGACAAACTAATCCCCCTTTTCAAGTATAATGTTATGAGCTTTCGATGACCGAAGCGGTCATTCAAAGAATATTCGAGTGTTTCGAATGATGTCAAGTTTTGAATTTCATTAAAAAAAAACGCCGATTTGCAATTCGAGCTGAAGTTCAAGTATGTAAGCTATCGATTGAGCAGATGGGAACGTTTGATGTCACCGTGATGTCCGAGGTGAAAACATCGCATGGATCAAGTATAAGCAAGGATGAGCATTGGATAAGGCTCTTTCGCTCAATTGTTGTTTTGCTATTCCTCGAGAGGCGCATTATCCCAATCCGTTAGCGTCCCTCAAAACAGATGAGTAATTGAGACATTACGCACCGGGTGGACTGTGATAGCTGAAACATCCGACAATGTTGTTTCGAGTAATGAAAGTGAAATTTATTTCTGTTTTTTCCGCTGTTTCAACCGTATTAATGTAGAGAGTGCTTTTGTAGCATGTTTTTATTTTCGCGCTAAGACTGTTTTATTCCTGTTAGTGTTATTTTTTTTTATTCGTATCTCGAAAATGTACAACTATGATCTCATAAGGCAAAATACTTGTTTTGTTTCAAAAAATCTTTCCTATGGTGCATTTTGTATGTTTGAAATCTGCAGAATGTATGCTTTTTACGTCTATGCGGGTGAGTTTGTTTTCTGTTCTGTAGTATTCTAGTAGTCTTAAATAGTCCCAATTGGAGCTTGACATAATTGCAAATATTTTGATTCACTTGTATGGTTCGTTCTCTTGATGAATGCTCGATTTATTAGTTATGAATGAGCCTGAAGGATCTTTACATTTCTGTTAGTAAAGCTGATCGTTTTGGCGTTTTCCGTTATCTATTTTATTTAATTCGTCTCTAGATGAAAAACTTTAAAATGTATGTATTGGTTGAGATTTCTTTTGAATTGATCGTTTAAAAACCGAGACGTCTATTTACACGAGAGTGATGCAATAAATCGACGGAATCCGAAAACACTTGCTGGACGTTATGAAACACGAAACTGAGAAACTTTGGCATTATGTTTGCGGACTGACTGTTGTATGCTTTCCCAAAAAGAGCGGTTCTGTTTATACGTTACAAAAAAGTTAGGACGGGACCCGTTTTACTTACTGATGGCATCGAATTGACCTGTTTCGAAGAGCTACATCTAACAAAAACATAATATCTCCTCTCCACAAAGACATAACAGATCGTATGGTTACTACGGGGTACGCACTACATTAAAAACACAGTCAAACTTGTTCACAAACTATTCGAAACGATTGCACTGGGAATTTCTAACAATTGTATCATTCTTATTATCACTGTGGCTACAAAAACGTTTTCCTCTCCTTGCTTCTATCATTGTCCTAATTAGATTCTTGCAAATAGTAACAAATCGTGTTCATTAAAATTTTAGTTAAAAATATGTACACACTAGAGAAACGATTTGCTTCTTAGCTCACAAGAATGGATTCAGTGTATTAGCTAGTAAAGTAATAAAAGATGGTTTCATTACCTAGTATCACGAATTGATTCGCTTAATTTCTGTTATTTTTCCATGCCAGTTTTGTAACCGCTTCCTGACAATGTTTGCTCATCTACATCCTAATTATTGTGTTTTAGACTCCCATGTTTCAAGTATTTGCCATTTATTTATCGTTACTTCAGCGTTGATTATCGGTTGTTACAAATTGCCAAATGTTACAGTTATAGCCGCCACTCTGAATCCCGTTAGAACTTGGAAGGCGGCTATTCTTAATCTTTCACTTCAAAACTTTCTTGTTCCACTAATCACTACGTTTACAAAATAGTAACACTCCGGACAGTAATAAGATTAGAAAGGGATACGAAGAAGACAAGAATACCTCAAACGAACGATTTCCTTTCTCTAGTTTACTATTTTCATATTACACTATCTATCGAACGAACTAATCTTAAATTCTGACAGTACGGGTTATTAGCAAAAACTTTTTAGGTAGGTAGGTAGGTTCGCTTAGCGTTTTAATCTCTCTCTCTTCTGAAATCAATTAGGTATTTGTGCCGGAATCGAAAATGTCGCTGCCACAAGATTCAGGTGGTTGGTTGTCGCTGGATCGATGTCAGTTTCCGGAACCGTTCAAGAGCCATTAGCAGTGACTTCATGCAGACTCCCACGTCGTCGTTTGCTTAGTTGCTTCCAAAATCGACGGTCTAGTGATTTGTCCTGGAAGGATAAGTGCAGTTAAGTTATGATGTCGACTGGAAATAATCATGATTTATTTTTGCCTTAGTGTGCGACGAAAAATATAATAATATTTGTGACGTTTGTAATTAGCTTTATTTGAAAATTGTGGGAAGTTGTCAATGGCAAACATTCAATTGATAAATAAATAGGTTTTGAAATATGAAAAAAAAAACAAAAACAAAATTTAATGAGAGCCTACCCGAGTAGAGTCTGAGATCAATAAAAAAACTAAATATGATGTTATGATGTTGCCGATAATGATTTTTTTGTTGGGTGTATTATCACTGCGATCTATTGTGATACACAACTCATTTTTCTATACCATTTCAAGGTGATAAACTACTATGAGAAGTAACCATAATCGCATGATTTAGGGTATTATCCCAGTAAGGAATAATGTATCGTACGAAACGCACTACCTTACGAGGTCAAAGAGACCACATTTCAAAGGGCTGTAAAAGACACTTATCGAAAAATTTTGTTCTCGTGCTAAAAAGTGCAGCACAGTTGCACAATAAATGTTCAGAGGTTTCGCATTCCTCATTACAAGAGCGACAAATATCATCTCCGACTTTATTCATTAGTCTTAGATAATATTTAACCATACAATGTCCTGTAATTAGGCCTGTGTATGTGCACAGGTCCTTTTTTGACAAAACGAGAAGCTTTTGTGTATTCGATATGTTAGGCGTAATATACTTTTTAGACTGCCGGGCAGTGGTGGTTATATTCCAGTTTGTAATCACCATCTTCTTTTCCCAGTTCCTGAGTTCCATTTTGATTGCGCATGCAGAGACTCCGCAAAATGGCTCTGGGCCTAGAAATGGCTTAGAAGATCCATGACCATCGATTCCACAATGTCCAAGAACCCAGTAAAGATTAGCTGTATTATTAATACATAGCCGTTGAAGTAAAAGGAGACATTCTCACACTAGTTTTGATGTAAATGTAAAAGATTTCAATGCAGATCAGATATCAGATATGCAGATTGACTATCAGTGAAAATACATAAATTTGCATGTGTATAATTCCTTTTTAAGCAGAGGGAAGCACATTCCACAATTGCTTGAATTTCAGCCTGGAAGACGGTTAACCATCTACCCATTGAAACTAAAAAAATAACTCCAGGACCTGTTTCCCCAGCTCCTACATGATCATTTTGTTTTGACCCATCAGTATAGAATACGATAGATCCAAGACGTATTTGTGGTCCTTCCGCCACCCAAATAGTGCAGTCTGGTTCTATCACATTGAATGAACGAATAAAGTTGAATTGCGTTTCCATCCAGTCGTTATTGACTGTGAGTAATGGTTAATTTGAATGACATTTAAAATACTTTAATGTCCTCTGATGTTCCCATCAAGGAATGATTTAGTCCGTTTGAGACGAAGCATATTTTTTTCGGCTTCCAATTGAATGAACTGGTGCAACGAAAGAAGATTTAGAATTGCATCTAAAGCTTTCGTTGGTGTGCTACGCATCGCACCAGTTGTGGACAAATTACCAATTCTTTGAAGTTTTTCTAGCTTCTCAATGGCACTTTTTTTTAGTTTTTGGATCATTGCTGGTCGCAATCCCCATTTATTACCAAAAGTTCTTTTACTTATATATAGTGCTTTTGTCGTTTTATTTATGATCTGTATAAAGTGTGAATTCCAATTTAGTTTGCAATCCAAAATAACACCCAAATACTTAACCTTAGATGAAAGCGTCAATAAAGTTCCCTTCATGCGGAGGCCATGTATTTTGAATTTTCTTCTTTTGGTAAATGGAACTAGGTATGTTTTCTGGAGGTTCATTCCCAACCCTTCATACTTGCACCATTTAATCAGATAATTTAAAGCATATTGCATTCCTTCAGTATTGACACTATCATATTTTCCTCTAACTATAATAAAGTTCTGTCCAGTTAGAATCCGGAATCACTTATTGTGTTGCAGCGGCACGCAAATTGACCGCTGCAAGAATTCTTTTACAGCGGTTTGTTAACCTAGACGCCAACTATCTGTGGTATAAATTTCACGGTGTTTCGTGCAGTGAGTCAAAAGTTAGTCCAGATGGAAGCCGAGAGGAGAGATAAAATTCTGCACACCAACGTTGATAATCCAACGTGGTCCGCAATATTGCAAAAACGTTGAAAATCACCAAATCAACCGTGTATTATGTGCTCAAACGTTTCAGGGAGCAAAAGAGCGTGGATCAAGTGCCTCAAGGTAAGCGTCGTAGTGGAACATATGACCGCAAGCTGAACTAGAAGGTGTTGAGAACCGTCAGAGCAAACCCTGGACTATCAGATAATGAAATAGCACAAAAATACGCTGCTGCTCGCAGTACCGTTCGAAGAATTCGTTTGCGAGCAGGATATCGTTCTTATCGAGTCAGCAAGCAACCAAACAGAACGTTGAAGCAATGTTTCGTCACCAAAACTCGAGCTCGGAAATTGTACCAGCAGGTTTTGACGAAGTACCAAGGATGCCAGCTCATAGACGGTGAAACCCACGTCAAAATGGATTTCGGACAGCTTCCTGGCCAAAAATTCTACATGGCGACGGCACGAAGAGATGTTCCTGTGAAGTTTAAGTTTGCTTTTATGGACAAATTTGCCAAAAAACTAATGATTTGGCAAGGGATATGCCGTATAAGACGATGGACTCGAAGCTGTACAACGAAGAATGCCTCAAAAACCGCGTACTACCTTTCATTAAAGCCCATATAGGTCTCGTGAAGTTTTGGCCAGATTTGGCGAGTTGCCACTATAGCCGGGAAGTCATCCAGTGGTATTGCGATAATAAAGTAGATTTCATCGATAAAAACATAAATCCACCCAACTGCCCGCATTTTCGGCCCATCGAGAGATTTTGGGTAATAATGAAGCAACAGCTTAAGAAAAGTGGAAAAACGGCTCGGGACGCGACTCAGATGATCAAAATGTGCCAAGGAAGTTGACTTCGGAGGTGTGCAGCGTTTGATGGGAGGAATAAAAAAGAAAGTGCGAATTTTCAATAGAAACGAAGAGGAATGATTTGTATTGATATTTTTTCCTTAGATTACAGTGGATTACCTTTGTTTTGATGTATTAAACTTATTTTTACGTCAATCCGTTACCGAGATACAGATGATTTTATTATTCCGGATTCTAAATGGACATAGCTTTAACGATGTCATCAGCAAATCCTATAACTTCAAATCCTTGGGATTCTAGATTTGTCATTAGGTCATCTACCACTAATGACCAGAGAAGAGGCGATAGAACGCCTCCTTGTGGACATCTTTTTACTACTTTCACAGATATAGACGCACTATCAAGCTCTGCAGATACTTCACGTTGCGATAGCATTTTATTAATCCATTTTACGATACATATGTTAAAACTATGTTTTTACATTGTTCTCGTCATAGATTTGTGCAACGCGTTATCAAATGCTCCTTCTTTATCAAGAAAAGTTGCAAGGAAAATCTCTTATGTTTCTATTTTAGAAACGAGTGTATGTAATGCTGTAACAGTTCATTTCCCAGTTTGATATGCAAACTGACACCTGTTCAGAGGACTAATTTTCAAATAAATTGTTTGAATGTGATGATCAATAAGCTTTTCCATTATTTTAAGCATTATTGACGATAGGCTTATTGGTCGGAATGATTTAGGAGTCGTCTAATCTTTTTGTTAGCCTTCGGAATAAAAACAACACACACTTGACGCCATGATGTTCGAATATAGCCAAGTATTAAACTTGCTTTTAACGTATTCGTAAGACATGATGTCAATAATCCATTACATTTTTGTAAAAAGGCTGGATATTTTCCATCTTTACCAGGCGATTTGAATGGATCAAATGAATGAATTGCCCACTCTACTTTCGTTCTAGAAAATATTTTATCAGCTATGTTTATTGAATTATTCAAAGATGTTGGAAAGCTTTTGAGGTTACTTTTCATGTTAATTTCATTCCTCTGATGTATTTCTTCATCACTAGAGCACTGTGATTTGTTTCTATCATTGTTTCCGATTACTACTGAACAATGAAAATGTGTCTGCGTCATTACTTCCAAAGTTTCAAATCCGTTAGAAGTAAGGCAGTCATTTTCTTTTTTAACAGTGCCTAAGCCATTAGTATGATCTCTCGAGAGGACTTTTTGCAGTCTTGCAACCACAGGAGTGTTTTCAATGTTTTCACAAGTACGCCTCCAGTCTGCCGATAATGATTACGCCTGCCTGTGATGATTACTCAGGTTGCTGTCGTTTTGGTCATTTTAACGGTGAAATTGACTATCAAATTTGTCTCTGTGAGGTCAGCCCAAAACTAAGCTGGTGGATTTGTTAGTGTTGGAACCGCATTGGCTCTGTAGCGGGCCGAATCGGATATTGGTTTGTCTTTTGATAATGTTTTTATACGAGATTCTGTGATTTGAATTGTTATGAGATTTCCGGATCGCTGGGAATACTTGCGAACATTTGTGGTTGACATCAATAGCTTTTCACAATTATATCGTTGTTAAACAAATGAACAGTTTTTGAAGAAGTTTACATCTGTAGATGAAATCAGTTCGTTGTTTTTTGCATAACTGGTTAAATTATCTAATCGATAAATCTTCTAGCTCAAACCTTTGTTGGGGTAAATAAATGGCGGGACCATCATCATCAGTTGATTTATAAACCAAAGGTTGGATTGTTTTGTAAGTAAACAGTAGTATTTAATGTTTATTTAAACAAGCATAGATACCACGCATTTTTTACTACAGGTAAAGCTATAGTAGGTTACCAAGGCTCTGGTTCGAAAATGAACATGAAACTTTAGAAAAATATGCTGATCCTGGTGGAAAATGCGCATAGTTGAGAATTTTGAAGCGGGAGGCGGAACGCATGATTCCCTGGAACAAAAAAGTACGGCATAGGATTTTCCACTGTAACTAGAAGCACCCGAAAAAGGAAGCATTTTGTGCGGCATTGAACAAATTTAAGGAATATGGAGTGGATAGTCGAGCAGACGTTCCCTTTATTGGAAGAAGCGATTTACGTCTGGAATCTGCAGCAGCGGCAGTCGAACATTTTGTTAACGGTGGATCTCCTGAAAACGAAGGCACAACTTTTATTCAAGATGTTGCAGGATCGAGGAAACTATGTGGTGCACAGTTTCTCTGCTTCTGACGGCCGGATGCATCGATTTAAGCAACGGTTTGGACTGCGCGTATAAGCCGTAGTTGGGGAAAGGTCATTTGCTGATATTGAAACGTATTTTAAATTTAGAAAGATTCTGAATAAGAAAATACAAGAGATGCAGATAACTTCTTCTCAGGTATTTAATGCAGACGAATTTGAACTGTTTATTAAGATCCTTGCTACACGCTTCGTTACTACTTACGATTAAACGCTAAAGCTTCAATTGCTTTTCATTTGAACTACCGCTAAGCCATGAGGATTCAACATGGAAATACTACCTGTCTCATACTGTCATTTCAAGAAAACTTTAATGACCCGAAAACTGTTTCGTCAATGGTTTCATGACGAATTTATTCCAGCGGTGCGAAAAATGTCAATCTAGCAAGGGTTGGAACCTAAGGCGTTACTTGTGCTCGATAACTGTAGCAGTCATTACGATCTTGATAATTCTCAGCAGAGTGACAATGGGTTAATTCAGGATTCTGGATTCTGCCTTCCTTCCATAGTAACTTCGGAGCGTCAGCGATAGATCAATAGGTTATCAACGCAGTGAAGTGGAAGTACAAGAGAAAACGAACATTTGCCTTTCGTGTTTGCATGTTTGAAGAAGTTTACCCTTCAGCAGTGTATTTCATGGTTGGTTACTTCGTGGGATGAAATTTACACGAAAACCGTCCGACATTCTTGGAGAAAACTGATAGATGATTTGCCGACCGATGATTGCAGTGATTGATGATTGCATCCGAGATTTTTGGAGAAAATTGATAAATGATATGCCGAACGACGATTGCAGATGAGGATTTAAAGCCACTTGTTGTGAGTATCGATAATCTGTCAGGAATAACAACATCTGATTAGGAAATTGACTTTTGGTTAAAATATCAGGTGTATGATGCCGAACATAACACAGATTGGTTAACAGGTGAAGTTTTCACAGACGAAGAGATCTTGTCATCCGTCCTCAACAAATATCAATCCAAAATGCGCGAAGAATGGCTAGAAAGAACAGAGGACGGCATCAACTCCTTTGATACTTCGGCAAACAACGCTGAAGATCCAGATTTTGGCGATGCAATCAATTTATTGTGTAATTCGCTACATGAAACACGACGCAAAAGAAGCTTGCCGTTTGAAGGCTCTTCACTTGGCTCTACGCACAAAAAATATTGAAGCTGAATCGCTAAAACGAACATGTTGGAGAACTTTTTTTTTATTAAAAATTTTTTTTTTAATCGTATGAAATAAAATTTCTTATAAATTGTATGACTCAATTTGAATCGACTTATTCAATTATAATTTTCAATTTTATGCATTCTAAAAGTGCATCCAAGAACAAAAATGTGCGGTGTCGGAAATGACGCTTGACTTCGATTTAGATGGGCTATAGCCCGATTAACGGGAGCCAGATTAACACGTAGCTTACCTAGAGTAAAAATAGCCTAACGGGCGAAATTTGACTGTATGAATCATTTAAAGATGTCAAAGCGACGGAATAATGTGTTTAAAGAAGAGCTGTAAAAACGATATTTTCTTAAAACTTCTTAGAAATCCGTTTAGTAGTGATAACACTAACCTCTTGATTCCGAGTCTCTTGTTCAGTAACTCGTATCTCTACGCTGAAAAAATTAAAGTTAGTTTATACCAAGAAATTGGAGGTAGGACTCCCGAATCTATTCGTTGCCCTCTGCAACGAAACTGATTTGTATTTTTTATTACTCTACTTTCGACTTCAACGACACACCTGCACCTGTCAAAATTATGAAGCATTTGTTGACACAGAAAGAACATTCCTGCATTGTACGAAAACGAAAAGCTACGAATATGTTGTTAGAAAAAAAGAAACATCTCTCTGGTGGATGCATAAATGATTGATAGATCTGCAATATTGACTCGAAATGTAATTGAAAAAAAGAAATGCAGCCATGAGGAGTTGTTTATCGTTTTTTTATATATCTGACATGGGGTCCCAAGTAACAAATTAAATTTTAAGGTACACTTGAAGAAGTTTTCAAGACTCATTTGATAAAACCACGCATAAAACTAGATATTCTACATAACATCGATAAAACAGCCATAAAACCCTCATAAGTTCAAAGAAGCCCATACTACAGGAGGTTCTCAAGACTATTTACCAAGGTTCGCTTAAAATTTGATAGTTTTATCGGTAAATACTTGTAATGACATTCAAGACATGCTTAAAACTATGATAAAACTACCACAAGTTTTGATAGTTTTATGATTTTCCTCTTTAAGAACACTTCTAGTCCATTACAAATATCTTTCGAAGATTCCATTTTTCGATTCGTTCTGCTGAATGGGGACTGTTTATAGTTGAGTGAAAGCTATTAAAGAAAAAAAAAATATCGATATACATATGATATTTCTTTTCCAAAGAGGATACGTACGTAAATTTATTGTAAAATTGACCAAAAATGCACCTGTTTTTGGCCTGCAATTGATAAATTTTTCATGCGACATTCAGTTTATTGGTGTTCAATAACATAAAAGTTCCAAAATTTTAATGCGCCACAGAAATAAAAAAAATACTTGAAAATTCAACAATTAGGTGACAAGGCTGATAAATTGTTAGATCTTGAATAAATTGTGTCTACAATACCTTTTAAGTTACAAAATGTATTTTAAACAGCAGAAAATGTTCGTAGCATTGGGAAAACGAGAGTTTTGTTGCATACGTCTGTAAATGGCTACCATTCCGAGGGAATCCAGAATAGCCACGCTCGCCATTTTTTCAATGGTTTTATCTAAAACTACCATGAAACGCAAATAAAACTAATATTTCTTGCACAAGACTAACAAGATTTTTTGAGGAGCGCGGTAAGTTCATCTTTATTTGTTCTATTCTTGAAAAAGATGAGTTACGCTTGAATAAAACTTGTTTGAATTGCTCAAGGTAAACAAGTCTTTCGTAAGATAGCCATAAAAGCAGTGTGGAGGAGGTTCTCAAGACTATATCACAAGGTTCGCATAAAACTTGATAGTTTTATCAGCACGTTCAAGACATGCTTAAAACAATGATAAAAGTACCACAAGTTTTGATAGTTTTATGATTTTCCTCTTTAAGAACACTTCCAGTCCATCACAAATATGTTTCGAAGATTCCATTTTTGTATTCGTTCTGCTGAATGGGGACTTTTTCAAGAGAAAAAAATATCGATATACATATGATGTTTCTTTTCCAATGTGGATACGTATGTTAATAAATTGTAAAATTGACCATAAATGCATGAGTTTTTTGCCTGCAATTGATAAATTTTTCATGCGACTTTCAGTTTATTGGTGCTCAATAACATAAAAGTTCGAAAATTTTAATGCGCCACGGAATCATTGCTAGAACATTGATTTATTTGAAAAATAAAAAATACTTGAAAATTCAACAATTAGGTGACAAGGCAGATAAATTGATAGATCTTGAATAAATTGTGTCTACAATGCCTTTTAAGTTTCAAGATGTATTTTAAACAGCAGAAATTGTTCGTAGCATTGGTAAAACGAGAGTTTTTTGCATACATATATAAATGGCTACCATTCCGAGGAAATCCAGAATAGCCACGCTCGCCATTTTTTCAATGGTTTTATCTAAAACTACCATAAAACCCATATAAAACTAATATTGTACAAGACTAACAAGATTTTTTGAGAGGCGCAATAAGTTCATTTTTATTTGTTCTATTCATGAAAAAGATGAGTTACGCTTGAATAAAACTTATTTGAATCGCTCAAGGTAAACAATCCCTTCGTAAGATAGCCATAAAATCAGTGTGGAGAAGGCACATCATAAACAAAGAAAATGTGAACGTTCAAATCAAAAGTGCCTATGCATAATTTTTGTTCATAATTACAGCTTATAATTTATTGTTTTTAATCACCAGCGTAAGTCGCTTAAAACATTAAAAAAAAACTCTAACTTGAGTATGCTAACAATGGTTTTGGGAAGAATAACAGATAATAATATTGCGTCGATGGCTGAAACATCAGTTGAGCGAAAAATGGGTTTAATCTATACTATCTACACTATCGTAGTGCACGTTAAACGTTACGTCGAAAGTACTGCGCTGTATTTCCACGGTGGTGCGCCATATAATGTTATATAACGCACCTGGGACGTTAGGTTTAACTTGCACAACTGGCATTAAATCAAATATCATGAGTTATGCATTTCGGTTTTCAACTGGCGACACATTGCACCATTTAATTTTATTTGTTACAAAAAATAGGACGCATAACGCATAGAGCCTTTTGATAAGTTAGTACCAGTAGGCTGCGAATCCAATGGACACATGAATAAAACCAATTTGCATTTGAATTGTTACTTGGGGTATGATCCTGTCTTTTTGAGAAGAGCTGTTATTGCATCCATGGTTGCTCTCATTAGGCCATGATTACTCGTAAGAAGTGACTTGAATGATAAGCACGAAGTCAAAACTTTATACCCCAGCAGCAGCAACAACAACATGTACGTATACGATAGATGAGGAGCAGCGGTTGGCTGGTCCTCACGAAATTAATTTCGTGTATTGTACGCAAAGGTGTAATGATAGAGATATTTGAACCGCCATTGGTAGCACTGAAATAGCGGCACGATGTAAAAAAGCGGAAAATGTAAACATACGTTTATGTTAAACTTCAAAATATACTATTGGAGCTATTGAACTGAAGTACCGTACCAAACGGTTAATAATATAATAGCGTAGAGAGCGGGGATAAATGTACCTTTTTCAGCATGATGGGCCAACAGTGGGTGATTAAGCCCCAGTTTCGTTCTCTACCCTAACTATATCCTCATGAAAAAAAAAAAACAGTAGTAAAAAACTCGAAACTTACATTATCTTTCCGAGGTGAGTTCATCCGGCTCGAGTCCGAATGGGAAGTAGGAACATCGTCACCGCTGTCACGCGACGAGTTTAAGAGCCCATGAAGAGTGTTCTCCGAATTTCGTCGCGACAAAAAGTTGAACCTAGAAGGCAAGGGATGCGGAATACAAAAGGATCTATTATGTAGTTTCACGCTATGGAGTAATCTCTGAGTGAGTTGGTACCTACAATTTGGAAGTCTTGGATTTGTTGAAACTAGCTGTATGTTTCAGGTGGGAGCCGTTTTGATTCAGTTGAGTCATGCAGTAGACTTTCTCTCGCCTCGCTAAACGCTCCAGGTCCGATAGAGTCTTTTCTTCTGGAAATATGGATTGAAATGATTATTGTATTAACATCGGGCATCAGAACAACCTACCTCGATCCACAGACCCAAAACTGTTCCAGGTAGCTGGATCTTGAGCTTTTCTTCGATTGGGCGTAGGTGTATCCATCTTTGAATTGTTTTGCTGATATGATGAGCTCGTTCCGTTTTTCAATGGCTGGCTGCTGCTTGTGCCCGGAGAGTTGGAACTTGTGGAACTGAGTTGTAGTGCTTGATTGCTGTTGAGGGTGAGCTTGGCAGCTGCCGCCGGAATACTGTTGTAGCTGCTCACACGAGTGATGATCCGATTCATGATTATATCCTTCCCGCTCATCCGGTGGTATGTGGAGAGGTCTTGCCCGAGAATCGAAGTCAGATCCGGCGTCGGGCTGTAGCTTATCAGATCTTCGTCCCCGAGAATGTCGTGATTCAGTGCCAAACGCATTTCCAGCTTTGGACTGAGTCCGTAGAGGGGTGGTGGTGGGGCGGTAGACGGCGGAGGAGGCAACGTGAGGATCGGCACAGCACCGGAGTTCCCCACGAAACGATCGATAACGCTTGCAGAGCGCATCCCGATGTTCGGGAGCTGCACAGATGCAGAGCATCTGTCAGCAGCATTCCCATAGCTTTCTTCGGGTGTGGTCGTCTTCACCGTCTCTTTCGTTTCCTGCTGAGGAGTCGACAACGGCGTTGTACTTACTGAGTCGGATTCGGTGGAATCTTTTAAGTCCACATAATCCAGACGATTTCTTTCCACAGCTTGCCCCTGCCAATTTATTGGAAAGTAAATTACCCGCTAATTATAAATTATCTACGGAATCAACGAACTGTTACATGGGTAGCAACGGCAAGGTCAGATCATTTTGTGTTTTTTTGGCTTTCTTGCATCAGAATCGTAAAACAACGAATGCGCGAATACACATACACACATCTAAAGTTTACTGTAGAAAACAATTACTGCTGTTGGTCATCGTTCACATACATCAAGAGTAGAAGTCGCAAACAAGAAACTCAACGCTATTTATAAAAGATAGTAACAAACTATGAAAAAATAAAATATAAACATACAGGACAGTTTTTATTTTGTATCAACTAGAGCCAATTTTTATTAAGTTCCATAGAAATGTGGAGGAAAATCGCTATGTTGCAAAAAGAGCTCGAAAATACAAATTTAAAGACGTGAAAACTGACGAGAAAGACTTAAATGTGAATGAGAGAAATCTTCCCGATATATGTAAGGTACTGCAGCAGATGATTGTTACTCACGTCATTTGATCGTGTTTGGGTGCGTTAGTGTCTACGGATTTGAAAATGAAAGGTGAAAAGCAAAGAAATGGGTGGTCAATATATTTGCTACGAAAGCAAGTTTTCAATGGGTTTCTATAATTTTTATTTTTTGATCTGCATAATCTTCAACGGAAATGATGAACTGAATGCTTTATACTGGATGCAAGCAAGTTAAGCCATGCTATTTAAATCAATGCATAAAGGCAGGCAGAACCGTAGAGATTTTGTTTAAAAGATATTGTTTAAATGTTTTAAATCCCTTGCGCTGAACTGGCCGGCTTGACGTGCCGCAAGGGCTCAGTAGGGATTCTTTGTCAAGACCCGAAGCTAAGAGTCAGTTCCATCGTGGCCTGGGTAATGTTGTCAATTTGACAATAGCAAAGCGAGTGACTGGGACTGAAGATTGTGTGCAAGCAGTGGAACTCTGTTAAAATTCTGTTTCTGAACTTCAACTACTATTCCATAACAGGCTGGCATGTGATTATTAGTAGTATAGGATTATGTTTAAATATATGTGTGTAGTGGTATTATAATAAGATACTTCGTTTATTTCAGAAATCATCAAACCGTGTCTTCGATCACTCAAACTGCTTTCTTCGACTTATTGAATAGTCTGTTGGTTCTAAAAAAAACGAAATAAATATCTTTTCATTTAAATTTTATCTTCGGTGATTGGACTGATCTACTATGAGTTTCAGTTTTTCTAGGACTATTAAGTTGTTAATGCATATCTAGTTTTTATTTTGTATTAACAGACCAGTAGTTGTCAGATAGATTTTGTTAATGCATGTATTATATTCTATTTCGTAAACTACATACATACATACAATAACAGGGTAAGAGGAAATACAGGGTGCCAGACGAAGTATAGGCTGGATGAAAGATTCGTGGTTATCTGACCCAAGTCATGGATGAAAATTATGCCTTCCTTGATGGAAATTATCAGATCAAGATCAGCGAAGGTTAGAACAAACCAGCAGATGGAAATCCTAACTTCTGCAAGCTATTCCCGATCCAAGATGTTTTTTTTTTTCGAGTAGACAATGTTACTCCCGAGTTCTAATCGATGACGATAAAATGGAGGTAGTGGACAAATTCGTGGTGGCAGAGAAATACAACACCGTATTATGGCTAGAAACCGTGCTTACTTTGGACTCCAAAGCACGCTACGATCGAGCACTACGCTGAACATCTACAAAACATTAATTCGACCGGTCGGCCTCTCCGGAAGCATGGAATATGCTCACAGAAGGCCAACGCGCCCTTGATGTCTTTGAACGAAGGTAATGCGTATGACCTACCGTAGAATTCAGATGGAAAACGGAACGTGAATAAGGTGAAAGAACCTCGAATTACGTGCGTTTCTGGGAGAACCTCCCATCGTTTACATCTCACATATTAGTCGACTACGATGGGCTGGGCACGTTGTTAGGATGCCGCATGACAGCCAGGGTGGAAATGGTTCTCAAAAATTGATTCTGGTACAAGGGGAAGTGGCACAACGGCCAAGGCTGATCATGTGAATTGGAGAAAGGGCAGCCCTAAGTTTGCACCTTTAAACTAAAAAAATGATCCATAAAAAAAATTAAATTAGGCTCGGATGAAAATCTATAAAGAAAAATGAAAATGATCCATAAAATACAGCAAAATGATCCATACTGTATGTAAGTTTTAGCAATATAATGTCAAAAATGTGACGTTATTTATCTAGGGAATGATCGATAAAATCGTACGAATTTCCCATAAACAACCCTTGGCAAATGTTCCATAAAAGGTTCAACATCAAACTTGTAAAATTGATCCTTGGCATATAACATTTGTGAACTAAAATACATGCACATGATCAATACATTATTTAAAATATTCCATTTATAAATCGCCAATGATCCATAATAGGTTTGAAAAATGAACCACAAACTTCTATATATGGTCCATAGCAAATCAACTTTGTGCATTTAAAATAATATGTATGATCCATAAATTATGCCGGAATCATTCCAATTTTGGGTTTAAATTTTGTTTAATTTTGGCAACGGGTTAATTGATCCTTGACTGCGCTACTACTCAGATTTTTTAACATGTCCGTTTCTTTAGCTATGCGGCTTAAATATTGCTGAAAAAGAAGGATCGCCTTGGACAAAATTTTCAATTTTACTATTGCGATCTCACGTTCTTTTACGACCGCAACTGCAACACATGTTTCCCAATAAATTTGGTAAAGCGCACTCGTGCACGTAAAGAGCTTCAGGTCAAATTTAAGTCTTGATCAAACTGTTATTTCAGATTTTTTTTATTAAATTATGCCGGGCAAACGTTTGCCGTCCAAATCGCTATCGCTCGTTGGACCTAACTATATCCTCCGTTTGCATTATACCGGGAAAATGCTTGAATCAGTCGTTTGCTTTGAGACGCTATACTAACACTTCTGATATCGAAAATATCGGCCACTATCTACCTCCATAGTTCTTCAATCATCAACTGCTCAACAAGCAACATATGTATTTCTAGCACTTGGAGTAGAGCTACTATGTCACATTGTACAGTAGAGTGTGTCTGATTGAGCTTCATGCCAACAGATTATTAATCTCTTATGAATTCATTAAAAACATTCTTACTGGACTTTTTTCTGATCATTGTTTGGCAAAACTGTACTTGAGAAATTTTCTATAAAAATAACTATTGAACGAAAGGTTTGCTTTCTCCATAGTACTAGCAATTTCGTAATAATTTTTTTTAATTAGAGTTAGTTTCTTACCAAACGTGCTCATATTTGAAGATGTGGTTCAGGACACGATTTGAAATCGTTTAAGAATATGGGAGAGAACATTTCAAAAGTTGCATCAGTCTAACGGTAATGTTAAGGATGAATTTCCCAACCTTTATGGACCAAAAAATTGAAAAAAATAGTGATCAAAACTCAAAAATTCAGGCATATTTTATGGATCATACCCATATGTTTAAGTGCACAAAGTTGATTTGCTATGGATCATTTCTAAACGTTTTAAGTTCATTATTCATTGTTTTATGGATCAGTGACAATTTAAGTATGGAACATTTTCAATAATTTATGAATCATGTGCTTGTATTTTAGCGCACAAAGGTTACATTCTGTGGAAAATTTTTGCAAGTTTAAGGAACGCCATTAAACCATTTTTGGATCATTTGTAACATGTTTATGGGTAATCCGCACAGTTTTATCGATCATTCCCTAGATATATACATTTTTGACATTTTATTGCTAAATTTTATATAAATTATGGATCACATTGATAAATTTCATGGATCATATCCATTTGATCATGGATATCCGCCAGAGTTTAAGGGGTCATGAATGCCTTTTTTATGAAACGGTTTTATTTGTTTTGTAGATCATTTATTAGTTTTTATATGCAAAAGTATGTTTGCCCTTCTCTATACAGCAGGAGATACGCAGGCCTTGTACAACTACGCTGTTGATGGTGAGTATAGTGTGAGTAAACATTCGCAACAAGAAAACAAGAAAAAATTGGCAAATACTCCCGCGAAGAAAGGTTTTACTGGTCAGACTTACATCCAAGGAAAAGTGGGAAGAGGGGTGGGTTTTGGTGGGCACCGCAAGTCCCGAAGAAAAGACCAGAAGCTGTGACATTCCTTCTCGCTGATTGTCAGTCACAAGAGGACCTACTTCGGGAACTTCATGTGGGAGATGTACAGTGTTGGAATTATAAAAGTAAACGTCTGACACATTTTGCAACGAACAATTATAAATCTATTAAAAACGTCCATGAAATAAATTGGATCATCCCTATGTTGTTGAAAAACATCATGTTGATAGTACAAATACAGCTATAGTGTATTTGCACGCATACTTTTGCGATGGTGACGTTTGTATAATACGCTGTGCGTTCACTGCTGGAAACTAAAAAGTAAACAGTAACGTTTTATTCACTTTCGGTTCAAATATTCATAAATCCGTTCGATACTTTTCACGCTATCAACGCGTCTGGTATTAAAAAAAAAGGTAACACAATTTTTGCTCCATAAATATCACAGATTAATGAAGAATACTACGAATCTTTAAATTATGTTTAGGACATGGGGCAAAAAACAGCAGAGATCCGGAAACTGATCGTATCCGACGTAAATCGAAACGTGAGCTATCGTGAAATCGCCGAAAGATATCATATTTCGATTGGCGCAATTTCAAAAATGACGAAAAAATACAGAATTCTGGGAACAGTTGAACGGAAGCCAGGAAGCGGAAGGCAGCGCAAAACGTCCGTTCAGACAGATCGCTGTATTCGTCGTTTGGCTCGATCGGATCCCGACAAATCTTGCAGAGTAATCCGAGAGGAACTCAATCTGGAAGTAACCAGCAGAACTGTGAGCAACCGATTGCGGGAATCAGGACTACAGAGCTTCTTCAAAAAGAAAAAACCATTATTGAGGAAGGTGAACATTAAGAAACGCCTGGATTTTGCAAAAAAGTTTGCATCTAGCCCCACCGACTTTTGGAAAAAGGTTGTGTGGACTGACGAGAGCAAATTCGAGTTGAAAAACACCAAACGCCGTCAGCGAACACGTTGTTTGAAGTCAGAGCGCCTGCAACCGAGATTTACTCAAGCAACGGTAAAACATGGAGGAGGATCTCTTCTGGTTTGGGGCTGTTTTTCTTGGAAAGGAGTTGGGAACATTGTCAGGATTGATGGGAAAATGACTGGGGAATCATACGTGAAGATCATAGATGAAAATTTGAAACCGTCACTCAGGAAAATGAACATGAATGGGTTCATTTTCCAACAGGATAATGATCCCAAACATACATCAAAGGTTGCAAAACGGTACTTCCAGACCAAAAAGATGAAAATTCTTGAGTGGCCACCACAGTCCCCAGATCTCAACCCTATCGAACATCTGTGGACAATACTGGATGATAAGATCCCCATGGATTCACGCAAAAACCTGAATGATTTCTGGCAGGGTATTCAATCAGCATGGGACGCAATCCCTCAAGAAATGCTGCGAAATTTGGTCGAAAGTATGCCCAAACGACTGATGGCTGTACTCGAGAGTAAAGGCGGACATACAAAATATTGAGATATTTTTTCCATAAGCATTGATTGTTATGAATTTTTTTCATTTGAATTTTGTTCACTTTTTTATTTCCTTAGCTGAAAGCTGTTATTTTTCCCAAAATGTGATTTCTTGAGAAGCAATGCAATAAATATATGAAATGATGGTATAGAAATGATCTCTTCATTATTCTGTATTGAACACAAACTAACATGCTTTTGTACCCAATTCAATACTGTCATAACCCCATCTATCTTTTGATACGATAGGACCGTTTACTTTTTTATTTCCAACACTGTACTTGACGTCGCTACTCACGTCCTTCCTGGGAGACATGAAATAACCGGTCCCCTGCAAGTCATTTCTGTCTCTTTTCGTGCATGATCACAACTATGTTGTGCTTTGCAGCGAAGACCTTCTTGACGAGTACCTTCAGCCGCTGCTCTTGGGTGGCTACTCACGCTTCCGATACGACCGGCCTCGACTGCAGGTTTGTTGCATATTTCGGTAACGCAAAATCGTCAGACGGCAGGAACCCGACTTGCGCTCGATGCTCTCACCACAGAAACCAGACATCCAGGCTCGAACATGTTTTTTTTTCAGTTTACTGTGTAAATTTTTAAAGTTTGAAGAAATCTGTCTTTGATTATTAATCAGCTCAAATTTTACAGGTTTATCTTAAGCTGGCAATTTTGGAACACCCTGGTAATATGTGCAAAAGGATTTTATCTGAGACGATTTCTCTCGTATTTAAAATACATTCTGTCAATTTCTTAGGGCAAACATATTGGTTATTTCTTACTAAGCAACGAAATTAACCTTCTTTAGGTGTCGTGGTAAATATGACCCGGAATGGATTTTAATAAGGCTATAACTTTCTAAAATAAGCATCTAGACGTTTTATTTTTCTTGACTTTTCTTAAATCATAGGAAGTTACGTTTCTGCATCGAACCCAATTTTTTCGACATTTCTGAAGGACTGTAAAAAAATAAGTTACGAATAAGATGTTTCGAGGCATATTGACCCGGATTTCAAACTCACATTGTAGACACTACATATAACCAAAGTTTAAAGTCTTTGGAGTTAAAATGCTTATTAGAGTCCTAATTTTTAGTTTCTGTTGAGTACTTCCCTTTTTGACCCGATTGGCCATAAGGAATCTGAGCCGGAAGAGGGCATGTTTTGCAACGATCCGTGAGGCGATGACAGATACAAATTTTCATCGGAACATGCTTTTCGACGTTTCAAACTTCATAATTTTTCATAAATAGTCTACTACTAGCCTTGAAATTGACCAATGACCATATTGGTCACTCAGGGACAGTCCGGATGCACCGGGGGAACCCTTCAGGAGGAGACAAATGTGGATTTTCACCGAAACATGGCTTTCGATGGCTCAAACTTCATGATTTTTTAAAAGTAGTCTACTTCTAGCGTATAATTGGCCCAATATATATTTTGGCCATTCCGAGACAATCTGGATGCCCCTGAAGAACCCTTCAGATGGAGACAAATGCGGATTTTCGACGAAAGATGCCTTTCGACGGCTCAAACTTTATGATTTTTTATAAGTTGTCTACTTCTAGCCTAGAAATAGCCCAATGACTATATTGACCATTTAGAGACAAGCCCGATGCACCGAGGAAACCGTTTAGGATGGGACACATACAGATTTTTGCCGAAACATGCATTTCGACGGCTCAAACTTCATGATTTTTGTTGAATACTCTACTTCTGAACTTGAAATGGATCAATGACCATATGGCCATTCTGGGAAACCCGAAACCCCAGAAGAATTTTTGGGGGAAAAAAAAAATTTTCCCGAAAAAGGTTTTGGCGGGGAGTCTTTCTCAGGGCAAGGATAATTGCTTTTGTAGTATCCGAGAGCGGGGCCCCAACCGTGGGGGACCGGGGGGGGGGGGGATACTTTCGCAAACGCCTCGCCCCAACTCTGTGTTGGTTCCTCCCTCTCCTCTGGTGCGCCGTGCAGGGGGGGCCGCGGACGTTTTATTTTCATCCTCCCCCCGCCGCATTACCCCCGGGCCACTACCTGCGGCGGAAGAAAAATGAGGTGGTCGATGTTCTGTTAATCAGGACGGGGGTGCGGGGGGGGGGGTGGAGTTTGTTATTTTTTTACTTTTTTATAGTCGTCTCGATCAAAACCAAAAAAATGAATTGCTCAAATGTCTCTCAAATGTCCATTCTTCTTGAGGAGCGGGGGGAGGGGGGGGGGGGGCGTCCCTGCATCAAGGTGGAATTTGGAAAAGGAGGGTGGGGGGGGGGGGGGGGGGGGTGTTAGGGAAACTCACTAGTATGTAAAAATTGATAATTTTCACACCATTTTTTGGCAATTTTTCTTATGGGTGCGACATGAAGTTGCAGTCAAGGCTTCAAGTTTTCACAGCATATCTACATTTCTGCGTTTACTACACAAATTTAGCCACACAACGGGTCAAAGAAAAATTGGAACCTAAAGCCTCACTTTACACTTCATTTTTTTCCTACTATATTTTTGGAAAATCTACTATTTTTCCTCCCATTTGCCATTTGCCAATTAATGTTTCAATTATGGTTCATTAATCGAAGATCGAAAAGATCAAAACAAAAGATAATCTTTTCGATTTGCCTTGGGTCATAGGATCGATTTAACAAATCGAAAATCGACATCAAAAGGATAGATCTCGTAAGGATCAATTCAAGAGAGCACAATTCTAGTTCATATGTCAACAAAGGCCACTGTAGCAGCATCTAACTTTATTGGCTTTTAATCAAGTGACATGAAGTTTTCTTCTGTCCCTTCTGATTTCCGGTACTTGCGCAAGGCATCAAGTGTGTAAAAGGATTTAACTGGTAAGTAACATATTTTACACTTTGCTTCAAATCAATTTTAAATGTTTTTGGCATTGTTGATAAAATGTAACTAGAATTTTCAAAACATCATGGGAGTAAAAATTTCAAGCTTTAGCAAAATCTGTGATATAACGGATTATTTTGTACTTGTATTTTGTATCTAACGACAGTTCAAAATAAACAAATCATAGAAGACTTCAATGTTGTTACCTTAAAGTTTAAGCTTGAACTCGAATCAACTTTTAAAACCGTTCCTGTTTCGATGATCTGTAAAATGCATGCTTGAAAATGGGCTTATTGTCTCTACTGTTGACATTATAACAGCCGGACCTTTTCAATTGGCAACCTGCATGGAGGTTTCGTTTCGTGAGTTTCGAATATCTAAATGGTACCTAATTTCTGCTTCTCCAACAATGTTTCTGGTGTAATTTTAAGGTAGAATGAAATTTTCAAAATTGTCTTCAATTATTTACCATTTACATTGTCGAAACTCACGATGCATAACCTCCAAACAGGTTTCCAATAGGGATTTATTCTGAAAATAACTCCGGTTAGAGCTTACCACCCTTAGTCATCACATTATGTACTTTACCATGATGACGTGATAATTTTACATCCAGTCGGTCAATGACTTCAGGTGCGGCGTTGTTTACAAAAAAGATCGCCAACCATTAAGTGAATTTTGGTTTATGTGTAATGAATGATGTTCTCCGGATTTTAACGCTTGATCTCATTTTTCATAAACATTGGCGCACCGGATGTTATTTCGAACAAAAAAAAGTCCAAGGAGCAAGGAAGAAGACCATGGTTATGTCTTATTTGGCTTGGTTGTTCTAGCAATTGTTGCTGTTTCTTCTGGCCTGAATTTGTTTCTTCAATGATAACAGAAACATATAAATATCAACATAGTTAATCCAGTGGTAAAACTTCACCACTGGATTAACTTTGTTGATATTTATAGATTCTAAATTATGAATAAAGATAGCGCTTAGGGAGATCATTATGTCCCTAATCCCCATAACAACATGGGAGAATGTCCCTCAGAATGAAATTAATCAAGAAACAAATAAACTCAAATTATTGATGATTTTATGTTTTCATTTTTATTATATGTATCTAAAATGATGAAAAATACATCAAAATGGATTTCGGGTCTTCTGACGACGAGGAAACATGCCCTCTTCTGGCACAAAGGGCAGTATTCACCAGCAACTGCAAATTGGGACTCTAATAAGTATTTTGACTGCAAAGACTTAAATTTGATAATATAAATTTTCCTCAATGTGACTTTGAAATCTAGATCAATATGACCCGAAACACCTTATTCGTCACAAAATGTTAACACCCAAGGAAGATTAAGCGATAGAATATGTGCGTATTAAACAGATAAATATTTCTGCATCCGAAAGCACTATGATCTGCAATATTGCACATATCCCACTGAGTTGAGAGACTAACTTCAGTGCTTATTTATTATGGATAAAAGTGTAATTTTCACTGACTCCCGTGACCAGAAAGTCCCTGCAAATCTTTTTGATTGAATTATCTAAACAAGCCAATCCTGTCAAAGCAGAGAAAATAAGCGTTTTACGATTCTCAAACTTGCAACACGGGATGCATGTTGTTTCGCAACACTGTAACCGGAACGACTGAAACGTGCTTGTAAAATGTCATATAATCTAAAACTACGCTAAGCCCCCTAATAGAAAGATTAATCAAAAAACGTTCCACTACAGTCAAAGTTGTAACTTATAATACTGAAAAAAGATAAAGTCTCAAAAAAACTCTGCATTACAGACCGTATTTATCACATCCTACCTGTTTATCACGTCCACTCAGTGGCTTACTATCGTCATCCGATTCTTCGTAACTTTCACTCTCCTCTTCAAACAGTGGTTCTAGCTTTCGTCTACACGTTATGATACATATGCATTGTTCATCATTCAAAAAGAATCCAACAAACACAAGAAAGAAAGGAACGATTGGATATAGATGATTCTATCTATTCGCTACGAACTAAGAAAAACGAAATGGGCTATGACTATTCCTAGCACCTAAATGTAGACTATAAGATCTAGTCTAGATTCTAGGAAAACTGCAACAACCCCTCCCTTTCTACCAAATATGCAATAGGAACGAGCTACAGGTACCTTGGCAGTAGTCCCCGCACGGCACTGGCAGTCATTGGCGGTGCCATCAGCAGCTCGTCCATCATCAGTTCGGTATCGTCGTCTCCGGTGTAGGACGATGAGGATTTTGTCGGCGACTTGAAATTTGATCGTCTGTTAGAATAGCAACTTACAGTGATAAGGAAGATAATTACCGAATGCGTTTGTTCGATACTGCCGAAGATTTGCATGTCGTCGTTTTCACCTCCGCTCGTTGGAGTTCCCCATACCTCTTCCCCGGAGGTAACTGACGTTTCTCCTTCGATGGGATCTTCTTCTGCATTGGTATCTTCCTTGTCCAAGTCGTCATCGTCAGCAATGTTGCCTCGCCCAAGATACCGATCGATGAAGGCGCGAGACTCTTCGATAAAAGTTCCCGCTCGGGCCGTCCAGTTGAGGAACGTTTGGGAGTTATCGTCGTAGACTTCTTTGGTTACGATTTTGATATCTACGGAAAAATTGATGCATTACATCCAGGTGTGGTTTTATCTCATTTAATAGCCTTACCATTTTCGGAATCGTCCTCCGAGGAATTGTAAGTTTTGTCATCTGTTTCATCCGATGGCACCCTTTCCAAACTGGACAATGTTCCGTAGCGTTTCATTCCGGTGTTGAGTGCACGGTACGGAGGCTCTGCTACTTCGTCTTCTGGTGAGTTGTCCGGTGAATACTCGTCGTATTCAGCACTGTTATCCTCGTTGATCCTTCCCAGCTGAAGTCGATTCGAGTCACTCCAATTTAGAGACATTGAGTGCTTATTGTTGTTGCTGTTAAGAGCATCCGGAGTTGGTGGCACTACCGAGATCGTAGGTACTGCTTCGAAAGGGTCCATATGAACGAGTGAAGCAGCCGGGTTTATATTTGCCAGACCGATCAACATCAACGACCAATCTTCAACGTTATTGTTATCGATCGAATCACATTTGATACTATCACATCTACTGGTACGCAGCTCATGTGTGGTGGTTTGGTGTCCATTGAGCTTGGGAGAACCTGTATTAGCGTTAACTTCGTTGACATTTTTCAGTATTTTAACCCGTTCGTGAAGCACCTCATCCGGACTGATGGTAGTTTTCTCAAAGTCTTTCGGGGTACACTTGCAGTGACAGGGTGTTTGGCACTTGGTCTTGTAGTTGCTAAAGCTGAGCGCTGTTGGAGGTTGCTTGTGTGAAGCCTTGTGAGAAGATTCTGGGGTTTCTGGCAGCGCTATGCTTGCGTGAGTTTCTTCCGCTTTTGCGGGAGATTTGCTCTGCATTGTTAAAGTGCTAGTGGAAGAAATGCTTGAGTTGGAATTTGCACTTTTGTTTAGACTACTGGTGGTCGTCGAGGAAGACACGCAACACCGGGTGGACGAAGTCTGACTATGCTGAACGGTTAACGAATTACTGCTGGGTGAATTCATTCGACTTTTGCAGTTTTTGTGACACTGTCGACATACGGAGATAGTGTCTACTTTATTGCTGAGGGGACTCGAGCGAACAGTTATCTATATCGAAGGTTAGAAAAAAAAATGAAATCCTCGTCAAATGCACAACAAAAACACTTACCTGGCTATCCGAGGTGGTACTCTTCGACACACTTCTATTGTCATCATCTCCATCATACGTAGATCCATCCTCTAGATGTGCATCGGTCAACTTTAGGTTCGACCCTGCCCCATTCATTGTTTTGCAAAGATTTCCATCGGTATCAACCAACTTCAACTCCTTGGATCGAGTCGCGACTTGTTCAACAGACCACTCTTCGATCGCCACTTCGGGATCGGAATCGATTGGATCGGACTCCACAACCTGTTTGTCAAGCTGTCCCTTCATCCACTGGGCCAGGTGCAGCGCACTGCCCTTGGGGACGCCGGTTTTGTTCAGGCTTCTACACTTTTCATCGATCATTTCTTCGACTTGCTTCGGGACCTTACTTGACCTCGACTGCACACGTGGGACAGCATGAAAGAGAAATACAGATAGAGAGAAAGAGACACACACACAGCGAGAGATAGTGAGAAAGACAGAGAATTAGGGTTCTAAGTCTACGTCTAGGTCTATTGCAAATTGGATTCCAGAGCAAAAATTGAACGCTTGTCGGTCTTGCTGGCCAATGCCTCCTACATGCAAACGAACGCTAACCTAGCTGGCCTACAATACAATGTGTGAGTCCGAAAACAAAGTAACCCGGGGGTCTGTTTTGAAAGTGTGGTCCGATCGCAATCGATTCCGATGTCCGAACGATAAACAAAGCTATACGGCCCTAGTTGCACCAAAGCAATAAAACCAACAAGCGTTTAATTTTTAGATAAAATAGGTTTATTTCCACGCTTTAGCACTTAAAATCTAAATGAGTGTCGCTCTATTCGTGTGGTTGAATTTATTTTCAATATCCTTAGTTGCTAGTTTGAACGGAAGAGGTAACACACTCAGGTTTTCATTGTCTGATTTTCTTGATTTTTGTTGATGATTGGCGATTTTTGATACTGCATGCAGGATGTATGTTTGATTGAATTAATGCTATACAATACTAATTGGTTTTACTAGCTAGGTGATGAATTCCCACAGTGAATATCGAATAAAAGCTTGTACGACATGTATATTTGATTAGTAAAATTCCGTTTCGCGTGACTTGTTCGCATTGTTTGAGTCAACTCAAATACAGACGGATATTTGAAGCAAATTGGACACTGCAGTAGCTAAAACGTTTCTGTTTTCACGTCTCTAACGGTATGATGCTTGCATATCGGTATTCCTAAGTTGATTCACATTGCACTGGATTTGTATGTTTTGGCAAATCTTTCTGCGAATATTATTGTAAAACTGTATTTAATCGCGCTATTTCCGTTTTCTTTTCATTCCACATTCTACCTCTTCTCTAAACTACTGCTCGATTAAACAAGTACATATACAACCGAATGTACACACTGTAACGAATAGTGATAAAAAACACTTGGACGTAAGCATAACTTTTAACGATACACTGTTCTGTTTCGGACATTCCTAAATTCGTTGGTATTTGTCGTTACTCAGATTTTAAATCAGACTTTTGGTCACGTTATCATTAACAATTCTAAGTGAATTAGGTTGACAAACAGTTAAAACTATAAAAGATTGAATCTTTCTACCTCAGTATACTATATGGCCTTCAAAAAATACTTCACTTACGAACTTGGCATAATGTCTCACATTTAGGATTCGTAAGTGATGAATTAATTGCAGACTTGATTATTGCACTTTTTAGTGGATCTAGCCGAAAACGGTCGATTTATTGTTTTTATCAATGGCTTTCTCAAACCAGGATCTGTTGATCTAGCAACACAGGGATACAGTTCAGAGAGGATTGTCGAACATCATAGTAATCGTAGAAAGACTTTAGTTATAACTAACAAAACTGAATTTCGAAAGAAAAACAACTTCTTTTATCTAATGAATATGAGAAACAAAACTCGTGGTTCTTATGCCCCATCCACACTACAATCTTTATAACGTGGTAGTACCTTTATGACATAAATTTTATTTTCAGTGAAAACTATGCTGTAGTAAACAGGTAATTAGATGGCTCTCCACTTGTATATACATATCGGGGCACTAGATAAAATGCATCAAGAATGTGTTTCCATTGAGTGTTATTCCAAATTGTTGTAATTCTTTTACTTTTCCCGCGTGTCTCAGTGAATCACTGTTAAGTCAGCCTGCATGTGTTTAAATCACCCTAGAGCAACGGAAACTAAATAAAAATTCAAATATATCGCACATAATGACTTATGTAATTTTGATTATTATTGGCAACCGATTATAAAACCTCTGATTCTATTGATTTCTTCAGCTCTTCACTGAATACATTCATGTTATAACTTGGTTATTGAACTTCAGCATCAAATGATGATTACTTTTGAATGAGTGAGCCATTCCGGAAAGACGTATATTTTTTCAATCTACATGTTCGAGTACAGTACAATGCTGCTGTTTTCGTTGTCTATAATAGAACTTTTTTCACACGTTGTTCAAATGAAACGATAACCAAATTAAAAGGGGCCACAAATTATAGCTGCAGTATGTCAAAAGCCGAAAATTTTATTTACTCATATTTAGGTCGTTTTTTTTATATTTTATGTGTGAGTGAAGTTTATATGCTTCTTTGAAGATCGATCCACCATAGAAAAAAAATCCTGCCTCCAATAACCCCCACATACCAACTTTGGTTTCATTTTCTTGATTAGCTCTAGAGCTATGCAGACATCTGCTTAATAAGAAATTTTCATAACAGTAGGAATAATTCTCATGTTTGGTTTTAAATTTAAAGTCTCGAACCACCGTAGAAACATTTCTTGCCTTCATAAACCTCCACATGCCAAATTTAGTTCCATTTGATTGATTAGTTCTTGAGTTATGTAGACATTTCTGTTTTATTTGTATGAGAGCCATCCCTTCTAGATAAGGGAGGGGTCTCAAACTACCATAGAAAAAAAAATTACCTTCAAAAACCCCCACATGCCAAATTTGGTTCCATTTGCTTGACTAGTTCTCGAGGTATGCAGAAATTTGTGTTTCATTTGTATAGGAACCCCCCCCCCTTTTCAGAGGGAAGGAGTCTCGAACCATCATAAGAACCTTTCGTGGCCCCAAAAACCCCTGCATACAAATTTTCATAACAGTAGGGATAATTCTCATATTTGGTTTAAATTTGTATTTCATTTGTATGAGGGTCACCCCCCCCTACCAGATAGAGGAGGAGTCTCAAACCACCGTAAAAATATTTCTTGCTTTCAAAATCCCCATAAGCTAAATTTGGTTCCATTTGCTTCATTCGTTCTCGAGTTATGCCGAAATTTCAGTTTCAGTTGTTTGTGAGCCTTCCTTTCTAGAGAGGAGAGGGGTCTCAAATAACCATAGAAACATTTGTTGCCTCCAGAAAATCCCACATACCAAATTTTGTTCCATTTGCTTGATTAATTCTTGGGCTATGCAGAAACTTCTGTTTCATTTGTATGAGAGCCTTCCCTTTCAGAAAGGGTAGGTATCTCAAACCACCATAAAAACATTCATTGCCTCCAAAAACTCTCACATGCTAAATTTGGTTTCCTTTGCTTGATTAGTTCTCGAGTTATGCAGAAATATGTGTTTCATTTGTATGGTAGCCCCCCTTCTCAGAGAAGGAAGGGTCTCTTATTATCATAAGAACCTCTTCCGGCCCCAAAAACTCCTCCATGCAAAATTTCTAGCCGATCGGTTCAGTAGTTTTCGAGTCTAAAAGGTTCAGACAGACAGACAGACAGACAGAAATTCAGTTTTATATATAGGGCCTGCTCAATAACCACGTAGACTGATTTTTGAAAATCTCAGACCCTCCCCTCCCCTCGTAGACTTTGCTCCATAATTTTTTTTGAAATTTTGTATGGAGCGTAGACTTCACCCCCTTCCCCCTCTCTACAGAAAAGTCTACGTGGTTTATGAATAGCCCCATATAGATATACGAAGCCATACAAGTATGTGCGAGCAACAGGTTGCCCACAGCTAGCATGATGGAAAACATCCAATTTGCCTTGAATGATATACCCCCCCCCACTACATAACAGATTAACTCTCGAGTAATTCATGATTAAGGCCTAGCAGCCAATTGTAAACAAACACTTTAAACGTTGATTTCTCACGAATCACAAGACTCCTGCAATATCCAACCACACAACATGATAGAGCAAGCATTTCTCTACCAGACGGCGCTTTCAATTCGCGAGAGTGTTTTGAAATTCGAAAGAAATCGACATTTAAAGGCATTGTTTACAATTGGCTATTAGGCCCTAACCATGAATTACTCGAGAACTTAGGGCATCTTCAACGGCGATCCAAATCGTGGTTTGGATTTATTTTTTAGACCATCATTTTAAAACTGGTATTTGTTTTTATCTACTCTTGCAGCAATTTGGAACTAGAAAAATACCGTTCCAAAACACTACACGCTATTTTATAATACCAATTAATGAGTAAAACTTCAGCTTTTACATATGTAACAAAAATTCAAGTTTATAATCTACCGTGTTGTTTACAAGCGTAAACACTTGCGCAAACCAACAAAACTTTGGATGCAGACCGACGGACCGAATTTCTGTTATTTTTTAGTTGCTGCAGATATTGTTCCGATGTTTTTCGTTCCGGAAAAGTATTGAGGCTTGCTGAGGTATATTTATGAGCCGAAAAGTGGCCGTGTTTGGTGCTGGTGATGCTGGTGCCGGACAGAAAGTGCTGTTGCTCACCTCGGATTCTGATAATTACTTCAAGTTGCTCCCGGTGCTAGCGAATTGTCTTTTCGTTTCATTCTTGAATAACGGATGGTTCTCCAAGTTTTTTACAGCCACCGCATTTTCCGGGAAACGCTGACTAGTTCAAAATGAGGAGGCTCCCGGGAGTGTGACTAGTGTGGATTTTACGATTTACTTGGTGGCAAATTCCGATTCCAAATAGTATTTCGATTGCTAGGAAACGAAAAGTAATGAAGTCTTCAAAGAGAACAATCAGTTTTTTGATGGATTGGTCATGTCTAGCACTCGCAAACAGCTCATACAGATAAATTTAAGAACAGCCTTTTTATAGAACTTTTCGGCAGATTAAATAGAGATCAGGATATTCAGGCTTATCTTATGGGGGAGAGCATACATTTACAAAAGGGTGTTTCGATCAAAATTTGGCCGACTTAAACTTGACGCATTTCCTTTCATCGCGCATTAACATTTTTTATACACCCCTCATTTTGAAAATGTGTGCGTGTAGCATCATGCCTCTATTTTGATTTTGAGATTAGCACTTCAGTTATCAAAATGTCATCGAAGGAAGAGAAGCAACGCATCAAAATTTTGCACGTGCATGGCGAAAATCCAAACTATTCGCACGCCAAGTTGGCGAAATTGTTGAATGTGGCAAAATCAACTGTTACCAACGTATTAAAAGTGTTCGGTGAACGTTTGTCGACAGCCAGGAAAGTTGGATCGGGGGAAAATCGAAAGCCGGAGGTCACAGCAAAGACGTCGGCCAAAACACGATCGCAAAAGTTGTACACGACGATGCTGACGAAGTTTGATTGCGTGGTACAGGCCGATGAAACTAACGTCAAGGCAGACTTTAAACAGCCTCCTGGACAGCAATTTTATACGGCAACTGGACGGGGAAATTTGCAGATATTTTCAAGCACATTAAACTGTCAAAGTTCGTGAAAAAATATCAGGTGTGGCAGGCCATCTGTACCTGTGGCTTGAGGAGCATCGTTTACATTGCGACCGGAACCGTCAACCAGGAAATTTTTCTGAGCGAGTGCCTACAAAAACGTCTACTGCCTTTCCTGAAGCGACACAATTGTTCCGTTCTATTTAGGCTGGATTTGGCATCTTGGCATTACGGAAAAAAGGCCATGGAGTGGTATGCTGCCAACAACGTTCAAGTGCTGCCCAAGGACAAGAACCCTCCCAACACGCCAGAGCTCCGCCCAATCGAACAATATTGGGCCATCGTCAAGCGGAACCTTAAGAAGACTCAAAAAGCTGTAGTGAGCGAGAAACAGTTCAAGGCAAACTGGCGTTCTGCGGCGAATAAAGTGGACAAGGAGACTGTACAAAATCTTATGGCAGGTGTTAAGCGAAAGACCCGGCAATTTGCATTCGGTAAAAAGGAAGCTTAGCTGAATATTTCTCCTGTATTCTGTATTAACTGTACTTGAAAATGAAAAAGAATTTGACTTATTAATACAAACTTTGATCGACTCACACACATTACTGTTTGACCGAAGTTTGATCGAAACACTCTTTATAGCAGGTTTGATAAGCTTTTTAGGGAGAACCGATGATATCTTGAAGATAGATTCAATTTGTATTTCGGGGAGGGAAAGTCCGAAAACTCTTTGATTTTTCCAGGAATCGTTTTTAAATATTATATTAGTCAATTGCATATTCTACAGCTTTTAAACAGTCTCGGCAGTTACTTGAATTGGTCTGAACGTATTTGAGCTTCTAGAAACTAGACAAACTCTTAGAAAATTATTTTCTGAATTACTATGAATCGGAATATCTATGAAGATTCTATGGAAATATAATGAACTTGACAGAAGTCGATTTAGCTTCTTGGTAGTTGAATAAACTTATTGGAAGTTTCAAGATAATCATGAAGTTTGCTCACTCTCTTTTGAGAAGAGAAGTGGTGGAACTTCAGAGAAGTCCATTGAATTGCCGAAAAATTCTCAACGTTTCTGGAAACTTGGTTGAACTTCCAAAAAGTTTGCTGATCATCCATGGAATAGAAACAACTTTTTGGAAATAACCGAAACTTTGAGAAGAAAATTTAGCTTCCCAGAACTTATTTGGACTCCCTGGATTTGTTTCATAGTTCTATGAGATTCGAGAAACGGTTTTGCAAAGATATTAGCTATGAAGTAATAGAAGCTTTGTAGTAGAAATCTTTGTCGCAGAGCTATCACTTAACTTTTTGCGGTGTTCACACGATTGATTTTCTTTATGGTCGCAAATATTCAGTTACGAGTCCAGTTGGTACAAGTTTTATGATAAAAATCTGAATATCACAAATATATCAATAATTTAAGAGAAATTTAAAAAAATCCGGGAAATTGGTCGATTTGCTAAACTTTTAAAAAGTTGGTGGAATTTCTGTGAAATAAATAGCATTTTCGAGATGTTATTAAACCTTCCGGCAAACAAGAGAGCAAGTTTTCGTCGTCGTCTGCTAACGACGTACTAAATACTGGCTGTAAAAATTATTTGGTAAAACCAATCCATGGCAACAAGTTAGCGAAAAATCTGCTATCTCTGATAAAAAAAACTTCTGATCGCTGATGTTGAATGATTGACAGAATGACAGGTGTTGGTGGGTTTAACATTAATAAATTTAACACCTGTGCGGGGACGCGAAGTTGGTCTATTTTAGCTGGTTCTGTTCAAGTTTTGCTGATGCAAATCAGGTATAAAGTTTTTTTTTCCAAAAATAGACCACCGCTGAAGATGCCCTTAATTTCGTATAACCACTTGCAAATCTATAGATGTCACCCCGCAATGTAAACATTGGCAGATGCACCGATTTTTCTATTCGGAGCAACATGTTTTTGTTGCGTCTTGAGAGGTTGCAAAACAACAAGCAAGTGTAGCATATCAAAAGAGTAATTTTTTTTATTCACGGTATAAATTTAGTTATAAGTGATTGAAATATTGAAATAAAAATTTCACGTGGCTTTCCTCCGAGCAAAGGTACAACTGCAGCGTTTCCTTAACCACGGTTGTTCGAAAGTGTTACACCGCGTTGCATTTTGTGAACATTACGACAGTCGCGCGGTCTATTCTATCCACAGAATCTTAGAATATTTGAAGGTTAGTGATTGGCCATAGAAACCGATTTAAACTATGTTTTTTTTTTTTGCTTTTTTCACTGACGTGTTTCATGAAAACGATTTACATTTACGTTGGAAGGAAGCGGATATAAAAATTCATATATGTATTTAGTATCTTGTTACGTGAGGGAGCGAGGGGGTTGAAAATTGCCGAAAATTGCGTTACGTAATATTAGAACAAATCCTTGACACCTCTGATGAACTGTCAATGAACTCGTATCAATCTGATCGAGTAGCTGCTTGAAATAAATACCTTTGCTTAAAAATAAATACAAAAAAGGAACTCGATTCTGTCGAAGTCCGGAAAACCCTACTAGTTAATTTCGATTATTCTGATGCATGATAACGAGCATCGGAGGTATTGCGATGAATGGCGCATCGCTTTGTGAATCCAGCGCAATACCTCTCATATAATTCTCGCGAAAAATCGATTTTTGGAAGCAGATTTTCCAAATTTTGACTGGTACGAGTAAATCTTGTTTATAAGTACCTAGTTCGAAAAAGAATGAATGGTGAGCTCAGCAACACTTAATGAAAAACCGTTGACATGAATTAATCTTTTACATGGTATATCCATAAATGGCGTCCCATTTTACAAATATTAAAATCTGCTCTACACAAAAAACTACAAGGTACAGCCCAATTGGGCTGTGCGCAAAGGTGACGTAGAACTTCACAGCAATCTAATTTCCATACACGTCAGGGCCATCCGCTAATTGATTTAAGTCAGCCCTGAAAAGGGCCAAGAAAATTCTATTGTACACTCTTTAGAAAGTATTTGGTGGCTCTTAATTATGATACGGCCCCGGTTGTATTTTCTACGATGGTTGAGAGGGCCACTATCTCTAACGCGTAGAAGATAGTTATGGATCTGTTGGTTCATTGGTTGTTCAACGTGCTTTGCTATTTACTCCGGGACGCGGCGTTTAAGGCAATGCCATGTTCAGCCGGGGCGCGGTAATGGAAATTTCGAACAGTACAAGAGAAAAATTCGTTTGGATTCGTTGGAACTCTTCAGTTGGCAAACCAATTTGGTCGTCCTAAAAAGGACGGATTTAGTTGACGGGGGAGAAACAGTTTGCGATTGAACTTGGGCTTTCTTTCTTGGTTCATCTCGCGGGATGATTGATTCTTGTCTCGTTGTCACGGGCGGCTTTTTCCCATCATTTCGTAGGCTTCAGCAGCCATGTCTCTCGCAGCGAGATTGACGGGAGCATCGGCAACAACAGCCAACTGCACCAACGCCTCTCTGGGCAGCGACTGCTCGCCAGTGCAGCCGCCAACTACGATCCAACTGCAGATCCTACTCTGCACAGCTCCACGACCGCCGGAAAACTAATTCAAAATGCAAAGGTGTACCCATTATATAACATTCGTTGCTGCCTAGGAACCGTCCTTTACTTAAATATGAAGTCTGTGCGCGGAAAGTTGCCCACTGTTGGAATTCTGCCGTCAAGTGTTCTATTTTTGTTTTCACTGATCATGGACAAGGCGTTTTAAACGAAGCCATGCAAGTGTGAAAAATATATCCATTTCCTTCACTGATGTACCGCTGAGTGCCTCGGCAAGCGAACCAACAGTAGGGTTTTTATTCCAAATCTCTTAAATAGTTAACGTGGCCAAATAAATAACATCACGAATCATCACGCTGACGGTCGTAGTTCGAATCTCAAATCTGTGAATTAATAATTTTTATTTATGTGAGCACATCAGCTAATACCACTGCACAACCCCTCACGCACACATTTTATTTTTCAAAGTAAATTGCTGTGTTGCATTTTTGCCCACACCCAATGTTGTTTTTTTTCTCCAAGTTACGCTCCACAGGGAGAAATGGAAAAAAATCATGCGAAATTGCATTACAATCTTGCTTTTGACGTAGGACTACGTCTTTGTTTTCAATACAGGGGTACACGTTGCGAGTACACAAATTTGGAGCGTCACGAAATATGCTTAGGTTTTGAACGTTAATAAATAATTCATTTCATGACCGATTTTCAAAATCTTTGCACCAATATATCTGGAATATTTCTACGCATCAATTTTAAAATTTGAATTGATTGATTTTCAAAATTAGGCTATTGAAAATAACGTAAATACAAGGTGATGTCTTATAATGTCGATTTTTCAGAGTAAATTTACCAAATGCACAGTATAATCCTAGCACAGACTTCATATTCAAGTAAGGAACGTCTCCTAGGCAGTCATGAATGTTATATAACGGGTACACCTTCGCAGTCGTGAAGCTGTGCATAAATCTGCTGAAGGAACGCAGTTGGCAGCAACAAGTACCAGCTGAACATAGCATTCATTAAACGCCGCATCCCGGAGTAAATGACAACCACGTTGAACAACCAATAAACGAATTCTAGAACGGATAATTCGAGCCGAACTGCAACACGTCCGACCGACCATTTAGTAAAGTTCATTTTAGTTCCTAGTTGTGTATAGCGGATTAGTTGCTGGTGATGGCAAGTACATAAGGCATATTTCTGTTAAGAAAATCATCCGTCTAGCGTGTAATAATTAAAACTAATTATTGTGGCGCAATAATTGAAGTTCGTCCCCTTTGATGCAATTTGTATCACATTGCCTTCTTTGGTACCGCCTTCTTTCGTGCACTAGCATCCGACGCCATTACCTAATAGCTCTTAGCAGAACATTTTGATTCAGTCTTACGACAGTCGTGGAGCTGTGCAGTGGCTGCAGGATTTGCTTCATTCATCCGCCACTATCGAAGATGTTACAGCAGCGCTCGACTGCGGCCGTTAAGTCGTCTGGTGCACTGCTTCTTAGCGATATGAGTCGCCGTGGCAAATTTCCGATCGGATTGCAGTTCTCACTCGGAATTCATCGTCTGCTCTGGAAGGGCAATACATCGAGCGCGTTGCTGCTGGTACCCCCAGCTACCTCGATGCAGTGATGAAATACCTAGTGACTGAAGTCCTCGAATTGGCAGGCAACGCCGTCGCGACAACAAGTAGACCAGAATCATCTCACGTCATCTGCAGCAACGACGAAGAGCTGATGAAACTTCTTTCCGCTGTGACCATTTCACAAGGTGGTCTTTTCAGATCGTGAAGAAAACCTATGTTCAATCGCGAACCATGTTCTCCCCGTCATCAATTAGAACCAGTCCTATTCAGGACGAACACATTAATTTACCCAATTGAAGAGTTTGTTTAATTGTAGTTTCTCTTGCGCTCATCAAAATACCGGCTCAACGTGGCATTTGCTTCTTACGTCGCGTCCCGGAGTAAATGACCGAGCATGTTGGTCAACCAACAAACGAAGTATTATTACAGATGACCGACCATGTGTACACATATTGTAGTTCCTAGTTGTACATATGTAGTGGATTAAGTAGATTAGTTGCTTAATTAAGGTTGTAGTGCGAACGTTTAGTGTATGGGAATCAGATTTGGAACGAAACCCATTCCAGCCACTCTTTAAACAATCAAGCGATCTAGATTGCACATTGCTGCGTAGTCCTACGTCACCTTTGCGCACAACCCCATTGGGATGTACCTTCTAGTTTTTGGATGCCAGATAGTTTTTCAAAATGTCTGTAAAAAACATTGAAAAATGTCTGTATTCGTCTGAAAGCCTTGTGGCGTGAGGCGAATGTCGACAAGATGTTTTGACATGCTTGCAGACGCCACACCTCCGCCTCATCAGTGGGCTAATACATTAGTTTCGAGATCCTTATTCATTTACTTGTTCTGTTTTACAGCTGTCATAAACTTTATGGAGGATCTATTATTTTCTAACGAGTCTTGGCCTTTTCAAATTTGCACAATTTTTTGCTGTCTTTCTTATTTTGCAGAAATTAACGTATGCATTGAAAAAAATGGACTGTTTTTTTTATCCTGCATGCGATTACACTGACACCAGTTGTTGAAGCCTCCTGTGTATCGCCAACAGTAGCAACTCTTTTGTGTATAGAAAAAACTACAAGGTACTGCCCCATTGGGTTGTTCGAAATTACGTAGGAATGATCGAAAATTCCCTGGATTGCGTTATTTCGTAAATATTCTGCTCAAGGAATGTACGGTCTATTACGGTAAGGTGTAATAGCACTCTATATTATTTTGGCTTTTCATGCCTTAAATATGGTGCGAACCGTTTTAGAACGAGGAAATATACAGTACGAAATTTCTTGCCTAAAGCTGCCTCCTTTATCAAGAAGTATCACAAAAGTATTACCACAAAAGTTCAATTCAATGGACGCAGTGGTTCTACGACCCAAAAAAAAGAAGTTTCAAACAAAGGAGAATCTGGTCTTTTGGGCGACCAAGAGATCACTGGAGGAGATGTACCAGCCGAAGATAAACGTTGCATTGAAGTCCGCCAAAAACTCCCAACGTCTCTCAGCTGCGACCGATAGAAAATGTTTGGTCGATCCTCAAATGGAGGATCTATTCCAATAATTCCGTGGCCAAATCGAAGGAGCCAAAACCAAAAAAGAGCTGCCGAAGTCCCTTTTTTTTATCGGCCATGCATAAGGTTTCAGTCCACTACTGGTAGGGCCACTCGACAGAGCATCGAAGCATTTTTGTAGAAAACTCAATACACATAGGATATAAGGAAACTTTGTTCCATTGAATTATCTGTTGTAATTTTTTTTGCATCGCCATTCGGAATAAGTTTATTTTCTAATGCATACGTTATCTGAAATTTTGAATAAGTATTGGAGTTCGCTAATGTCATGTAATATACTTAAGTCTTGAAACGCTATTTTGTTTTAATTCTCAGAACGGTATCGAAGAGTTCTTAAAAGTTTTTTTAAACCTTTGGACCATTCGATACTTAACTTTCGCTCATTCTCTAAACCTTTGGTAACTATGCTACGTATTTTCTTTTCTTTTTGGAAGGTTCTGAATCTGAAGTTTTCTTAAGTTTGAATTTTATTTAGTTAAGTTTTTTCGCATTCATTTGCTTTTCCTTTGCTGCCGTTTTCTTCGAATGGAAGAAGAAAATCAACACTTCCCGTGATTGTTTGGCACAAAATTATACATTTTCACACAACCAGAAGTATAGAATGCGAAAACAAAATCACTAATGTGTCAAAACGGTTTATTTACCATATATCTAACCTTGGTTGACGTTTTGGATATGTCAAAATCGACCAGCTCTTACTGCTAGAGCCATCTACTGACAGCGAGAACTTACATAGTTGCACACCTAATAGTATTTTAATTATATCTAACTTATTTTTATTTTCAACAAATTAATCAATGTTCATTTGTTACGTTTTATTTAAAATAATTAATTTAGCTTGTACTTCAAATAAAACGACAAAAAACTTGGTTCCAAAGTTCATGGGTTTGATGGATTTTAGTTCATAAATTAGTTCATAAATCTACAGTAATTTTGAAAATATTTTGTTTTGTTCTGGTAAGTAACCTTCTCGAGTAATTCATGATTAGGGCCTAAAAGCTAATTTTAAACAATGAGTTCAAACTTTGATTTCTCACGAATCTCAAAACACTGTTGCGAATTTAAATCAGGATCCGGTAGATGAATGTTTGTTCTACCATTTGATGTAGTTGGATATCGTAGGGCTCCTTTGATTCGTGAGAGACCAACGTTTGAAGTCATTGTTGAAAATTGACTTTTAGGCCCTAATCATGAATTACTCGAGACTTGTGGTAAGTTTTTTTTTATGTTTGAAAAAGGAAAGCGGAACAGTTTTTTATAGTTCCGATTTCTTAAATTCATTGTAGTACATACATCAAATATCAGCACTTTGAAAGCTTCTAAGTACTGAAACTTATTTTTGAATGAGGCCCTTCTTAACATCAAGTATTTATGAATGATTCACATAGAACAAAACGGCATTGAAAAATAAAATTTGACAACATTTGTTCATCTTTAGGAATACTGTTAGTAAATGCGATGGCATCTCTAAAACGAATAAACTGCACATGGATTTTTACAAACAATATTCTCTACGTACTGAATAACTCTCAAGTCATTAGTCCACTATCAATAAAAAATATTGCGAAGCTCAAAAACCTTTTCACTAATTTTGTATATGACGATGACTTAAGTTGAGGTTGTTTGGATATTACAAGAGCTTCAAAACAGGGACCTGTAACATCTGAGAAGTTAAACAGTTTTCTGAGATACTTTTTATAAATAAAGAATGCTTTAGTCCAACAAACAAAACATACCAACTTTATGTGGAAAATAATTAAAAAAAAAGGAATGGGGTACAAACCCTATCGTTGTTGTAACGGAATTGGAAGTGATGGCATTCGAAAGTGAAGAGACACTACTACAAGAAGACGCTAGACCTAGGCTAGAACACACCTGTTGATTCTTAAGATGGATACTGTCAAGCGATGGTACCTTGACTGATGCCATAGAAGTGGCTGTTGCTCCGATGTCTCCGATGGGAACCAGCGTTTGCAAGATGTCTGGCGAATCGAGCGGGCTGCTCAGTGGAGTTGATCCAAGGGTTGCGTTCACTAGGAATCTACGAGATGCGTAACCGTGGGATTATACTTGGAAATAAGATGAGAAATATATGTTACTCGGGTCTTACATTTGTCTGGTGAGAAGATTCTGCCACACGGCTTTCAATTCTGTTGATGGTGCCCTCAGTACTATGCATCGTTTCTTGGAGTTTTTCTTAGGTGTGCGGGTCAAATCCGGAGCACAGTGCACGGTTGGACTTTCGATTTGGCGACCGTTCGGATCCGTAGTTATCCGGAACTCAGTGTCTGGAATATTAAATGATTGATAGAACATGTTTCTTACCGAATCCTGGAGAGTGTGAGCTGTTTAGTGGAATACCTGTAACTAGAAAATGAGAAGAATGATTAGTAATTTCCATTTAATTCCAACTAACTTTATTGCTTATCTTGACAGATACGCGTATTTCGTCTACAATGTGCAGACATTTCCAGTCGAGTATTAGTACACGACAATGAAGAAGTTTACACATGAGCCTGTGCACGCTGCTATAATTCTTTTGTCTTTATGACTTTTACTGTGAGCCGTGTTTTGGTGTTGTCTCACTCACTCTCACAGGATGCTTGAAAAGACATTGTAGACAAAATACGCGTACCTGTCAAGATAAGCAATAAAGGTAGTTGAAATTAAATGGAAATTACTAATCATTCTTCTCATTTTCTATGTTTCTTACAATTGCAAAGAAAATACATTTAGAACTAACTGCAGTCGGGATTCATGTAAAGCTCGACTTCAACTATCATAAAATTTTGGTTTCTTAAGATCTTTCTCAACTAGGGCTTCACCCAGTTCGAATTGAATTAGTCAAGAAAAAATGACATTGGGGATCTCACTTTTCCATAACATATATAACCCCTTTCACTTACAGTTGGTTTGAATTGACCAAGATAGACCCTTGGACTTTTTTTAATAACCTTATCTACCCGTTCATGAATCGTTATGGTGAGTGTCATCAGTAGAAAATTTACTGTTGGTATAAATTGGTGCAAATCGGCTTATAAGCTTTTTCAAAAATGCCTTGTCTTTCCAATGAAAAACCACCCCCACACCTTGTGAGGGGCACCAACAGAATTCTAACAGTTGGTCCAAATCGGTTCATAGCGAATGTTAAGCGTTGTTAAAAATACCTTATCTACCCAATAATATCAAAATTTCTATGTGGCCTCAAAAGTATCCTTACTGCTGTATTTAAGCGGTCCATAATGGCCATCGGGCGTTTTAAATAAGGCTTCGCAATCAAAAACTAACATCACACTTAGTCAGTTACCCTAACAGCATCCTCAATGTTAGTATAGATTGGATTTCAAGCGTTATTAAAATACCTTTTTTCACAAATAAAAACCATCATCACACCTTGTGCGTGACCTCAATGGCATTCTTACCGTTGGTTTGAATCGGTTCAATGTGGATATTAAGTGAAATTTTAAATCTTGTTTCCCCAATGAACCATTGCTTATGACTCCAATAGCATTCGTACCGACGGTTTAAATAGGTAATCTTATTTAAGTATATATTTGTGCATCTCTTTTAAACCAACTTAATAGAGAACAACATTAAAACAATGATACACACAAATTCAGCGTATCGTTTATCAGAATGAACCCTGCTGCCATCCCAACCCTTTAATCCAACATCCCAGTAATTTTTCGTGGAAGTGCAGAGGATTTTTCGTCTTTCCACTAAGAGCATCCATATCGGGCGCAACTATCTGGGCGACTAAAATACTAGCGCATCGAGCTGTCATTTTAGTTTAGTCACTCAATCTCACACCGGTCGCTACTATATTTTGTTACCGTGTTCTGTATCGGTCGCTGCTTAACTAGTGCTCCATCATCAGTTTGACAGATTCGGTGATCGTCATAAACATAGTCAATTCGTGCTCTGTTTCAAAGTTTATCTCTTGTGAAAAAAATGGAAGTGTAGTTTTTTTCAGATTCTAGTGACGATGAGCTTGAATTGATGGGCATGATGATGATCCAAGCACAGACCCTGCTTGCTGAATCTTCATCCCATAGGAACACACGGGCCCGGTGGCCAAACATTGATCGTTCAGCTAAAGAAGGTACAAAGCGATTGGTGGACGATTACTTTGACGGGAAAGCTCTCCAGGTAAAATGAAAAAGAAAGAGCTGTCGCACGACGTGATTTGGTGCAAAAACACAAATGTCCCCTCCTACAGGTTCCCCCGGGGCACCTCAGAGGTTCCGAGAGAAGCTAATGTGGCAAATGGTTCTTTTCAGGCCTACCGAAAGTCACACGAAGAAAAAAAAAATGAAGAAAAAATCGTCGCACCACGTGGTTTGGCGCAAAACATCTCCCACAGGTTTCCCCGGGGCACCCTAGAGGTTTCCAGAGCAGCCATTGTGGCTAATGGTTCTCTTTCATGCCAACCAAAAATCTATCCAGGAGAAATCATGAAAAAGCCATCGCACGACGTTGTTTGGTGCAAGCAGGTTCCCCGGAGGCACTCCGAAAGCTCCAGGAACACCCAGAAGGTTCCATAACTTCGGAAAAATTACTCCTGGGATTCGTATTAGCGTTGTCGAATTGTTTGGATGTGATTCAGAAGGATTTCATGGGAAACAAATAAGTTATTCTTGAAAAACCCCAAGCGCCGATTCGTAAGTACCCCAAGGGAATCCGCAATTATTGCGGAACCATCTGGAATCTGGAACCTAGTCTTTGTGTCGCTGAGACAAGAATAAAAACTGAACCTTGTCTCAGAATGTCATCAAAACCGGTTGAAAAACAACGAAGTTATGATTTTTTGAACATCTAATTTTTCCATAAAAGACCTTGGCCACACAAGCGTTTCTAAGTCAAGTTGTTAAAATTTACATAAATTTCTCAGTTTTTGAAAAGAGGTACATGGTAAATAGTTGTACTTAAAACTAGTTACACGTATGAAAATATTATCGATTTTGGTGAAAACTTATCACCAAATTCATCAGCAAATTCACGACCAAACTCACCAACATACCCACCAACAAATTCATAATCAAACTAACCATCAAATTCACCTCCAAACTCATCACCAAATTCACCACCAAACTCTCCATCCCATTTACCACCAAACTCACCACCAAATTAATCAGCAAACTCACAAACAAACTCCTCACCAAACTCATAACTGATATCTCCAATATACTCACCACCAAACTCACCACCGAATTCACCATAAAACCTACTACCAATTCCATCACCAAACTCACCATAAAAATCAACACCAAACCCATCACGAATGTCACCACCAAACTTACAATCAAATTCACCACCAAACTCAGCACCACACTCCCCACCAAATTTATCAACAAACTCATCACCAAATTCATCAAAAAACTCACCACCAAATTCACCACCAAACTCATCACCAAACTCACCATCAAACGCACTACCAAATTCACCACCAAACTCACCGCCAAATTCATCACCAAACTCACCATTCAATTAACCACCAAACTCACCACCAAATTAATCAGCAAACTCACCATAAAACTCACAAGCAAACTCCTCACCGAGCTCACAACTGATATCTCCAACATACTCACCACCAAACTCACCACCAAACTCACCACCAAACTCACTACCAAACTCACCACTGAATTCACCACAAAACCTACCACAAATTCCATCACCAAACTCACCACTAAACTCGCCATAAAAATCAACACTAAACCCACCACCAAACTCACCACGAATGCCACCACCAAACTCACAATCAAATTCACCACCAAACTTAGCACCACACTCACCGCCAAATTTATTAACAATCTCATCACCGAATTCATCACCAAACTCACCACCAAATTCACCACTAAACTCATCACCAAACTTACCATCAAACGCACCACCAAATTCACCACCAAACTCACCGCCAAATTCATCACCAAACTCACTATCAAACCCACCACCAAATTCATCATCAAACTAACCATCAAATTCAGCACCAAACCCATCATCAAATTCACCACTATTATCTTTAACAGACTCACCATCATATTCACTAAGTCATCGCCAAACTCATCATCAAGCTCAGCAGCATGAGAATTATAGCTTATCTGTTTTCATATGCCTGGACAAACTTCGCAGTAGAGCCCCTCCCCCTTATCCAAGAACCTTTTACCCTTCTCAACCTCCCTATGTTTGTCCCAGAGAGTTGAACAATACGTATACCGAATTTGGTTAAAACGGATCCACGCGTTCTTATGTTATTGAGGGTCGTATATACAAACGTACAAAAATACAAACATTGATTTTTATATAGAAGATACAAAGACTGATATCAGGAGGGCACATAAAATAAATATAAATTAAAATTGTCGTAAGAAATAAACACAAAAATGGTAATAGATCTAATGGGAATGGTCTATTAATCAAATATTTTTCTACTATTTTCAGCACTTTGCTAAACTCTTGCCACTTAAACTTTCCAATGAAAATCACTTTGATAGCGTAAACAAAATTAAATAACAAACCCATCGGAGATTTTTGACAATTGGCAGTCGAATAGCAACCCTCTCTCGCGTCACTATCGCGTTGCTAAATTTGAGCGCCCGATGCTTTCCGATAGTCGCGCCACAATTTTGCTTTTAGTTGCGCCCGATACACTTTGAAGTGATGGTGAGGGCGATCAAATATAGTTTAGTCGCACACCGGTACGGATGCTCTAATACATTTCAAAACTGTTGATGTGCATTCAGATGTCGTGTGACTTCCACTACACCAGTATGATTACTTCACTCTAAATTTAACGGTACGTTGCCCTGGTAAAATGAATATTGCCTGAGATCTCAATAAAGGGTAAAATACTCACTCTTTTTCCGAATGTTGAAGCAGGAGTCCGTTATTGTAGACAGTGGAATGGGTTCTTCCGTGATGAACAGCACCCGGTCTCGACTAACCTTAGCAAATAGTAGAATATCACTAAACAACAATGTCCAATACGGTTTCACCGATCGGCCTTCTACTCGTGACAAATCTCCACCTGCAAAAAAAAAGTTATGCAACTGAAAAATATCACTATTAACAACTCAATCTTGTCTCTTACCGAAAATCCACTGCCTGCCATGGGAGGCCAGCTGGAATGGTTTGCACTTGGTGAAAACCATTCGCGCTTCCAAGTCTTGTAGCGTCAACAACGGTCGACCCTCACCTATTGGTTCCATCAAACCACCACCAACGGTTATCTCCCGATAGGCCACCTGAGTTGAGATTAAGGATTTTCTAAATTCCATCGATCGTAATCCAATAAAACTCTCCCAGCATTACCTGCAATTCACTGATGATGCTATTGAAGTTGTTATGCTCTTCGCTATCTACGCGACAGTGCGAGGCAATCATCTGGAATAGTTTTAAAATTTCCCTAAAATGTTGCAACGGTCGATGTATGAAGGTGGTTAAGTCTGGACGTTTCCGTGGCACCGGTGGTTCCGTAATAAAACGCATAAAATCACAGCTACTATTTCTCGATTTGTTGACCTGCTCGGAAGAATGCATGTTAAGTGCCAGGGTTCAATTCTAACAAAATAGACCACCTACCAGCACGCAGTCTGCTTTCTTCAGGCCGTTACAGTATTTCTTGTAAGCCGCACAGAGCGCCGTACATTTGGACAGATAGACGCGGGAAGCGAAATGGATTTGAGGCTCGGTTTCATCCTGTATGATCTGCTCTAGTATATCTTCTGATATTCGCGATAGCTGCATGGAAAACCAAATCAAATCAGAGTTAAAATAGGTTTGTAAACGAAAACCTTTGAATTTTACCTCGTCAATGTTCTGAAAGAGTGTTTTGTGATCGTTGGGCGAAATGAGGTCCTTTCGTTCTCTTAGAGGGTTCACAAAGCGTTCAATTCCAAAGTTGATAGCAGTCACAAAGTGCTGCTCTCGACTTATTAGTTGATACAGGAACTTTCGCCTATGATCGTCTGGGAACTGCTGTAGAATTGACTGAAATGGGATGAAGTTTTTTTCAATCCGGTATGTTTGTAATGGGAAGGAAAGATTTTTATTGAGTAAACTTTAATCCCAAAATCATCCCAATCGGAAGTTTACATTCGAACCGGACTTTCTGAACAATTTTTTTTTTTTGACAAATATGGTTTGAAAGGAATGAAGATTATGGGAAAAGTATTTTCCAACAAACATTGTATTTTATATGATAGCCTGTTCAGTAGAAAATTTGCGTTTTAAGCTAAAATAGCTCATTCAGCCTTTCAAATTATTTCTTTCACTTTTTAAAAACACTTTAAAAAAAAACATTCACGAACTTATTAGTAGAATGATTGTAATTGGAAAACTAGAAAAATTAAAAAATAAAAACTTAAAAACTGAAACAATTTTTCAAACTATCACTATTAAACGCGAGCAAATTCCTTTAAATTCTACTAGAAAAAGGTTGTTCTTTGACAGATGGGCCTATTCCGTCTGCGACTTACAGACTTTTTCAGTGCCGACTTGCTTGACTCGACTTGCTAGTTTTTCAAATTATCTTTTGGGTTTAATATAACTTTCGTCATTTTGAAAGATCAGAATCAGGTTTACAGCAAACGTATTCATTATCATAACTGGATAGCAAAAAAGGAATAACCATTTTTCACAGGTTTTTTGGTGCTATTTTCGTGACACGGATTGTAATTATATACGAATCAATGGCTTTAACCGCAACGAAAGACAAGGTACCTCTAATAATTTGAAGTTGCGATATAATTCGATTTTTGAATTTTGACTATCTTCACATTAGAAATTTCACCAAAAACTGTGTTCTTGTGAATTATGATTTAATGGCACTCAACCCAGTGAACACAAGATCGCATATGATAACGGATATGAGTATAAAGTGGAGGCGATATGCGTACAGTTTACATGGAGTCAAATGAACAAATGTACGTGTATCGTATTGCTTGAGAAAATGTATTTTCACCTATTTAGAATCCATCGTATGTTTCAATTTATGTAGTATTAATCCACTTTAATTGTTCTACTAAGATAGGCGTAAACATTAGGATATTTTGTTTGGGAATTAAAGAAGAGACAAATGCTTTTTATTCTTATTCAACGCAAAGTAAATCAGGATCAATAGAAGATCGCAGCAAGCCGTGTTTTGAAACTGACGTGTTTTGAAACTTGCGTGTTTTGGTTTTGCTGCGTCGTTTTCGCGAAAAAATATAATCAAACAATATTTCATTATTCAATTGAATTTAAAAGTGAAATTATAAAATCTCCTTGTGATTTAAGGGAAAGAAAGCGGTTTTCTCCCAAAATATGTTATGGTCGCGTTTCTTCAGATGGATTGTGCGTCGGTAGGTTTCCCTGTTTCTTGTTTTTTTGTCCTCCACCCACGCCCTCGAGGAAAGAATTAAATAAGTTTAGTTTTGTTTGTTAGTACTTGTGTTGTGGCACCCGGACATAAATTGTTTACGAAATGGCAAAACATATGAGCATCGTTCAAAGTTTTAAGCGAAGTTTGCAGGTTGCTTTATTCTGATATGCTTGGGACGTGCATTGGGACCGTTGAGATTGGTATCAACTTTTTCTCGTGAGAGGCTTTTCTGGATCTGGATCTGGTTTTAGTTAGAATTTGGCCGCTTCTATTTAATTACTGTTGCGAAAAACTAATGGCAGCGTTTTTATCCGGATGGATTGTTTATTCTGTGGTAATAATCATTTTCAAAATGATTTGTGGTGGTAAAAATCATCAAGATTTATACACATTTTCAAAAAGGTATTGTAGATGAGACGCGCAAGGGAATTCTGTACATTCACGTTGAAACGTCAGGAGGAATGAGCAAACATCCTAACAGGACGCTGAAACAAAAACCGTGCAAGGAAGTTGTTCGAGTAAGTACTGACCAAGTACAACGGATGTATTTTGATGGACGTGTCATCTAGACGTGTACGCCTTCAGTCCTTGCCTCTGCTTCACTTTTTGTACGTATGATTTTGACTTCACAACTTTGCGAGCCACATTTCGCACAGAAAGATTGGGAAAGAAGGAACATATCTTAGTCCTTATTACATTTTATGTCTTGTGAAAAATGACAATACTCGGATTGTGCCACCGAGGATGAGCTTGGAATAAGGAAAACATGGTTAGTCTTCATATATGTGAACTCTTATTTTCTATTTGATGTTGTATAGTTTGAATTGGTTATGACTAGAATTTTGATGCATGGTCAGTATCGGAGTCATAGTTTGTTTTCTTTGTAATGAATCTGATTTTGACTGATAAAAGGGCGCGCCGTTGAAGAGTGCTCGCACTCCTCAAAGGGTTTAAATAGCGTAAACTTTTATATAAAAGTCGATTCCTTGCCAACAAAACAAATAATGACAACTGTAACAAAACCGAATACTTCATCATTTCTCAATAGTGATGAAGTAACTCGACAGTAAACAACGGATATGGGATATACTACAATAAATCAAATTACTGGTCACAGTGGTTTTTGTCCCGAACAGAGAAAAAAAAACATGTTGTACCACGAAGTTAAGTGGAGAGTTTCAGCTGTCATATAAGTAAAACGTTTCAGCGATCCGTGAAATAATTCAAAATCTACACTGAAAGGACAGTGTCTGATATTTAACGTGGACGGCTTAACACACAAGCTCGTCTTTATTACAACTATTTCTGATATTTACATCGCAATGAAAATTCCGATTTTCTTTCTGTGTACAAACGAGAGACTTAACATTTTGTGTGGATAAAACGGGTCACTCCGACAACAACCTAAGAGCTGCAATCTGTCTAGTTACTTGCTATAAAAATCTTCCGCTCATTCACATGTACTGGTCTAAGAAACCATCTCTCGGTAATAATTTGATCAAAAGTGCAATGTCTCGAAATCGGTTTCAACTCATTTTGTAAAAACTTTATTTCATTAATCCGGAGAAACCGGAAACCGTAAGTAAATTGATCACGCAAAACATCAACATCTGAACTCAAGAATAGTTTGGAGTACCGTAGATATTCTGAGAATACTTTAATATGTTTGCAACGGTGTTTAGATTTTCTTTATAGCTTTTACAGAAGCTAAGTAAGAAGTACGGTCGAAACACTCTTAACCTCCTTATCGATCATGTACAACATCAAGATCTGAACTCAAGGACAGTTTGAATGATCCAGATCATCATTGTGTCCATAACCATACCTGTTTGCAGAGCAAAGTTCCTCAGTAACTCTAAAAGCCAAATTTAGACAGCAAATTGTAATCTTGGGTCATGGGCTCTGGGATGGGTCAAACATCCGTATTTATTCGGTTAAACCCCGATAATATTTTCATGTCCAGATTTTTTTGTGTTCAACCTTTTTTGTTTTCGGCTTGGCTTAACTTATGTTTCAGGTCGTACTAAAACAAATTTTAAATGTAATGAAAGCTAAACACTCATGAGTGTGAACTCCAATATCTACCGGAACTTTTATTTTGATCTTTAAAAAACAACAAGACCATCATGACCAACATGCATAGTATTCTACAGTTAATCTGATTCACTTCACTTTCAGCGACCAAAAATGTACGAAAAAAGGGAGCAAAGTTTTCTTAGCACTGCACCAAAATGTGCTTACATGTGGCAAAGTTTTGTCTGATCTCATTCTCTCATTCTCTGTACGTTTCATATTTCACTATTTCGGAATCTCAGAGAAATGAAACTTGAAAATGGACTTTGGACAAATCCCGGGTAAACATTTTTACCTTAATGATGTTATTTAAGAAGAAAATAATTTCTCATCACCATGAGGCTCAAGGAGTGGACAGCCATTTTTGCTAGAACAAAGTTATGAAGAGAAAAGGATGATCGTTCCGTTACCACGCTTCACAATGCAGGGCAGGCAGACAGGAACGAATACTCCATCTTGACTGGCATTTTACCTTGCTAAACATTGGGAAATGCACCAGGTAAGTTCAAATATATCTTTGCAGATAAATTCACTCGCAAGTTGATGATGTAGCAAGATATCTGCAGTTGTGGAAGAAAACCAAAGGTGACTGGAGTGACTATCTATGGACAAGTTACAAAGAGAATGCCAATTCAACCAAATGCCGTTCATTCAACCACACAAAGGTCCTGGGATGTTGTGGCCCGACTTAGCCAGCTCCCATAACAGCCGTGAAGTCATAGAATGGTATAGGTAAAATAATGTGGGTTTTATCGAGAAAAGTATCAATCTACCAAATTGTCCACATTTTCGTCCCATCGACAAATTTTGGACAATTATCAAGCATAAATTACAGAAATGTGGCAGAACAATCAAAACACCGTCTGATTTGAAAGAGTTCAGGAAAAGTTGGCAGATAAGGTGGAAAGTAGTACTGTGCACGAAATTATGGCTGGATCTCAGCGAAAAGTTCGGAAATTCACCTCAAGCTGAAGCATAATTTTCCTTGTATTTTTTCTCTTAAAGCTTCGTAAAAAAAACCTTCAAAATGATACTCTTTGATATTTGATATTTATACGTACGAAAATTCTCGGATAAATCACCCATTCTGTGAGCCAAATTTTAAATGTAACAGTGAAGGTTATTCTGAGAATTGAAGTGACTCTTCCGATTAAATCAAATAAAGAATTACGTCACTTTAAGTGACTTTTCACTTCACCAAGTGATAAACATCACTTCGACTCTCGGAATAACCCTAGACTGTAAGGACCATCCTTTTATATTACTGAAAATGTACCTAACGTATATCCAGGATCAAGGATGTCAATTTTCGATACTGGAAGAGTGTTCAAGCTTCAGATATCCATTTGATATGTGAAGATTTTTATGCGGGGCCTATTATTTAAAAGGCGAACACGAAATTATTAGAATAACAATGAAATTATAACACTTACAGCTGGCTGTAACTTAGTTTCCCAATTGACAGAAATTAACCTTATTTTGCACAGTTCCTCTTTGAAGTGTATTGTTTACATCCTGTGAATTGTGTGATTGTGTGGTACGTTGCGACCAAGATGGTCCTGAGTCAAGTAAGATGCTTAACTATTGTGCGAGGAAAATCAGTAGCTTTCCCGTCTTGCTTTCCGAATAATGCTGCAAATCGGTAATTCAACCGTCACAAGAAAACAAGAAATGTTCAACGACCGGTTAATTTGGATCACAGGCATGAAGCAGGAAGGAAACCGGGATCAGTATGTAGGAAGACGGAGAGAAACGTTAAGCGTAATTTCACCCTAAACCCCAACATTCCAACACGCGATATTGCGAAATAGGTCGGTGTTTCGCAAATATACATCCAGATGGTCAAGGCAAGAGCTGAATTACATGCATATAAGGTTCAAAACTTCCCAACTCGTGATAAACGGCAGCAAACTATTGCCAAGACCCGTGCTAGAAAGCTCTACACGGAGATGTTGATCAGACACAGTTGCTGTGTACGAAACATACGTCAAAGTTAATCTCCAACAAATACCCGAACAGGAGTTTTACACCGAAAAAGACAAATTCAAAGTAAATGAAGGTTTTGAAAAAAAGAAAATGTCGAAATTTGCATCGAAATACTTCATTTGGCTGGCCATTTGCCACTTGGAAAAGCGAAGTGAAATTTTCATCACAACAGGCACCATCAATGGTGAAATTTTCAAGATTGAATGCCTCCAACAACGTCTTTTGCCATTTCTCGAGCAGCAAAATGAAAAAAAAAAAAACACTTTTTTGGCTGGATTTAGTTTCATGCCGCTATTCTTAAAACCTGCTGGAATGGGAAGCTACTAATTCGGTGCATTTTGTCCCCAAAGACATGAATCCACTGAGCTGCCCTGAATTACGTCCAATCCAAACGTTTTGGGCCATGGCAAAGCGGGAACTCAGAAAAACCTAGGAGAATGGCAAAAGGATGCAAATGACATGCGTAGGAAGTGGTTAAAACAATGAGAAAACTGAGCTTAATACATGTTTAAAACTGCCCTGCAAATTTGGTTAGTATCCGACGAATACATGAGATTTCATAGTAAATTTAATGTGTGTCAATGATTTCATGTTCGCCCTACATGAAGATTACCTCAAACTGTACCGTTATGAAGAGACATTGTTAAAATGGGTCGTTGGATTTTCAACAGAGCTGTCACCTTCAATCTCGTGTGATAAAAATGTTTAGTGATATCAGATTTAGTGAAATGCAGATAAGTTTCTTCCGGTCGGTGGAAGATTGATTGTGTACACAAACAAATAACTCAAATTTGGGCTTCATTCAACGACCGTGTATGTTGCGGCGCATTGCAGAAAAACTTGCATGCAACTCAAATTTTCATTATTCACCACTCTCGGAAATCTCCAATTGGAAACGATAAGTTTCAAAGCATACGCTTATGCTTTGTTAAGACAGCAGAGTTGTAACATGATACAAGGCAATCTTTAAGACGTTTTTCGTGTTGATACTATCTATAACAGCTTTATTTCATGTTACAATTCTGTAGCCTGAACAAAGCTTTGAGGAGAAATGCTTCAGATTGCCTCATATACATTGCCACCTCGCGATATTATAAGCACAAATTTACGCAGGAAATCAACAACGAACCGTTATTTCAGCATATCTAACGACTCAATATTTATTGGGATTTGTAGTTTAGAAGACGCGAATTGGGTAATTATTGGATTCTTAGCCATTTCACTTTAAAACAAAATTCATATAGAGATTCACGAAAATATTGCAATATCTGACTACTTCGTGATTTCGGAAATACCTATCTCAACATGAAAGTATTACACTTGCATTAAAAAATAAGGATTCATCCTTCAAAACATAATAGAATGAAATGTGTGCCTTTGCAGATAAAGAAGGGAGAATGAGTATGCCATTGATTATGGAAACAACTCTGATCAGTTTCACTTTAATACAACCGAAAAAACTTACCGCCTTCTTTTTAACATGAAAGACAAGCTGCCTTCTATGCGTTGCTACTAGCATGTGAAGAAATAATTTCATAAATAGCTTTGTACCACACCATGGTAAATGGTGAATTGAAATAGGGTCCTGACATGCTAGTAGATTTCACCCCAGTCGGCGTCTGGAATTATAAATCTTTCCAATTATTATATCACTGATTACTGATAGAGAGTTGAAGTAACCGGCTAATTATGCTGAATTATAGAAAAGATTGTTTTGATAATGCTGTTTATTACCCATGTCAGGCATAATGCATTTTCTTACATTGTAGTTCAATCCCGATCGGGGTTAAAGGTGAAGGATAAAATAGGCTGTTGATCAAGTAGTTGTTTACGAGTTATTTTCAGACAGCACTGTACAAAGCAATCATATTAATGGACAAGACCGAACATTGAGCTACTACGGGAAACCGGAGTTGCCCAGGAAAACGCACAAAAACTAGAATGAGCCCAACCAACGGAAGAGCAGCTTGGCGCAGCTACTCTTGAAGATGGCAGGACAGATATTCGAGCCGCAATTCGTACCACTGCAATAGCGGTACTAGGTACTTCAGCACCGAATCGAAAAAATGACTGGTTTGATAACAGGCAGTTGGTGGAGGAGAAGAATGCAACACGGGTAAGAATGCTGCAACATCGTATGAATGTGGAACGGTACAGACAGGCATCGAACAAACAAAATTCTATTCTTCGAAGGAAAAGCGCCAAAGGGAAGAACGAGACTGCGAAGCAATGGAAGCACTGTACCATGCCAACGACACACGCAAATTCTACGAGAAGTTGAACAGCTCGCGCAGAGGCTACGTACCACAAGCCGATATGTGCAGAGACCTGGAAGGTAACCTTTTCACAGAAGAGTGTGAGGTGATTGAAAGGTGGAAGCAATACTTCGACGAGCACCTGATCGGCAATGTTTCAGCAAACGAAAGTGGCACGGTTATAAATCTATAAACACGCCCAGAAGATGACAGGATCACGACTCCAACCCTTCAGGAGGGGTTGAGGGGGAAATTGGTCGGTTGAAAAACAACAAAGCTGCTGGTGTTGACCAACTCCCAAGCGAGCTCTTAAAATGCGGTGGTTTACTGGAGGATTGGATGGAAGGTATCATGTGTGCCATTTATTAAAAGGGCGACAAGCTGGATTGCTCCAACTATCGTGCAATCACGCTACTGAGCACCGCCTACAAGTTGCTCTTCCAAATGTTATGCCACCGCCTGTTACCAATTGCAAAGGAGTTCGTAGGGCCATGCCAACCGGGATTTATGGGTGCCCTATGGACTATGGACTATGGTACTACGGTACTATGGACCTAATTTTTGCGATTCATCAAATGCTGCAGAAATGTCGCGAAAATAAAGTGCCGACAAATCATCTGTTCATCGATTTTAAATCAGCTTACGACACAATCTATCGAGACCAACTGTGGCAGATCATGCACGAATATGGATTTAAAAAAAAAACTAACGCGGTTGGTCAAAGCAACGATGGATCGAGTGATGTGTGTCGTCTGAGTCTCGTGTCTCTACGAATCTCGGGGAAAGTTGCGGTAATTATTAATAGTAAATAATAGTAATTATTAATAGTAATTAATAGTGCCGGTGGTGTAGTGGTAATCGTGACTGGGGATTGGCACCCCAGTGGTTCAAACCCAGTCGAGGTCTCTGGCGAAAAATTCTCTGGTCACGCCTTCCTTCGAAAGGGAAGTAACGCCGTTGGTCGAGGCTCATGTGTTGATGAGTGCTATATGTCGGGTCCAGATGGTGGAGTCGTCTTCCTGGCGTCGCTGGTTGTCACCACGTGAGGAAATAGGCCGACGAAAAATAATCGGATAAACAAATTAGGGTTGCGGTAAGGTGATTGTTGTGTTTGCTATTTAACGTTGTTTTGGAAGGTGTGATTCGAAGAGCGAAGGTAGATTCGAGTGGTACGATCTGCAGGAAGTTCGTCCAACTTGGTTGGCTTCGCCGAAGACGTTGCTATCGTAGCACATAACTTAGAGACGTTGGAGGAAACGTACATCAAACTTAAGGCTCAAGCAAATAGGATTGGGCTTTTCATTCGTTAAAAACAAAATACATGGTGGTAAGAGGCTAACGAGAAAACAATCTTAAGACAATGTTCAACCTAAATCAATCTTCTCAAGCTGAAATTGATTTTTCTGCGTTTGAAACACTCGAATTGTTTGTTGCGATGTTAGCCTCCCACCACGAGTTCGACGGTGATGAATTCGAGGCGATTGACGAATTCGTTTATCTGAGCTCATTGGTGATCGCCGATAACGACACCAACAGAGAGATACGAAGGAGCATTATAGCTGGCAATCGTGCCTACATTGGACTCCGAAAGACGTTGAGATCGAACAAAGTTCACCGAACTACCAAGTTGACCTACTACAAGACATTAATGAGACCGGTATTCCTCTACGGCCAAGAAACATGGACATTTCTCGTGGAGGACCAACACGCCTTGGTGTCTTTTGAATGGAAGGTATTGCGTTCGATCTACGGTGGAGTGTTGTTGGAAAATGGAAGGTGTTCTGTGTCCTTGTCATTGTATTTGTCTCAGTGTATTTGTTGTAAAGTTTTGTTTATCGATATGTGCATATGTTTCATTGTACGTTTCAGAAGCTAGTTTGTTTTGATCAAGCTGTGAACATGGACGCAAAATACGAACTAGTAGTTGATTTGTATTTGATGAAATTAAGACCATGAAGATACCATCTTGAGAAGGCATAAACACATTGATGTGAACGAGACCTTCGTTTTAGCAATCCATCGGTGGGACGCCCCTGGACTTTGATTGTAAGTGCACAACATTTTTCCACAGACAATTTATTGTTGTGACGACATGACTGGAATAACTGTATGAATAATTATGGACCTAAACCGATGTAACAAATACACTATGAATAAAATTTGCTCAAATTTTCAGTTATTTTACTAATACGGTTCAAAAGTTACAGAAGAATTTTAGTTTGCCATTTTTAACGAACATACCCTTTGCGACTCCAACCCAAAACGCTGATTGTTGAACAAAACCAGGTGACATACCTACTTAACGAGCCACCGTACGAACAGAGAGATTCAGGTTTTCCTTCAATATCCTCTTCTCCTTTCGATCCATGACAGGATCAACACGTCGATTGTTTTTATCACTTCTTGGTGTGCTTTGGACCATCAAACGTTTCGAAAATTATTTGAGCACACCGTGAACAGTGGATTTAGGTCAATCCATTTTTTTTTGCAAGTTTCCGTATTGACAGGTCAGGTTTTACCAAACTTCCGTAAAAAATTCGCTCGCGTACGAGCTTTACATTCATCGTTATCTTGGACACTAAACATGGAATCTAAACACCAATCATAGTTTTTCTTCATCAAAATTTCTCAGCTATAGTTCAGCGAAATTTGTCTATCCTACGTGAAATATTTCAAAAGTTACAGTGATTTGAAGGTGTCCGGATTAATGTGGATACAGACCTTAGTTGCAAAATTATCGACTAATTTTTTTTTTTCAAAGAAACTATTGGAGTATTTCATTTACACTGTGATAAATTGTAGGCTTAATGGAACGTAAGAACTGATTTTTTTTTAATCATGAACATGCATAAGAAGAGGGGGCGTGGTGGTTAACTTCCATACTTCTCACGCCAAAGTCACGATTTCTTATCTCACCCCCGCATGAGTCACCAGAAATATCCAACAGGTTTTTAAGTGACAAAGGTTGAACCAGCTTGATGCTGAAAATACGGATAGTAAAGAACAAAATATAAAAATAAACATGCATAAGAAATGTCAATTAATTAAAGTTTCCGTAAATTTCCACATGAAATTTCAATATTTTCTTATGGTCAAGAATTGTCAAACAGCTGAAGTTCCAAAACGTACCGTGTGCACTTTCCATTTAGCAAGCTTTCAAATTCAGATTGAGTATTAAAACAAACTTTCTGTGAACTTTCAAATTAAGATTGAGTACTAAATGTCCTCTCCGGTTACTTTCATGTTCAGATTAGGTAACGTTTGCATATAAAAAAATGGACAAAAATTGCCGATTTTTCATGGGTTTACCTTCTCACGCACTGACAAAGATACAAAGATGCAGCATCAATCATAGCAACCCATGAGTCAGCAAACAGAATTTGACAGCTCTATCATTCGAACTCTAACCGTGATGACAAAAACAGTGAAGCAACTCCGTTCAGAAGTGTGCGCGTTCAAAGAACGGCACCCCACCGCGTCGAAAACGGACATCGTGTGGCACTTTCTGGACGCCGGATACGCCCGTTCCGGCATCTACAACATCTTGGCACTATTAGACAACAATCAGAGCATCGAAAGAAAGCCCGGTTCCGGACGGCCGACGACCCTGAGCGACAAGAAGCTCCAAAAGATGCTGAATAGGAAGACCGAGGGAAAAGTGGCTACATCGTTCCGTGCGCTTGGCCGAGAGGTCGGTTCAACCGGCCAAACAGTGAAAAAGTACCTGGCGAACATGAACCTACATGTCAGGAAGCGGAGGTCTCGTCCACTGGTTTCGGAGCTGCAGGCAATGACGCAGTGGCAGCGGCTGAATAAGACTCGATTTTCCCGGCGAATCGCGACGTGGCGGTGGTGATGGACGACGCGACCGTTCTCACCCTGGATGGCAACGGCTGGCAGGGCACTTCGTATTTTATTTCCCCCACGAAGGTAGTGAGCTCCGAGGTGAAGTTCATTTCACACACCAAGTTCCCCAAGAAGGTGCTGCTGTGGCTGACAATCAGCGAGAAGGGGATGTCAAAGCCGCTCTTCTTTCGCTCCGGACTGGCCGTGAACGGGGAAATTTATAGTACGAAATGCCTGCCGGAAGTTGCATCGTTCATCAAGAAATACCATAAGGGCAAAGACGCGATGTTCTGGCCGGATCTGGCGTCGGCCCTCTACTCGAAGCGATCGTTGGAGGAGATGGAGCGGCTAAATATCGATGTGGTATCTACGTCGGCGAACCCGCCCAACGTCCTCCAGCTGCGTATCATCAAGAATTTCTGCGCCAACCTGAAGCGTAAGATCTACTCCAACAATTTTGTCGCGAAAACTGAGGAGGAATTGATAAATAAAACGAAGAAAGAACTCAACTACATGCCCACACGCATGTTTTCGTCCGCCATGGCGAATGTTCCGGTTAACTGCCGGAAGGCCGCTCGCAAGGGCGTTGAAGTTTTTTTTTGCAAGTACGCTTAAATAATTACTTTCCACGGGGAATTTATCAAAAGCAATAATCTGTCTTAGCTTTTTTGTATCACTATTCGGAAAAAGTCATTTTTTTTAATGCATACGTTAATAAATGTACTCTCTGTAAACTTTCAAAAAAAAAAAAATACTACTTAGTGTTCTTCCCTTGAACTTCTTATTCCAGATTTTGTACTAAATGTACTTTCCGTGATGTCTCAAGTTCAGATTGAGTGCCAAATGTATTTTCGTGGTCTTCCAAGTTCATATTTTGTACTAAATTTTTGTGGCTTTCAAGTTCAGGTTGTCGTTTTACGAGAATATTTTAAAAAGCAGAAAGAAGCCTAAAAACTTTTAACTGTGTAACATTACAATTGGTTGAAATCATTGGGTATAGGACCAAGTCTCTCCCGGTTAATGCTAAGCCGATGAGCTTAAAGACGCCAGAAGGCACGAATTGCTTTTAGAGACACTAAATTCTCTAAATTCTTCAATCGTTTTTTAAGGTGGATTAGTATAGATTGCTCTTTCAGCATGGAGCAACATGACAGACATTAAATGCTGAATAAGTCTCTCAGGATTTCGGTATAACATATATATTTAATATTCTGCTCATTTATTTCGCTGCCACGTCGTAGAACGTTTGTATCAAGGCATAACATCAGGTGTGATACTGGTGGAATATGCCGCAATTTACTCATAGACATCTTAATTTCAAGCTAAGGGAAACGACCAACGACACTGTTCATTTTTGTGACAACTTTTGTTGTTGTTTTTTTTTTATAGAATAAATAACCAAAATACCTTTCTCATGGTATAATAACTGAAAGTAATTGCACCATTTTCAAAAAGGGTGATTTGCTTGATAATGATAATTGTCTTACTGTTCAAAATGAAGATACCTATGTCACAGAAAAGTGAACATTGAGACTGACGACAAGAAGCACTTTCAATAGGACGCTTAGAAAACACCATTTGAAACAGTGGAATGGACTTTTCCAACTAGTTTGTATTGTTAGCAGTCATAGGGTCATTATTTTCATATTAATCTCCAAGTAAGATTTTTTTATTGTTAGCTTTGTTTCAGATTAATAAGGGTACAATATGTAATATTGTGTAGTTGGGGATACAAGTGTTTGATAGATCCCAAGCTGGTGGGTGGTAGCGGTAAGGGGGTGTATGGGCGCATTCAAAAATTATTTATAAAAGCTAAAGATGCGATGAGGGATCGTTACCCTGTATTCTCAAATGTAGCACGTATTCAAATGGTTCTTGTCTTCTATAACTAAACGTGATGAAATTGAGCTAACTCGTGAATGATCTCTCATAAGCAGCCGTTGAACCATTTTGGACGACCGTTGTGAGAATATCACCATGAATATCTTCCATGCACATCGCATGTTACTAATTAAAAGGTGTTTCGATCACAATTTGGTCGACTTAAACTTGAAGCATTTCCTTTCATTGTGCATTAAACAATTTTGCACACCCCTCATTTTGATGTGGTCGTGTAGCATCATGCCTCTATTTTGATTTTTAGATTAGCACTTCAGTTATCAAAATGTCGTCGAAGGAAGAGAAGCAACGCATCAAAATTTTGCACGTGCATGGCGAAAATCCAAACTACTCTCACGCCAAGTTGGCGAAATGGTTGAATGTGGCTAAATCAACTGTTACCAACGTATTAAAAGTGTTCGGTAAACGTTTGTCGACAGCCAGGAAAGCTGGATCGGGTGGAAATCGAAAGCCGGAGGCCACAGCGAGGACAAAAAGAGTTGCCCGCTGTTTCGAGCGGAACCCCAACCTCTCCGTCCGAGATGTCGCAAAGAAGCTGGGAGTGGCGCCTTCAACCGTGGATAGAGCTAAAAAACAAGCTGGACTGTCGACTTACAAGAAAGTGGTGACTCCAAATCGCGATGATAAACAAAACACGTCGGCTAAAGCACGATCGCGAAAGTTGTACACGACGATGCTGACGAAGTTTGATTGCGTGGTACAGTACGATGAAACTTACGTCAAGGCAGACATTAAACAGGCATAAATGTCAAGGCAGACATTTATACGGCAACCGAACGGGGAAAGGTGGCAAATATTTTCAAGCACATTAAACTGTCAAAGTTCGCGAAGAAATATCTGGTGTGGCAGGCCATCTGTACCTGTGGCTTGAAGAGCAACGTTTACATTGCGACCAGAACCGTCAACCAGGAAATTTATCTGAGCGAGTGCCTACAAAAACGTCTACTGCCTTTCCTGAAGTGACACAATTGTTCCGTTCTATTTTGGCCGGAAAAAAGGCCATGGAGTGGTATGCTACCAACAACGTTCAAGTGGTGCCCAAGGACAAGAACCCTCCCAACACGCCAGAGCTCCGCCCAATCGAACAATATTGGGCCATCGTCAAGCGGAACCTTAAGAAGACTCAAAAAACTGTTGTGAGCGAGAAACAGTTCAAGGCACACTGGCGTTCAGCGGTGAATAAAGTGGACATGGAGACTGTACAAAATCATATGGCAGGTATTAAACGAAAGACCCGGCAATTTGCTTTCGGTAAAAAGGAAGCTTAGCTGAATATTTTTCCTATATTCTGTATTAACTGAACTTGAAAAAGAAAAAGAATTTGACTTATTAATAAAAACTTTGATCGACTCACACACATTACTGTTTGACCAAATTTTGATCGGAATACCCTTTAATGTTTTTCCTTTCTTTTGGGGGTGGGGGGGGGGGGGGGGGTTAGCTTGTAATGCTTCTTTTGTGGTGAAGGGGTGGGGGGGGGGGAGATTGGGGGGATTCACTGTGCAATGGCACTGATTCTGATCAATCACGGAATAGCAACTATAGATACGTGCAGTCTGTAAGTATCTACTACCCATCTACTAGGCCCCACGTTGGACGCCAAAGTGTAAGTATCTACTACCTACTTGGTAGAGCACTTGTAAGATTCCCGGGATGAAAAGCCTCAGATTTGGTATGCTTACCGAATGCAAGTCACGGGACAGGGAACGATCGCACTCGATACACAGAATACTCTACAATCACTGCACTTTGTCAAATAACCGGTTTATTTACTTTTTCTGACTTTTATTCTACCTTCTTGATTTCTCCTACACTCCCTAATTTTCCCACTTTGTTACAGTCTATCTAACCTTATGTTCCTTCTTCGGGGCTCCTCGCAGCACTACCAACACGTGTCCTTCGTTACAAACTAATAATAACTTAATAAATGCTCAAAAGATTTTCAAGATGTTTACATCAATCGATTGGAAATTTTCCCGCGTATCAATTCAACTATCAAACATTATCCGTTAACAATTTCAAGCTATTGAAAAAAACCAAAATAGGGTAACGGGATGTAATGTTAGCCTATCACCTTCATTCGGCCTATGTGCCAAATATGTAATTAATTTAGCGATAATCAAAAAAATCATGTTGCTATTAGGATGATTGATGTAATCCGAAGCAATTGAGACAATATTAATCAACTTATAGTTGTTCACTTCCGCGTAATTTGTGATTTTTTGATCTTTTGTGCAATTATGATTTCACTGGTTAAGCTGAACAGATTATCTACACGACCTTCGAATGATCTAAATTGGGTTAAATTGAACTGATGAACCGAGTAATGCAATTTGGATATGCAGAAAATAGTTACACCTTACAAACTTACTGTTCACATAGCGAAAATAACAATGATTTTACAAGAAAATCGTAGACCCAATGTTGGGGGCATATTTTTTTTTGTATGTTCCCAACTATGGCCTGTTGTATAAATAACGTGGTAAAAAGGCTGTTCCTAGTATTTTTTTAGTGGAAATGCATGAGTTTGCGGTTGTTTATATTAAAGTGGCTCATCTAAACACAAACCGAAGGAACAAAATCATTATAGATTGAATTATAATGTTTTCATCATTGAATGGCTGATAAATCATATATGAACATTACCTAAGTATTTCGAAGCAATTTTTTTTTTGTCTGGATTATCGAGATTTTCAGTCTCGGGCTGGTTCATCTCCCTCGTAGTCACTCAAATACCTCTCTTGGGTATTTTCGTAACTTGTCCGGGGGTGAGATTCGAACTCGTGACTTTGGCGTGAGAGGTTCGAAGCAATTTTATTTTGGTTTACTTTGTGAAATTTTGTGTTAAGTGAAGCGAATACAGCTGACAATGCCTTAATTCCTAAAATTAGAAAAAAAAAAAACTGTACCAAGACTGCATTTAGTAATAAATCCAGCGAATGGGACGAAGTTGCATCCATGAATAGACCCAATTTGGTGCTTATAGACCGACATTAAATCCATATCCCTCGAAAGTGTCTGACTTTATAAAAAGAGTTGTGCAACTTTTCGTGATACAAACTACCAAATGTCTTATCACACTTATCTTAGCGAGTGCATAACTAGTTGAATCTCGCTTACAGTTTAAAAACTTTGAGTTTTAATAAAAAAAAGTAATCAATCGTTGCATAATAGGATGAGTCAAAGGACACATACCCTATGAGGTGAAGTCTTAGAATGCCGATTTTTCAGAGTAAATTTACTAAATGCACTCAATTTTACTATCACAGATTTCAAATGTAAGCAAGGGATGTCTCATATGCAGCAGTGAACGATTTAAAAGGGATACACCTTCGCAAATTTACTCATTAGTGTCGCAGTAGTGGAGCTGGGCATACCAACGAACCATCGAGGATAAGAGTGGGGCATGAGCTCTGAAGGCAACCTCGATGGCGCGAAGCCTCTAGTGCGGAGCGGCAAAGCGCCAATTTGGATTTGGCAGGTGGTGGTAGCACGTACCATAGAAGGTGCAGTGGCGACCAACCAGTGGGCAGGTAGCTGATTGCGCTGCAGGCTGTTGCTAGCAAGCCCTTGGCTAGGCAACCATTGCTAGGCAGCCACTAAATTGCAGTGGTGTGCTATGCAGTCGGTTGCCCAACCTGGTGATGATTTGTTGCCAGCCGGTGGGCGCCATCACGAGGAGCGAAATAAGTTGCCTGAGTGTGTGTTATACTTTCGGTAGCCATTATTTATAGCGCAACGTGCACGGCAGCTTTGTGAAAAGACCGACAAGGATTCAATTCTTATGCGGATTATTCAAAATCCGTCCTTTTCAGGACGCCCAATCCAATGTTGAGAGAGTTTGTTTGATTTATCTTACCAATTGGCAGAAAACGGTGGCTAAAACAATTGTAGATTTCTCTTTGTTGCATTCCTTTAGCATTGTGCATAATTTATAAATAGCTGCCGTCACAAGCAATTGAAACCAATTGGCAGACAGCGATGACTAAAACAATTTTAATTATCTCTTCGTTGTATACCTTGAGCATTGTGCACAATTTACAAATGGCTGCCGTCATGAAAAATTGAAACGTCTTATGGCAAGGGTAAGGTGTCAATTGAAAATCTAAAAATTAGCGACCGTCATTAAATATCGTTACAAATTAAACGCTAATATCTTAATAAATGCTTGATAGATTTTCAAGATGTTTACACCAATCGATTGAAAATTTTCCCGCGTATCAATTCAATTATCAAACTATATCCGTTAACAATTTCAAACTTGTGAGAATAACAAAAATAAAAGGTGATGTCTTATTATTTTGTTTGGCAGGCTAAATTTACATAATGCACAGTACCTTCCTATCACAGATTTCAAATGTGAGCAAGGGAGGTCTCATATGCAGCAGTGGACGATATAAAAGGAGTACACCTTCGCAAATTTTCTCATTCGTGATGCAGCCAATGTGGATGTGGCAAGTACCGTAGAAGGTGCACTGGCGACCAACCATTGGAGATTGCGCTGATTGCGCTGCAGGCTGTTGCTAGCAAGCCGTTGTCCAGGCAGCCATAAATTATGCAATGGTTTGCTAGGCCCAAGCCAGTGATTTATTTGTAGCCAGCCGGTGGGTGCAGCCACGACGAGCGAAATAAGGTGCTTGTGTGTGTGTGTGTGATCTTGCCGCTAGCCATAAGAGGGGGGGGGTAAATGAAAGAGGGGGGGTTTAATTAGTGTTGGCCTTTTGGTAAGGCGCAACGTGCAACGAGTGAAATAACCTGATTTATCAAAAGACCGAGAAGGTTTGAATTCAAATGCGTACCATTTCGAATCCGCCCTTTTCAGAAGGACGAATTCAATTTCAAGATAGTTTGTATGATTTGAATTTATCTAAAATTACTTTCCAAGTTCTAACCAATTGGAAGACAGCAGTGGCGACAATAATTTTAGTATTCTCTTCGTTGCATACCTTGAGAATTGTGTACAATTTACAAATGGCTGCCGTCACAAAAAATTGGATCACCGGACGCTAATAATTCGATCGTTTCTTGATTGATTTATTTTTTGAGATATTTACACCAACCTAAAGGTTTAACGATTGCCATTTTATTTATACAAATATATATTTGTAATATATTTGTTGCGTTCCGGTAAATATAAAAAAAAATCCTTATCACGGACAACGTTTTGATTCTTCACCAAAATGCTTTCTAAATAGTGTACAAAAGAATTTTCTAACATAATTACTATCTTATGCTGGTCTAACGATCTATTTGGACCACACCCACCCTTTTTGATCAGACTACGCCTTACGGCAAGGGCAGAGGTCAAATGAAAATTTGAAAATAATTGAAACAGTTTAAACGCTAATAGCTTTATCATTTCTCGATAGATTTTCGAGATTGTGTTTCAATCAGTTGGAGAATTTCGCGACTGTCAACTATCAAAAGTATAATAAAGTGTTGAATTTGAATTCCCAAACAGACCCTGCACAATCTATAACGCGATAAGGATAATGGTTTCCAGCTGGTCCATCATATCAACACAATCACTACAGCCAGCACCACCGTTGCCTTTCTTCATACCAACATTAAAATCAAACGTCCCTTCCAGGGCCGCCAAATAAGTACTAAGAAGCGAATCAAGCGAATGTTCTTACATACTTTCTCACTTACTTATGCTAATCCTACGTCCCATTAGAACAGTACCTGAGTACTAATCAAACGGTTTAACGAAGTCTACGTCAACCGGTCGTGTGTTATACACAACCCCACTGATTTTTTTCACCTTCTCTAGGGTGTCCCAGAAAGTATAAGCACGATTAATACACGAAATTGCACGAACGTCATCAAAATGCGAGGCATTTATCCCAAAAAACGTGAACGGGTTGTGCAAAACCGATAATATTCCTATCAGTTCACTAAGTCAACTGGCAAAACTGGAATATTGAGTATAGGAGCGGTCCCAAGTAACAATTTTAGTTTTATTCCAGCCGTATAGCACTCCCCCCGGCTTTGTTGATAAAACTACATCCAAAACTGTTTTGTCTAACAACACCTCCTCTATGCTTCTTTAAAGACGAAATTTGTACAAAATGGCCCACTCTAGACGGTTGTGAAAATAAGTTAACAAAACCTTTATAAGAACATAAAGATTTTGAAAATATTCTAGTGAAAGATGTTATGACCACTTGAGAATCTTTATAAAACCTATTGGCTGCAATTAAAAACAGGATGTGGCCAAATGGTCACAGCTGTCAAACTTCACTGTGAAAATTTTTTCAGTTGTGAAAACAATTTAATAAAACCTTTATACGAGCATAAAGGTTTTGAAAATGTTCTAGTGAAAGATGTTATGACCACTTGAGAACCTTTATAAAACCTATTGACTGCCATTTAAACCAGAATGTAGCCAAATGGCCACAGCTGTCAACTTACTGTGAAATGTGGTTTTTGTTGTTCTGCTTTGTTCGATTCTCTGCTCTTCTGATTCATTTAGTAGGAAATAATATCTAAGAAAAAAATTGAAAATTTGATGCATTTATTTTTTCACAATTCAATTATTTCTTATACTTCAATATGGCGATTGGAAAATAATCATACATAAAGCCAATTTTTCTTCGCAATGACTATAATAAAACTATTTGGTCTATGCCAATTTGCCGTTTGATGCATTTACTGGAGGCAAAATGGTTTTAAAATGCTTTTTCAATTGATCATAATAAGATAAAATCAATGAGTCCTTAAACGGCATTTCCATGCAGCATTTTACGAGTTCATAAAGTAAATGTTCATAAATAAAACCTTTGATAGGAGTAAAAGAAATTTGAGAAACAAGGTTTAAAGATTGTTGTGAGCAAGCTGTGTGGGTTCTCATAAACCTGACTAAAATATGAAACCTTTTGGCACTTCTTGGTGCCATAATAAAACCAAATTGATTTCTTGTGGTTCTCATAAAACTTTAATGAAACTTAATAAAGCAGGATGGTGTAAGCAATGTTACTTGGGGTTCGAAATACCATCCGGAAGTTTAGTGAGGATTGTAGCTTTGTGGATGCACCGAAATATTGGCGAAAGCCAGGACCAATGGACCGAAAGATGGACCTGAAGAGCATGATGATTTCTTCGAATAAAAAAGCAGTTTTGTTCGAGATGTTGCCGAAAAGCTGGGTACTTCTAAGAGTAATGTTCAGCGTACCAAAGCAAGAATTCGTCTAAATACCTTCAAGAAGCAAAAGATGCCAAAACGGAGTGAAAAGCAGTCTGCAACTGTCTGTCTACTGTGTCGAAAATCGGCGAATATTGTCATAGATGGTGAAACATATGAAAAATTTGACTATAAGACGCTTCCGGGAGGGCAAAATTACACTGTGCCGGATGGCCAGGACATCGATGATGCCGGTAAGTCAATTTTTATCGCGAAATTCGGTGAAAAGGGTTTGCATTGGCGAGCTATTTGCAGATGCTGAATATGGTCAGAACCGTCTGTGTCTTTAGAGACAATAAAGACGGATACGTACAGCCGGGAATGCTTGAATTGGCGTTTGCTGCCATTGATCAGGAAGCATGATGGACCAGTATTTATTTGGCCGGATTTGGCATCTGTGCATTATGCCAAAAAAGTCATAGCAAGGTACGACGCCAATAAAAATCAATACGTGCCGAAACTTTTGAATCCACCGAACGATTCATAAAACCAAAATAAATTCCTCTCAAAAATGGTTTTAATCTTGATTTTTATTTGTTCGTATTTTAAAACACCCTTTAGTAACGATTGCTCGAAAACTTAAAAAAAAACTTCGACCAATAAATCACGTCTTTTACCTGCATTGATTGACTGTTTTTTTTTTCTGGCGTATCACGGCCAAACACCTAATGTACACTTCTATGGAACATCCAAGCTTTATCAATATGTATGCAAAGTTAAATTAAAGACCATGTCATCCAACCCAACAGGGAGTCCCATTCCATTGACAGCCTTTCTCTCTATCTCACCTGTCTGAACAACAACGCCGTCATCGCTTGCCGTCAGTAACATCACCCCCGCTGAATGCAAAGCACAGCAGTAGCATCAACTCCATCACTACCTATACATAATGTTCAGGTTCAGGTGCCATATCAAAGGGCGACCTTGTAAAAGGAGAAAACCCGGAAACCGAAGCGGATGGTAAACAAATTCATTATATCCTTGTTTACACACATCATCGGATCGATTTGATTTGCTGGCGGGATGTCTATTTGTTCACCCGTTACGAAGTGCAAACAGTAGCCGAGTTTCTTATTATCATGAGGTTTAGGTGGTGTTTCAAGTTTTATTGATTTGCCGGTACCGTAAGGCGGAGTAGCATCGATCTCTTTTTCATTTCAATATTTCTTAAAGATTTCGTCTTTGGAAAACAGCTTTGCATGTTCCATATCTTTTTAAACTATCAATCTGGAATCCATCGCTATACTTTTTGTTTGGTGGTGTTGAGTTTTTTGCATATATGCATGAACATGAAATTTTAGCAGATCGATATGCGAGAACATTAATCGGCAACTCAACTGCCTTATTAGTGAATTTTTAGATAGTTTTATGAATTTGATTAGATTCTCTGAGTCTAAATTTTACGCAGTTCAATTTTTACAAAAAGTGTGAATTTTTTTTAATGAAATGTATGATTATTACTTACTGTGGGGAATTACCACAGAAAATCATTAATTTATCTTGAATGGCAACATTTTGCCGACATTATTCAAATGAATCAATTTATTGGAACCTAATGATATCAGTCAGTACTATCTAATGAATATTCATTGAATGTTTGATCTGAAATATTTTTAAGGACTGGTATATGTAGTTAAATTAAAAAAGAAAAGAAAAACAGAAACACGTAAAACAATTTAGTGGAGTCACATGATAAGTTTGATAGAAAATTTGCTTCGCATCAGCTTCAACTGCAACTCAAAACATTTATTGCTATCCCGCTGATCAATGTCACCATGTTTAACGGTATAAGGCTTTACAAGGCACGGCAAAACAATTACACAGGATAGTTAAAATTTTACCAAATGGCTGAAAGGAACTGTTGTTTGCTGATAGAGATAACAAGATATTCCTATTAACGTAAAACGTTGAATCGTTGATCACATTATTCAATATATCTTATGAACTTTTCCGATAATTATAAATACACTAATGCATAACCGTCAACTTAAATTGCGGGCAATGTTCAACCAACCAACAACGTCCTGTTGGTTAAATCGAAATGAAACCGATGTTGTCAATATACAATCTTTCGCTCGGATTTTTGGAAATGCGTTCCGCCAGTGCGGAAGTCAATGGAAAACCGGAATAGAGAAAACCTTTTTTTTTTTGTCTGGATTATTATCGAGATTTTCAGCCTCGGGCTGGTTCATCTCCCGTCGTAGTCACTCAAATACCTCTTTTTTGGGTATTTTTCGTAACTTGTCCGGGGGTGAGATTCGAACTCGTGACTTTGGCGTGAGAGGTATGGATGTTAACCCCTACGCCGGGGTCGCCCCCCGAGAGAAACCCTCTCCTATGCTCGTTGGTGACCTCCTTAAGCACAACTACTCCACTACGTTGGTTGATTAAAATCAGTCAAGGTTGCATTCCCGTACATGCTCGATCAAATGCTGCCTTGTACTGCCGATGGAGGGCCCGTTTGGGCGACACTCTGACGACATCCGTCGGACTCTCATGCATTCTTGACCTGAAACAACAAAGTCACTTCGTCCCCTTTGATATCAGGTTCAGCAGTCTCCACTCCCATGTACCAATCCAATCGTACTTCAGACACTCCCGCTCATAACATTCCCCCTGCTACAATTTCTCCTGACCCTACCCAGGCTCCAACTCGTCAGTCCAGTAAAGTTGCCTATGCTGTCCAATGGAACATCAATGGGTTCTTCAACAACGTAGGTGACATCGAACAGCTGGTCCACGACTTTTCCCCCACGATTATCGTCATCCAGGAGATACACCGAGCTGACGTGAACAGACTCAATCGCTCACTATCCGGAAGGTACAAGTGGATCCTCAATAGCCAACAGACGTCTGAAAATCCACGGCTATTGGGATTAGGCTCCCCACGGACTCCGGTAAAATTGCAAATCTACGAAACCGATTTACAGCAATCTTAGATGGGATCCAAGGTTCTATCCTTTTATTAGGAGAAATCAACGGGCACCACGTCCATGGGGGTCCGTTCCAAAGTTACAGGCCGAAAAGCAAAGCAGTGTCGAGTGCTCGAAAAGCTCGATCGTTATCGACGGAACGGGCGATCTTTTTAGTTCTTTTTATTATCACGTATTACAAGATGGCTCTGGTATCGTATTAACTCAGTGTTGATAATTTTTCTTCCAATTTCATACAGTCTGTAGCCACCTGTCATTTGTTCGAAGAAAAATCAGTTCCGGTCACAACGCAGTTCTTTGAAAAGCCGCTATCCACTTAGTCTGTATTTATTTATTTATCCATTCGGGTGTATCCCCTTGTAAACAACCGCATAAATACTCGTATTATTAGGTATTATTCGGACGGTGATGTGGACGGTGTTTCTTTATCGGCCAAAAAGCTTCGATCATCGAAAGACGACGAGATCATCGTGAATGACAGATTTGGGTACCGGCTCGCCGAATTCCTCAGAGTTTTCACTGCCCTGGCAGATCTAGTAGTGTGCAAAAAGTGCGGCTCCGATGTGAGATTTTAAGAAACTGGTATCCGCAGTACATAAGCTCCAGTCTGTTAATTAATAGCCACGCTTTCGACATCAATCTTCGAAAGATCATCGTCCTGACATTACTCGGAAGCAAAGTTTTGCACTTTTATGTGCCTGTCGAATCCCATTGTGAAGATCGCCTCGTAAAAATTCATTAACGCTACAGCCTCCACAGCCGTTCGAGAAATCATCCCAAAAGCGCAGCGCAGAGAGAGAAGGAGCTATCTGAGAAGGACAACGACTTCAGCGGGATGACGGTTTCCGGCAATAGCTCTTGAAAGAAGAAAGGATTTTCGTCACTGCTGGGTGTTACTTCACTTATTGGCTGGCGTACCGGACAGGTTCTGAACCTGGACGTAAAGTGTAAAGTCTGTAAAGCATGCGAACAGTGGAAAAAAAGAAAGGCCCCATGGAATTTGAGAATGATACCAAGATCACAAGAGCAGCTGTCAACGAAACCATGAGGAAGCTTCTGGGAAAACTGGAAGTTATTTCGATCATTGAAATGTTTCGTAGATCGGTCAGTTTGCACGGTGCAGGATATAGTCAGTATATCGGAGACGGTGATACTAAAACCTTTAAGGGGATCCTGGATTCACAGCCATACGAGGACTTGGTCGTGCGCAAAAATTAGTGCGTCGATCATGTACAAAAGCGAATGGGCAGCCCATTTCGTCAGCAAGTAAAGAAGACCAAAGGAATCAGCAGTAAGGAAAAAATGACCGGAAAATTAATACATGAGCTCACCATCTACTATGGACTTGCTATCAGGAGGAACTCGGCATGGCAACATTGCACCATACGATGATGAATCACAATATGACGGCTGCCCGGAAGATGCGGATTCCTGGTGTTCATGGCAGAAGGCAAAATTCAACGGCGAGCTTAGCAACAACAAACACAAACCAGCTATAAAAAAGGTAATTTACACAGCCATACTTCCTGTCTACCCAGATCTGAGTCGTGATGAACGGCTTGAACGTTGTTTCGGTGGATGTACGCAAAACGCCAATGAAAGCTTCATCGCTAGCATCTCTAGCGGCGCTGCCTCCAAAAACTATTCATAGCGACCAGGAAGTGGTTGAAGTTGCTTCAAATTTGACGGACTGCAATTTCAACGAGAGACTGAACAGGATTCTCAAAGTTATGAAAGTGCTGCAGCTGGATATCGGGACGACCTGCTATTCCTTTTGCCGGTTTTCGGAAGGTGCGAAGGAGGTCAGGAGAAGCATATTGGCGGCCGGAGGTGGCAAAAACTTGAGGAATGAATTGTCGAAAGGATTTTTTTAAGTTCCCGGCATAGCAGACTGAAGGTATGTAGACGAATTTGATGAAAAGCTGGACTAAAAACTTCAAACGTGATTTCGAAGCTAAGGTTTCAAAGTTTGCGGACATCATAACTCAAAAAAGGGTTCGTCCGATTTGAACGCGGTTTAAATTTTTGAATTCTACACTATTTTTTTGTCACCGTTCGTAGCTGTTTTTTTTTATTTAAAAAATGGCTCTTCGGTGCAAGCTGTCATGTCCATTTTTGCGTCCGAAAACATGATTTTTCAACATAATGATTTTTAACATAATCAAAAAATCCTACTCACGATGACAGGAAATTTATTTGAAATTAAGGGAAATATATTCATTTTGTTCTAGCTCCAACAATACGACTTCTATGATGCCCACTGATCAGCAGGTTGCCCTGCTATATATGTGAGTGTGTTTCTCCTTAGAAGAATTTACCGTATCGTTTACCAAAATGAATCCTGCTGGTAACTGTCGTGTACGTGTATAGCAAGAATTCACTGTATGCTCGAATATACTGTGGCCTGAATTGTAGAATTTAATTGTATGCCGATCAAACTAAATAGCAAAATATAATAGAAGAGATGCTTGACTTGCAATTGCACGGAGCTAGCGTATAGACGTGTTTACCACATTGTAGCTAAAGAAAAAAAACCCTCATTTCCCTAGCCTTGTAAGTGACGAACATAAAAGTTGGCGACGAGAAAAAGTGGAAACTGTGTTAAACTTGAAGTGTATTATTGGAGAAGAAAATTTCATCAGTTCGGGCGAAATTCAACACATTCGTGTGAATTTTGCCAGTGCCCATTTTAAACGCCATACTAGAATATAGTTTTCCACCCATTGTTCTTATTGATAAGAGAATATAATTAGTGCTACGAACAAAGGCTATTGTTCGTCTCATAGTTGGTTGTTTTGATAATAAGACAGCTGTTTGGACTTATTGAACTTATTGAAAGTTTCTTATACATGCTAAGAGAGTTACTTTTTTGTTTATTTAAAAATAGGTTTCGTTGCCACATCAGCTTTGAGTGAATTCAGGTTGATTCCCAGACGACGTTGGCGTGGTACTAATCGGTACTGGTGTCCACAATCTGTGAGACGAGCCAAGGCTGGTTGTAACAATCATTATCACCGGATTGCTTAATATTCTGGAAAAGTGTCGATTTGTAAAGATCAAGGTCAGCCAAGATCGAACAGGAGAGAAGTTGGGTGAGTTTTTGAACCTTTTTTTTACACCAGCGTCTAAATCCTTTCATTGAGCAACTTTTGTCTGCTCGTTTTGTTAGGTTTTGAATTGCTTTCGATTAACAATGGCCCAAGCAACTATGGCTACCGTAATTGAACCGTATCGCAGGGGCGTCTCCTTTGCTGATTGGATAGAGAGATTAGACTATTTCTTTGAAGCTAATGGCATTGAAAATAATTTAAAAAAAGCCGCATTTTATTACGCTTGGTGGGCCAGTAGTTTATAAAGAAATAAAGTCACTGTACCCAAATACAAGTGAAAGCGAGGTGTCGTATACTGATTTAGTAGCCAAATTGAAGGCGAGGTTAGATAAGACGGAATCTGACTTAATACAACAGCCAGATGAATCGCTTGAAGATTTAGTTCTCTCAGTCAAGCTTCAAGCAGAATTTTGCACGTTTGGTAATTTCAAAGATTAAGCAATCAGGGACCGTCTTGTGGCGGACGTACGAGAAGTTGTGCTGCAACAGAGATTACTTAATGAAGAAAATTAATCTCTATAGATAGCAGAAAAAATCATTACCACTTGTGAGATGGCTGGGGTTAATGCCAGAACATTGGGTGTTGCTAGTAACGGCGGAACAGTGCTTAATAAATTGCTTACGACTTACGCCGTTGCTAATCAAAATTCAGGACAAGTGGCCTTGGTTAGAGGGACCGTGAAAAATAGATTGGGGTTAAGACCATACGATGTAAGGCGTTCAAATGACAGACAATGGGTTAACGATAAAAGATGTGGGGAAAGCTCCCAACAGACATTTTTTTAAAATAAAAGACGTCCAGACTATTCGGGTTTTACCTGCAATTTTTGTGGTGCCAAAGGGCATATTAAACGAAAGTGTTTTCGATTAAAAAACCTCAGGCGTGACGCTGTGAATTTGGTGGAATCGTATAAGCCGGGCCCTAACGCAGACAAAAATCTAAGGAGTGTATCGAAAATAAGCTATCCACAAACTTTCTTTCAAATTTGGTTGAAAACCGATATTTTATTCATACAAAAAATTGATCCTCTATTGTACGAGGTTAAACTTGAACATAATGAAGACCGGATGAAATTTAAGTTATTCCTTCACGAATTTTAGAACTTTGGATCGAATGCTCTTCATCAAGTTCCGGACAAGTGTTGCATCGCATTTTTTGGACGCTTGAGCCCAAATTTTTTTGAACCCCTGTATGATCCCAGCTGCCTTACCAGTCTTCTTGAAGACCCTCTTCACGATTGCCCAGTAACGTTCGATGGGTCGAAGCTGAGGGCAATTTGTTGGATTGTTTTTTTTTTCTCAACGAAATCTATACCCTTTTCTGCAAGCCAATTGATAGTGGTTTTGGCATAGTGAGCCGACGCTAAATCCGGCCAAAACAGTGGAGGTGTACTATGCTTCTTATATAAAGGCAACAATCTCTTCTGGAGACACTCAGATCGATAGATTTCCGCATTTATAGTTCCGGTAGTGTACAAAATGGTTGACCAGGAACATATTGCTTGCCATACCAGTACCTTTCGACCGAATTTCTCCACTTGAATCGACCTGTCCGCATCGCTCACATCCTCCCCAACGACGGCAGTAAAGTATTGTGGACCTGGAAGGGTTTTTGAGTCCTCCTTTACATAGGTCTCATCGTCCATCAAAACGCATGCATCCGGACGCTGCAAAAGACGCGAATACAATTTCCGGGCCCTAGTTGCTGCTTTTTTCTTCTGTTCTGCACTTTGTTTCGAGATTGGTCTTGTCTGCTTCTTGTAGGTCTTCAGGTGGTTTCGCCTCTTGATACGCTGGATCATTCCGAAAATCGTTCCTGCTTTTTTGGCCAAATCACGTATTGACATTGATTTGTTCTTCATGATTAGAGATACCACTTTCTGCTCCAGTTTTGGGTTGGAAGAACCGGGTTTTCTGCCTCTTCCTGGTAGCTCATCCAAAGAATAGTGTTCCCCAAACTTATTAATGATGGTTTTAACACTCGCATGATGAATTCCAAACCGCTTCGCCAATTTTCGCATAGTAATACCCTTTTCACTTAGCCATGTGTCCAGAACCTTAATTTTCACTTCCTTTTCAATACGTGACATTTTGAAAACGCAGAATTTGAACCGCACAAACAAGTAAACAAAAGAAAGCTGACAGTCAAACGCACAGCATGCAGTGTTTAGAGCATAAAAAACCATCACAAATACATGCGTACAACGCAAATGTATGTGGATAGCTTATATTCGATACACTCCTTAAACCAAATACTGAGCTGTATGACGACGCGTGAATCTGATGCTGACATTTTTATTATGTTACCTAAATTTTTCACAAAAGTACGTATTTTTGAAATTGGTATGCCCAAAAACGACTTTTTTGACATATGTTATCAAAACTTTAAATTTATAAATTTTCTAAACATGAAATTTTGGTCAAATAAGGTCAATACATTAATTATAGTTCTGTCAAAAATTCAGTCAAAAATATTGATAATTGACAAAGTTACAGAAGGTTGAAAATGACGGTTTGTGGAAGGAAAATTCTGCTCGGCTTTTTTTTTGCTACTGAGTGTACTATCAAGAAGTTCCTTAAATATGTGTATGGCCAGAAATTTTCAGTTTACTCGGACCATAAGCCTTTAGTTGGTATTTTTGGCAAGGAGGGTAGGAACTCAATATTTGTTACAAGACTTCAGCGATATATTTTGGAACTTTCTATATATGAGTTTGACATTCAATACCGACCTTCTGCTAGAATGGGAAATGCAGACTTTTGTTCCCGCTTCCCTCTAAAACATACCGTGCCCAAAGAATACGATGTAGATCGTGTTTGTAGTATCAATTTCGGCGAGGAGCTCCCAATGGACTTCAAGACTATTGCAAAAGCAACAAAACAGGACGAATTTCTTCAAAAATTAATTTCATTCATGAGAAAAGGGTGGCCTAAGCGATTGGAAAGACAGTTTGTTGATGTATTCTCTAATCAACATTAATTAGAGATTGTTGAAGACTGTCTTTTATACAAGAACAGGGTGGTAGTTCCGCAAACAATGCAATGTCCAATATTTAAACTGTTATATGCCAATCAATCAGGTATTGTAAAGATGAAGCAGCAGGCCAGACGATATGTCTATTGGTTTGGCATCAATTTAGGCATTGAGAGATTAGTAGCTGGTTGTAATGTTTGTAGTTGTATGGCTAAAGTACCGAAAACAAAAGTTTTATCCAAATGGATACCTACTACCAGACCATTCAGCCGAATTCATATCGATTTTTTCATTTCAATCACTGTACCTTTTTACTGATGGTAGACAGTTTTTCAAAGTGGGTAGAGATTGAGTGGATGAAAAAAGGAACTGACTGCAGTTAAGTGCTATTGAAGCTGGTAGAAATGTTTTCTCAATTCGGTTTACCAGATATTTTAGTCTCGGACGGTGGTCCTCCATTCAATTCATTTAGTTTCATGCAATTTTTAGAAAAACAAGAAATAATTGTTCTAAAAGGTCCGCCATATCATCCGTCAAGCAATGGCCAAGCGGAAAGATTGGTTAAAACCATTAAAGAGGTGCTTAAGAAGTTTCTGCTGGAACCAGGATCGTTGGAAATGAAATTGGAGGACCAGATTAATTTATTTTTCTTTAATTATCGTAATACGGCTTCAAATGATGGCTCGTTTCCTTCAGAAAAAAAGTTGTTATATCTTCCAAAAACACTGATTGATCTTCTAAACCTTAAGAAAGGTTACAAATGTTACTTATCCGCACCTCAAATAAATGATGAATGTAGCACAATGGACAAATGTGTTCAGTTAAAACCAACTGATCATTTGAATGAGCTTACTGAAGGTGATGAAGTGTGGTACAGAAACTGTAATCAAAATGAGTATGCTAGATGGGTAAAGGCAATTTACTTAAAACGATTATCAATTAATACATTCCAGATTATGATTGGAAGCGCTCGAATCATGGCACATCGGGCCCAGCTGAACATATGTCAACGTTCACCACCACCAATGCGTTCCAACATTTTGATTTCTGTACCGGAAACTGAGGAGTTGCCAATGGTTGAGTCCCGAGAGGAGGAAGAAATCGGGGAACTCCCTGAACGACCCTCAAACAGAAGGAGGATGCGGAACGCGCAAGCTGCTAATCTACCAGATGAACGGTTACGCAGGTCAAAGCAGGTGCGAACTCAGAAGAAAGATAGGGAATTTGTCTATACATAAGATGATTTAAACTCAGAATTTTTTCATAAACATAATTCAGCCAGGCTGATATCGAATTACGGATTTTATCAATAAATTTTATTCGCTCAGAACTTCCTGCTACTGGCAAAGGTCAGTTCGAATAACGTTGACTCTAATTTTGTTTAACTGTCGGACATAGCTTAAGAAGGAAGAGCTGTCGTGTACGTGATAGCAAGAATCCACTGTATGCTTGAATATACTGTGGCCTGAATTGTAGAATTTAATTGTATGCCGATCAAACTATATAGGAAAATATAATAGAAGAGAGCTAAAGAAAAAACCTCACATTTCCCTAGGCTTGTAAGTGACGAACATAAAAGTAACATCCAGGGATTTTTCGTGGAAGTATAGAGAATTCATCGGCTTCCAACAAATTGAGTATCACATTGCTATCTTTTCCTTATTTGAGTTGCATTCGGGCGAGGCCGCCGCTGGTATTGCCTTAATTTAGGATCGCAAATTTTTAAACATTGAGGATTTATGTTAGTCCCTAGCATTATGTGTTGGTTCTTTGTGTAATTAGCTTCAACTGATCAGGCAACAACGGAGTAGCAGCCCATGCTCATGCTGCTTTTTATCACTTAGTTACGTTTATTGTTTAGTCACTTTTCGGATATAATTACTAAAATGTGAAGTGACTTTAGGGTGATAACCGGACGGCACCGTTGGTGTAGTGGTAAGCGTGATTGCCCCAGTGGGTCTGGTATGAATTCCAGTAAGCGCCGTTGAAATGTTTATGAGACTAAAAAACTCTGATCACTAAATCACTATATCCGTTGGTGTCGGCCCATGAGTTAATGGGTTTAATATGTAGGGTCCAGGGGATCTCTCGGGAAGGGCGGACCTGCCCTGGGGAATAAATGACATGAGAACCCAACAAAAAAAAAAACAAAAGAAGGTCCATTTAAGGAGACAAACGATGAGGATATTATATAGAGAATCAATCGGGCTGAGTGCCAGTGTTCAGAAGCACTTTTATCTACCCTTCAACAGAATATGCTTTTTACCCGTAAACTTTTATGCTGCGCATAGTAAAATCGACAGTTTGATGAGACAAGAAGGTGATCCAGAATCTAATTGTCCCTAGCGGTTTGCAATTAAAAGTCACAAAATAGGATCAAGTACAACAAAACGAAAGATAAAAGAGAATCAAAAAAGATTAAGCATTCGAGAGAGTGGAAGACGCCTAGACTGGGGGACTAAAATCATAAACATATGCACGTATGCTGGGGGACAAAAACAAACAAACACAAAACAGTTATTCAATAAACAATGCTTCAGTCAGCTTTTATTTACACCTCATACAAGAACCGCAAAATATAATATAGAGCACAAAATAAATATTTGTTTTCCGAGGCAATTAAAACGAGTGTGTTTGAGTACACATTACAATACATTAATTCAATAAAAATTGGTAACACGAGTGATACAATAAAAAAATGGATATCATAAAGTGAGAGGAAGCGAAGGGGGAAAGGAGATTACAATCCGAAGCAAATAATAAATTAACGATATTTTTCCAAATAAAAATGTATTGAAAATCAATAGAGATAAAAATAAGAACAAACAAAAATTCGAAAGTGCTGACTAAAGTTTTCGCGATGACATTGGTTTCATGGTTATGTACAAAAATGATATGCATCTCGAAAACATAGTTTCACATGATTAACTAACTTACAACCAAAACAATAACTTAAATAACTCGTCAATAGGAATTTCTTCTAAATATGTACAAATTCCGATTGATCCTGTTGCAAATGATTCACTATCGCCCTTTACAACTGCCACCAACCGAATCAATTTAGATCAAACTAACTCCACGAAAACAATTTCCCCTTAACCTAAAAGTAATTTGGATTGATTCCATATCGTTACATCCGAAAATATTTACAAAATTCGACTAACTTCCCACCGACTTGGGAAACATTCAAGAAACAAAAAGAAATCTATTATATTGCAATTTGCCGAATCGGGCCGGCACGTCTGGAGTTCTTTGAATCATTTGGTAGTATTGGAATCGATCGGTTTATTGTTTCATCAGAAAAATAATAACAAATGTCCGTGTATACAGTCAAAGTGTGACAAAGGATGTTCCCATCACTGACAAAGTGCCGGTTTTTCAAAAAGAACTCAAATTTAAGAAGAGAGTTGTGAACATCTGAAACGCTACTTTTCTGAAGATGCTCACAAATGATACTAATAGTAAAAGAAGCGTAACTTTTCCGAAAGATTTTGTTCATTTAACAAGGTAAAGCCTATCTTAAAACAAAGCAAGCGGAGGGCGAAATAATAACTGCGACTTTTTTTGCCGTTGAAACTGTAAAATAGTTTGTTATGATCTTTGAAATGTACAGGTGCGTAAATTGTGTGTTTTTCGATGGGTTTCTGTTTGACAGAATGTTCACTAGAACATGCTCGAGAGCTACTTTTCCGATTGGTTTGTTGGGTATTGTCATCAGACGAGAAAACACCTTGCTCTACCTCCTTGCTGAACGTTACTTGAGGGAGATTGAGTTTCCGTTTGGCGGTTTCAATCGAGATGTTGGAACAGGCCGTGGACGAGCGGGCAGGTGCAGTGGACGGTTTCAACGAAGGTTCCTCATCCTGAAGCTGTTGCAACTGCTGCTGCTGTTGCTGATGAAACTGCACCTGAGCGTTGAATGGTGCATAATTGATCAGATTGCTAGTCGAAGTGGCACTAGCACTACCCGGTCGAAGCCCATTAGTGGGCCGTTGAGGACGTCGAAAGATTTCCAGCAGCAGCGTATTGCCTTGGGTTCTGATCAAGTTCAGTACATCCAGTTCCGGCATCGTGACGACATTGTGCTTGTCAACAAAGACGACATAGTCTCCCGGCAGGATTCCAG